>JAPCWY010000008.1:15812500-16502083 GCA_028455895.1 Rhodomyrtus tomentosa
CTACTTATGATCTCATTTCTCATATCTCCTTATTACTCAATGCCAATGACCAGATGAATCAGGTTGACCTTGCTTTATACCACCTTAGGCAAGGATGTCACACCCGACTCTCGAGCATGCGACATCCCTACTAAATCACCTTAGGTCAAAAGATAACGTCTCAAGTACGCTATCTACCTATAAACCATACTACGCATGTGGAACATGTAACACTCACAAACAACAAGATCAGCAGGGTTAGCAAAATAAGAAAACATCTACAACAGTCGATTAGTAAAAAACATTTCATTTCACTAACAAAAATAGATGATTATTAACCCTAAATAGCTACCAACATATACAACGCATTCTTTGGGAGGCTCTCTAAGACCATCAAAAAGATAAAGGGGTCGAGAAGAGTTAATCTCTCATCTATTCCAAAATGAGTCTACATCACCATTGCTCTCTAAATCAACAGAGCTCCCTAAAAAGGACCACCACATGCCTACGACTAGGAGTCTTAGGGGAGGGCATGGGGACATAATCAGACACCATAGAAGGCTCTCTTCTATGTCATTCTCAAGGCCCACTACCTTTCCATCAAGCGTATTAAGATCCATCGGATCCCAGGCAAGGACGTGAGGGGTCGAGTTTGACGGCCCCTCAAATCCATGAAGCGGACCAAAGAGCTAATCCCCATTATAAAAGAACCAGGATTTTAAGAGATAAGCCACTAGGTGTGGCAATCCCTTATCTACCTAGATCGTCATGACGTGGTGCTCTCAGACTCATTCCGTACCTAGAACTGGATGGTGCATGATATAAAATGACTAATCAATAGGAACAAAAAACCATACATGACGCTCTCTTAACTTGGACCTGAAAATGTCAACCAAAATGAGGTGAAATAAATCTCTGTGAGCTAAAGCCTAAGCCCAGTTAGGACGAACTCGCTTATGCGACCTACACAAATAGTAAGTCACAACAGTATATCGCCAATCACATGCAAGTTTACTTTGCCTTGGATCACGCGTATGCAAGACTCAACTTTACACAGTAGTCAATCAATCAAGGCAAACAACCTGAAAACCATAATAGCTTGCAAACATGACACAACACATGTATTTCGATTATTAACGGCCACTTGGCCCAGCGCACACGATTGGTGTGGCTTAGCACTACGACTGGCAGTGTTTAATGGCATGACTAGGCATTATCCCTTACTTCCGGCAACGACGCCCGATAGTTTGTAGGATTCATATGACTAGCACAACACAGAACTACCAATAATCCCTGTAGGGCCTTCAATCCTTCCCAAGCTGCAGACGGCTTCCTATAAGTCATAGGATCCATATGACCAGCATGGTACGAGCTTACTAGGAAACCATAGGATTGACACGGTATAATTTCATCATTTGACCATGCAAGCATGTCGCACCTCAACTTGGCATTTAGTCAAATGCTCACACGATCATGCTTAAAAACCCAACCTACGGCCATTTCTATGCTGAAATATGCAATTTGATAATACGCACATGGTCACATGAACGCACAATTTATCCACCAGATTTTGCATATAAATACGAGTGATCACGCCACTCTCGACAAATCAGAAAAATAATTAGAGCATCCGGCAGTCAGGCTTTGATCACAACATCAAGCGGTCAAAATAAAAAACATAATTAACGAACTAGACTTGTTTCAAACTAACTACAGATGGCTATTCCATTTACCAACTAAGCCAATCAAACAATTCATCCTCCGCTTGGTTCCAACCAATCGCTTGCTCAAAACAAATAATTATAGTCAATCAATCAAATCAATCTAATAACCGACTAACCACAGTCATCTGACTAATCCATTCTAACTTATTTGATCATTGTCATTTAATATGAATCAAGTTTCTAACTGCAATCAACCACGATTATCTACCTAAACACCTCGTTATACTAATTAAGTTTATCAAAACGTAATTACCAACCTAACCGATATTTAGGGGTAAGTCACAATCTAATGATACAAGAACAACAACAGCTGCTCGCGGCGACAGTGACGATCCACAAAACTCTCGGCTTTGACGGGTGCGGATGGCTCGGCCTTGGCTCATGGTAGGGGTGTCAATGGGCCGGCTCGGGCCGGACATAGAAGGAGCAGTATCGCACTCGGGCGAGCCCTAATTGGGCAGGATAGGGCCGGGTCAAGTCGGATTCTTCTTTTTTTGAACTTTTTTTTAATTTTTTGAAATTAAAATCAATTAATAAACCCATAAAATGAAAGAATATAAAAATATATAAAAAAATTAAAAAAAATAAAAAGGGTATTAAATAAAGTTGCTCGGCCCGAGTGCCAAACCCAGCCCGAAAAGTCTCGAAAATTCAAAAAAAAAAAAAAAATAGGTCGGCCCGTCCGACGCAGATGCATTTGACACCCCTAGCTCACGGTGTCCAGAGGGTTTCGGTGACTAGTTGAGGCACGAGGACTAGATGAAGCAACGGCTGAGCTCTGGTGGGCAATAGTTGGACAGGGGAAGCCGGGTTCGAGTGTAAACAAGGGAGGGAGGCATTGAACAAGGGAAGCAACAAATGCCAAGATCCTCGAGCTTAGCTCACTGCAGCTTGACGAGTCATGAGGCCGATTTAGCTCTTGTGAAGGCTCTAACAAATGGCTGGGGTCGACTAGTCACGGTGAGGGATGGCACGGTGGCTAAGCAGGGCATGCGAAACAAGAACAAGGGAGGGGGAGTGTGTTAGGTTCGTGAGGCCAGCGACTGGGCTTTCGATTTCACGGCTCCCACGACAGCGGGGGATGGCGACGAAGTGCATGGCGGCGTAAGGTGGCTGGTGGATAGCGGAACAGCTCAGGCAAACAAAGCAGCAACAAGCAACACCGAAGCAAGAGCAGAGCAATTGTAGAGTGGGCATGGCTCAGCCACGAAGTGGATGAGCGACAATGGCACAGTGCAAGGTGACTGGCGAACGGAGGCGGCGTCGGGGTGGCCTGCTTGCAAACCAGAGGAGGAAGGAGATGATGATGGTGGTTGGGAGGTGGGAGGTTGGCCGGTGAGAGAGAGAGAGATGTGAGAGTGAAAAGTGGATGTGATGGGTGGTAGATGAAAATGTGGGATTTGACTCTTGTGGGAAAGAGTGAAGTGGGGTCCACAAGATGTTTGAATTCTTTGGATTTTGTACATGAATGATGGACAAAATGGTCTTTTCATATTTTTGGATTGATTGGACATTTAGCTTAGTCTCGAAAGGCATTTTGATCTTTTCACAAGTCGGCTCGATCAGGGTTAAGCTCGAGTACGTGGTTCTCGATTCTATTGTGCGGCGATTAAGCTAATGAAGCCTAATCAAATCTGAACAACCAATGTCGTCACTTAAATCCTTAAAATTCAAATTTCATACAACAAACTAGAATTCACATTTAATCCTTAAATTGAATTTAGTTATCTTATAGACCTCGAAATTTCAGAGCGTCACAACCACCATTTGGTTCAAATTTGGAAAGCTATTTGCAAGATAAGGCAACAAAGGAATCCCAAGAATATTTAATTTTTTGCCTAATTTGAATATGGCATATCGAATCATATTTTATTTTTGCATATTAGGTTTAACTCGTAAGATGTCTTTTTTTTTATAATCAAGGATGTCTGGTTTTTTATATTTTTCAATTATCAAGATTTTATTAGATTGTGTATGCATTAGGAATTTTAATCAATGATTTTACTTCAGTATTCATAAGTTGCTATCTGTTTAAATTCATCTTTTCATTAATAATTTTTTTTTCATTTTTGATCCATCCTTCAGGATTACATACGGCCTGCAGGACGAGTCCTGCAGAACAACTGGACTGGACCGTAGGATTTCCACCACCACATTAGTGATGTCGTGAAAATTTTAATATAGTGAACAAGTCTATGGTAGGAGTAAATGATAGAAGGATTGATGTGCAAAAATAAAAGTCAGAAGACTAAATAAAAGTAATAAAAAAAAAAAAAAAGAAGCACAAAGCCGTAATAAGTTAGGTCTCTCTGCCAATACAGAACTTCAGTTGAATTTTCAAGAGATTCACTAGAAATTGCACTGGTTCGCAAGAGTGTTAAACAGAAAACAGAGCAATCAACGAAAAGACATGATGGGATAATGCTCGCAGCGCGCCCAGTGGCGAAAGACCCGCAAACGGCAAGGAGAGTGCTAAAAACGATGAGAGCCGTGACCGAATTGATTTGGATTTGTATCGGGTCGAATCGAATATGGTCCAATCCATATTGGCTCATCTAACCCATTTTGTCCCATATTCAATTACCCATACCCGACCCGACCCGCACCGACCCGACTCGTTGTGACCCATATTATCAAATCATATTCAAATAACCCATTTGACCTATTTTAAGTTATTCACATGCATATGTTATCAGATAAAAACTTCACATCATATTAAAAATATAAATATTAAAAATATTAAATAAATTAAAAATATATATTATTGAAATACTTTCATGCAAAAATATTTCCTTTATTTAAATTTTTTATGACTTTTTTTGAATTTTTTATGTTAATTATTTTTTTTTCAAGTGAAATGTTTTCCTTTTTTAAAAAAAATCTGATTTTTACGAAATTTTTAATTTTGTAAAATATTTTTATTCCAAAATATATATTTTATTTTATTATTAAAAATATATGATTTCTTCCCTAGCAACGGACGGCGAGCTGCGCCAGTGAACGGCGACCGACAGTGGTGGCGGACGGCGATTGGCGGCGGCAGACGGCAACCACTAGTTTTTATTTTTTTATTATATTTTCTTTTTATGATTTAAAAAACAAAGATTTTTAAGGCTGTTGGCCCATGTGCAATTTGTGGGGTTGGATTCAAGGGTCAAAATGGGTTTAAGTGTGTGGCCCATTTATGACTTATCTGACTCAACTTAAATATTTCAGATTCATTTTTATTGAGTCATTAAAATTTTAAAATCCATATATAACCCATTTAAATGAAAATATGAGAAAAAATGGGGTCATTCACCCATATTAACGGGATCACTCGAAGACTTGCCCCCGAAAGCAGGGATCACTCGAAGACTTCTTCTGGCCAATAGCCGCGTGATTGTCTAATTTGTTTCTAGCACGTAGTTCGCTTCACTGTCTTTTCTTCTATTTCTTTTCCTATTATGTTGCAACTTATGTATTATTTAACTTTTAGGCTTGAATTAACTATTCAGTGATTTCAGAATGAGGAATGACAGGTTCGCTTTCCCTCAAATGAACCCGACCCGAGGCTGGGCGGACATTCGAGGATCTGGAAGTGGTTGTGATGGACCTATGGTGTTCACGGTTGTGGCTACGGCGGCGGACAACTGTGGTTATTGAATAAGCTTTCTTGTGTCGCACCCAAATTTTCACCCAAAAAGTTTCTCATGCAATTCATAAAAATTAGGGGTCGACGTTGCACCGTTTTTCATGCGTTTTCTTTAATATATATATATATTCATTTGCACTTAATTAAGATATAGTTTTGCTTAAGAATAATGCGTATACATTGAATATTGCCGCATCCCTTTTGAGGGTGAGATCCTCGAGGGAAGTAGACGAATATTGGGCATTGGCATTTATTGAATATTACAGCTCCAAGAAAAGTTTATTTCTTTTGCAATTTTTTGATTCTTTAATATTTTTTCCTTTCCCTTTTTCATTTTTTCAATTGTAGCAGACAGCCCCCGGCAACGGCCACGTGAGAGCATTAGCCCTTGCCAAGATCTAGGCAAGGGCCACGACCCTATTGTTGGCCATAGTTGAGGATCACCGTGCTCAATGGCTCCACTGGCCAAGAATGAAAAAAAAAAAAGGTAAAAAAGAAATATTTCCAAATTTTTATTTAAAAAATGTACAAATCGTCCACATTAGGTTAGAGATTTTCAACTAAAATTAGCCAAAAAAAGACTATTGACAAATCGTCAAAGTTTTAAGACTAAATTGGCAAAATTAAAAAGTTTAGATTGAATTGGTCACCAAAAAATAAATTTAGTACTTTTTGGGTCGTTGTATTCTTCTCTTTTGATGGGAAAATTTGAAATGGAGCAAGATACTTAATCTATCCTTGGATATGAGAATGCGTTTTTTATCTGATTTGGCCCAATTTTTGCTCTATGAGCTTGGTTAGGAAACTATACAAATTGCTGAAAATATGGCGAGCCAGAAAATAAGAGAATAATGTTTCATGCCAAGTGCAATAACGCAACGCACGTGCTCTACAAAACATGGTGCGTTGTTTTAAAACAGTACCGCATTTTTATGGAGGTTTTGAGCAAGTTTCAAGTGTACTCCAATAAGACATTTTATAGACGACAAGTTTCAAGTGTATTCAAACTAGCAAGAAGTTTGAAGGAAAACATGTTTATGGACGAGTCTTGAAAATTATACAAAGTCAAAGATTTATGTGGGGATGAGAAGTCTCGTTCGTGGCGACACATGAAACTGTCTCGTATTTCTTTTAGCAATCCTGGTGGGAGATTTTGCATGAACCAATTTGTGCTTGAGCACAAGTGCTTCGCTTGTTGAGATAAGTGAAATTGCTTGTGTTAACATAGATTGTCCTCGAAGTCCCCCTTCGACAATACTAGAACATCATGGCGTGAGTGTTTGAGCAAAGACTCAAGATTGGGTTCTATCTTGGGAACGAGGGTTTTGTCCAAAGGAACGACTTGAGGATGACACCATATAGAATAATCGTAAGCTTAATGTTAAAAGAGACGTAGGGGTCTTCGACGCAATCAAACGAACAGGAAGCGGCTTCCAGAGTCGTAGTAGTTCCTGTCCTAAGGTTCAGATAAATGCTATTGCACGTAGTTCTGCAGGATGGATCGAGAGCATGCCATCACTTGAGATTATACTCTAGAGATTTTGAGAATGAAAGGGAAAGGTAGAGGATCACTTGCTCGTCTACAACCAATCAAGTCTGTTACCCTCCCATTTACCAGAGCCGCTATTAGGCCTCCAACTGTGATACTGAACCAAAAGGCGAGTACCGTAACACAAAAAATTGGGGAGAACGTCAATATGAGTTGTGATCCACTTTCCAGTTATCCATTTGGTGTCACCGAAATAGATGTCACCTTTAGCTAGTCTTCTAAGTCTCGTGCGTTTCATTTCACTCCAACAAATCTAGTTTGCCAAGTCTCGTGCAGTATATTGACAGATGAACAAGTCTAGAGACATAGCACGAATGCTCCATAGGACTTGCCGCTGCTGTCCATTATGCCTGACTCAGCTGGTGGAGAATAACCTGTCTGCATTGTAAAAACATGACATATAGGTGCCTCTGGAAAATAAATTTACTAACTTTTAGGTACCAAAAATTAGAAGTAGACACATATTCAGCTAGAGCTGCGAACTCTGATCTTGGTTGCTTCATCCTACCAATTCAGATTTCCACACAAGTACAAATCATTGGAGAAAATGGGCAAGTGATGCTTGCAATTCTTCCAATGCCGGTCACTTTGTCTCCGGCACTAGCTTCACAGGGAATAAGATAGTTAAACCACAAATGAATGAGAAAATTAAAAAGGTTCCTGAAAGCAGCAAAGTCAACATATAGATTTGTCAGTACATACACCCGACATATGAACCCATGCAGTTCATATGTATAGACTCCAGAGAAATATAGCCAGTGAAAACTATAGAACAAGAAGGAAAAAAAGGAGAATCAATTACCGGGTGCACTCCATTCGATCATGAAGTTGAAAGTGTAGCTAACGATCCAACCACAGGACCACTTGGCAAAGGTCACCAGGCTTCTAGCCGACCCTTTGACATTCACTGGGACCACCTATTAAGATTACGACAATCGGAATAAGTAGGAATCCTATATATAGTCTTGAAATGGAGCTTATACAGTGCAATGTTAGATTGAAAGTATCTGTGTACCACGGACATTATAACCAAGGGCAATCCTGCCATGCCAAGTGAGTAAGATATGGAATACACCTGCTAGCAATAATCATCCGTCAGCAACTTCGATGCAACTAGTCCTGGAAAGACAGTTGAGGACTTAGAAGCAGCAGTACCATAAAATCAAATCACCGGACTGTTGCTTCCCTGCTAGAAATAAAACATGTTCCAACAATTTTTTTTTCCTTTTTCTTCCTCATCTTTTCCAAGACAGTACGAGCAATGAGTGGACAAAGGAATTCATTTGCCATTAGACGCAAAACCCTTTTTTCTTTTGTCAAAGTATGCTCTCTAGTGTATTATTGCCTGGTAAAGTATGATTAAGCTGCAGCTCATTACGCCCTCGATCATAAGAGCTAGCCATATAGTTTGAAAAACAAGCCACACAGACATTCCATAATGCATACATATACCAAAATGGGAGTGACTGACTTCCAATAATGCAGGTCCTGGTTTCGCAGGAAGGCATTAAACACAAAATCAGGCCACTTCATGAAATCAAGAAGAATGAGTAGGCATAGTTAGTGTTCAAGTACCTGCGTGAAGAACGAAAATCCTAGATAAAGCAACTCAAGACCATTCCAGCAGAAGAAACCTGCAATTGAAGGTCAGCTTTGGTTATGCATTTAAGTGGCTTACTTTCGGAAATTGTGCCGATATGAATTGGTTGCGTCACCAGTAAAAGCAGTCTTCTTCCGGCTTTATCTGTCAAGATTATACAAAAAGCTGCAAAACTGGTGAGGAATCTGAAAAAAATGTGATAAATAAAATTCATCTTCCATCGCAATACTCGATAGTGTATTACCTGGACAATTCCCATGCTTCGGGTACCAATGCGGCTGGAAAAGTCTGTCAGGATAATAAGCTAAAATTGCCAAGTCTTCATTCTTTATGATTAAAAGAATGCATTAATAGCATGATTTTTACCAGCTGATTCTAATATAGAGCTCACATAATAGGGAAATACATCCAAGCCTCGGTCATGCCCCTCGTCGTTTTTAGCACTCTCGTTGCCGTTGGCGGGTCTTTCGCCTCTGGGTGTGCTGCGTGTATTATTCCATCGTGTCTTTCCGTTGATTGCTCTGTTTTCCGTTTGGCAGTCTTGCTTTCCTTTTGTTCTTTTTGTTCTTTCTTTCTTGCAATTCTGTCGCGGGTCCTGTCGAATTCCAGTGAATGTAGAAACAAATTCCACGGTCAAAGTTAGTCTTTTTACAACTTTCATTTTCTTTCAACATGGTGGTTCTTGCTCTGGCATTCGTGTGATGTTGCAACAATACCTGTGTCTGCAATTCTTGTTGGATGTCTGATTGCTTTTTGTTTCACTGTTGGGGATGAGGAGCGAAAGTGAATAAATAATGTTGCAGAAGCACCTGCGCGGCATGTTGTGGATCACATTGTTTAATAGACCTTAGATTTTATGCTGACCTGGCTTTTAGGAATGTCATAATTTGGACAACATAAAAAGACCCAAGTTGCTTCTGTAGGATCAATTGAGATTCTTTATGGATGGTGGATACTCAATTTGGCAAAGAGACATGAAATTCTCACATTTCACCACTTGGATTGTATCTCTGAGAAAAGAAGCTTTTGAAAAACCAATATTTAGATTGTTTAATCTTTTGCTCTCTGTCTTGCCTCTGGAATACGATCTCCTAGGCCATTGCTCTGTTTGCGCTCTAGTTTCTCATGATGTTACTCTCCACCAACTGGAATTCAACATACCCTGTGGCATTTTCTATGATGCAGTCTGGTTAATCATCACCCAGTGAGTTTGGAATGATGGAGGATCTGGGGCTCTCTACGACAGCAGTGAGCCATATCATACATACATGCTACGTGTCCTCGGTGCAGTATTATGAATTGTGGCCAGTTTCAGCCAATTCATTGTCCAGTGAGATTGTGGGCAGAACCTCCCTTATTATCATTGCAGATTTCATTCGAACTGTCCCCCGTCGATGCCCAAAGGCTCGTGAACTTTTCTTGGTCTTGTTGCAGTTTCTGTTACGCTGTGGCATTGCATTCATTTTCTTTGTGAGAACTATTTTGTCCTGTCGTATCCTGGCTTTGATCTGTAATGTCGCTGTTCTCTTCTGCTTTTTCTTAGATTTATCTTGGGAAACATCGAAAAGATCAATGTCCATGATTTCGTTTCAGGTGCCAATCACTGCGTACTTCAAATTTTCGGTTTATTCCTCGTCCTGGAGTTTCCTAGATGGCTGGAAAGTTGTTAATAGAGTGTATCAGGTTCTCCTAGTCCTAGATGGCTGGTAAGTTGTTATTTGATACTTTAATTTCGATTCTGGCCATCACTTTTTACTCTATCTGGCTTCATTCAATGGTAACGATTTCATGTGCGTAATGTCCAAATTCGTTATTGGACGGAGACAATTTGAGGGTTGAGTAACCACGACAATGGAACTCGGATTATTAGCTGCCGGTGCAACCTAAATAGCACAAGTAGCATGATGCTTGCCATGTACAGTATTTTGTAGCACGCTGCGACAGATCACAAGGCATGGAATTCATTTTGAATTGCTCTCGTACGAAACATGTTGCCCTGTTAAAAGTTTAGGCTGAAAATGGGAAGATTGGTAACAAATTCGACATTTTACCAAAGAATAACATTATGGCAGAAATTGAAGTTGCAGTGGAGAAATGAGAATGACCGGAGTTATAGATGTTATAACCAAAATAATAATAATAAGTATCTAAAATCATAAAATGAAGATAACGTTGTGGGATTGTTGGCATGAGGACTCTCTGCATTATCCATTACGAAGATGATTAGTGTAGTTATTGACAGGTAAAAGTCGCCGGTCGGTCAAGACAAGGAGTTTGAAGTCACATTGCAAAAACTCCGACGTGGAAGTGTCAACATTCCCAGGGGAAATGGCAGATATCGGAGTAATTTCCCATTTCACATGTCAACAGGAGAAAGTTGTCCCTTTTCCTTCTAGCTTTTTTAAATATTTCGTTTGGTGTCGTCTTACAGGACTATTCAGAAGAAACCTTTGAGCGACCAGTCTAGAATTCTCGATATGTTTCGAAGAAGATACGCTCATGCCCTCTTAGAGTAAACCTTCCTTTCAAGGTATTCAAATTGCTTGCCATATTGTGCTCAGTGGCTTTTTTGCTTGCAATGTCCTAATATTTTCAAAGCTTAGATAGGAGTGGGATTGGTGAAGCGTCAACAATTCGGAGGCTCGGTTGTGTTTCCCTATTATGCGAGCTCTATACTTGAATCATGCGATAAATTCGTTCATTAATCATAAAGAATGAAGACTTGGTAATTTTAACTTACACCCTGACAGACTTTTCCTGCGACATTGGTACCCGAAGCATGGCGATTGTCCAGGTAATAAACTATCGAGAATTGAGCTGGAAGATCAATTTGTTTATCACACTTTCAAGATTACTCACCTGTTTTGCAGATCCTGCCAACCGCTCTTAGTAATCTTGACAGCTAAAGCTGGAAGAAAACCGCTTTTACTCGTGATGAAACCTATACATATCGACGTAATCTCCTAAATCAAGCCACTCATAAGCATAACCAAATCTGACCTTCATTTGCAGGTTTCTTTTGCTGGAATGGGCTTGAGTTGCTTTCTCATTCTTCATGCAGGTACTCGAACACTAATTATGCCTACTCATTCTTCTTGATCTCGTGAAGTGACCTTATTTTCTGTTTTAATACCTTATTGTAAAACAAGGACCTGCATTATTGGAAGGAAATCACTCCCACATTGGTATATGTATGCATTATGGTAAGTCGGTGTAATTTGTCTTTCAAACTTATACGGCTCGCTCTTATGATTGAGGTATAAGGAGTTGCAGCTTAATCATACTTTACCAGGCAATAATACCCTGGAAAGCATACTCTGACAAAAGAAAAAAGGATTCTTCATCTAATAGCTTTATTCAATTTTTGAACATACATGGCAAATGAGTTCTGTTAGATTTATTACTTTAGAATATTAGCAAGTTGGGGGTATTTGTGTAAATGTATTAAGCTTAATCCTAAGCCTATAAGTATTTTTTGTTATCTTGAAATAATACTATCAGCTCTTCTATCGTCAACATGGTATCAGAGCCACAATTAATACCTAAACCCTAAAATCAACGTATACTTCAACAAACCCAAGCCGCCAGCCACCGTAGATCTCGCCGGCCAGGCCAGACGACCTCACTCCAGCGTCGACCCAGGGCCGACGACCTCAACCCAGCGTCGCTGAGGGCCGAAAACTTCAGATCCGACTTCGACCAGGTCCCAACGACCTCCAAGCGACCTCGTCCAGAGTCGCCCAGGTCTCGGCGACCTCGTCCAGCGCCGATTAGCCCTCGACGACCTTCCGACGACCTCGTGGTGAGGTCCTCAGGTCTCGGCGACCTCACCCACCGCCGATTAGTCCTTGCCTACCTTCCGACGACCAGATCCGACGTCGACCAAGTCCCGGCGACCTCGCCCAGCGCCGATTAGCCCTCGGCGACCTCCGGCGACCTCATTGTAAGGTCCTCAAGTCTCCGCGACCTCGCCTAGTGCCAGCCAGCTCCCGTTGATGTCCCAGCGACTCTTCTCAGCATCACCCAGGAGAGTTTTTGAGGCCTATTGTTACGTAGGTTGAATGAATTTGCTGAGTTGGTTGAATTTAATGATATTTGGAAGTGAATTTTTTAATAGGCAGTGAGTTGAAGTTGGTTGAAGTTGGTGTGGCTGCTGGGATTGTTGAATATGGTACTGGACTTGACTACATTTGGAGTTATGTGGTGTCAGAAGTGTGAATGTTGTGTCTGCATTTGAAGTGATATTCGTGGATACTCGAAGAAGTGATATGTAAGTGGTGTGTTTTATTTGATTGCATACAAGTCAAGTTCCTAGTGATTAGTGATTAAAGGTCTATGGAGATCTCTACTGATTCGTCAAATTCTCCATCTATTGTTCCGGGATTAGTTCCTGCTAGAATTTCTTCGAGCTCTGGATCTTTTGGTCCATATTATAGTATGACAAATTTGCACAATACCTTGGTCAAGTTGGACGGTACCAATTACCCTTCTTGGTCGATGGCCCTTTCAACTTTTATTTATTCTAATCGTCAATCTAGATGGCTTGAAGACGAACCACCTACAGATTCAGCTAGTCTAGAAGAATGGAGGTATGTAGATGCAACTTTACGTACACTTTTATGGGGAAGTATGGCTGAATCTGTTCGTCATCTTTTCATGGATTGCACTATAGCCCGTGCGGTATGGACAAAATGTGCTTTATTGTATTCTGGACAGAATAACATGAGTCGAGTTTGTGATATGTTGGAGGCTTTATTTGAAGTCAAAATTGGTGATGCTAGTTTGGCAGAACATTATGCTCGCTTTGCATCTTTATATCAGTGCCTTAGGTCTTATTTTCCACCTGCTACCACAGTCACTTAGATGCAGCAACGAGAAGCGGATATGATAACCGTGCTTTTTCTCCGTAGCCTTGGTCCAGATCATAGTGCTCTTCGTCAACAGATTACCTCTCAGAGCACTCTTCCCTCTATTGAAGAAGTGTATTCTCGAGCTGGTCGTTACACTTCTATTTCCAAGACTTCAGTCATTTCAGATAATAGTGCTATGGTGGTTCGTGGAGGTCAAGGGACTCGTGGTCGTATTAGCGGTCATGGACAATAGAATTCTGAAGGTTCTTACCGTGGTCGTAGTCGTGATTTTCAAGGCCGAGGTGTTGTACATGGTGGTGGTAGAGATACTTCTAGAGGAGGACGTGGTGGTGGTCGAGCGAACCGTTTTTATACTTATTGCTAGCTTTCTGGGCATACTGTTGATTATTGTTATGACCTCCATCCCGAGCTGCGAGGTCTACATGCTTCTATTGATACTAAGCCGTAGGCTCCTCCTTCTGGATCCTTTTCTGGACAGGGTACAGTACAGCTGTCTCGTGCATAATATGATGAGCCAGTCAGAGCACAACAGAGTGAGAGTGGTGATGTCTCTGCTCCTATCGCTACTTTAGCACAGCGTGAAGACCCTACATATCTATTGTCCAGTACTGGTCCTCCTCGTTCTTGGGTTATTGATTCAAGTGCCACTCATCACATGACTGGTGATTCTCGTCTTCTCACGTCCACCTCTTTTTTCCCTCTATGTCGGTCACCTTAGCAGATGGTTCTCAGTCCAAAGTAACTGGCACAGGTTGTGTATCATTGAATTCCTCTGTCTCCTTACCTTTTGTTTGTCATATCCCACACTTTCCTTACAATCTATTATTAGTCAGCTCCATTACTCGTGATCTTGATTGAGATATTATATTTTCTTCGTCTTCATGTATTCTTCAGGATCGGAAGACTGGACGCCGAATAGGCGGTGGACGTGAAACTGGTGGATTGTACATTCTGGACCCTGAGATTATTGCTGCTGCTACAACAGTTCAGAATAAAGCTGTGGATGATCCTTATCGATTACATTGCCGTCTTGGTCATTCATCAGTAAACGTACTCCAATAGTTTCCTTCTATGTCTAGTTTAGGTCTTCAGTTTAATTGTGAAACGTGTCAGTTAGGTAAACACCATCGGGAGTCTTTCTCTCCTCGTGTTTCGAGTCGTGCGTTACATCCATTCGAGTTAATTCACTCCGATGTGTGGGGTCCTAGTCGAGAGTCTTCTCTTGGTTTTCGCTATTTTGTCACTTTTATTGATGATTGTACTTGTACAACTTGGTTATATTTAATAAAAGACCGTACTTTAGTTTTTCATTCTTTCTGCCAGTTTTATCATGAAGTTCGTACTCAATATGATTGTTCTATTAAGTGTTTGCGTAGTGACAATGCTCGTGAATACATTTCTTCATCTACTTTTATTCCATTTCTCAAATCTAATGGTATTTTACATCAGAGTTCTGGCGTTCACACTCCACAACAAAATGGAGTTGCTGAACGTAAGAACCGTCATTTGTTGGATGTTGCTCGTTGCCTACTTCTTCACAATGATATGCCTAAATCCTTCTGGAGCTATGCTCTACTTACAGCATGTCATCTTATTAATCGTCTTCCGTCCTTCGTGTTGCAAGGAGCTATTCCTTACGCTCTTCTTCATCCTGATCGTCCTTTATGGTCTGTTCGCCCTCATATTTTTGGATGTGTCTGTTTTGTTCATTCTTTGTCTCTTGGATTAGACAAGTTATCACCTTGTGCCGAAAAATGTATATTTGTGGGTTACTCCCGCACTCAAAAGGGATATGTCTGTTATAATCCTACTCGTCGTCGGGAGTATGTTTCTGCTGATGTGACTTTCTTTGAAGATCAAACATTCTTTGGCGATGCTTATCCTCAGACACCATTAACCATGGATCTTTTGCCACCCTCCGCACCTACATCTCAGTCGGAGCTACCGTCTGTTACTTTTGATATAGCTCCACCGAATACAGGCTCACCAGTATCAACTCCTTTTCAGGTTTATACACGTGGCCCTCGTTCTATTTGAGGTCATACATCTTCACCAGTGAGCGTTCCACCACCATCTCTGGTCCAAGCTTCCGATCCTCTTCCACCGTCTTCTGTTAGTTCTCCTATTGCCCACCGTACTCGATCTCGGTATCCTCTTTCTAATTTTGTGTCTTATCATAGCTTAAGCCCTCAGATGTCTGTTTTTGTGTCATCTCTTGCTTCTATGTTTGTGCCTATTAGTGTCCAGGAGGCATTGGCCCATCGAGATTGGGCTCGTGCTATGGAGGAGGAGATGGCTGCACTATATCATAATAAGACTTGAGAGCTCATTTCATTAACGGCGAATAAACAATTGATAGGTTGTCGCTGGGTCTTTATTGTTAAACACCATCCAGATGGTTCTGTTGAGCGCTTAAAGGTGCGTCTTGTGGCGAAGGGCTATACACAAACTTATGGTGTTGACTACAATGAAACTTTTTCTGTAGTAGCCAAAATTCCTTCTGTTCGTATTGTTATTTCTTTGGCTGCTCAGTCTCAGTGCACTCTTCATCAGCTTGATGTTAAAAATGCTTTCCTTCATGGTGATCTTCACGAGCAAGTATATATGGAGCAACCACCTGGGTTTGTTGCTCAGGGGGAGAAGGTGTGTCGATTGCGAAAAGCTTTTTATTGACTTAAGCAATCTCATCGTGCTTGGTTTGGCCGATTTAGTGATGCGGTTGTCACTTTTGGCATGCATCGGTGCAGTGTGGATCACTCAATATTTAGTATGTCAACTTTCAAAGGATGTGTTACTTTTGTCGTTTATGTTGATGATATCATTGTCACAGGAAGCGATGTTGAAGTCATACAAAGACTCAAGCAGTTTCTTCAAAAGGAGTTTAACACTAAAGACTTAGGTCGTCTTCGATATTTTCTTGGCATCGAAGTGGCCTATGCTAATGGCAGCATTGCTCTCTCCCAGCGAAAGTATACTCTTGACATTCTTAAGGAGGTTGGCTTACATGATTCTAAACCTGGTGACACTCCTATGGATCCTGGAGTGAGGCTTGACAATGAACAGGGATAACTTCTTCATGATCCAAAGAAGTATCGCTGGTTAGTAGGCAAATTAAATTATCTGACCATTATCCGTCCCGATATTTCATTTGACGTCAGTGTGGTGAGTCAATTTATGAGCTCTCCTCGTACTACTCATTGGCAAGCTGCTCTACAAATTGTTCGGTATTTGAAGGGAGCTCCAGGTCAAGGACTTGTGTTCCATAATCAGGGTCATTTTCGTATAGCTGATTATTCCAACCCTGAATCTTTGAAAGTGACAAGATATTCTGATGCAGATTGGGTTGGCTGCCTTATGGATCGTCGATCTACTTCGAGATATTGTGTATTTCTTGGTGGTAATCTTGTATCGTGGAAAAGTAAAAAACAGTCTGTTATTTCCCGATCTAGTGCAGAGGCCGAATATCGTTCTATGGCTAATGTTACAGGTGAACTTCAATGGGTTCGTATGTTATTAGCTGAGATTGGGCTACCTATGACCGAATCGTCTATTTTGTACTGTGATAATCAGTCTGCTATTCATATTGCTAACAATCTAGTGTTTCATGAGCGAACAAAGCATATAGAGGTGGATTGTCATTTTGTTCAAGAAAAGGTGAACTGTGAAGACATATGATTGGTACATACACGTTCTGAAGATCAACTAGTAGACATTTTCACAAAGCCTCTTCGACGTGGACAAATTTCATATATTTGTCATAAGTTAGGACTTTTTGATATGTACGCTCCAACATGAGGGAGAGTGTTGGATTTATTACTTTAGAATATTAGCAAGTTGGGGGTATTTGTGTAAATGTATTAGGCTTAATCCTAAGTCTATAAGTATCCTTTGTTATCTTGAAATAATACTATCAGCTCTTTTATCGTCAACAAGTTCCTTTGTCTGCTCATTGCCCAATCTGTCATCGACAAGATGGGGAAGAAAAGGGTAAAAAATGTTGAACCACTTTTTATTTCTAGCAGGGGAGTTCCAGGACTAGTTGTATCGAAGTTGCTAACAGATGATTACCGCTATTAGGTGTATTCCATAGCTTACTCTCTCGGCTGGCAGGGTTGCCCTGGGTATTAATCTCTGAGGTAAATAGAAACTTTCTGTCTAACATTGCTCTCTATAATCTCAGTTTCAAGACTATATATAGGATTCCCACTTATTCCGATGGTCATATTCTTAATAAGGTGCTCCCATCGAATGTCAAAGGGCAGGCTGAAAGCCTGGTGACCTTTGCCAAGTGGTCCTGTGCTTGGATCGTTAGCTACACTTTCAACTTCATGTTCGAATGTAGTGCACCCGCTAATTGATTCTCCTTTTTTACCTTCTTGTTCTATAGTTTTCGCCGGCTATGCTTCTCTGGAGCCTATATACATGAACTGCATGTGTTCATATGTCGGGTGTATGCGCTCACAAAATCTATGTCTTGACTATGCTGCTTTCAGGAAACTTTTTTTATTTTCGCATGCATTTGCAGTTTACCTATCTTATTCACTGCAAATCTAGTGCCGGAGACCAAGGGGTGACCATTGGAAGAATTGCAGGTATGACTTGCCCGTTTTCTGCAATGATTTGTACTTGTGTAAAAATCGGAATTGGTAGGATGAAGCAACCAAGATCAGTGTCTGCGACTATGGCTGAATGCCTGTCTACTTCCACTTTTTGGTGCCTAAAAGTTAGTAAATTTATTTTCCAGAGGCAACTGTATGTCATGTTCTTGATCACTTGGTGGATACCAAGACATTAGGTTGACCTTGATTATTAAACATTGTATCAATTTGTTCCAACAAATAGATTGTAACATATTTCACTCACCCGGGACACAGGAGGAGAGGGTGTGTTAGGACAGTCTGACACTTATTACCATGTCTTCATATGATAACCTTAACTCAAGCCACGATAGAGCAAGTAGCTGATTTAGGATTGCTCAAGTACACAGACATGATACTCATTTTTGCAAGAAAGATGTCAAACGATCTTCATTATTTACTTCAATCACATTTGTGAGAAAGATGCCATTTAAATGGCCTGCTTCTTTGTTTTGCATCTGTTGTGGAGTTTTCTCGGCAATTGTGCTACTTGCTGCATTTCTTGACTAGAGTAGTAGAGGTCAAGCAGAAGTAACCATTAGCTGGTGGCATGTTTTTACAATTCAGACCGGTCATTCTTCGCCAGCCAAGTCAGGCATAATGGACAGCAGTGGAAAGTCCTATCAAGCATTCGTGCTATATCTGTAGACTTGTTCATCTGTCAATATACTGCACGAGAGTTAGCAGACTAGATTTGTTGGAGTGAAATGAGACGTAAAATACTTAGCAGACTAGCAAAAGGTGACATCTCTTTCAGGGACTCCAAACAAAAACCTGGAAAGTGGATTACAACCCGTATCAACATTCTCCCCAATTTTTTGCGTTACAATACTTGCTTTTTGGTTCAATATCACAGTTGGAGTCCTAATAGCGGCTCTGGTAAATGGGAGGGTTACGGACTTGATTGGTCGCAGACGAGCAAGTGATCCTCTACCTTTCCCTTTCATTCGCAAAATCTCAAGTGATGACATATTCTCTATCCATCTCGTTGAACTACGTGCAATAGCATTTATCTGAACCTTAGGACAGTAATTACTAGGACTCAAGAAGCTACTTCCGCTTCGTTGGATCGCATCGAAGACCTATTTGTCCTTGGTTTTCAGAATGACCCTCTCATGTCTCACCCATTGGGCCATTGCTATGTCATGAGCTGTAATGAGCTATCATATTTGCTGTCTAAGCTTCCTGGTGTGATATACATCATTGATCATCTGCTTCTAATTATAGTCATTGATCTTTATGTCTGCTATGTCTATTACAACGCGGAACAGGTGACTCGACAATTGGGCCAAAGTGGCTTCAATGTGCAGTGCATGAAACAAAAGAAAGGCAAAGATTGGCTTAGTTCTCTTCAAGTGGAGGCAACTTGAACTCCAGAGAAAAACCAAACATATCTTGGTGAGAACTGCACTCTCAAAGACTCGCGGACTAGATGTTTATTTGGAATATACTCTGGTAGGGAGAATTGAATTTCATTTCCTGACTGATTTTACCATACTTTCGACTACAAAGAGGTAAAATAGAGTGAAGCGCTCCAGAGCAAATATCATCTGCTGCTTCTGTTTTATTCATTTGTGCTTCCAAGCTCATTGGGCGATGGAGTCATCTAATTGGCTGTATACTTGCATGCTCCCCAAGCTGCATGAGGGGGGATAAAAAAGGACACCATATGAGTAATTAAGACAGTTAAGTGCATATGATCTGAATAGAAAAGTTTGAGCATAAAGGAGGTGGAATGCTGGAGAAGATGCTGCTTACATGGATCCTGAGAAATTACTAAGCCACTGTTGTTGAAGTAGCAATCGCGGGTGGAGGAGGACAGTGATTGGTAGTAGAGGTTCATGTCGAATGATGCTTCTGAGACCTTGTTTCCTGGTGTATAACAGTATCCTCCCTGGATTGTGGCATCGCAGTTCACAGCATGGCTCGAATCTCTGCAAACATAGTTTATGTTGCGCTGAAGCTGATTGGCATCAGCTGAAGGCTTTGCAATGCACCAAGGTCCACCATTTGATGCATCAAGCACGGTCAACTTGGCCTCTTCCCAACTGAACCAACATCGAGATTTTGGAGAATTAGGCACAAGCTGCTAGATTTGTTGTAGCTTTGTATGACTAACTGTTTCTTTCCCCCTTAATGAGAAACTATATGAAGAGCTTGATCTCAGGTTCATGAACATTAAGCTACTTTTTCGACTTCTCAAATTTTAACATATACAAAAGGTATGTTAAAAAAGAAGATTCCCGGGATTATGATGAAATCTTTCCTCCCTGCAATCCTCGGAGTGTTCTCGGCTTAACTTGATTCATCAGTTCATGTAGTTAGCTTGTGTTTTTAAGTTGAGGAAATCATTATATTAGAAACTAGACAATTACCTGGGATGAGCTCTCTTTGTGTCGGAATGAGACAGAATCGGCTGGTCGTGGTTGCTCACTCGAGTGACAGGCTCATGTGTTGCAGAAGATTGATGAGAATCCTATACAGGTGAACTTGTGTAAGCTGAATTTCGCCCATTAATCCTTATTTGAGACCAAAAGAGGAATTGAACGACTTGAAGAATTATCGCACTCTAAACTCTCTCTTATTGATGCTGTGGACCGGTGGGTAAAGTGATCGTACCTGTGAAGTGCTGATCGCCCTTGGCTTCTCCTCCTTTGCATCTGCACTTGCCTCTGCAATAATTATTGTAACTTCATGAGAGATGATATGAATATACAAATTGACAAAGAGATGACTGTGCAAGCATGTAGTTTCTTGAAAACCTCTATGTACACTCATGCAAGTTCACGTTCAAATCAATCTTTGCTTCATCAAAGTGTAAAAAATTCATAGGGCATATTGGCACCTGCATTCTTGTTGGAGCACAAGAGACAGACAAGAGCAATGAGAGCAATGGCCAAAGCGTGCCTCGCCATTGCGGTTGATTGCTGAAATCGATTGAGCGCTGCGATAAGGAGGTGGTCGAGAGAGTTGCTCTCTAAGGATTTACTTGAGGAGATGAGAGACTGAAAGCTACTGCTTCTTTAAATAGACAAGGTTGTATTATTGAGGCTGGTGTACCGTGTTTGTTAAGAAAAGGGCTTGCCAGACAGCAGCATACTCTTTGGCCTTGGTTTTGGTCAGCGTCAGCCTTACGCTGATCGTGCCCCATATTTTCCCTGGCTTGATTTGGGCAAAAACCGAGAGATGCAGAGCTATGTGGACTTTCCACCAATGGCGTCGGACTTTAATGGCATTCTGTTCTCTTTCCCTTTTACATCGTACGCATTTGGAATATCCGTCTGATGATATCACGCGTTGGTATAACAAGCTTGTGGAAATTGATAGTGGAACAGATTCTCTCTACATTCTGTTTCCTGTCCACATCGGTTAGTGATTGAAAGAGTAATAGTAGACACATCAAGTCAAGTGCTCTTGCTTGTAGATTGCCGGTGCAGCTGCAGTAAAACTAGACTTGCTGTTTAACTGAGAGTCCTATGTCAATGTTTAGTACACCGGGATTTCTCAGTTAAAAACTACTTAGGTAAGTGTCTCATGGTGACCACTCAACTAATTGCAGATTATCTTTGGGCAGATCGGGTGGCTTTATGGCTACAGTTGGTGCTACAAGTTGCTCCATTTGTGTCAACAATGTAAGAAAATCAATGATCTTATACCTAGGCTCGAATCCAAATCTCTTACTTAGGTTTATCGAGTCACCGATTCAAATTCTTTAAGCCAAATAAAATAGAAACCGTACGAATCCAGGATCAGGTCGTCCTCTCCGTCTCTTCCTTGGAACGGCTTCGATAGATAAATGCAGTGAATGAGGAGCGGGAGGTGACAGCAACCACAGGTTCTGTTCAAGTACAGAACTTCACAAACCGTGCAACGACATTTTATTACCGAACGGAGATGCCCTAGGCTTAATATAATTTAATCACACAAACATATTTGAGCAATCTGGCATTGTCCCTCAGATTTTATTTGATTCATAACAGTATGTTTTTCACAAACTAAAGCATCATGTGATTGATGTCAGCCTAACTCATGAGAATTCCTACAAGCTCTCACTTGGACAGCAAGTATCGCAAATTGAAAAGGTTTAAAGATATCTAGAATCTTGTGCATATCTCTAACACACACACACACATATATATATATATAAACAACCTCGACCTACTAACGTCTCTCAACCATGACTATAAATGCCAAGCAATATTGCCCTCTTGGGCCAATGTGACAGTATAAATGAAAGTAGCATTACTTCATGTGATCTTAATTAATGCTCATTTCCAGTCTAGTACCCCTTGCATTTATCTTCCATACTTCAAAAGAAGTCAAAAAAAAATAAAAAAATCTTATAGCATTAAGCGTCCGATGATCCCATATGGAGTCATCCTCTTAAGTCTTTCCTTTGGACAAAAACCCTCGTGCCCAAGACAGAACCCGATCTTGAGTCTTTGCTAAAACACTCATACCATGATGTTTAAGTATTGTCGAACTGGGACTTCGAGGATAATCTATTGTAACACAAGCAATTTTACTTATCTCAACATGCGAAGCACTTTGGTGCTCAAACACACATCGATTGACGTAAAATCTAATCTCCTACCAGGATTGCTTAAAAAAAAATGAGACAATTCCACGTGTCGCCATGAACGTGACTTCTCATCCCCACATAAATCTTTGACTTTGTATAATTTTCAAGACTCGTCCATAAAAATGTTTTCCTTCGAACTTCTTGCAAGTCTGAATCCAAGTGTCTTGTAAGAGTGCACTTGAAACTGACTCAAGACCTCCATAAGAATGTGGTACTCTTTTAAAACAACGCACCATGCATGTTTTATAGAGCACGTACGTGACATTATTGCACTTGGCATGAAACATTATTCTCTTACCTTCTGGCTTGCTATATTTTCAGCAATGTGTATAGTTTCCCAACCAAGCTCGTAGAGCGAAATTGGGCCAAAACAGATTAAACAAACATTCCCATATCCAAGGATAGATAAGTGTCACACTCCATTTCAAATTATCGTGTCAAAAGAGAAGAATACAATCGATCCAAAAAGTCCTAAATCTAGTTTTTGGCAACCAATTCAATCTAAACTTTTCTATTTTGCCAGTTTAGTATTAAAACTTTGATGGTTTGCCAATGTAGTCCTTCCGACTAATTTTAGTGGGAAATTACTAACGTAGAGGTCGGTGCCACTGCTAATATGGACCGTTATTACATTTTTTAAATGAAAAATTGGGAATATTTATTTTTTTCTTTTTTCTTTTTTCTTTTTTTCTTTTCTTGGCCAACAAAGTCATTGGGCACCAAAGATGGGGTCAAGGCTCTTGCCTAGATCTTGGCAAGGGATGACGCTTTGGCTCGTGGTCGACTGGCCGTCACTGGGCCCAGGCAAGCCGTCGATTGCAATTGAAAAAATGAAAAGGAAAAAGTATTAAAGAATAAAAAAAAAATTGCAAAACTCTTCCATGTTAGAGTTAGTCGTGTCACATAGGACAGCCAACACCGACTGGACCGAGCGATTTCCATTCAAAATTGGTTGGGAAGCCTATATTAGGAAATCAATGTACTTACATAAAAACGAATAAACCTCAATTTCACGAAATTACATCTTCTCCTAAAATATTCACTGAGGGCAAAGTTGAACAGTTTAGAACTGAATTGGCTATCATACAATAAGTTTAATACCAATTAAGTAATTATCCCATGATTAAGATAGTGTGAAAACTGTATTGACTGAGTTCCTCAATAAGAGAATCCTGTTACATCATTGGGTACTCCTCTTTGAGAAGAGAATGTTGCAACTACAAATAAAGTTATCTTTCCATAAGGCCAGCATAAATTGACACTAGTATTTGAAGTCCTGGCCCATTTGATTAGAACAGTCCTCTCAGGTGCCTTCGTTTTGCGAAATAAAGGGTTTAGAATTTTTTTTTCCAAAAGCTGGTCGATTGTTCACTCGAGATAATTAATCAATGAAGATATTCTCGTTATCAGCAACAATTGATGTTTGTATATTTTCATATACGTTGACTTTTTTTTTTCATTCATTCATTTTTTATAAATGATACGGGCGATGTTTTCTGAAAAATATTTTTAAAATTTTTTATTTTCCATGATACGAGCGCGCATTAAGTTAATGTATTTCACGGCTTTTTATCCCATCGTTTATGGTAAAAAGTCAAGTGCCATTGTGAATGAGGCACTTTAGCGGCCAAATGCTCACATAAAAGGTTATGTCATTAAGGCCAGCCCACTTGTTTAGAATTTCCAAGAAACGGAATAGATTAAGGAAACTCACAGTCCCGCACATTAATTATCTTTATATCTCAACCAATCTTAATCGTTGATTTATGAAACTAGGTTGCTGTCAACGGTTGATATTTGTCGAGGCATCGAGGGAAGCATCATGCGGGATATTTTATCTTTTTGTCTTGTTTATGCTATATTGAGATCGCCTTGTAATGTAATTGAAATAATGCAACTAACATATGGGAAATTCAGATTTCGCCGTCGACTCTATTTTTCAAAATGATCTATGTATTTTTTTTTTTTCCAAAATTGCCAATTGTTGATCTTTGGAAAAATCAAGCGCCGGATTTTGCTCATGCTCATGCATACTTTGCCGGCATCAAAATTTGCTGACATGCGCGTGCGCACACACACTCTTTCCTGCGGTGGTGGCGGCTCCAAAGCCCAATTGATATGGTGGTCGGGGCTGCCTTGTGAGGCTCAGCAGAGTCAGCACGACACGAGCGACCACATGGCAACCCAAGACCGTCGCAACCCAAGGCTGTCGTTTGGCTTCATGTTACGAGACCCACTAGACGGCTATCGTCTGTGGTGGCCGCCGCCATCCCTCCTCTTCCCCTCCTCAAAAAGAAAATTCTAAAAGCTAGAGGAAGCCTCATGAAGGTTGTGGTCCCACGAGTTATCGCTGCGGTCGCAGTGCTAGGGCTGTCACCTCGTGTCATCACCGTCGCTTCCTGAGCAATCGATTTCTTATCCAATCTCTCCTCTATCGCAAATCCAAGATTAGACATTTAGAGGTAGCCAATGGCGGTCCTCCTAAGGTGACCACGGAGAGGTGGTTGTACGCCTCAGACGACAGCAAATGCCGCTAAGATGGCGACCGTCTCTGGGCTCAAGGCGGTGACCCACCGTTGGTTGCTATGACACTCCTCCTCTCTCTCAATTGATTTTTTTTTTTTTTACGATTTTATTTTGGTTGATGTGTCACCAAATAGAAATTGAGCAATTCCAACATTCAATTCAGCAGTCACGCATCCAACTCGGCAACTCTGAGAAGTCATTTGAATGGAAGGATAATCTCAGTTGACTTCTTTCCAAAATATATGGGCCATTTCGAACTAAAAAATGTAGGAAGTCAATTTTGAATTTTGAGAAGACGTGTCAACCCTACATCATCTCATCACGTTTCCAAAACTTTCAATTGTGATAAATGTCTCCATAGATTTTAACACGATATTTATTTTCACCCATGATTTTTTGTACCCAATTACTTACTGTTGAGATATATGGGACGTACGGGAACTATCGTGATCCGCTCATGTAGGCTATTACACCCCATATAATATTGGATAACTTCTAAAGGTGGTTACCCATTTTTTGAATGTGAAAGCCACATTTACAAGCGACGTTTTCTCTCCTCATATGTCAGTTCTAACAACAGAGAATAGAGAAGGCTGAGAAATGATAACGCCTTCTTGCTCCTGTCACGAACGCGAAATCGATAGACGATCGTATTCTCTCTGTCCCTCATCTGATGCACTCGTTTATTATCAATGATTCAAGTATGGTTTTGGGTTTGTGAAATCCGAGTAATCCCGCTGCATATTTATGGGATTGGTTCCTATCACTTACGTATGTCCGTATGATCTTTACTTCAATCTTGAAGTTGCTGACATTGAAATACTTTGAAGTCACTTGTGTGTAAAAAAAAATTACAAATCATGCAGAAAATTACTAGAGCACGAGGCTGCCGAATTTCACGCGACCTCAAACAAGGCTAGCCAGCCAAGCTTGCACGAAAATGGAGGAAGCAAAATTGGAATTTAGAGTTCTTTCTTTGAGGGCAAATTTTAAAGAATCGTAACCAGAGAAACTATTTCTGTTCCAAAAGCGTTCCGAGCGCACTTTTAGAACAGAAATATGTATAGTTAAAAAATGTTTCGAAATTATTTTGCGGAACATTTTTGAGTCGAGAAATACTTTTGAAAAAATAAAAGTGCATTTGGTTCAAAATCAAAACAGCTTAGGACTCGCGTTTGGTTCCAAAGCCCATTTGAAATGCCCAACAAAAAAAGCCTCCACTTCCGTCGATTCGGGAAGGAATCCTCAATAGATTCCCAAGTAGAGGTGGCGTGACAAAAATTGTAAAAAGGGCAAAACTATGATGGTCTTTTTGGTAATTCCACCGAACCGAAGCGGAAGCCGAAGCCGAAGAGCTGCTCCGTGCACGGGCAGAAAGCCTGAGCTGCTTCGTTGCCTTGACTAGGCGACTTCAAAACTGTCGATGGAGCAGAAGAGCTAGTAAGTAATAAATCACCGAGGTTCCAGCGAAGGAGGCAGTCCAACTGCGTGCAAATCCCACATCCTCGTCCTCGTTTTAAGACCTAATTCCTCAATTTCAGGTTGAGAGAGAGAGAGATGGAGGTGGAATTGGAGCCGAGAGTGAAGCCGCTGGGGTACAAAGTGAAGGCAACTTCGAGGGAATCGCCGTCGCAGAAGGCGGTCCACATACTCGACCCTGACCTCCGCACTCACTGGTCCACTGGCACCAACACTAAGGAGTGGATCTTACTCGAACTCGATGTACTCTCTCTCTCTCTCTCTCTACTAGATAATGCACTTTACACCTTCCTGCTTTTCTGCCGAGAACGCGCGCCGTGCTCGCGTCGTTGCCAGTGGCGGATTCGGAATTTGAACTTGGGAGGGAGAAATCTAAGACTTTGGCAAAAAAATCTCAACTTTGCGGACGAGACGTGTGAATTTTACAAGAACAATTTAGTGAATATAGCAAATGGGTAGTAAGATAATGCCGAGCAGCCGGCAGCAAATGGGTCGAGATACATGAATTTGGTGAATTTCGCATTGCTGATCGTTCGGGCTGTTACTTTGGATCCGCCTCTATTTAGTTTCCTGGCTATTCTCTGCTCTCGGAAATGAGGTATAGGAACAAATGGCGGAGCTGGAGAATTCTCAAAGCCAACTCTTTAGATACACCGGTATTTATCACAGGCTGGTAGGATGGCACTCATTAGGAGTACTTTTTCAAATCTTTATTGATTATATGTCACTTGGTTATTCCTCGCTTTGGATCGAGAAGAATGGAAAGCATTCCGTTAAGATTTTAAGGGGAGAGTTCGAATATAACCTGGTGAAGTGCCTGACAGATGTGCAATAAGGGAAGACTCTTGCAATTTTTCAGAGAGCTCTCTTTTGCACATGGCAGTGGCGCCTCATGTTAGAGAGGGGCAGTTTCTTATGGACTATAACAGCTGACCAGTGTGGTACTTCCCATAATGATTATATCTACTAACCGGTAGCACAGGAATTAGCCTTTGGAATTGGATAGGCAGCGACTCGGATATTTTGTTTCTGACAGTATGGGGAATCAAACTACTTTTGGAAGGACAAATGGTGTGCATAGTTCTTAAAATCTGCAAAAGATTGGGCATTGGAGCTCTTATTTAACTTCTTTGATTAAATGCATAGTTCTCATTTGTGCTTTGAGCTTAGAGATAGGGCAATGTGGCGACACAACACAAATGGTATGATTTCAGTGAAACCTGGTCAGAGGAGGTCTTGTGCTGTTAGTATTGACAGATCCTGTATTTGATTCTCTTGGAAAATCTACTGAAATCTAAGGCACTTGCTAGAGTGGGTTCTTTGAAGGGGGGAATGTGCTTGGAAGGAGATTCTAACTTCTTTAATTTAACGAAAGTGGGGTTTGGTGTCTGCTAGAAGAACGTGTCTCTGCAGAGGGGATGCTGAGATTGTGAATCATCTTCTTTTTGGGCATCTGCACACTATGGAACACTCATCCCTACTGCTTATGCGTTTTGGTTGGGCGGTTGGCTGCTTCTGTGTTAGGAAAATACTTAAAGCTTCTTCTTTACTGGCTTCCAAAGAAAGAAAATATACTCTGGTTACAATTCGGTCGTCCATATTTGGGTCATTTGGGGGAGAAGGGATTTGAGAATGAAAGCCCTCAAAGTGTCCTGAAGGATAGATGGTTCTGCACACTTTATGTTGGTCTTGCATTGGCAAGTCATTTGATACAGTTTTTCTAGAATAGTCAGATCTTTTATGCCTGTATATATATGGGTTGGCCCCTCCCCCTTGCCCTTACTAAGCTGTCGACTTATTTATTAGAAGAAGAAAAACAAGAATGGGGCTTTCTATTTTTGTTCCTACACCTTGCAAATAAAAGACAGGCTTCTAATGCTTCCTTCAAGAGACCAATAATCTCTCCCTCCCTTGAACTAGTTCTTACAATGCAACTGAATTCATTTTTTGTTTCTCACATTTTGGTGTCATGTGAGGGTCCAGAAAGAAATGAGAACAGAAAAAGGTTTCCTAAGTTAGAACAAATCATGGAAACGGAGACATTGTATCAATGTAAAAGCTTGATTTTCTTTTTTGAATGAGGAAATGGACATGGTATAGATGATTATCAGAATCTGGCAAGGAGTGGTCTCTCTCTCTCTCTCTCTCTCTCTCCCCTCCCCTCCTCTCCCTCTCTCCCCCTCCCTCTCTCCAGCTATACTCATTTTGATCTTTGATGTTCACTTTCAGGCACCTTGTCTTTTGTCACATGTGAGGATCTATAATAAGTCTGTTCTCGAATGGGAGATTGCAGCTGGCTTAAGATACAAGGTTACATGCTTTGACTTACATTAGTATTGAACTTCTTTAAATCATTGATGCTATTCCTGAAAAGCTAATTAACTGACTTTTGATGTGTCTTTGAATTATTTTGGTATTTATGTGGATTCTTTAGTTTTCCCTTCTTTGATTAGTTCAATAGGGTTCTTTGTTCTAGATATCTTAATTTATAGTGAGTTGTCTCATCTGCACTATACACATGATATATTGTTAGACATATTCTTATATAATTTGGTTATGATATTAGGTCCTCTAAGTTAGGTGGTTCTATATTTAATTTCTAGAGAACACTTAGTCACGTATAATTTCTACCTTTTCCTGATTAAAATTTGAAAAACTATCCTCTAATCTCGTAGTTGTGTCCGTTAAGGTGGATTTATTGGTTGGAGTATATACATCTTTGAAGACATTGCTCATGTATGATTTATGGATATCCTAAAGAGCTTCGCATTTGATTATACTGTTTATATATATTTGTGAATTTTTTATGGTTTCTGGCTATTTAATAGTTCAAAGAAACATAATCTTGATAGCCATTTAAGAAACGAAGGCCACACATACATGTCATACATTTATAGCATAGAAAGGGTGGCACAACAGATGGTGCCAAATTTGGGGGGGAAATCATACAATATATACATGGTGTTTAATTATAGAAAAAAGTACGCCTGAGTCCTTAAAATCAATGGCTAGCTCATAAAGTGGGAAAATCTTGACCGGAACACTTTATGCGTGACCATCCCTAGATTGCTTTTTTTATTGAGATTTCCTTTTTGGTAATGACATTCATTGGGAGCATCTTACTTGGAGGTGTAGCTTCTTGATGACTTTTGAAAACCATTTCGAAATAAAAAATTTCATCTTTTGCTGTTTGAAATAAGTATGTCTTTTAATTTGGAGTTGTGTAGCATCCCATTTTGAAAATGCTTTCAGCTCTAATTCTTGAGCTTGTTGAGAGATGGATATCCCATGAGAGTCTGTTATTCGTTTGGTGACATTCTTCTGCAGATGCCTTCACATTTCTAGGATTACTGAAAACATTAATATAGGAAATTTTGAAATTTTATGAAAACATGTCTAGCTGTTTCATACTTTAGTGGTGACGTTTGGTCAGGAAGGTGTTTCCACTCCTCTTCACCTCCAAACTGCTGTGTTATATTATTCTGGTTGTGTTAAAAAAATGCGACATGGTTTTTCCAGTTGATACTGTGCAGCCACCACAAGCTGATCCTTCTTGAACTTCCATGATAGATTGTTTACCTATTAATGCTCATCGAGGAGGAACAGAGGCTCGATTACCAGCCGCCTGAGAAAAGGTGGCTGAGCTGCTTTTCGATTAACCAAATGAGATTTAGGAGTATTGTATCGTAACCCATCAAAAGATTACTTCGAATAGCTGCCAATGTTTCAGCTAATGCCCAAACTATTAGAAAGATGGTTACTAAATGAAGCAGGAGATTAGAAAGTATGCTTTTAATCAAGGCCAAGCTTGCTCCTTTTGAAAGGAAGCAATGTATGTTTTTTCTTGGAATTAGATGGGATACGTTATACTTCTTTTCCTTGGTCATTATGAATCATATGAGTATACTCAAATGTAGTACGTATTGAATATTCTGGGTCTATTACTTAGGCATCAATTTGTACTAATCAGAGTTGTTGGTTCAAGGCTTTACAAATTGGAATTCTAGTTTATGCGTGGTGAAGTAATTATCAATTAGAAGTCTAGTTTGGACAAGGAAGCATGGGTAGAGGCTTGTAAACTTAATTCCAAATCAAACAGAAATGCAGAAAAGAGGAACCAAATTCCGTGAGCAATAAATGTCCTTTGGAGGTTGATAGAAACAATCATGTATTAGTTGCACGAAAGAAATAGTTTTGTGTGTGTACTATGGGGCTGTAGTCGTTTATAAAGGTTTGCGAGGATTGATGTAGGCTAGAATCAGCCTGACTGACATATTTACATTGCTCCCCTGCATATTGTGGAGATTGCAGTTGTTTCATCAAATAATAAATTATTATGAGAGAGTGCCCTTAATTGAATAGCTCGTGATATATAGACAACTACATAGAAAATCAATATAGGCAAATAGAGAGTATTAAATATGAAAATAGAATAAATGCTGGTTTCTGATGAAACATATTTGTATTTCCAGTGTGATATGATATATTTGTGGGCAATAATTTCTCTTCAGCAACGTTATCTTGTCTGATCTGGTAATTCTTGTCTGGTGTTTGTAAAAGATAAATTTTGAATGGTAGTCTGATTGGTTATGAATTTGTACCAGCCGGAGACATTTTCAAAAGTGCGTCCTCGGTGTGAAGCGCCACGTAGGGAAATGACGTACCTTACAAATTATACACCATGCCGCTATGTTCGGATATCATGTTTGAGGGGAAATCCAATTGCGATATTTTTTATTCAGGTAAATGACGTGATATAATTAGTATTATTTGGTGGTAAAATTTCAGCTGACTAAGTAGTTTTTTGGTTTCTACTTGTCTGAAACATTGTTCATCGCGGTTTCTAAGGAATAGTTTAGTGTATAATTTCTTTATGTTAAGGGTAGATGGTTACATATTTTGAGCTTTGGGGTTAGCGAAAAACCACTTTTCAATTTGGATGGTTTATTGTTCTTTATAAATTCTCTTCCTCTGTAATTTTGTGTAAGGGCAGATTCCCCTTGAGACCTTATGAAATTATGAGGTCTAGCATTCAACAGATCATTTGGCGATGTTCATGTCATGAAAGTGCGTGAGTATTTAAGAAATTTCAAATGCTTGTGGCTGTAACACTCTTAATCTTAAGTGCTTTGTGAGTTACTCTATGCTATCGTTATGTATTTTTACTTTATTATCAACCAAAGAGCTAAGGTCCTGTGAAATTGGGCTAATGCGGTGAGTTCTTGGATCTGTACTCTGAATTCCTTTGCGATGGTCTTTTGATTGAGCTTGGCATGTAACTTACCGGTTATTAGCAACACCAAACCAAAAGGAAGGCAAGTTTGCTCAACTTTTCTTCCTTTGATGCTTAGTGCCATGGGTTTCTAGGATAGATTAAGAGCTCTCATCCCACTGATTGCTATGACACTACGTTTGGGGAAAACATTTAGAGGGCAAAGAATATAGAAGGAGATAGTGAGGAGATGAAATTGGGAAGGAGAGAGAATCTAAAGGTATGTTGCTGTTTGGAAGAAGGGAAAGAAATTGGAAGGAAAGTTGTTTGGGAGTTAGTTAACAACAATTTATCACCATTTTCCCTCTCTAATGGGGCTCCTGTTTTTTTTCCTTCTCGTTTCAAGGATAATTTCAGAGTTTCAATTACATTAGTCCGACGTTCTCTCCAAAATGGAAGGGAGATTGGTGGACCAAGGAATTTTTTTTTTATCGCTTTATAATATTCTTTTGTAGTTCCAAACAAGGCAGTGTGTACTTTTCTTCTCCACGTATCTTCATCTCTTTATTCTTTCCTCCCATAATCCCCCTCCAAACAGAAGCATAAGAGTTAGACCAAAAACAACATAAAACATGAACCTGTTAGTACGTAGTGAAGTTGAATGGAGCTACTTAGAATCTGTCATATCCCCAAAGTCTGACACAGAAAGAAAAGCAGAGGAACCCGCAATTTCCCTCGTATATGCGGTAGTATGTGCTTCATACACAGTGGTATATCATCGTATCTGCGTAAATCCTGAAAAAGACTGGTGGATTGCTTCCTGATGAGGTGAAAAGGAAAATCTCCCTCTAACATAGAAACATGCCCGGGAAAAGTCAGCATCGTTTCTCACTCTGAAGATGTTAAAACAGTTTAGAATGAAAAGCCTAATAAGCGAATCTTCAAGATCTAGTTGTGGAGATCCATGTGGCACTTGTCCTTTCGAAATTCACTTGATTTTATTACTATTGGATATTAAGATTCTGAATCAGATGTTTATCTATTTAATAGATTTTTTTTTTCCAGATCTTGAACTGCTACTTCTTATATGGTGTCTTTTTATTATTGTGGTCTCTCCTTACTGTTTGTTATCCTTAGATATGCTTGAAAGTCTGATGAACGAGTTAGCATCCATTTCATGAATGTTTAGTTATGATCTAATTATCTTTATTTTGCAGTTAATTGGAGTTTCAGTGCCTGGTCTTGAACCAGAATTTCAACCAGTTGTCAGTCACTTGTTGCCACATATCGTAGCCCACAAGCAAGATGCTCCTGATGTGCACCTTCAGGTTGATGAAATATTCTGCCACTTAATTTTCACTTGGTGTCTTGATTTAAATTGTTTCACTTCATATCTGATGCTTGTTGATCTGTAGCTGCTTCAATACATGACATGCAGATTGCTTCCTTTCCTTCCCCAACTTGAGGTGATTTATTGGTCTCATATGTTATTATAGATCATCTCTTTTTATCCTGATCTTGGATAACATGGAGTTTTAATTCCAGGGAGACCTAAGCAGCTTTTCTGATGCTCCTGAACCTAGCCTGCGTTTTCTGGCTATGGTTGCGGGTCCATTTTACCCTATACTTCACATTGTCAATGGGCGGTTAGTTCACTTGAAGTTACCTGTCTTTCCAGTTTGATGTATACTTCTATGAGGATCACCAATGAATCAAATTAGTGATAAAGAGTTTTATTTTGGATAAGTTATGAGGTTTTACAGGGAGGCCTTTGAAGTTATGGACAAATACACTTGGAAGTGGTGTAGAAGGATTGTTTTAGGTGACATTGCTTAAATTGAAATGGCATTTCTTGTTGTTGTTAATGTTGCTGCAGCTGCAGCTGCTGTTATTGTTGGTTAATAAAAAAAGTCTCAATAATTGGCATGAGGAGTGCTTACTATGAAGAACTAATTTACAAGAAAGATGTATAATATTAAGTGGAAGCCTTTCTATCTAGGAAACTGACCATGATCGTTCGTGAAAGCACCGTTTGTTTTCTAATTTTTTGGGTGCCTATTTGTATATAAAGAAAGGCATGATGTGCAAATGAGACATCTAAAGGGCCTATGATCAGACGTCTTGTAGCGTTTTGCTGCATGTCTCTGCGAAAATGGAATCTGGCAGTGTTGGTGTTATCAATTTGGATTCAAGAATGCATTTCCTCTGCTTCTTTTATGGTGTTGATGACTGAGAAAGCTAATTTTTATTTATATTCTGAAGTCTTATTTTCTTAGGCAATGGGGTTCACTTCCCCATTTCTTTTATTTATTAGAATGGAGCTCTGCAATAAAATGCTTGCTAGAGGAGTTGATTCAGGTTTGTTAAAATATTCGGACAATTAATATCTCTCGCCTCTTCTATGCTCTATGGTTTTCTCTAGCTTAAGTGAGGAGGATCTTTTGAATCTTAGAACTTTCCTCTGCTTTGTAGCTGTATCAGTTTTGACGTTTAACTTATGAAAAGTGGCCTAATACGGTATGCCCGGCTTGGTGGTGGATGTCAAAGGACAGATTGCTGGCAAACTACTTGGTTGCACAGTAAAGGACTTTACATGTTACATATTTAGGGGTTCCTTTTGGGGCTAAATTGAATTACTCAGCTACATATAGTCCAGTAATTGAGAAGATGAGAGGATGTTACCTGGTTGGAAGAGGAAATATCTATCCAAGGGGGCGAAAATTACTTTATATAGGAATACTCTGTCAAACCTACCCACTTTTGTCTTTATTCCTCCTTCAGTGGCAAAAAGAATCAAAGGAATGGAGACGTTGCAAAAAATTCTTGTGGGGAAGTTTCGAAAGAAAAGAAAATTGCATCTAATAAATTGGGCAATGGTCAAACAACATTTTGTTCAAGGAGGGCTGCAAGAAAAATCTCTTCAAAGGATCTCCTTGGAAAATGCCTGTGGAAATAATGTTAACAGGCCAACTAGGGTGAGAATTGCTGACTATTACATATGAGTCATCAACTTCGGATGGGTGACTGACGGAACAATGAATCTTATGGCGTTGAAGTTTGGGGATGGATAAGGAAAAAATGGCCAAATATTATGCATATTATTGAATTCAAAGTGGGAAATGGCTTTCTCCATCTCCTTTTGGTGTGAAAGGTTGGTGCATGAACCTTCCTTTAGGAAATCTTTTTCGGATTTGTTCAGAATAGCTTCCTGCAGTAACGCTAGTGGTTTGTTCTGTTTCCTTCCTGTTGGGGTGTTATCTGCAATGCTTCTCAGAAGACGTCCTACTGATGGGGAGATCAACTATTTTTCAGATTGATAAACTGGGGCTGGGAATATTATTGATGGATGGAGATTTACTACTAAATCCTTCTACCATGCATTCACTCCACATCTCGAAATAGGATGGAGCTGTCCCAGCTGATTCAATATGGAAAGCAAAAGTCCCTTGTAGAGTTGCCTTTCTTATTTGGGAGGCTAAGTGGTGGAATGTCTTGACCATTGACAATGTGCAATGGAGAAACTTCAACTTGGTGAATAGGTGTTTTCATGTAAATATGCTAGTGAATCTGTTTGTCACCTTCATCTCAACTGGAATAGGATGGGGTGTTTTTGGCATTCCACCTTGGTAATGGGGTGTATATTTCGATTGAATATATTGGCGTTAAAAGAAGAAATGTGGGTTTGGAGATGGCTGCTTTTTCACCAAGTTACGGGGAAGGGCATAATGCTTCAACCATCCCTCCAGCTATTTTTTTGGATAATTTGGAGGGAGGGAAACTCCGCCTTGTAGTCTACATAGCCTGTCCCAAGCCAGGTAAAGGAGGAGGGTTACGTTAGGCGTAGCGAGCCGGTTATAAAAAAAAGAGCTACCTTTAAGAGATGAACCCTATTGATATATCGTTGGAGCGTACCCTTCTTAGCGACGCGTTGCACTGGCGCCCAGGTGTAGCGAAAAATGAGCAAGGGTCTTTGCACCAAGATGGGTGGGTGCAAGGGGTAAGGAACCTAGCCTTGGGCCATCATTCCCAGAGCGATGCGCTAGATCGGTGCCCGGATATGGTGATAAATGAGCAAGGGTCCTCACACTTCTATGGGCGAGTATGGGGGGCAAGAAAAGCCCAGGGGGTAGGGATTAGATTGGGGAGTTGGAATATAGGAACCTTAACGGGTAAATTGAGGGAATTGACAGATACTTTTGCTAAAAGAAAATTGAATATTGCTTGCCTACAAGAGACTAAATAGAAAGGAGAGAAGGCTAAGGAAGTGGATGGCACGGGATTCAAGCTATGGTATACAGGCACAACAAAGAACATAAATGAAGTTGGGATTCTGATCGATAAAAATTTCAAGGATAGAGTTGTTGATGTTAAAAGAATATGAGATAAGATTATTTTAGTTAAGCTAGTAGTGGGGGATTTGATTATGAATATCCTTAGTGTGTATGCCCCTCAAGTTGGACTACAAGCGTTCGAGAAGAGCAGATTTTGGGAAAAGATGGAAGAGATTTTAAGGCGGACACCACACAAGGAGAAGTTATTCATAGGAGGAGATCTAAATGGACATGTCGGTCAGAGTAGTGGAGGTTTTGACAGAGTTTATGGAGGTTTTGGATATGGGGCTAGAAATGAGGCTGAAACATCTTGAGTGTGGCAATAGCTTATGATTTGATGTTGGCAAACACCTTTTTTAGGAAAAGATAATCACATCTGATCACTTTTCGCAGCGGTCAAAATTGTAGCCAGATTGATTTCTTTTTTGCCAGGAGAGCGGATAGAGCTTCGTATGTAGATTGTAAGGTATACCCTGGTGAATACGTAGTTACACAACATAAGTTGGTGGTCTTAGAAATTCGGTATAACAAAATACAGAAGATGAAGAGAAGTGCGCAGCACCACAGAGTAAGATGGTGGAAGTTACATGAGGAGAAACAAATATAATTCAAGGAAAGAATGCTACAGGAAGGACCATGGCGACTGGAGGGCGAAGTAAATATGATGTGGAAGGAGATGTCTAACTGCATCCAGACAGTGGCAAAAGGGGTGTTAGGGGAAAGTAGAGGGAAGGGACATCAAGCAAAAGAAACTTGGTGGTGGAATGAAGAGGTGCAGGAGGCAATTAAGCAGAAGGAGTTTTAGATGCCTACATAAATGTCCTAACGAAGAGAATTTGTAAAAGTTTAGATTGGCGAGAAAAAGTACGAAGAAAGCTGTACGAGAGGCCAGAGGCAAGGTTTTCATCGATAAGTACAACAAATTTGGGAGCAAAGATGGAGAAAAAGGCATCTATATACTTACAAAGTCAAGAGACAAGAAAAGTAAAGACTTGACGCAGGTTAGATGTATCAAGGATGAAAATCAAACACTCTTGATAAGAGATGAAGACGTCAAGGGCAGGTGGGTGAGTTATTTTAACAAACTTTTTAATGGGGAGAGCGATAGGAGTGAGGTGGATCTGGAAGATGCTTCTGATGATTCAAATAGAAGGTTTGTGCGTAGAGTTAAAGCACGGAAAGTTAGGGAGGCATTAAAAAAGATGAAGACTAGTAAAGCCTTGGGACCCGATGGTATTCTTATTGAAGTGTGGAGATGCTTAGGGGATGTAGCAATAAGTTGGTTGACTAGTCTTTTTAACAAGATCCTCCATACTAATAAGATGTCTGATGAATGGCAGAAGAGTGTACTTGTGCTTTTATACAAGAACAAAGGGGATATCCAGAATTGTTCTAACTATAGAGGCATCAAGTTTATGAGCCATACAATGAAGCTGTGGGAGAGAATTATTGTGCATCGTTTGAGAGTAGATACTAATGTTTCTGTCAATCAATTTGGATTTATGCCGGGAAGATCTACTATGGAGGCTATTTTCTTAATACGACAATTGATGGAGAGATATCGAGAAAGAAAGGACCTTCATATGGTGTTTATAGATCTCGAAAAGGCGTATGATAGGGTTTCAAGAAAGATTTTGTGGTGGATTCTTGAGATGAAAAAAGTACCTTCAAAGTATGTCGAGGCAATCAAGGACATGTATGACGGTGCTACTACATGTGTGAAGGCTTGTAATGACGCATCAAGTTATTTTCCATTCACAGTAGTCTTACACCAAGGTTTTGATTTGAGCCTTTACCTTTTTGCCTTGATTATGGATGAGCTAACAAAAGATATTCAAGATGAGATGCCGTGGTGTATGCTATTTGCAGACGATATCGTGTTTATTGATGAGACCAGGGCTGGGGTTAACGCTAAGTTAGAAGTATGTAGAAGCACGTTAGAGTCTAAAGGATTTGCGCTAAGTCGAAGTAAGACGGAATACTTGAAGTGTGAGTTTGACACGGAAGTAAGAGAGCATCAAGAAGCCGTAAATATGCTCGAACAGGCGGTACCCAAAAAAGATACATTTAGATATCTGGGATCAATATTGCAAAAGGAGGGAGAGATTGATGAGGATGTAAGCCATAGAATCAGAGCCGGTTGGATGAAATGGCGCAGTGCATCGGGATTTTTGTGTGATCGCAAAATTCCTTAGGTTAAAAGGAAAATTTTATAAAACAGCAGTCCGACCTGCCATGTTGTACGGAGCTGAATGTTGGCCAGCACAAAGGAAACATGAGCATAAAATGGAAGTAGCGAAAATGAGGATGTTAAGATGGATGTGTGGTCATACAAGGATGGATAAGATAAGGAATGAAGAAATTCGACGAAAAGTTGGAGTAGAATCGGTGGCGGAAAAGATGAGAGAGCATAGATTGAGATGGCTTAGGCATATCCTCCAAAGGCCCTTAGACGCACCAGTACGAATAGATGTTTGCTATCGAGAGCATAACACGAAGAAAGCAAGAGGTCGGCCGAAACTTACTTGGGGGAAAGTGGTAAAACAAGATTTAATGGAGTGGGAAATAGATTGGCGTACGATTTGTCTTAGGACGAAGTGGATGAAGTCTATTAGTGTTGTGGAGCGATAATGTATAGATAGATAGATAGATAGATATATATACTTATTTATTTTTATACATTTATCTCTTTTCCCTTCCTTGATTTTGCTTTTATTTTTATGATTCTTTGGGGTTTATTGACCGCCGGCCCTAACTAGTTTGGGATAAAGGTGTTGTTGATGTTGATGAATTTGGAGGGAGGGAAATCTGAGGGCTTTGAAAACAAAGGGTCTAGTACTAATTTTGTAAAATAGATGGGTAAAAAGTTATTTAGTTTTTGGTCCGCACAAAAATCACCAAAGTGGCACATTTTCTTTGCTGGATTTGATAGACTGTGTCTCTTGTATCTAGCTTTGTACGAGTTTGTTACCCACTTGGTACCCTTACAATGAAAATTGTGTCCATCATTCAAAGAAGTACTTATAGTTTGTTGATATGGCGACCGAAACATACCCACCAAATGGATATGCAATTGCATGATGCTACGGTTTTCTTAAGCCACAAAGACTGATGCATGAGAATGCCATACAGGTGATATAATCATCCACCAAAATTTTACTATATGAAAACTGGTCTATAAAGCTACATGGACATAACAGGAGGCATGGCAAGAAGACAGAGGTGAATTTTAGAGGTGGGCAACTTAGGTACATGTTAATCAGGTTTCAAACCAACCCAATTGAAGACATTGAAGATACACAACCATAGAATCATGTTCTGAGAAGTCGGATATTTTGTATTTTGCTGTTTTAAAATTATCTTCATGGTATGGATCTGTGATTTAACTAGGTTATGCTAAGGTTGCATGTGTAATTTTATCTGCTATAGATGAACTATAAGCTAAGCTGTGGAGGGTGATATTGTGATGCAGTGAAACAACGAAATCTTCTTCAAATGTCTTGGATTCTGAAGTTCCTAAAAACAATCAACCATCGTCAGTGATTACCGTCTCCTCGAATTTTGAGGTACTCTTTCCTTTTCCTTGACTATCTCTGGTTTGCAGCCTCATGACCTCGCCAGTTGCTTTCCTGAAGACTGTCTTTTAGAACCCTGTTTCCCCGGGCGAGGTCCAATCCCTGTCTACTCCTATGTTTATCAATGAATCATGGAGGGAGCGACCTCTTTTCTGGTTTTGCTTTCTTAGGCGGCTTCGTGATTTTCATATTTTTTGTCATTGCCAAGGTTTTGTGTTCTTTTAGTGAGGAGAATAATGTTCCGCTTATTGATACATATGGATAGATAGTCTACTATAGTCACTACATTCATAACTCTTGATTGCAATTGAGGACAAAGGTGAGAAGTTAGAAATATGTAGGGGTGCTACTTTCTTCGTTTCATAATCGTGGGGGCCTGTTTGACAAAAATAAATAAACTGGTAATCTGTGGGTTGAACATGCATAACCCCTAGTGAACTAGTCCGACCTCTTCAATGAAATGTGTTGTGCCAACTTAATGACATACCATAACCTTTAGTTTCTATAAGGTTAGTCGTTTGTATTCTTTTACTACTAATGGAGACATAAAGAGTGAATATAGCCTTAACCCAAAAAAGGAAAAGAAAAGAGAAACGAGTGAATATAGTGCTAATTAACAAGTTATTATAGCTGGAAAGTTTTATTGTTGGTAATTTAGGATTACTGATGAATTCTTTTTTTGAAAATTTAAATCAAATAATGAATTAGTCTATAGTCCAAGTTTGTTATCGAGAGCATAACACGAAAAAAGCAAGAGGTCAGCCGAAACTTACTTGGGGGAAAGTAGTAAAACAAGATTTAATGGAGTGGGAAATATATTGGCGTACGGTTTGTCTTAGGATGGAGTGGAGGAAAGTTATTAGTGTTGTGGAGGGGTAGTGTATAGATATATAGATATATATTTACTTATTTATTTTTACACATTTATCTCTTTTCCCCCCCTTGATTTTGCTTTTATTTTTATGATTCTTTGGGGTTCATCGACCGCCGACCCCAACTAGTTTGGGATAAAGGTGTTGTTGATGTTGATGTTGAATGAACCAGTCCACTGTTTCATAGAATTTTTCTGTACTTATTGGGTTTGATAAGTTATCACATTATTTTGACCAAAAAAAAAAGATCACATTACTTGTGGCAATTTCATAAATAAGGGCAATAAAAACTAAACTGTCTCAAGAAGCTATGAGGTTTGTTTGGGTCTTCGTGGGGTTGGACTGACCCAATGTGACCTATTTAATTTAAACTGGTTATGTGAGTCATATTTGATTTACCTATTTAATAAGTGCATCGTGTTAAGGTGGAGTTTTCAACAGATTAGATATGAATTGCATTTGGGTTGACCTATTTAATGATACCCCCTTAACTTGATAAAACAGACACAATCCGTGGACGCAAGTTTGTGACACCTCTATTGATATGTCATGTCCACCTGTCACAACAATACATAATTGTTATATGTTAAATTATATGTTTTAGCTGAAAACTTTGGGTATTCATTTTTCTCCTGCTTTGTGAGCTAAGATCCCCATATCTTTGGTTGTTTTTCAAATTCAAAGGTAGGATATGCTTTTCCTTTTGCGTCCTTTTTTTTTTCGGAAAACACTTTCATCATCTTATGATACTGATTGCGGGCAACATAATTTCTCTTTTTACTTCACTTGTGTAGCCTCGGCGACTTCGGAGTGCATCACCATTAATTACATCCACCTCTACTGTTTTCCGGTCAGATGCGGTTTTTGTGCTTCTTAGAAAGGCTTATAAAGATTCTGACTTAGGAACTGTCTGCAGAGCAGTAATAACATCATCCTTTGCTCCTACTTATTTTCAAGATTGGGTCCTATTTTAAACCTGCTCTAATTTGTTTGATTTTCTTCTTCAAATTTTGCAGGCTTCTGACATTCTGCAAAAGTTCATTGAGCCTGCTGTAGGGCAAGAGACATTTAAACCTTCATGTGGTGAAGCACCGGGTTTGGAGCATAACACAATGCCTGCATTGGGCAATCCTTTTTCCGTAACTGATTTCTGTAGCTTGTTTGGAGAGGATTTCCTGATGCCTGATGATCAATCAGATTCTAGCTACCTGAGCATTTTGGATATATGGGCAGTGGAGGAAGGAATTATGCATGTGCTTTATGCCTGTGCGTCACAGGTCAATTGTGTTTTCGGCATACAATGCTCCTCTTATCACAACGTCTATTATTTGTTGTGCTTTTAGTCTGTGGATCTAGTCATCATTTTTATGTACTTTATATACTTTACAGCCCCAGCTTTGCAGAAAACTTGCAGAGAACTCTGTGGAGATTTGGTCAGCTTTACCGCTTATGCAAGCACTGTTGCCAGGTCAAGCATCGTCAATCAGAATTGCTTTTGGAGGATATTGCTTCTGAATTTACTTTAAAGAATCAATGTTGTAGTCTTGAAGATATTTGTAACCGTAGATTTGCAGTCATCACGGAATGCTATGTGAATAGACATAGTACATTTAGTTGTTCTTTTTGAACTTCTCCAATTTTCAAGAAGTAATGTTGAATTCTTTAAATACCAAAATATTTTCGTTAGGGTTGGTTGCATGGTCCTTTCACCTGGAAACCAGTGACAATATTTTCTCATTCCTCCTTTTGTGGCAAATTTGCCCTTAATGCTAGTTTTTTCTTTCAAAGTTAATGTGATCTGTTACCTGGGTTCAATGTTACTAATTGGGTAAATTTTATTTTTGTTAGTTACTTTTTTTGAAATATTTGAGAAGCACAGAAGGAAAACATGGGTTTCTACTTGAACAAATACATGGCCCTGTTAATATATGCTTACGTAATCTGAATCTACTTTATTAAGATTGCTACACCAACTTGTGAGCTAAAAGGAAAAATAATTAAAGAACTCATATGTCAACTGAATGAAGCTTTCTCAGTTCACCGTCTTAGAGGATACCACAGTAAAATAATAGAAGTGGTAACTATGGAAGGAATTTGATTGGTCGGGATGGGAGTAAGAGTAAATTAGCTCCAGCTTGCAGCAGTGCAAGCAAGGATTTACAGACACTTCCGTACTTTCATAGCATGGTTTAGTGCATTTTTCAATTTCTCAGCACTTTCATATGGTCAGAATGTCCTTTTTTTGACCCAAAAAAAAAGAGAGCGTCTGGAGTGAAACTTTGACAAGTTGAAAGATTGGGTGGCTCACTGAAATTGAAATGTTAAGTGTGTCGTTCCAATTCCCTAGGTGGGGTGTAGTTGCAATTAACTCACATATCTTGTCGTTTATGCATTCCCATGAACCTTCATACATTATTTGTCAACTTCTTTTTACACAATCTCTGGATACGTTTGATTGATTAACTTTATATGTAATACAGCCCTTCGTCCCTCCGTGAGCAGTTCTGATCATTATATTGAGAGTTTTTCCCAGTGGAGACAACCTCATGTCCAGCGAGCCTTGTCTCAGGTTGCATTGGGCAAAGGTTTTTTCATTTTTTGAAAAATTGTTTTCTGTTACATCTGCTGACCCCACTAATTGCATATGCAGATTGTCATGATGACATCATCATTGTATCGTCCATTACTCCATGCCACTGCCGGATATCTTTCATCATTTTCGCAGTCACATGTTTGTGCTTGTATTACATATCTAATACTGTTGTATATGAATATCATACTTTTTAGTGATAAGGGTTGCTCAACTCACTTCTGTTTCAACCATTTGACTGACTCTTGGATAGGTCAAGGCTGCTTGTGTTTTGATTGATCTCTGTTCAAGTGTTTTAGCTCCATGGATGCCTCAAATAATTGCAAAGGTTGGTTGCAAGTAGATTTCCTTTGGTGCTTATCATTTTGCCCACTCTTACTACCATTTTAACTCATTGACGCAGGTTGATCTTTGCATGGAACTTCTAGAGGACCTCTTAGGCATAATACAGGTTTGACATCTTCTTGTTCTTTGTTCAGTGCTATGACTATTCATTCTATTTTTCCTTTCTTGTGGGTTAACTTCTATTCTTATTACCCTTGTCTTGATCCTGGGACTTCTTTTGTTCACTTGTTTTTGTTTCTGGAGAAGCGAGAGTTGATTTCTAAGTCACAAAGCCCATATTAATTTACAAATTCTCAGAGCAAACTCAAAACAGCAATTATTGCAAAGCGTTTTTTCTGTTTTAGAGTTCAAGGGAAGCAGGTGGATACTTTTCCCTCAATATGTGTTTTTCTATTGGGATGATTCCCTTGGAGAAGTGGTAGCAATCAATACTTACGGAATTTTTATGGTAGAAGTTCATATACCTATAGTGGCATTTAGAGAAATTCCTTTAAGCAAACACCACTTTCAAACTATTATTTAGCTTTTCTCGATAAAGGTACACACCCCTCAGATTGGTGTATCACCTAGATAAACTGAATATCTGAATTCGGATATAGGATTTCAAAATAAAGTTTTCTTTCTACTATGTTCTGGAAATTCAATGACTGGACTCGTCAATTCAATTCTTCTCTCTTCTTTTGTCATTATTATGAAAAACTTACTTCTCAAGATGAAAAGAGTAAGAATGGAAATGGGAGGGAGGATTCATTTGAAATCCAAAGGCTTAACCCTAACATTAGTTCCTTCAGCATTCATATCTCAAGACGAATCTGTACAAGCACCATAATTCACTTCTACTTATGTGTGTGCATTAAGTACCTAATGGTTAACCTACGGCATACAAGCCTTAACTTACCCCATCCCTTTGTATCCAAATATTGTCGCATTATACAAGCCTTAACCTACAGCATACAATTCTTTTGACACATTATACCTGACTTCACTTACATACGCATTCTCATTAGCCACGTATGCAAATATTGTCATTCAGGCCTCTTAATTGTCATTTTTCATTAAGTTAAAGAAATTTTACGAAACCATCCTCTTGTTCATCTTTGATTATACTTTGTATCCTCTCGCTTTAAATCCTGTAGTTTGCACTTTCTTCTTTCTATAATCTTCTTAGTGGTGTTGGAGTCCCTGGCGTGAATTGCAGGTTTTTTGAAACCATAGGGTGCAATGGACAGGGTTTCAGGAAAGAAAAGGTGCAAAATGTGAGTAGAAAAAAATTTGAGAATGGTTTTCGATGGCGGAACAGCTTTCATGCTTTCATCATTTAATTGACCAATCCAAGGTGCACTAGAAGTGTGTTAAAGTTGTTGTCCCACATCGGTTATGAATGGGTTCTGTATGCTTTTTACATTCATGTGGTCTCTATCCACTTATGAGTTTAAGCTTTTGGATTAGACTTTCTAACATGATATCAGAGGTAGTGTTATTCGTTTCCGCTTATTTGTGCCCACCCCCCAGTAATCAATTTCCACGTGTTGCTGGTAATTCGGCTTGCACATGAGAGGAGGTGTTGAATTTGTTGTTGTTGCCCTACATCGGTTGTGAATGGGTCCTGTATGCTCTTTATATATATGTGGTCTCCCTTCACCTATCAGCTTAAGCTTTTAGGTTGGACTTTCTAATAAAGTACAACCACAACTTCTCTGTAGTGTTTGTGAATTTCTCCATTTATCAGTCTAAGGGTAACTTGATATTTTCCTATTTTGAGATATGGACATGCTTGTAAGTCTATGTAGTATATGGTGCATCTCTATTCAAGTATCGATTCATCCACAATCTCGCATGAATGCAAATGTTGAACCACTTGAATGGAATGTTCACTAGGAGCTTCGACGGTGTAAAGGAAGGGGAAAAGTGAACTTGAAGTTATATGTCAGAGAGAAGTCTCGTGTGGATTTGTTAGCTATGATTGCCTAGGCTCGGAAGATGATTCCAATGTTATCAGCATGACTTGGAACAAGTAGAAGATTTATGCTGGAAATGTTGTTGGTCTTGTACACATGAAAGGCACTTGCTTTTGTACAACTGCCCACCAGTTCTAGCTGCTTAAAGAGGCATCCTCTTGGACTAAACGAAGAGTTCTTGTAGACAGATAATGAAAGGAGCAGTGGGATTAACATTTAAGTTATCCCTTTCTATGAGCGACGAATCAACATTTAAGTTATCCCTTTCTATGAGCTACGAAAAACATGTAGAATGACATGTAGCATTTTATATTTTAGAGCCCTTAACTACTATTCTATCCCTTTGTCTACTTGCTTAAGCTTTTAGATAAACTGATGGAAGTCTCACAACTTCTGCCTTGTGTTGGAGTAGGAGTTCAGTGTTCTAATCCCTCAATGGTCCCTCATCTGTCTGCTACTACCGTCTATCTCCAATGCTATAAGTCTTTGCCAACTCCCAAATCATGTGTCTGGGGTTTTCTTTCTTTTTTTTTTTTTTTGAGGGGGGGGGGGTTTGTTAATAAAATAAACCATCAATTATCACCTTAACCTTCTAGATAAGTAGGCATCACTACCTTACCAAAACATCAACATCAATATCAACAACACCTTTATCCCAAACTAGTTGGGGTCGGCGGTCGATGAACCCCAAAGAATCATAAAAATAAAAGTAGAATCAAGGAGGGAAAAGAGATAAATGTGTAAAAATAAATAAGTGTGTATATATGTGTATATATATATATCTATCTATCTATACACTACCCTTCCACAATACTAATAACCTCCTTCCACTCCGTCCCAAGACAAACCGTATGCCAATCTATTTCCCACTCCATTAAATCTTGTTTTACTGCTTTCCCCCAAGTAAGTTTCGGCCGACTTGTTGCTTTTTTCGTGTTATACTCTCGATAACAAGCTTCTGTTCGTACCGGTGCATCTAAGGGTCTTCGGAGAATATGCCCAAACCATCTCAATCTATGCTCTCTCATCTTTTTCGCCACCGGTTCTACTCTAACTTTTCGTCGAATCTCTTCATTCCTTATCTTATCCATCCTTGTATGACCACATATCCACCTTAACATCCTCATTTCCGTTACTCCCATTTTATGCTCATGTTTCTTTTGTGCTGGCCAACATTCAGCTCCATATAACATGGCAGGTCTGACTGCTGTTCTATAAAATTTTCCTTTTAACCTAAGAGGAATTTTGCGATCACACAAAAATGCCGATGCACTGCGCCATTTCATCCAACCTGCTCTGATTCTTTGGCTTACATCCTCATCCATCTCTCCCTCCTTTTGCAATATTGATCCCAGATATCTAAATGTATCTTTTTTGGGTACCTCCTGTCCGAGCATATTTACGGCTTCTTGATCCCCTATTCCTGCCGTGTCAAACTCACACTTCAAGTATTCCGTCTTACTTCGACTTAGCGTAGATCCTTTAGACTCCAACGTGCTTCTCCATACTTCTAACTTAGCGTTAACCCCAGCCCTGGTCTCATCAATAAGCACGATATCGTCTGCAAATAGCATATACCACGGCGCCTCATCTTGAATATTTTTTGTTGGCTCATCCATAACAAGGGCAAAAAGGTAAGGGCTCAAAGCAGAATCTTGGTATAAGCCTACTGTGATTGGAAAATAACTTGATCTGCCATTATAAGCCTTCACACATGTAGTAGCATCGTTATACATGTCCTTGATTGCCTCGACATACTTTGAAGGTACTTTTTTCTGCTCAAGAATCCGCCACAAAACCTTTCTTGGAACCCTATCATACGCCTTCTCGAGATCAATAAACACCATATGGAGGTCTTTCTTTCTTTCTCGATATCTTTCCATCAATTGCCGTATTAAGAAAATAGCCTCCATGGTAGATCGTCCTGGCATAAATCCAAATTGATTGACAGAAACCTTGGTCTCTATTCTTAAACGATGCTCAATAACTCTCTCCCATAGTTTCATTGTATGACTCATAAGCTTGATGCCTCTATAATTAGAACAATTCTGGATATCTCCCTTGTTCTTGTATATAGGCACAAGTATACTCTTCCTCCATTCATCAGGCATTTTATTAGTATGGAGGATCTTGTTAAAAAGACTAGTCAACCAACTTATTGCTACATCCCCTAAGCATCTCCACACTTCAATAGGAATACCATTAGGTCCCAAGGCTTTACTAGTATTCATCTTTTTTAATGCCTCCCTGACTTCTCGTGCTTTAACTCTTTGCACAAACCTTCTATTTGAATCATCAGAATCATCTTCTAAATCCACCTCACTTCTATCGCTCTCCCCATTAAAAAGTTTGTTAAAATAAATCATCCACCTGCCCTTGATGTCTTTATCTCTTATCAAGAGTGTTTGATTTTCATCCTTGATACATCTAACCTGTGTCAAGTCTTTACTTTTTTTGTCTCTTGATTTTGCAAATCTATAGATGCCTTTTTCTCCTTCTTTGCTACCAAGTTTGTTGTACATATCGGTGAAAACCTTGCCTCTGGCCTCTCGTACAACTTTCTTGGCACTTTTTCTCGCCAATCTAAACTTTTGCAAATTCTCTTCATTAAGACATTTATGTAGGCATCTGAAACACTCATTCTTCTGCTTAATTGCCTCCTGCACCTCTTCATTCCATCATCAAGTTTTTTTTGTTTGATGTCCATTCCCTCTACTTTCCCCTAACACTCCTTTTGCCACTGTCTGGATGCAGTTAGACATCTCTTTCCATATCATATTTACTTCGCCCTCTAGTTGCCGCGGTCCTTCCTGTAGCATTCTTTCCTTGAATTCTGTTTGTTTCTCCTCATAACTTCCACCATCTTACTCTGTGGTGCTGCGCATTTCTCTTTATCTTCTGTACTTTGTTATACCGAATTTCTAAGACCACCAACTTATGTTGTGTAACTACGTATTCACAAGGGTATACCTTACAATCTACATACGAAGCTCTATTCTCTCTCCTGGCAAGAAAGAAATCAATCTAGCTACAATTTTGACCGCTGCGAAAAGTGATCAGATGTAATTCTCTTTTCCTAAAAAAAGTATTTGCCAACATCAAATCATAAGCTATTGCCACACTCAATATGTCTTCGCCAGCCTCATTTCTTGTCCCATATCCAAAACCTTCATGAATTAAGTCAAAACCTCTACTACTCTGACCGACATGTCCATTTAGATCTCCTCCTATGAATATCTTCTCCTTGTGTGGTATCCGCCTTAAAATCTCTTCCAGATCTTCCCAAAATCTGCTCTTCTCGAACGCTCGCAGTCCAACTTGAGGGGCATACACACTAAGGATATTCCAAATCAAATCCTCCACTGCTAGCTTAACTAAAATAATCCTATCTCCTATTCTTTTAACATCAACCACTCTATCCTTAAAATCTTTATCAATCAGAGTCCCAACTCCATTTATATTCTTTGTTGTGCCTGTATACCATAGCTTGAATCCGGTGCTATCCACTTCCTTAGCCTTCTCTCCTTTCCATTTAGTCTCTTGCAGGCAAGCAATATTCACGTTTATTCTAGTAAAAGTATCTGTCAATTCCCTCAATTTGCCCGTTAAGGTTCCTATATTCCAACTCCCCAATCTAATTCTTACCCCCTGGGCTTTTCTTGGCCCCCACACTCGCCCACGGAAGTGTGAGGACCCTTGCTCATTTATCACCACATCCGGGCACCGATGTGGCGCATCACTTTGGGAATGATGGCCCAAGGCTAGCTTCTTTACCCCTTGCACCCACCTATCTTGGTGCAAAGACCCTTGCTCATTTTTCGCTACACCCGGGCGCCGATGCAACGCGTCGCTAAGAAGGGTACGTTCCAACGAAATATCAATAGGGTTCATCTCATAGAGGTAGCTCGTTTTTTTATAACCGGCTCGCTACGCCTGACGTAACCCTCCTCCTTTACCTAGCTTGGGACAGGCTATGTAGACTACATAGGCGGAGTTCATCACTACCTTACCAAAAAAAAAAAAAAAAAAGTAGGCATCACTATCTGTTAGACATTACAATTTGCCTTTTATTGTAGTTTTGAGTGAATTCTTTCAACTGACAGAAATGGCATAGACATCCATGAATGATGGCCTTTTAAGGGCTGTCAAATTTGGTTGTTCTGTTTGTCAGGCTTTGAATTTTTACAGTCTGCATCTTCTTGTTTTAACTGCAGCTTTCTTTGAGAGTTGTATCTTAAGGCTTTTTCATTTTCTCATGATCAGACTTCTCGTCATTCTCTTGCCCCTGCACGAACTGCCCTCAAATACTTTCTTCTTGGTTTGTCTGGGCACCTGGATGATATATTGTGGAAATACAAGGTATGTTACCATTAATATGACCATTCATACGTTGGATTTGCTACCTTGTGTTCCAAATGACGAGAATCAAGATTCACTATAACTTGTACACAATTTCTATCATGCTTGGCTTCTTTTATTGGATCAGACATTAGTTACTCTAGCTTTCTCTGCTTATTCACTTCTCAAATTTCTCCGGTTTCAATTGGATACTGTGTGAAAGTGATATTTTTTTTTTCTGCTCTTTCAGGAAGTCAAGCATAGAATTCTCTTCCTTATAGAGATGCTAGAGCCTTTCCTTGATCCTGCCATAAGCACATTTAAGAGCACAATAGCTTTTGGAGACGTTTTCCCGAATTTTGTTGAAAAGCAGGAAAGCAATTGTGAGACTGCCCTCAACATCATCCGCACAGCTGTGTGGAAGCCAGCCATACTTCCTTCTTTGGAATCTGAATGGAGAACTGGATCAGTTGTTCCTAGGTAATTTTCTCCCAATATCACATCAGTTGAATTAAATTATCTGCAGGATGATTAGCCAGGATAATCTCGAGATCTCCACTTCTGTGCTGCATTTGTTTTATAATATCATGGTTCGAAGCATGATGAATTGATCTTGCTGTAATCATGAACATATAGTTATTTTTAATTGATTCCCAGAGAGGAGGGAACAAAAAAAACGAATCCTGTTTCACTCATAATGAAGTTCCAGTGGTAATCATGCTCTTTTCTTTATTGTATGGTAAAAGCAGAATGTTATTGTCAACATTCTTTAGAGAATGGACCTGAATGAAGCAAAAAATGTTCATGGGTGAGATCAGGATCTGATATACTTAAGTCATGGAGATAGTCTACTTCCAATGTTGTTGTAAAGGCTACGTGCTGACCTTTTGCTGGACAAGAAATGATGGAGCTTTTGTGCACTATGACGCCTTTTTCCTGGGCTTGTTGAATTATATAGTGAGCCCCAGAGCATGGATAACAATTCATATGTATGTGCAGTGTGCTTCTTTCAATATTGGAACCTCACATGCAGTTACCACCCGACATTGACCTTTGCAAGTCTCCTGCGTCTGTTAATGAGGTGGAAGCAACTTCCTCTTCTTTAGCCTCTGCTGTCCGACGTGGTGGAGCTTCCTCAAAGTCAAGTAACCTGGAGGACCATGATGGGAAGGTAGAGGCATCTGATGCAATTTCTAAGGTGGATGCCATTGAAGATGCAAGCATGTTTTTTGTCCCTGATGAACTGCGGAACATTGCACTACTAAGTGTGCCTATCACTCATGATCTGAATACCTCAGATGCTAAGCTAGAAGATACCAGCTCAGAACAAAAGCATACATTGGACAAAAGCTTAAATGACCAGTCCAAGAATGGTTTTGTTTTAGATGCCGATTTTAATTTGGAGTATTCCAACTTGCAAGCAGATTATTTTCAACTTGCCAATTATGGGGATTGTGAGCTCAGAGCTTCTGAATTTCAACGTTTGGCTTTGGATTTGCACTCACAGCATGAGGTTACTGCAGAGGGGCATGACGCTGCTATAGATGCTTTGCTTTTGGCTGCTGAGTGTTACATCAATCCCTTTTTCATGTCTTCCAGATACAGCATGAAGATTGTCAGTGAAATAACCAGCAGCAACATCAAGGTTCCTGCATGTTCTACATTTCCAGACATGAGCAAGCACTCTGGTGATATCAATACTTTTGAAAGTATAGCTTACCTTGAAAAGAAAAGAGACAAGATAGTGCTGCAGTTACTACTTAAAGCTGCGGAATTGGACAGGAACTATCAGTGGGAAGTGTCAGATGATGGACTTGCATACCATACAGTATTATCTGATGAACCAGTTGTCGAGTTATCTCCTGAAGATGTAGAATCTGCTGATGCCATCACCTTGGCTAGACAAAATCAGGGTTTACTGTGTAATTTTCTGATCCAGAGATTGCAAAGAGAGCAACATTCAATGCAAGAGATTTTAATGGAAGGTCTTCTGTTCTTGTTACGCTCATCCACCAAGCTCTGTTGTGACCCCGGTCTTGTGACCAATATCATCTTAGGTTCCGCTGAGTACTTTAATAGTATGCTGACCTCCTTCTATATTCAGTTAAAGGAAGGTAATCTACATTTGGATGCTGAAAGAGTGTATGAGCTTCAACGGCGCTGGATATTGCTTAAGAAATTGGTAATTGCCACAAGTGCTGGTACTGAAGGTTCAGAGTTCAGAATTAGCATCAATAATACCAACTGTGGAAATTTGCTTCCACCTTCAGCGTGGATGCAAAAGATATCGAAATTTTCAATTTGTGCTTCTCCTCTTGTTCGATTCCTTGGTTGGATGGCAGTGTCACGCAATGCAAAACAATATGTGAAAGACCATCTTTTTCTCGTCTCAGATTTGACTGAGCTGACGTATTTATTATCCATCTTCTTCGATGATTTGTCCATGGGAGATAAAGTTTTTAAGAGAGAGGATGATGAGATAGGTATTGAGCAATTAGGAGCCATGCCAGAGAACGCACCAGATAAAGGGTTTGAACAATATGTTCAACAAAATGGAAATCAGTCTTTTTATGTCATTTACCCTGATCTCCGAAGACTTCTTCCTAATATGAAAAGGCAATTTGAATCTTTTGGAGAAATCATTTTGGAGGCTGTTGGCTTGCAACTCAGGTCTCTTCCTTCCAGTGTACTACCTGATGTTTTGTGCTGGTTCTCTGATCTTTGTTCAAAGCCATTTTCTCAGGAATTAAATGCTTCTCAGCTTAGTCCAAATGAAATAAAAGGTTTTGCTGCAACAAATGCAAAAGCAATTATCCTTTACATACTTGAAGCCCTAGTAGGTGAGCATATGGAAGCTATGGTAGCTGAGACACCTAGACTGGTACATATATTGGTTTCTCTCTGCAGAGCCTCGTACTGCGATGTGCTTTTGTTAGATTCAGTAATGTCTCTTTTGAAGCCAATTATTTCATATTCCCTAAAGAAAGTGTCTGATGAGTCTGCGTTAGTTGATAATTCGAGCCTCAGTTTTGAATCACTGTGTTTTGATGAGCTTTTCAAGACCATTGGGGAGAGAAGTAACAGGGAAGTTGATTCTTCTGTGAAATCACATGGAAGAGCTTTAACTATTTTCATACTGGCATCTGTCTTTCCTGATCTCTCTTTCCAGCATAGGAGAGACATATTGCAGTCTATACTCTTGTGGGTTAATTTTACTTCTTTTAAGCCCACATCTTCCTACCAGGACTACATTTGCGCTTTCCAATGTGTTATGGACAGCTGCAAGCTACTGTTGCACCAAGCATTAGAGTTCTATGGCGTTATGGCAGTCAAGTTGTCTTCAGATTATAGTGTTAATGCATTCTATGATGCTGACAGGAAATCAATTGGCTGGTTTCTTAATGACATTTTGCATGAGTCACTTACATCTGAGGTTGCGGATACCAGTAGCATTAGCAGTAAACTTAAGTCCTTGTCTGTGGAGGAAATAAAAGAGTTCGTGGAGGACATGGATTGTCTGATTGACAAACTTAGTCCAACACTGGAGCAATGTTGGATGCTTCATCCACGACTTACCAAGAAGTTGGTTGTTTCATCAGCAGAAACCTCTATATACTTGAGGTGCTTATCTGCAATTCTACAAAACATTCATTTATATGATGATGGCAAAAGGGGCGACTCTCCCACCTCGGTTGTGTCTTCAAATGAGCTTCCAATGCATTGGAGGGCCAGTCTAGAGGGCCTTGGTGAATTTATTTTGGTTCTCCTAGAAAGACATTGCTGGACTGTTGCATCTGTGATAGTTGACTGCCTACTTGCAGTACCACTTCTTTTGCCCATTCACGATATTGTGGGAACCTTATGTGTAGCAATCATTAGGTTTTCTTGTCGTGCTCCTAAACTTTCTTGGCGTTTACAATCTGATAAATGGTTGACGACATTGTTTGGTAGAGGATTCCATAACTTTAGTGGAAAGGAGGTTCCAGTGGTGGAGCTGTTTTGTAGGTTGCTTGGCCATAATGAACCCGAGCAAAGGCTGATAGCACTTAAGCATTTAGGAAAGATTGTTGGTCAAGATATTGATGGAAACTCAGTTGTTGGTTATGCAAGATATCAGTATAAGTTAGTTTCTCCTGTTTCAAGAACTGATGCTTCTGAGTCGGTTATCCCTCTTCTTGTTTCAAGTACATGGGATCATGTTGCTCTTATCGGATCATCAGACACTTCTTTGCTTCTGAGGACGCGTGCAATGGCACTACTAGTAGATTATATTCCCTTTGCCGGTCGTCAGCAGTTACAATGTTTTCTTGCATCTGCTGATGCTGTTCTAAATGGCCTAGGGAAACTTGCACATCCAATGCTTGAGAGCCCTTTCCTACAACTCTCTCTAGCACTTGTTGCAGGCGCTTGCCTGTACTCTTCAGAGGAAGATATTTCTTTGATTCCTGATAACCTATGGATTGAGATTGAGAATTTGGGATCTTCAAAGACTGGTATGAAAGAAGTTTTCTTTGTTGCTGTTTATTTTAGCCTCTTGAAGAGTCATTCCAGCTTGTGTGCCCCTTTCCCCCTGGAAAGAAAGAAAAGAAAAAGAAATGACAGATTTGTTACTTATGAAAAGAAGCAAAAATAATATTAGAATGAATCTTCTGTTTTGGGTGTGTGCGTGTTCTCATTTTGTTTTCAAATGAGCAAAAATAATATTAGAATGAACCTTCTGTTTTTGGGGGCGTGCGTGTTCTCGTTTTGTTTTCAAATGATCTGGGAACTCTCTCTGTGTTGCAGAAGGAAGGATTGGATATCTTGAGAAGCAAATTTGCCTAGCCTTATGTAGGTTGAGAGATAAAGGGGTTGAGGAGAAAGAGGTAGGTGGAAGATGATTTTTGTAATCCTTTTCTCTCGTATTTTTAGTATAAATAATGTACGAATGCAGCATTGTCGCTCCTTTGAATCAGATCATGGTACAGTCAGTCAGAAAGAACTATTAGCTTGGTTGGCACTGATGTTTTGTGAAAATAAGTAAAAAGAATTCTGGTTTTGATCCCAGCTTTCATTTTCTGCATTATAGTAGGTCTCCCTAATGAAGTCAAATAGCTGCAATCAAGGATAGGCGCTACCACTCTTTCTGGTTTGATGATTTGGTTCTGTTTCACGGAGAAAGATGATTATTATTGTTAACTCAGGAGACATTACAAGCTTATATATATAAAAAAGCACACCCTATAGACATGAAAAGACCATTCTGCCCTCACTCACTTGAATATTTTCTAATGCTCCCCTCAAGTTGGGATGTAAAATATCAAATAATCCCAACTTGTTACACAGAAAACTCACTCGATTGCTCCTTGGTGATTTAGTAAAAGATATCCGCCAATTGATCCTCCGCCCTTGTATGTTGAAGAATGATTTCCCCTTTTTGAACTTTCTCTCGTACAAAGTGACAGTCAACCTTAATGTATTTAGTTCGCTCATGGAAGACGGGATTATTTGCAATGTGAATGGCTGATTGATTATCACAGTATAACGCTGATGGATATGATGTTGACTAACCAATTTCTGATAAATAACATCCTTAGCCAGAGCAATTCACATGTCACATGTGCCACGGCTCTATACCCTGCATCAACACTTGATTGGGAAATCACATGTTGCTTCTTACTTTTCGAGGCGGCTAAATTACAGTAGCCCGAAGTAGATCTCCTATCAGTAGGACATCTAACCCAGTCTGCATCAAAGAAACCTGTAGTGTCTGAATGTCCGTAATTCTTGAAAAGTAGCATTGGCGCTCCCTTTAAGTACTTGATAATTCTAAGTACAGCATCCTAGTGAGTAGTACGTGGAGAACTCATGAACTGATTGACTACACTGACAACAAATGATATGTCAGGCCTTGTGACAGTAAGATAATTCAACTTTCCCACTAACCTTCTATACTTTTCGGGATTACATAACGATTCTCCATGTTCCACATCAATGTTCACATTGGGTTCCTGTTGAAAGAAAGGATAATTTCATTCATACTTTGAGAAGAGCAAGAGATACAATATATATAGAGAAGAGATAGTTCTCAACCCAATGACAATAAATAAATAAACTAGGCCCAACTAATTAGGCCCACTAACACTAACAATAAACATAAAGAGGTATAAAGAGGCTTCAACACTCCCCTCAAGTTGGAGCATAGATGCCGGACATGCCCAACTTGCAAAGAACGGTATGAAACGTGCGCCCGTTCAAGCCTTTGGTGAAGACATCTGCAAGCTGATCCTTAGAGGCAACGAAGGATAAGTTGATGACATTGTTGTCCAATTTTTCCTTTATAAAATGACAATCGATCTCCATGTGCTTGGTGCGATCATGTTGTACTGGATTATGAGCAATGCTTATAGCGGACTTGCTGTCACAATAAAGTTGCATTGGTTGTGGAACAACAACTCTGAGATCAGTGAGAAGGGTTTTTAGCCAAAGTAACTCACAAACTCCTTGAGCCATAGCACGAAATTCTGCCTCGGCACTTGAGCGGGAAACCACGGCTTGCTTTTTACCGCGCCATGTGACTAGGTTACCTCCAACAAGAGTACAATAACTGGAAGTAGATCGTCGGTCATCCAAAGATCCAGCCCAATTGGCATCCGTATAAGACTCTATAGAAAGATGACCATTAGGTGCAAATAAAATCCCTTTCGCTAGAGCAGATTTCAAATAACGAAGAATCCTGTGAATTGCTTCAAGATGCGAGGAGTATGGATCATGCATGTATTGACTTACCAAACTCACCGCATCCGTTATATGAAGTCGAGTATGGGAGAGATAAATTAGCCAACCCACCAATCGCTGGTAACTTCCTTTATCAACAGGCTTTCCTTCTTTAGACCGCAAGTGGCCATTGGCCTCGAGAGGAGTTTCAGTCGGCTTGCATCCGAGCATTCCAACTTCATCCAAAAGATTCAGAATATACTTCAATTGTGAGAGGAATACCCCTTTTTCAGACCGAGCGACTTTGACACCTAGAAAATATCGAAGACCTCCTAGGTCTTTAATTTCAAATTCTCTCCCTAGATATTGTTTGAGACGAGAAATTTCGAATGTATAATTCCCGGTTACTACAATTTCATCAACATATATGATAAGAACAACTTGAGTACCTGATTGTTTGATGAATAAGGCATGATCAGCATTACTTTGAGTAAAACCAAAGCCAATCATATCCTTTTGAAATCGACCAAACCAGGCTCTAGGGGACTATTTTAAGCCATATAATGCCTTTCTTAGTTTGGACACATGACCTTTTGTCTCCGGGCCAGAAAAGTCTGGAGGAATGTCCATATACACTTCTTCCTCAAGCTCCCCGTGAAGAAATGCATTCTTCACATCCAGCTATTGTAAGTCCCATCCAAGATTGACAGCACATGAGATAAGAACTCTAATACTGTTCATCTTGGCAATCGGTGCGAATGTCTCAGTGTAATCAAGGCCATAGGTTTGGGTGTAACCCTTGGCCACCAAGTGAGCTTTGTAGCGGTCAATAGTGCCATCGGCCTTCTGTTTGACAACAAACACCCTTTTGCATCTAACGGTACTTTTATCGAAGTTGAATTAATTCCCAAGTACCATTTTTCTGAAGAGCTTTTATCTCTTCTAACATAGCTTTCTTCCATTTTTTGTTAGCCAGGGCCTCTTGCCATGTTCTGGAGATAGCTGTAGACAATAGAGATAAGAAAAAGCATGGTTGGATGAAGACAATCGATCATATGACACATCATTGGATATGGGATGCTGTGTACATGAACGTTTGCCTTTTCTAAGTGCAATCGATAATTCATCATTTGTATCATCATTAGCAATAATCATAGGGGAGATGTCATTACTCGGAACTATGGCTGTAGTACTGGCGGGAGGATTTGTCAAAGAGTAGTGTAGTAATAGAGGGGGCTTTACGAACATTCTGTTGAGTAAACACAATCGGGTACCAAAACTGTTCCTGAATCGGTGGATCCTTTGCTAAATTTTCTGCATTGACAGAATCAAGATTTTCTGTACTTGTTGAGCCTTCAGTACTTGCTGCCAAATCTGTAGTAACTGCTGGTTTGGCTATTTTTTTGGTATTGGCACCAAATGTCCTAAATTAACTCCCCTTGTAAAGGTATCACATCCACACTAGAGGACACATCTTCACCATGAGTAGGCTCCCCCCGAAGAGGTGTCCGTGGGTAAAATGACCGAGACTCTTGAATGATAACATCCATGGAAACAAAATAGCGCCTTGTGGAGGGGTAATAGCACTTGTAGCCCTTTTGTGTGGGAGAATAGCCCAAAAAAATACACTTGAAACTACGGAGGGCAAGCTTACCACCTGGGTGAGTAATACGTACAAAACGTTCACATCCAAACAATTTCGGAGGGACCAAAAACTTATGAGAACCAGTTTGGGCCTTAATAGGAGAGCGATATTGGAGAATTCGTGATGGTGGGCGATTGATCAAATAAGCCGCACTCAGAATTGCGTCACTCTAATATTGAGCTGAAACATTCATGGCAAACATAAGGGAACGAGCCACCTCCAAGAGATGGCGATTCTTGTGTTCCGCCACACCATTTTGTGCAGGAGTAGTAACACAGCTCGTTTGCTGGAGAATACCACGGTCATGTAAAAACGCTTGAAAATCTGACATGGTATACTCTGTTCCATTGTTACTTCGAAGAATACGAAGCTTGCCATCAAACTATGTCTGAACCATTGCCAGAAACTGCTGAAAGCATTGGAAAACATCACTTTTCTGTTACAATAAATAAACCTAAGTAGTGCGGGTATAACAATCAATAAATGTCACAAACCAACGGTGACCAAAAATGGAGGAAACACGAGCAGTACCCCAAACATCCGAATGCACAAGAGCAAAGGGTGCATCACTTTTATTATTAATAGGAGAATAAGTAACTCGAGTTTGCTGTGCCATAACACAAGAAACTTAAAAAGAAATCTTGACCACTACATTTATCAACTAAATCTGGACAGATCTTTATTAAGGCTCCAAGCGGTGGATGTCCCAAACGGCGATGCCAAACATGTAGCTTAGACATGGCAAATGAGGAAGTTGAAGTGACGAGATGAGCTGATGGTGGTAAATCGAACACATATAAGCCCCCCTCTACTCTACCACGACCAATTTCTCGACCCGTTGTCAAATCCTGCATGACACAATAAGATGGAAAGAAAAACACTTGGCACTTCAGATCACGAGTCGGGGAAACAATTGATAGGAGATTAGTGTAAACTGCAGGAACATGTAAAACGGAGGATAGAGTAATATCACGGCTAATAGACACCGAGCCCTGATCGGCTATAGGGGCTAAGGAACCATCAGCAACAGTAATACAATCATGCTTAGGGGCATGAGAATAATCAGTAAAGAGTGTAATATCACCGGTCATATGATGTGTGGCACCCGAATCAAGGATTCACGGCTAAGAAGATTTACACAAACCACTGAAAAAGCTATCTGACTGTGCGAAATTAGGGGCCAAAGGGCCAGAGGCCGTGATGTAGAGGTGCTAGGGCTGTCTACGTTGTGTGCTAAAAGAAGACGTAGACTAGTCAACTCGGCAGCAAATAAAGAGTCCGATGGAGCTGTTGGTGGCTGACTTGGTGCTTCACTCAAGTGTACCTGAGGCCCGGTACGACTCTTCCGTGACCCCGGCCAGCATTTGAAGGTTGCCCGTGAAGTTTATAGCAAGTTTCGCGGGTGCGACGTTCTTTTGCACAATAGTCACACTTCACAACCGGTCTGTCTTTGCCAAAACGACCGCGAGATTCACTTCCCACAGATGTATAATGGACAAAGCACTCTAGGACAACGGGCTGATGTATCGCGCTTCGACGCTTTTCCTCAAGATGGGCCATGGCATAGGATTGTTCCAAGGTTGGAAAAAGGCACCCAACACAAGATCTGGGCCCTAATCTGATCATACTCCATATCAAGGCCAGCCAAAATCTCGAAAACACGAAATTTGTCCACCCTTTTTTTAAAGGCAGCAGCATCAAGGGGGTTTGAAGGATGAAAATTATCATAAAAATCCAGTTCATGCCATAAACTACGTAACTCTGAATAATATTAAGATAAGGACAGCTCCCTTTGCTTTGTTTCATGAATTTTCTGTTGGAGTTCATAGACTTGGGCATCATTCCTCACTTGAGAATAAGTATTTCGAGTAGCCTCCCAAATCTTTGCTGCTGTATCTAAAAATAAGTAGTCACGGGCGATAGTGTCAGTCATTATTGACAAGGTAAGCCATAACCAAGGCATTTTCGGAGATCCACTTGCGTATAGCATCATTTCCGGTAGTAGGTTGCACGCTCTCTCCAGTAATATAGTCGATAAGACCACGTGAAATAATGGTGAGGTAACAAGTGCAAGACTAAATCAGGTAGTTGGAGCCATCTAACCTGATGGGATTTGTCGGAAAAGAGGGATAAACACCAGGAGCACTATGGCTCAATTCCCTAGGAGAGTCCGAAGCTTTAGTCTTTGACATGGTCTCGGATGATAAGTTGTATCGAAGAACAAGATTTAGATCATATAACGTATGATCCGTACAACATCATGGCTAGTCGGCAGCAAGGAGGCTCTCGGAAAGTGCCAGACAAGGCATGGAGGTTGCCGATAGCATTGGGAGGGAGAAGAAGTTGCCGACGGCTACAACAGAGAGAAGAGTGTTGCGGACAGGTATCGAAGGTTGCTGGAGATGAAGGAGATGCTAGGGTTTGGGAGGGAAGATTGCGGATTGCTGGGAAGAAGGCAGATTTGAAAGAGCAGATTTTAGAGAAGGGACGCTTGGTTATGGAACCTAGCTCTAATACCATGTTGAAAGAAAGGATAATTTCATTTATACTTTGAGAAAAGCAAGAGATACAATATATATAGAGAGGAGATAGTTCTCAATCCTATGATAATAAATAAATAAACTAGGCCCAACTAATTAGGCCCACTAATACTAACAATTAACATAAAGAGGTATAAAGAGGCTTCAACAGTTGCATAGGAGTATCTACTGGCTTTGCACCAAGAAACCCAATCTCATCAAGAATGTCAAGTACATATTTTTGCTGAGATAAATTGATAACTGCACGTGAATATGCAACTTCAACGCTAAGAAAATATCGTAAACGTCCCAGATCCTTGGCATTAAATTCTATGTGCAAAAACTGCTTCAGCTATTGGATGTCATTTGGATCATTGCCTGTAATGATAATATCTTCTATGTATACCACCAAAAGAATACAACCAGCTGAGGAGACAAAGCTAAAAACCGAATGATCTACTTGACACCGTTTTAGTTCGAACTTGATAACAACATCACTAAATCTGCCAAACCAAGCACGGGGAGATTGCTTGAGTCCATACAAAGCTTTATGTAAGCGACATACCAAATTCTCCCCTTGAGCAATAAACCCCGGTGGTTGTGCCATGTACACTTCCACGGACAAGTTACCATGAAGGAAGACATTTTTCACATCTAGTTGATGAAGAAGCCAACCAAAACTTGCTGCAAGGGAAATAAGACACGAACAAATGAAATTTTGGCAACAGGTAAAAAAGCGTCATCATAATTGACATCGTACATCTGAGCCTATACTTTTGCAACCAATTGAACTTTCAATCGATCAAGAGTGCCATCGGGATGAACCTTAATAGTGAATACCCAACAACAACCAATTGTTTATTTCTCCGTAGTTAATGAAGTGAGTTCCCAAGTATAGTTATCAATGAGTGCCTTCATTTCATCTTCCATTACTTGTCGCCATCTAGGATGAGCAAGAGCTTCAACAACACTACTAGCATAGTAACAGAGGACAAGGACGAGATAAATATAGAGAAACTAGGAGATAAACGGTCGTATGACAAGAAATTTGAAGTAGGATGACAAGTGCGAAGACAATTAGAAAGACCAGAATAAGGAGCATAACGATCCACAGGGCGACCAACACAAGAACGTGTACCTTTTCGAGTACCTCTGGGCACATCAGGATCAGAGGATGGTGTAGCAGCTGATGAGGGGATAGAGGAATCATGTGTTGGTGAAGTCTATACCACTGCAGTTGGAGTTGCACCACGCTGATGATATATGCGGTTAGCAAATTGAAATCCCGTTGATTGTTCTTGAGGAAGTGAGAGTGGGGGAAGTGTGGGTAAGGCACATTCGCTGCTTTGAGAAGTAGCTATAGGTGCTCCCTGACTATTATAATATGGCTGATCTTCAAAGAATGTTACATCTGTCGGCACAAGCACACGACGACGTTTAGGACTATAACATTTGTAGCCCTTCTGAGTTCGAGAGTATCCTACAAAGATACATTTGTCCGCACGAGGATCCAACTTAGCAAAACTTGGAGTAAGATTATGCACAAAACAAACATCGCCAAGGACATGTAGAGGTAATGTAAAGGGAGATCGATTTGGATGTGATATAGAGAATGGTGTCTCCTCCCGAAGAACAGGAATAGGAAGTCTTAATTAAAAAACAGGTTGTAAGAACATCATATCCCCAAAAGGTTTTAATTGAATGCATGTGAAATATGAGGTAACGAGCATCATCAAGAAGATGGCGATTTTTATGCTCAACAACACCATTTTGTTGAGAAGCATATGAACAAGAAGTTTGATGGATAATACCACGAGAATTAATAAAAGACTGAAGGCCTGAATCGACAGGATGATACTCTTTGGCATTATCTGAGCATAAAGTTTTAACAGAAGTATGGTACTAATTTAGTTCTTCAAAATAGAATAAGCGAAAGCAGTGAAAAATCTCAGTACGATCTTTTATTAAGAATAATCAAGTCATTCGGGAAAAATCGTCCACGAATGTGACAAAATATCTGAAACCAGAAATATTAGAAGCATGACACGAACCCCAAACATCGGAGTGTATTAACTCAAATGGACTCGACACTCGACTATGAATATGAGAAGGAAAAAAAGCCCTGTAATGTAATGTTTACCAAATTGACAAGCCTCACACTGAAAAGAACTCACGGACTGAAACTCAGGAAATAAACGCCCAAGAGTGTTTGGTGGTGGATGACCAGCACGACAATGCATCCTAAACACATCAGAGGATGTGCGCTTCATAGCTGCAGCAGCTAGCACCTCCTTATCAAGGTAATATAGACCATTGGATTCATGTCCCCTACCAATCGTCTGTCCATTCCTCAGATCCTGAAAGACACATTGAGAAGAGAAGGTCACGGAACAATTAAGTTCTTTAGTCAATGAACTAATAGAAATTAAATTATATGAAAAATTGAGGTGAAGGACTGATGACAGAGAAAGTGATGGACTCAAACAAGTAGTTCCAGTACCAGTAACCTGAGATTGTGGGCCATCAGCTAATGTAACGAAGTTTTTGACATTTCAGGAGATTTAGAACAGTGTGAAGATAGCAACTTAGAATTACCAGTCATATAATGAGTAGCTCCATTATCTATGGCCCAGGAGTCGGATGCTGCTGAAAGTAAACAGGATGAACTACCTTTTGATGTTTGTGCTAGAGTTGTAGTAGGAGTTGAAGGACCTATCGCCTGTTGGGAGTGAACCCATGCATCATATTCAACACTTGTCAACGTAACTAAAACCACTTGTATTTTGCACACTAGTAGAATCTAGTGAAGTCTGGTAGGGGGTAAAGGTCGAGTCTTGTAGAGTTTGTTCTGTTTTTGCATAAGCTGTATAGGTAGGTCGAAGTTTCGGATGAAGTGTATAATAATAAGCCTTTGTATGCCCAGCTCTCTGACAATGATTACAGTAATGAGAGCCACGATCACCACAAAAATAGAGGGACTACAAGCACCTCCATCTTGCCCTCCACGACCTCCACTTTGAGCAAAGCCACGTCTACGACCCCTATAACCACGACATGAGCTCCACGTGTATTAGTGCCATGATTTCTCATGGCACTAGTCTCCAAAGACGATGTTTTCAGCTGGGATCGACCGAAGAGCTCGAGAGAGAATCTCATCCACTATAGGAAGGGAACTTTGAGAAGTTATTTGTTGGCGAAGTGAGGAGTATTCTGGGCCTAATGCCTTGAGATAAAGTATAACTCGAAGATCCTCTTGCCGTTTAATGAGGACAGTTAGATCGTTCGAAGCAGGAAGGCAAATATCCAACTGTCGACAAAGCGTCGTGAAACGAGCATAATGCTCAAATAAGTACTGATTCCCGCGATGAAGATCAAATAGAGCCTCCCAAGTGTTGCACACTCGTGTCATATCAGTCTTTCCAGAATATAGTAAGGCACATTTTTCTCATACCTCCTTAGCAGATTTGCAATGAATAAAGTGAGGGCTAATTTTAGGATCCATACTATTTCATAAAAGGGTACGGATCATTGCATGTCCGGCAAGCCAATCAGGCATCTTATTCTCATCGGAAGGGGCTGTAGATCTAAGATAACTACTTTGGTTAGTGGCGGTGAGGTAAACTTCAATAGCTGTGGATCAAGATGCATAATTCGTTCCGTCTAACTTGATAGAGGTCATTTGCAATTGTGGCAAACCAGTAGAAGATCCTGAGGCAGCCATTAGTGAACATGAACATAGTTGAACCCAAAAATATATGATGACAATGTCACAATGATCAATTAGCCAAACCAATGTCACATTTAATAAGCCAAACCAATATATATAGCAATAGTCTCCCCTTCCTCAAGCATATGAGCAATTATGTCAAACTCCAGAACCATCAGCCAAACCAACGTCACGTTCAATAAGCCAAACCACCATATATAACAATAATCTCCCCTTCCTCAAGCATGTCAACAACCACGTCAAGCTCCGGAGCTCCCAATTCACCTCATTGCGCTCTGTGCTGCAGCACTTATAGAATACTTACAAGCCAATCAGGCACCTTACTCTTATTGGAAGGGGCTGTAGATCTAAGATAACTACTTTGTTTAGTGGCCGTGAGGTAAACTTCAATAGCTGTAGATCAAGATGCATAATTCGTTCCATCTAACTTGACAGAAGTCATTTGCAATTGTGGCAAACCAGTAGAAGATCCTGAGGCAGCCATTAGTGAACATGAACACAGTTGAACCCAAAAGCAATATGATGACAATGTCACAATGATCAATCAGCCAGACCAACGTCACATTTAATAAGCCAAACCAACAAATATAACAATAGTCTCCCCTTCCTCATGCATATCATCAATTACGTCAAACTCCAGAATCATCAGCCAAACCAACGTCACGTTCAATAAGCCAAACCAACATATATAACAATAATCTCCCCTTCCTCAAGCATATCAACAACCACGTCAAGCTCCAGAACTGCCAATTCACCTCATTTCGCTCTGTGCAGCAGCACTTATAGAATACTTCCAGCAGCAGTCGTGTCTTTTTTTTTTACTTCAATCTGCGACCATTAGAGAAAGCCGCTCCTTGTTCAGTGATGTCAAAAGATGTCGAAAAAGGGTGCTTGGCCTAGAAACCTTCAACTGATGCCTTGTGGAGAGTCGCCGGGCCTGGACAACTTCAGTCAGCGTTGGATATGGGGTCGCCAGGCCTGGGCGACTTCAGTTAGTGCTGGATATGGGGTTGCCGGGCCTGGGAGGCTTCAATTGATGCTGTATATGGGGTTGCCGACCTTGTGCAACTCTGGAACTGGGTCCGTCCACCTTGGGTGACCTCGAATCTGGATCGTTAGGGCCGGAAAACGATCGCCGGCCTCATGCGACGCCAGGAAATGAGGTCGTTGGGCTTGTGCGACTCTGGGTTGAGCGGTAGTGGACAACGATGGCTGGGTTTAGGGATTAGATGATCACGATGGTTCTGATACCATGTTTTAGGGAGAAAGATGATTATTATTAACTCAGGAGACATTACAAGCTTTTATATATATAAAAGCAAACCCTATAGACATAAAAGACCATTCTGCCCTCACTCTCACTTGAATATTTCCTAACAGGTTCCTTTCATTCCAACTTGGTTCGGTGTTTGCTTGCTTCTTCTCTCTTTTTATTCCTTTCCTGCACTTCAATGGCCTTATAATGTTGGAAGTGGAGCACGAGCATTGCTTTTGTCTTTTGAATATTGTTATAATTCTTGCCATCCTGTCATCGGATTTCTTCCACCGCAGCACAACATATGCATGATTTTTTTTTAAATTTAATCTTTCTTATTTAGTCTTGTTAGAAAGTCCAACCCAAAAACTTAAGCTATTAGAAGAAGGCGCGGCTGAATATTTATATATTCCAACGCTCCCCCTCACGCTTAGTCTGGTCTTTTGCCTAATACTAATCGTGGGCAAATTCATTGAGGAGGCAATAGGGGGCTGGAAAGATTTGAACTTAGAACCTCCTGCTCTAATACCATGTAAGATTTTATGGAACCACTCCCCAACTGCTCTAAAAGTTTAAGCTGTTAGGTGAAGGAAGACCACATAAATATAAAGAGTATAAAATACTAATTCACAAGCGATGCGGGACGACAACAATTTCAACACCTCTCACGTGCAAGCAATATGCACGTGGAAATTAATTAATGGAGGTGGGCCCACGTACGTGGAAAGGATTAACACTGCTCTGATACCATGTTAGAAAGTCTAACCCAAAAGCTTAAGCTGTTAGAAGAAGGCATGGTTGAATATTTATATATTCCTACAAGTCTGTACTTCCTCATCAATCATCTTTCATTTGATCAAAGCACTCTCTTAGTTCATGTCTAACTGTTGGTCATAGATCAACTTAGGTTTCTATGCTTCTTTAGCTGATTCATTGGCATGAAGCTAGAAATTCTGATTGCAATTTAATTTGTAAAATGTTCTCACATGATCCACCACAGAAGAACAGATACATTGGAATGGCTACTGACTTTATTCAAGCAGAGGATCCACAATTAACCACCCATTCGCCGTCACTTTGTTGATCTTTCTTGCAGTTCTTAGATTATCTCTTCTGACATTTATGTTATGTCGAGGAAGTAATTCCTTGGTGCTCTTTGGTGAACTATCTATGACAGACATCTTTTATGAACTTTTGAATTGAGTCATAATTATTATTTTCTGTGGAGCTCATTACCTAATTAGAGGCTGTATTAGTTGCAGCATGGTTCAAACGAATGTCGTCTGACTGCTTTTGTGTAGGCCGAATTTTACGTAGTCAATAGCTTATATTTAGTTTTACTGAACCTTGCTTCATTGTAAAAGGTCCTGAGAGAAGCTCTTTCCGCCGGTGTTTTCAAGCAACTTGATCCTGATTTCAGCAGCACACGTGAGGAAATTCTTCAGGTAGTAAGTATTTCTGGCATTTATATATTAATGTCATATTGATCTGCTTTAAAGTTGTATGTCTTCCTCTTGTGGTTATTCTGAGGCATTCCAACGATCAATTTAGTTTTCGGGAGGTATGAACTGAATTTATAGGTGAATCAAATCATATAGAGCATCAATGGGGTCAAACTCAAATGCAAAGCTCAAGAAACGAAAAAGAGCCCAATGGCAAGGCAAAGCATTTACTGTGTTGTCAATGCATTGTCAACCACATGCATGTTCCACTCTAACAAAAGTGTAAAACTTTGAGCCGATTATCAATAATCACAAAAATGGGAGACCATTCTCCTTCAAATACTTCCTTATTCCTGGAAACATTGAAAGGTTTGGAAACTGATCTTTTAGTATCATTTCTCCGCACACTGTGTCAAGCCAAAAAGAACTTTGAATTCCGATTGCGCAGTTTAGTGCAGCTTGAAGAGAAAGCTCACTTCAGTCCTCTCTAATCCACCTCCAAACGCCAGCGTCCTGTTTTCTTTTGAAGATCCAACCTGCTTTGAAGGCCAAATTTTGCAACCAGACATCCGTGCCTGAGTCCAGATAAATAGCTGTCGACATTGTATTTGATAGTATTTGTCGGATCATCAAGAGGTTTGGGAACTCAAGTTGGAACCTTTAGTGTTTCTTAGACTCTGTAGTGTCAGCTAACATAGATCTCATGCATGGTAGTTGTTTCTATAACCTGCGTTTTTTCAACTTTTGTTGAAATTCAAATTATTAACTTGTACACATTTTATTAGTCAAGGATTTCAGGAAAAAGCAATGCTGTGGATGGATAGAGGAGATAGGACCGGTCTTGAAAACATATGGTGTTGTAAGCTGTTGATGCTTCTTTGTATGTTGCCATTAACAATCATGTAGCACACTACTGCTAGCTTGGTCAATAGTGAGACATTAAAGTTTATGCCTAGTTTGTTTTTTATTCAGTTTGAACAGAAGTTTGCTTTCGAGAGCATAACACGAAGAAAATTTAATAATTTTTTATGATTCTTTGGAGTTCATCAACCGCCGACCCCAACTAGTTTGGGAAAAAGGTGTTGATGTTGAATTGTTAGTTTATGGGTGATTTGTTATGACAAAACGATTTGTCTATTTCTGGGCATTTACTTTTATCTTCTGAACCATCACTAGTTGTTTGTGTAACTTTATAGATTGGCTTAGTGCCAGTGGGTTTTAGGTCTTATTTGTAGTTCAACCAAGAAAATCTTATGCATTCAAGAAAGATACCGAGCCATGTCTATTAACTTAGCTCATAAAACTAGGTTAATTTTTACGACTTTGCTGGTTGACCTGTGAGCAATTTATCTTCATAATGTTGACATGTATGATAAGAATTTGAAACTGGTAAAGACGTGAAAGACTTATATTTTTACCATTGTGACAGACAGGATTGTGAGTCAAAAGGGTTTACTGGTTGAATCTAGCACTTTCTACGTATGATGTTTGAGTTGATTTTCCACTAATAATGACCCCCCAATTTATGAAGTAACTATAGTTCTTTCGCTTAAGAAAGTTGATGATTGGTTATAAAATGGTAAGCGGAAGTTTTAGGCTTGTTTCTCAGAAAATGAACGATTTGAAAAATATTTTCCTAAATTTGATAGCTTGTATCACTTCGAAATAATTAACCAATAAATTGTGTTTTAATTATTGACGAAACAATTTATGACTAAAGATTTTCGTGGACAATGAAAATATTTTTCCTTTACTTGTTTTGTAAGCAGTATAAACTGTTAATTTTAAGCAAATGTTTTCCAAAATATTCATTTTCCACAAAGCAGACGGAACCTTAACTTTTCATCTTTCCCTATTCCTCTGTTGTTCAGCCTGATTCATTTGTAATTTTATTTGGCCTTCGTTTCAACATCTTTTAAAGTTCGCTAAACCATAGGAAGAAGTGGTAAATGTTGAACATTAATGAATAGTTGAAAGATTTGATGGGACCACAGCCAATTGCTCTAAAAGCTTAATCTATTCAAAGAAGTGGTTTAATGTGTATGTATTTCAATGCCTCCCTCAGGTTTAATCTGGTCTTTTCACCTAGTACTAAGTGTGGACATATTTATTGGGGAGGCAAATAGGGGCCTGAAAAGATTTGAACTCATGACCTCCTGTTCTGATATCATGTGTTAAAGAGTAAAGGGTATAATGATCTTTGTGTGTTTTGGTAGTTTACCTAGTTTGTATATACTTTTTTTTTTCATCAAATAAACATATAAGTTTACTGCTCGCATGGTATCAGAGCCTCTATAATCTTAAACCTAAATAGCTAACCTCCGTCGACCACCCATCGTCGATCGCCGTAGACTCATCGTCGACTCCTCCACCGGCTACTTAAGCCTCCGTGGTGTTTCACCTCAACTCGTTGGGAACTCGAGATATGAGGTTGCCCTGGGTTTGAGAAGCAAAATCCGAGGTCATCTTGGGCCGATGAAGCCAGATTTGATGTCGCCCGGGCCCGGCGACCCCATCTCCAACTTTGATTGAGGTCGCCCAGGCCCGGCGACTTCGGCGTGACCCCATTTCCGGCGCCGACTGAAGTCGCCCGGGCCTGACGATCGAATTTTTGGCGCCGATTGAAGCTGCCCAGGCCCGGCACCCCATCTCCGGCGCCGACTGAAGTCACTGGTCGAGGAGCGACCTCTTCTTGTGATTGCTGGTGAGGTCGCACGACTGATGGTTGATGCTTCAAGCTATTCGAGGCACTTTAAAGATTCTATGAAGTGAATAGTACTTTGGAAGTTAGGCGTGGCTAAGCGAAGCCAGAGTAATATTGCATATGTTGTACTCTTGTGTTGATGCTGATCTGTGGTTGATAACGTGGTGATTCATGGTTTTTGGTTGGAAATTATTATTTGGTGATTCAATCCTGGCTTTTGTTGGTGCTCTTTTGTGGATGTCTGTTGAGAGTATTGGATTGTGGGGCCTCAATTGTTGATTTTGGAGTCCTCGCTATTGGTTGTCGGTGTTGGGTATTTTGATTTATGCGAAGTTGCAGGTAATTGGTGATGTTGTGATAGTTTGTGGAGCTTTGGAAGTTCTTTGATTTCCAATTTACTGGCCATAAGATTGTCCTGAAGTGTGCTATGGCGGAGGGAAAAGGAGTAGTGACTGAGGTCGTGTCTGCTTCCTCTAGTCGTTTGACAGAGGAAAAGTTAGCTGGTGTCACAAATTTCCAGCATTGGAAGAGAATTGTGATGGTGGTATTGATTGGAAGAGAGCAACATCATCATCTGACGGGTGCAAAAATAGAGACTGATACAAAATGGGACACCATAGAAGCCAGAATTCTAGGCCAAATATGGAATTCTATGGAATCTCATGTGACTGCTTTGGTTACACACTTCACCACAGTTAAGGAGTTGTGGGATTACTTGAATGTTCTTTATTCAGGAGAAAATAATTTGTCAAGAATCTACGAAGTTTCCCAGGATTTCTTTCGAGCTAATAGAAAGGGTTGGCCTCTTACTCAATTCTTTGCAGATTTTAAACAAATGTATGAGGAACTTAATCATCTTTTGCCAATTACATATGATGTTAAGGAGATGCAGGAGCAACGAGAACAATTGGCGGTTATGGGATTTTTGGGAGCATTAGGACCAGAGTTTGAGGGAGTCCGTTCGCAAATTCTTAGAGGAGACACCGTGGCCTCACTGACGGAGACCTTTTCTCGGGTCTTGCGGGTTTCACGAGAATCATCTAAAGATGTTTCTCCTACAAGTGATAGTTCTGCCCTGGCAGTCCAAGGGAACCGAGGTGGTGGTCGAGGTCGTGATGGTTTGAGTGGTCGTAGCTTTAATAGTGGTTGTGGATTCCGTAGAGGCCAATCACCGTCATATGGTAGCATCTCTGGTGACACAGGCAGTAATACTGGACTTGCACGAACCTATCATTATTGTGGTATACTCGGACATATTTAGCTTTTCTGTTATAAACTTCATGGAAAGCCCCCTCATTCGGCTATTGCAAATGTAGCGAATGCGGCCGAGTCTGTCATTCCTTCTCAGTTCTCTGAGGGAGGAACATTGATCAGAATGTCAGATGAGGAACTTGCCCGGTACAATCAGTTTGAACTTTCTCAGCCAGTTTCCTCCTCCACAACTACCTTTGCTCAGACAGGTAATGCAAAAGCATGTCTCTCATCTACCTCTCGCTCCTGGATCATTGATTCAGGTGCTACGGATCATATGACTGGATCTTCAGTTATATTTTCCACCTTTCATGAGTCTGTTTCCATTGTTACTTTAGCTGATAGCTCTTTATCCATAGTAAAAGGGCTAGGCACAGTTCCCTTGACATCCTCCGTATCTTTATCTTCTGTCATGTATCTCCCAAACTTTCCATCAAACCTTTTATCTGTCAGTCATCTTACCATAGAATATAACTGTTCTGTAACCTTCTATCCCGATTCATGTGTTTTTCAGGATTTGAAGACGAAGAAGACGATTGGTAGAGGACACATGTCGGGGGGGCTATATGTGTTTGATGATAATCCCAGTGTTGCTTGTTTGGCAGTTTCTCCACATCAAATTCATTGTCGGTTAGGACATCCCTCTTTGGGAAGTTTGAAGAAGTTAGATTCCAGTTTTCATTCTCTGTCTTGTATTGAGTGTGAGTCATGTCGGTTTGGTCGGTTTGGGAAATTGCATCCTACTAGTTATAGTCGAAGAGTCAATAAAAAGGCTTCTCAGCCATTTGCGTTAGTTCATCTGATGTTTGCGGTCATGTCCTATCACATCAAAGTTGGGTTGCAAGTACTTCGTTACTTTTGTAGATATTCAAGAGCCACTTGGCTATATCTAATGAAAAGTCGTTCTGAGTTCTCTATTTTTCGTGCATTTGTTAACGAAATAGATACTCAATTTTCTACTACTGTTTGTATTCTTTGAAGTGATAATGCCAAAGAGTACTTCTCTAAGACTTTCTTTGACTTCATGTCTCAAAGGGGCATTCTTCATCAATCTTCTTGTTCAGATACACCACAACAAAACGGCGTCGCTGAAAGAAAGAATCGTCATTTGTTAGAAGTTACTTGTTCTTTGATGCTTGAGATGAAGGTAGATAAATCTTTTTGGGTTGATGCTGTTATGACTACATGTTATCTTATCAGTCGCATGTCGTCCTCAGTTCTTAAGGGTGCAATTCCTCACTCTCTCTTTTTTCCTTCCGACCCTTTATTCCATCTGCCACCTTGTATATTCGGTCGTGTTTGTTATATTCGTGATCATAGTCCAGGACTCTCTAAACTTGATCCTCGAGCTCTTAAATGCATTTTTGTTGGGTACTCTCGTACACAGAAGGGTTATCGGTGCTACTATCCCTCTTTGCAGAAGTATTTTACTACTGCAGATGTCTCATTTTTTGAGTCTATTGTCTATTCTGATAGTCCAATGGAGCCTACTACAGTGGATGATGATTCCTTAGCATATGTTATTATGGAATCAACACCCTCTTTGGAACCATCAATTCCTCCACCTATCCAATATGTTTACAGTAGACGTCCTCGTTAGCATGTGGCGCTCCTTGCCGATGAATCTGAGCCTATCTTGTCTTCATCTTTTGAACCCGAGGTAAGTCAGTCTCATACTGATCTTGATATTCCTATTGCACATCGTAAAGGAGCTCGTAGTTGTACAAACCACCCTATTGCGCAGTTTGTCTCCTATTCTGGTTTATCTGCCTCTTGTCGAGCTAGCGTAATGACCATTGATACACATCCTATTCCTAAAACTGTTGCTGAAGCATTATCTAGTCCAGGCTGGAGGAAGGCTATGGAAGAGGAACTATTGGCATTGGACCACAACCAAACTTGGGTTCTTGTCTCTCTACCTGCAAGGAAGACGGCCATTGGATGTAAGTGGGTATTTACTGTCAAAGTTAATCCTGATGGTTCTCTTGCTCGTCTCAAGGCCAGATTGGTTGCTAAACGGTATGCACAAGTTTATGGAGTCGATTATGGTGATACCTTTTCCCCAGTGGCTAAGATGACCTCTTTTCGTCTCTTACTTTCTTTGGTTGCTTCTGCTAATTGGCCTCTGTTTCAGCTTAATGTTAAAAATGCCTTTCTTCATGGAGATTTAAAGGAAGAGGTGTATATTGAGCAACCACTTGGGTTTGTTGCTCAGGGGGAGTCTGGTCATGTTTGTCGCTTAAAAAAATCTTTATATTGTTTGAAACAATCTCCTAGAGCATGGTTTGGGAAGTTTTCTGAGGCGGTACTCCAGTTTGGACTAAGTAGATGTACTGGAGACCATTCAAAGTTTTATTGAGTTTCCAAGGCTGGTCGGATATTTCTTATAGTTTATGTTGATGATATTGTCATAACTGGAGATGATTCTGCAGGAATTAAAGAGCTGAAACTGTTTTTGCAGCAGCAGTTTCATACAAAAGATTTGGGATCACTTAGATATTTCTTGGGTATCGAAGTGGCACGAACGAAGAAAGGTATTTATATTTCACAACGGAAGTATGTTCTGGATTTGCTTACTGATACAGGGATGTTAGGAGCTAAACCACTAGATATACCGTTGGAAGTGGGCCTGAAATTGATGGCAGAGGATGGTGAACTATTAGATGATTCATAAAGGTATCGAAGACTCGTTGGAAAGCTAAATTATCTAACTATCACTCGACCTGATATTTCTTTTCCGGTGAGTGTTGTGAGCCAATTTATGTCTTCCCCTCGTACTTCACATTGGGATGCCGTAATCAGAATTCTAAGATGCTTAGAGAAAGCCCCAGGTCATGGTCTTGTTTATAGGGATCATGGTCACAGAAGAGTAGAAGCCTTCTCGAATGCTGATTGGGCGTATTCTCCTATAGATAGAAGATCGACATCAGGTTATTGCACCTTTGTGGGAGGAAACCTAGTATCGTGGAAGAGTAAGAAGCAAAGTGTTGTGGCTAGATCAAGCGCAGAGTCAGAATATAGAGCTATGGCTTAAGCTACTTGTGAGTTAATCTGGATGCGTCAGTTATTAATTGAACTTGGATTCAAAGATCCTGCACCAATGGAGTTGTGGTGCGATAATCAAGCCGCTGTCCATATTGCTTCTAATTCTGTATTTCATGAGCGTACCAAGCATATTGAAGTTGATTGTCATCTTGTTCGTGAGAAACTTCAAGCTAGAGTTATCTCTACTAGTTATGTTAGGACCGGTGACCAACTGGCTGATTTCTTTACTAAATCTTTAGGGAGTAGTAGGGTTGAGTATATTTGTAACAAGCTGGGTATGTTCGATATCTATACTCCAGCTTGAGGGGGAGTGTTAAAGAGTAAAGGGTATAATGGTCTTTGTGTGTTTTGGTAGTTTACCTAGTTTGTAAATGTACGTCTTTTTTATCATCAAATAAACAGATTAGTTTACTGGTCACATCATGAAAAATTTGATGGGACCACAACCAACTGCTTTAAAAGTTTAAGCTATTAGGAGAAGACGTGGTTTTAATATTTACGTATTCCAACAGTAGTATTATTGCTTCGTCATGCTTTTCCCTTGAGAAACTCTTTATCCACCGACTTTTTTCAGGTACTCACTAAGCTGACTTCTGCTCAGTCATACATAGAAGCATTCTCTGGAAAAATACTTGAAGAAGTTCGGGTGAGTCTAGGATTCAATGTTATCCATGGCTCACATTTAGGATTTTGTTGTTCTCTTTTTGTTTCCTTTTTTTTGAAATAAATGTATTGCAGGAGCAAGAAGAAGCTGAAATGGAGTTGGAAGTTCTTCAAAATGAGAATTGTGCGGAAGATCAATTTAGATATTCCAAAGAGAGCACTCGATATAATTCTTCAGCTGGTGATTTTATGTCCTAGTCCTCTTCATCATGTGGAATTTGTATTTCCAGTATTTATGTTTCCTTTTTCAGATTTGATGAAGGATGAGAATCATCTTCAGCAAATTAAGAACTCTATTCATTCAATGTAAGTTTCATTTCCATGTTTAGAAGTTTCATTTCCATGTTTAGCCAATCAATTCAACTCCTACGTCAGATTAAGAATGCACAAGGACTTTGATCTTTTTTCTTTTGTGATTGAAGTATGCATAAGGACAGAAAGTATTACTACTCCTGGGTAATACACTTAAATTATCGTGACTAGGACTGCCATTTCAAATGCATATGCCAATTCTTGTACACCATGAAATTTTTTGTCGCTTTTTTTAATTCCCAAAAATGGTGCATTGTGTGTGTGCCGGCGGTACTTAGTGTTCAAGTTAGTGCCGTAGGTCCTCACGATACAACAGAGAGCTCCATTGCTATGACGGACCATGAGTGTGCCTTATTTATGTTGAAATTGGTAAAGAACTTGCTTTGAATGCTAGTTCTTGACGAGAAGTATATTTTTAGCGCTCATACCTAGGGTTTCTTAATGATCACTCTCGAAATTGCATAAGACAATTCTGAAGCAGACAAATGCTTAAACTAGAATGTCATTCATTGACTCCTCAAAAGGAAGGCTTCTTAGAGGCTCTTTGAAAATGCTACCCTAGTAAAGATAAACCCTGGGATACTACTTTAATTAGAAATAGAAATTTGATAGTAATCCTTAGGTGAAGAGTCATAATCCTGTGAAAATGCTCATCTTAACCAAATTGAGTGATGATGTCAATATTTTGATAACTATAGAATCATTTAACTTGTGGGCTGCATTGAGTAGTATGCAAATGCTCCTTTCTGCAAGTGCAATCCGTAGTTTCTCTAGTACCCCAAAAAGAGATACGTAGTGTGTGTGTGTGTGTTGTTTTTTTTTTTTTTTTTTGAGACACTTAGTTGAAACAGTCTACTTTTGACATCATAGGGAGAGGAAGAACTCATCGAAAAGTTCACTGAAAAGGGAGAACACGTGGTCAGTCATGATTTTAGAATAGATGTAGTACTAAGAGGAAAATGATGTGAAGTCAATGGAGAATCATCTCTTGGTAGCTGGTTAATCATAGTCAAACCATTCGGAAAATTTAACAAGGTTTCAGGCTGCTCTTCGTCTTATATGTAACTGATTTTCAACTATATGTAGTTCAATTTTGTCGATACAATAATGCCGCAGAAGCAAAAGCACTTGCCATTTGTTAGTTATTGGGAGCATCCTGAAAACATCTAGTTCAAACTATGGTTTTCAAGTTAAGTTCTGAACTACTGGATGTGCCAAAGGGAGTGGCTATACAATATGCAAAAAGGAAAAGACTCGTGTAGTGGCACAAGCAAGTGGCGATTTTCCCCATTTTCTTTAATCCATGAGCATAGGAGTTATATGACACATAAGTCTGTAGAATCATTTGAAAAAGAAAGACTTGGAACTGATTTTATATGTGATGGCCATTTTTTATACCAAGAACATCAATGAACCCGATTATTGCATTGCTCACCAGCTAAGCATTTACTGACAAATTGGAAGGAAGGCTGGTTAAGCATGCAATGCAGCACGCTCTCTTGATGCAAGCTTAGTAGCCATTCTTGATTAGCCACCAGCTTTAATTTCAATTGGCAGTGAGAAGTCGAGGCTGCGAGAAGAAATAATAGCTCGCCGGCAAAAGAAACTCCTTAGGAGACACACTCGCAAGAAGTTTCTGGAAGAGGCTGCTGTACGAGAAGCAGAGTTACTGCAGGAGCTTGATAGGTACTTTTTCCTCATATATTGATGCCTCTAGTGATTTTGACTTTGCTCAATACTAAAATCTGAATGATATCATGGTTGTATAAATTACTGATGGCCTTTCTCAGGGAAAAGACAGCAGAGGTAGAAAAAGAGATCGAGAGACAACGGCTGCTTGAAATTGAGCGTGCAAGAACCAGGGAGTTGCGTTACAACCTTGATCTGGAAAAGGAGAAGCAGGCACAGGCAAGAAAATCTTTCCCTACAGCTCAAGCATGCCATATGTCTTTCTATAGTTTTAGGCAATTTAACATTAACAATGATCAATTCATTTAGAACCCATGCAAATTTGGTATGATGTGGTAAATGACAAGTCTATGCATATGTGTTGTTTAGAGAGAGAGTTTGATATTGCCCAACCAGCGATTTACAGGTAAGCTTGTTCAATGTATCGAAAACATTCGATGCATGCTTGTCGTACCTTCAATAAACAAATCCTTCTGCTAATCTGTACAACTAGCATATTGATTTCTGTTAATTGTTTTTCCTGGTGTTACAAAGTTTTGGGTTCTTTTTGAAAACTGTCAGTGTCTCAGGTCTCAAGAGTGACCTGTATTAAGTGAGGCTGGTGAATGACACCCTAAATATGTTATTTTTCCCTCGGGTTGGTTTGCTGAGAGAATTTTAAGCTGAGAAAAACTTTGAATTGCATATTAACTTTATTTGTCTGTCCTTCAAAGTGTTTTGTTGAACTTCGTCAATGTCTTATTATTTTGGACAAAACGGGATAATTACAAGATAGACTATGAAACGAACCCGAAAGTGGAGAGGCGTGCATGGGTTGAAATTATCTCAAGTTGAATGTGTTAGATTTATTACTTTATAGTATTAGCAAGTTGGGGGTATATTTGTAATTATCTAGGCTTGACTCTAAGCCTATAAGTACTCTTTCTTACTTCAGAAATAATTTAATTGCTCTTTTATCAATAACATGGTATCCGAGCTCAAAATTGAAACCTAAACCCTAAAATCAACAATTCCCATCAGCAAACCCTAGCCACATCGCCGACCACCTACTGTAGGGCTCGCTGGCGACCTCCGTTCGGCATCGCCCAGGGCCGACGAACCCGGATTCGGCGTGCCCCAGGCTCGTTGACCACAACCCAGCGTTGCCTAGCTCCGGCGACCTCAACCCAACGTCGCCTAGGCTCCGACGACCTCAACCCAGCGTCGCCCAGGCTTTGCGACCCCAGATCTGGCATGCCCCAAGCTCGGCGACCTCAGCCCAACGTCTCCTAAGCTTGGGCGACCCCAACCGAAGGTCGTCCAGGCTTCGGCGACCTCCATCCATCGTCGCCAATCTCCAACGACCTCCATCCAGCATCGCCTAGGCCTTGGCGACCTCCCTCCAGGGCCGCCTACCTCCGGCGACCTCCCTCCAGGGCCGCCTACCTCCGGCGACCTCAATCTAGGGTCGCCCAGATCCGGCGACCCAAGAATAAAGCTGCCTCAGATCTCTCGTGTGTTTTGATGCGTTAAAATCCAGAAATCAGTGTCGTTAGGGGAGTTTCTGAGGCTAAATGTGGTGTGGAAGTTATATTTGGATACTGAGAAGTGATATTTGGATGTTTCGTAAGGTTGTGCAGCGATTTGTGGTATTAATTGTTGCTGCGAATGGGTGTTGCTGATTATATTGGATTGTGGAGCTGAATAGTTGTTTTTTGTTCTGATTGGCGTTAGTAGGTGGTGTATTACTGATTTGTTGTTGATGTGGGGCTAAACGGAGGTGGCGTTTCAAATTTGGAGCGATTGAATTAAGGTAGCTACTGATTTTGGTGTGGATGAATAGTATGGAGTGATGTGTGTGGTTATTGAAAGTGCAAAAGTGGTTTGTGAGTTGAATTTGCCTTTTTCTTTTCATTGTGGTTTGTGAAGATGTCCTCTGATTCATCAAGATCTCCGTCTATTAGTTCAGGGTTAGTTCCCCCTAGTGCTCCTGCCAGTTCAGGCTCTTTTGGTACCTATAACAATATGACAGGTTTGCATAATACCTTAGTCAAGTTGGATGGTACGAATTACCCTTCTTGGTCGATGGCTATTTCTACTTTTGTTTACGCTAATCGTCAGTCTAGATGGCTTGAAGAAGAACCACTTGAAGATGCTTCTAGTCTAGAAGAATGGAAGTTTGTTGATGCGACTTTGCGTACATTGTTATGGGGAAGCATGGCTGAATCTGTTCATTTTTTCATGGATTGTGCAACAACTCATCAAGTGTGGACGAATTGTGCTTTACTATATTCTGGATACAATAATATGAGTAGAGTGTGAGATATGTGGGAGGTTTTGTTTGAAGGTAAAATTGGTGATGCCAGTTTGGCAGAACATTATGCTCATTTTGCATCTTTATATCAGCGCCTCAAGTCTTATTTTCCACTTGCTACTACAGTTACTTAGATGCAGCAACGAGAAGCAGACATGCTAACCGTGCTGTTTCTTCGTAGCCTTGGTCCAAATCATAGCGCTCTTCATCAACAGGTTACCTCTCAGAGCACCCTCCCTTCCATTGAAGAAGTGTATTCTCGGGCTGCTCGTTACACTTCCATTCCCAAAACTTCAACAATGTCATACAGTAGTGCTATGGAGGCTCGTGGAGGTCAAGGAACTCGTGGTCGAATTAACGGTCGTGGACAATGGAATTTTGACAATTCCTACCGTGATTGTGGTCGTTGTTTTCAAAGCCGAGGTGATGCTCGTGGTGATAGTAATAATCTTTCTAGAGGAGCTTGAGGTGGTGGTCGAGGTAGCTGCTTCTGTACGCATTGTCAACTTTTTGGCATACTACTGATTATTGTTATGACCTCCATCCTGAGCTGCGGGGTCTACATGTCTCCATTGATACCGAGCCTTGGACTCCTCCCGAATCTCTTCTGAACAAGCTACAGTAAACTTGACTCGTGCAGAGTATGATGAACTGGTCAAAGCACGACAGAATACGAGTGGTGTTGTCTCTAGTCCTACTGCCACTTTAGCACAGTATAATGATCCTACTTGTCTACTGTCCAATGCAGCTACTCCTCATTCTTGGATTATTGATTCAGGTGCCACTTATCATATGACTGGTGACTCATCTTCTCAGATCCACCTCATCCGATCCTTCTGCGTCAGTTACCTTAGTAGATGGTTCTCAATCCAAAGTAGTTGGTACAGGTTGTGTAACTTTGAGTTCCTCTGTCTCCTTACCTTTTGTTTATCATATTCCACACTTTCCTCGTAGTCTGTTATCAGTCAGTTCTATTACTCGTGATCTTGACTGAGATATTATCTTTTCTTTGTGTCCGTGTATTCTTCAGGATCGAAAGACTGAATGCCGAATAGGTGGTGGGCGTGAGGTTGGTGGATTGTATATCCTGGATACTGAGGTTATTGTTGTTGCTACCACAGTTCAAAATAAAGCAGTGGATGATTCATATAGGTTACATTGTCGTCTAGGTCGCCCATCAACAGACGTACTCCGATGATTTCCTTTTATGTCTAGTTCGAGTCTTCAGTTTAATTGTGAAACCTATCAGTTGGGTGAACACCATCGTGTGTCCTTTGCCCCTCGAGTTTTGAGTCGTGCTTCACAACCATTCGAGTTAGTTCACTTTGATGTGTGGGGTTCTAGTCGAGAGTCTTTATTTGGTCTTCGTTATTTTGTCACTTTCATAGATGATTGTGCTCGTACAGCTTGGTTATATTTACTAGAAGATCGTATTGAATTTTTTCATTCTTTTCGCCAGTTCTATAATGAAGTTCGTACACAGTATAATTATTTTGTTAAGTGTTTGCGTACAAACAATGCTCGTGAGTATTTTTCTTCTTCTACTTTCATTCCATTTCTCGAGTCTCATGGTATTTTACATCAGAGCTCTTGTGCTCACACTCCACAACAAAATGGAGTTGCCGAACGTAGAAAGCGTCATTGTTGGATGTTGCCCGTTGCCTACTTCTTCATACTCGTATGCCTAAGTCTTTTTGGAGCTATGCTCTTCTTGCAGCATGCCATCTCATTAATAGTCTTCCCTCTTCTGTGTTGAACGGAGCTATTTCTTATACTCTTCTTCATCCTGATCGTCCATTATGGTCTATTCATCCTCGTATCTTTGGATGTGTCTGCTTTGTTCATTCTTTGTCACCTGGGTTGGACAAGTTATCACCTCGTTTTGAAAAATGTATATTTGTGGGTTACTACCATACTCAAAAGGTGTGTTATAATCTCACTCGTTGTCATGAGTATATTTCTGATGATGTGACTTTCTTTGAGGATCAAGCATTTTTTGGTGATGCTTGTTCTCAGGCACCATTTATCATGGATCTTCTGCCACCATCCACACCTATGTCTCAGTCAGAGCCACTACCTGTTCCTTCTAATGATGCTTCGCCAGATCTAGGATCTCCAGCACCAATTCCTCTTCAGGTTTACACACGTGGTCCTCGACCTGTTTGGGGCCCACCACCACCAATTCCTCTCCACCGGCGAACGTCCCACCACCACCACCTCTAGTCCAGTCTTTCGATCCTCTTCCACCGTCTCCTGTTAGTTCCCCTGTTGCTCACCGTACTCGGTCTCGGTATCCCCTTTCTCATTTTGTTTGTTATCATAATTTAAGCCCTCAAATGTCTCTCTTTGTGTCATCCCTTGCATCTGTGTCCATGCCGAATAGTGTGCAGGAGGCTTTAGCCCATCCAGGTTGGGCTCGTGCTATGGAGGAGATGGCTGCATTACATCATAATAAAACTTGGGAGTTGGTTCCATTACCGGCTGCTAAACAATTGGTGGGTTGTCGCTAGGTCTTTGTTGTCAAACACCATCCAGATGGTTCAGTTGAGCGTTTAAAAGCGCGTCTTGTGGCAAAGGGCTATACACAAACCTACGGTATTGACTATGATGAGGCTTTCTCTCCGGTGGCCAAAATTCCTTTTTTTCGCATCATTATTTCCTTGGCTGCTCGACCTAAATGGACTCTTCATCAGCTTGATGTTAAGAATGCATTACTCCATGGTGATCTTCATGAGGAAGTCTATATGGAGCAACCACCTGGGTTTGTTGCTCAAGGGGAGAAGGTATGTCAATTGCGAAAAGCGTTTTATGGACTTAAACAATCTCCTCGTACTTGGTTTGGTCGTTTCAGTAATGCAGTTATTGCTTTTGATATGCATTGGTGTAGTGTGGATCACTTAGTATTTAGTATGTCATCTTCAAAAGGGTGTGTTATTCTTGTTGTCTATATTGATGATATTATTATCATGAGAAGCGATGTTAAAGGTATACAACGACTCAAGCAATTTCTAATGAAGGAGTTTAACACTAAAGACTTAGACCACCTTCGATATTTTCTTAGCATCGAGGTTTCCTATGCCAATGGTAGTATTGCTCTCTCCCAGAGAAATTATACTCTTGACATTCATAAGGAGGTTGGTTTGCATGATGCTAAGTCGGGTGACACACCTATGGACCCTGGAGTAAAACTTGATAATGAACATGGAGAACTTCATGAGCCAGAGAAATATTGTTGGTTAGTAGGCAAGTTGAATTATCTTACCGTTACTCGTCCGGATATTTCATTTGCTGTCAATGTGGTGAGTCAATTTATGAGCTCTCCTCGTACTACTTATTGGCAAGCCGCTCTATAAATTGTTCGGTATTTGAAGGGAGCTCCAAGTCAAGGGCTTGTGTTCCATAATCAGGGTTATCTTCGTATAGCCGATTATTCTACTCCTGAGTCTTTGGAGGTGATAGGATATTCTGATGCAGATTGGGCTAGTTGTTCTATGGATCGTCGATCTACTTCGAGATACTGTGTTCCTTGGTGGTAATCTTGTGCCGTGGAAAAGTAAGAAGCAGTCTGTGTTTTCTCGATCTAGTGCAGAGGCTGACTATCGTGCTATGGCTAATGTTACAGGTGAACTTCAATGGGTTCGTATGTTATTAGCTGAGATTGGACTACCTATGACTGGATTATCTATTTTCTGTTGTGATAATCAGTCTGCTATTCATATTGCTAGTAATCCAGTGTTTTACGAGCGAACGAAGCATATAGAGGTGAATTGTCATTTTATTTGGAAAAATGTGAATTGTGGAGACATACAGTTGCTGCACACGCGTTCTGAAGAGCAACTAGCAGACATTTTCACAAAGGCTCTTCGACATGGACGAATTTTCATATATTTGTAATAAGTTAGGACTTTTTGATATGTACACTCTAACTTGAGGGGGAGTGTTAGATTTATTACTTTAGAGTATTAGCAAGTTGGGGGTATATGTGTAATTATCTGGGCTTGACTCTAAGCCTATAAGTACTCTTTCTTACTTCAGAAATAATTTAATTGCTCTTTTATCAATAACAGAATGAATTCAAGCTCCTCTGTCTAGAAATGTTACACACGCCTTTTTTAATTTTTAATTAATATTATTTTGTCCAATTGTGGAGTACTTTTAAAGCTGCGAACTCAACCTAAATGGCATGCAAACCTACTAGTGTATTCACTTAGCTAATGTGAATGATCCACTTAATATCAAATATTTTCCATTAGCGAAAGTTGGAAATCCATTTGAAATAGCAACCCTATGATTAATATGCTCCGTGAAATACCCCACTAACATCATGGACCAGGTAAGATGCAGTTTAAAGCTCGGGCGGATGGCCCAAACGTGGAACTATTTGCACTTGGCGTCAATAATTCTTTTCTGCTTAATTTACTCACAAGTTCAGTACTTAACCACTAAGTCAACCAAACTCTAGTAATTTAGTTTAGTACTGGCTTATGTTTTCTGCTGCTTCAAAATAAGACAATCAAACTCCAGTGGTTTTATTGCGGTACTGACTAATTCTATTCACAAATGAATGGCATTGAATGAGAGATTCTGGAAAATTGAAATGTATTGTGCAGATAATAACACATAAAAATGTTATATGGAGAGATGATAACATGTGGTATCTTTAATTAAGAAGCCTATCAGCTCTTGTTAGTGTCTAGTGCCCTTAACCATTATTTATGAGATTACATAGTTGCATATTGTTGAAAGATTTGATGGGACCACTTGCCAACTGCTCTAAAAGCTTAAGCTGTTAGAATAAGGCGTGGTTTAATATTTATATATTTCAACACTCCTCGCGCTTAGTCTGGTCTTTTGCCTAGTACTAAGCGTGGACATATTCATTGGGGAGGCAAATAGGGACCTGGAAAGATTTGAACTTTGGATCTCCTGCTCTGATACCACGAAAGATTTGATGGTTTAATATTTATATATTTCAACACTCCTCGCGCTTAGTCTGGTCTTTTGCCTAGTACTAAGCGTGGACATATTGGGGAGGCAAATAGGGACCTGGAAAGATTTAAACTTTGGATCTCCTGCTCTGATACCATGAAAGATTTGATGGGACCAATTACACACCTTCTTTTAACATCTTAACCTTTTAGAGCAGTTGGCAAGTGGTCCCATCAAATATTTCAACACATATAACACAGTTTTGGCCATTTTCAATTGTCAATCGTTTGTCTTCTTAAAAATGTTTGGGTACTTCATAGATCTTATGGCAGTTGCAGTTCTGGAAAGTCAAATTATTTTCTATTCTTTCATGATTTGATGACGATATTTTTTATGATCGAATAAAGGCAATCCTTGGTCGAATAGTTTCTTTATTGATTCCTATTGGGGTTGTGCAGTTTACACAGTCATGAATGACTAGAAAATTAACTTTCGCTCTTTTTTTATACTTTAAAGCTTTTTGTCTTCCCTTTTCTTCTCGTATACACAAAAATATATGTGGAAGTGTGTGTGCCCTCCACAGAAGTATTGTGGAGGGGCAGAATTTTCATATTCCTGGCTGTACTTTTTAGTCATTTCCCCATATATATATATTTACATATTTATCTATTTTCCCTCGAGTGGTGTTGCTTTTATTTTATGAATTTTTGGGTTCATCGACTGCCGACTCTAACTAGTTTGGGATAAAGGTGTTGGTGTTGATGTTGATGTTAACGTTGAAGTTTGTGTTACTAAAAAAAGGAACATTGTTTAAAGATAATTATTAGGAGTGAGAGCATGACAAGCTCTCGATGGTGTGCTGAAAAACTAATTGAAGAACTGTCTAGAGACCCCTTATAGTTTGGGCCATTTGTAATCAAATTAACTCCTTCCATCAATAATTAGGTTCTAATCTATCAAATGGCTCCATGAAATTTAGTTTTCATGTAAGATCGTACTTTATATTTTTGAGACGCTTTTTAATTGACTTCTCATACTTGGAAACCTTTCCATTTTTAAGAAATACATGGAAACAGACTCAAAGTAGGGATGTGCAGGCTTTTGTAGGTGACAATAGTACATCAACATCAACATCAACATCAACATCAACATCAACATCAACATCAACATCAACCCCTTTATTCCAAACTAGTTAGGGTCGGTGATCGATGAACCCAAAGATTCATAAAAATAAAAGTAAAATCAATCGAGGGAAAAGAGATAAATGTGTAAAAATAAATAAATAAAGATAAATAAATAAATAAATAAATATCTATAGACTACCTTTCCACAATACTAATAGCCTTCCGCAACTTCTTCCTAAGACAAACTGTACGCCAATCTATTTCTCACTTCATTAAACTTATTTTACTACTTTCCCCTAAGTAAGTTTCGGCTGACCTCTTTCTTTTTTTGTGTTATGCTCCCGATAGCAGATTTCTGTTTGTATCAGAGCATCTAGGGGCCTTCGAAGAATATGCCCAAACAATCTCAATCTATGTTCTCTCATCTTTTCTGCCACCGATTCTACTCCAACTTTCCGTTGAATATCTTCATTACTTATCTTATCCATCCTTGTATGACCATACATCCTTGTACGTGACAATAGTAATTGAAATTAAAATTTAGACAAATAATATATTGAAAAGCAGGTTATTTGTTTGATGCAATAGTTAAATATTCTTCTTTTTTGTGGTAAATGGTTAATTTTGTGTTCTTTCTAATTATGCTGTAGGGAGAGACCAGTCTTCAAATTTTATATGACACGAGAATCCTTTTACTTTTCTTTCCCAACCTCAGAGTAGTGTCCTGGCAATGTTTGTAGTCTCCTGGCATTCATCTTATTTGGAGGTGCTAGATGGTTCGTCTCTTTGATGTTGAGTTTGCCAGGCACCTATCTTCTACTTATTCCTGTTTCTGGGGGCAGACGAACTAACACTAAACTAGGAAGTTGTTCTGTTTCCTAGTGAAATGGTATCATCAAATTATACTAGCGTAGTGGTGAGCCTCGCACCAAAAGATCCTACCCTTTTCTTAATTATGGTAACGTGATGTATTTCTGAGCCAATATGATTTGCCTTAGTGCTTCCATGTCAAATAAAAACAAAGGAATCATAATTTTTTCTTGGTTTTGTTAGTGTTATTCACTAATAATTATGACGCTGCTTGTAGAGAGAACTTCAGCAAGAATTGGAGCAGATTGAATCAGGAGTACGATCTTCAAGGCGCGAATTTCCATCCTCTGCTCATTCCAGGTATCAATTTGTTGCTTCACGTGTGAATGATAAAGAGGATTTTCATTTTCTATCCAGCTGTTGAAAATTCTAAATACCAGGGCTTTGATCAAATTTAAAGGTAGTATATTGTTGCAAGTTTTTTGCTTGCTGCTTATACACAAATTCAGTCATTCAGATGGGATTACAGAAATTTGTCTGTAGTTGAATCACTCAGATTTATTACTACAAGCAACCACCACCAGTGCTTATCTCATTAAATGGAGTCAGTTCAATGGATCCTCATAGGCCACCAAGCACTATCCTTTTTGCAAGCTTTACAGTATGTTTGCCAAAGTGGTGTGCGTAGTTAGAGTCGTCATATTGTGTTCATCATAGCCCTTCTTTCAGGCCTAGTGTTTATTTAAGCATTTACTGGTCATGATTGATTACTCTGTTCCCTCTTTCTTTATCCCTTTCCTATGATGCCTTTCAATTCTTTCATCTTGAATGGCTGTGCTTGACATAAATATCTGGCTTTTGATAGTTTTGTGATTTTAGTGTTCCCCTTGATGAAATCTGCAGTCGCTCACGGGATAGATTTCGTGAGAGGGATAACGGAAGGCCGGTTAATGAAGGAAGCACCAGAGCAGGTGGCGGGAGTTTGCAGCCTGAAAATGCTGGCAGTAGCTCATCCCTGGGAACAACGCCAACAGTCGTGTTGTCTGGACCTCGTCCATTTTCTGGGCAGCCACCGACAATTTTGCAGTCACGTGACCGAGCCGATGACACTGGCAGTAGTTATGATGAGAATTTCGATGGAAGCAGGGACTCGGGAGACACGAGTAGTATTGGGGATGGGGAGTTGGTGTCAGCATTTGACGGGCAACCTGGTTTATATGGATCTTCCCAAAGGCATGGCTCCAGAGGGAGCAAATCGAGGCAGGTGGTAGAAAGAAGAGAACGCGATGGCAGACGCGAAGGAAAATGGGAAAGAAAACATTGATTATTTCTATTTTTTTCTTCTTTACTTGGGTAGGGTAGTGAAAGCTTTGGGTAATGTATCAAAGTTACATGAAATATGTTCACTGTCATGAAATAGACCTAGATTCTCAAGTATCTCGCTGTTATTTTTGGATCATTGCTTATCGTAATTTGAACTCAAGTATCTCGCTCTTTGTATATCATGAAACAGACCTAGATTCTCCGGAAAAAAACCTTTGTAAAAACAAAAAAATGGCGGTATGCAAAGTTGGAGCACAGTATAGCCATCGTCCTCCTCTGTGTCGAGCTCTCTCTCTCTCTATTTTCAAGTTCATGAAGATACCTGAAAACTCTTTTGATTGCATTCCAATGTTCTCTGCTCGAGTTAGACATACAGACTCAAGACTTCAACTGTTTGGGCTATATCCGGACATGTACACACCATAACATATATTAAGCTGCCTACTGCACTTGCGTATGGAACTCGGGCCATTTCCTAAACTTCCTCATTCGTTTTAGGGCACTATTCTACATATAGCTTGGGCCCTAAAAGTACAGGGCGACCAATAGGCTTGCAGTCTGTCATGTTGAATTTCTTCAACGTTAATTTGATGTATTTCTCCGGCCTTAGCCATAACTTATGTTTCCCACGTTCCCTCATAATCTGCATGCCCAAAATTAAATTTGTACGCCTCAAATCTTTCATATTGAATTTCCTAGCCAACAAATTTTTCACGGATTTCACTATCTTCACGCTATTCCCGATAAACAGTATATTGTTAACGTATAGCGTGAGAATGATAAACTAATCGCCCTCCTTTTTTACATAAACACAGTGGTCAAACGCACAAAATCAAGCTGGAGCATGTATTTGTCAAATTTCTGGTACCACATTCTCAGTGACTGTTTCAGCCCATATAGAGAATTTTTTAGCTTGCACACTAGATTTTCCTTTCTTTTTGTTTCAAAACCTTCTGGTTGCCTCATGTAAATCTCCTCCTCCAAGTCCACACGATGGAAAATCATTTTTACATTCATATGTTCTACCTCAAGATTGTATGCAGTTGCTAAAGACAGATCAAACTGTATCGAGTTTAGTTTCACCATAGGAGAAGAAATGTCATCATAGTCAATTCACTCGATCTGAGAATATCTAGTCGCTATGAGCCTTGCCTTGTACTTCTGTACAATCCCATCTGGTTTCAATTGACCACCCATATGCACCCAATTGCCTTTCTATCATTAGACAATTTGCACAGGCTCCATGTCTCGTTATAATCAAGGTACTGCATCTCATTTTATCATTGTGAGCGCTCATTGATTCGCATTATCCATGGATCTCGCCTCTTTTACAGAAGTAAGATCATCCTCGATAATGCTCAAGGCATGAAACGTATTCAATGCACCAAAAGAGCTGTTCCATTGATGAAATGGACTAAGGACAAGATGCAACATGAATGGAAAATGAACGTGAAAAGAGTTTTCGAGGACTTAATTCCAGTTGATGACTACGCTGTTAATGACGTTTTCAGTTGAAAATTGAAAAGTTTATGAAGGTCATAATGACGCGACGCAGAATGAAACTTGAGGCATAACGAGGCAACAAGAAGTGGACATTACATATGCATCGTGATGATAAGGCTATATGAATTGGAATGCTTAGAGCATGATTGGAGTTGACTTGCATTCGTCCTTGCGATAAAGTTTGGGAAATATTATTGATAGAAGAAAACTTCAAGTCAATATCTATCACGATAGAATAAGGTAGTAGTTTCCCAAGGGAAGTTGAATGAGAAGCAACATGGATGAAGTTGCATAAGGACTACGAATAAGAGCAATTGGGAGAAAACCCAGACTTTTGAGTGCCTGGAGGAGAAATGTTGAAATTGAGGATGGAAACCATGGAGTTTCATAGAAAAGGAATTGTACTAATGAAGGAAAGCATAACCGTTGCAAGTTGGTGGATTAAGTTGGGCATTGGAGGGTCTCGAACGTAACCGAAGAAGAGCTATTAAGGACTTAATCATGAGTTTGCCTGAGAATTTGAGAAGGCTATGGTTCGATTTAGACAATTAAGGGTAAGCTAATGGAATTTGTGCGTCCCCGACGATACGAAAAGACTTTTGAATTGGATGATTATGCGAGATGATAGAGGCACCAAAGAGTACGTTTTCGTGATGATTTGGTAATGAATGTGACAAGAAAATAACATGAATTTAAGGCGACGTTTTGGAAAAGACTTCCAATTGGGAATTTCAAAAGCAACATTGTAGTGTGATGCACATATTATCCTTGGACCAATAGGCAAATTGAAAGGAAGATTCAAACGCTCGAAGGTGTATCACCGACAGATATTATGAATGTCAGAAGAGAATAAAGAAAGCAAGTGCAAGTTGAGTACGAAGGAAAACAAGTTCTGAAGGAGGACAACTTTTGTTAGAAAGGACAAATGGGAGTGCCAAATAATGGGATGAACCATTTTAAAAAGTGAGAATGCGGTGAGATGTTAGTACCCCATGGAAGTGAATAATGGGGAAATTGCAAATTTCGTGGACAAAATTTCTTTAAAGGGGAAGAGGTATGACATTTCGAATTTCGACCCTCTCGAGGCTATTGAATGGAAGCATATCGATCGGTGTCTTCAGTTATAACTCGCTCGGAGTTGCCACTCCCGAGTTAACTGATCAAAAGGGAAAGACTGACGTAGAGTCGGGTACGTGGACCTGGAGAATTTGAATTAAAAATGATACTTTGACCATAAGGATTGTCGAGGGAATATTTTGGACCAGCAGAAATCGATTTAGGAACGATCGTGAAATGCCTTACTAGCGTTATATGTTGGGACGTGGGTGATTTTGCTTAACTAATGTGTAATTTGTGAGAATTTCCTAAATCAGATTCTAATGATCAGGACCGTAGGAGCTAGCAATAAACTCTCGCAATTACATGACAACTAAAGTCGCTACGGCTTGAGAAATCACAAGGTCGATACGCGTAGCGCCTGCAAGAGTCGCCCGTCAGTTTGAGATAAATTGGAATTTACAGTCGACGAGGGCTCGACATGAAATTGAGCCTCGAGATTTGGGTATTAGACATTTAGGAATTCAAATATTTGAATTGAAATGGGCGTCTCCTCATCAAGGGCAATTTGAATTGGAAAAGTAAAGTTTCGGATGGAAAGTACAAAATGCCCATTTTGCCCCTCGACTATTTGCCCTTGCTTTGAGAAAAATAGAAAGACGAAATGGTGATTTTAGACCCTCTTTGTGGCTGCCGAAAATGCATATGAATGAGGTCAAAGGAAGTCAAAGCCATGGATTGAATTATTGAGGTGTGCCAAGTGTCAACCATAAAAAGGCTCTTGCATTTAATGCCCCATGAAATCAATCTTGTCACTTTAAAACTTCAATTAATTATGGAAGACTCCATTAGACAACTAACGAGCCGTGACCCCTCTTCCTCTCCTTTCCTCTTCATTTTTTTTTTCTTCTTCTTCCATTTCTCTCTCGGTCAAGAAGGTCTCTTGCGGACAGACCAAAATTGCTTCACTGTTTCAACCATAATTTTTTCTTCCAACTTCGGATTGAGGTAAAACCACCTCCATCTGAAATTTTATCGTCTTACCATTCCAGTTCAATTAGGTCTAGCCATTTGTCCTGTAGGTCGATTTGAGTGGGCAAAGGTCAGAATCTGACCTGATTTTGGAGAGAATCCATTTTTGGGGACTTCAAGGCTTCAAATGGCTCCAAATTTTCGGTGAACCACTCTCAACTCATAGTATTAGAGTTTGGAAAGCTAAGATTGAGGATTTGTGGGAGTTAAGATGGGTTTTAATTGATGAAACTACTTGATCTTGCATGGACAGATTCTACCCGCTAGAGGACTGTGGGAAAATCGAGTGGTTCGAAGGCTTTGTGGGATTGTTTCACTCCAAAAATTTCGGTGAGGTTCCTAGACATGTAAAATAAGATGTTAGCAATTTTATTTTCTGAGAAATTGAAACCTAGGATGGAATTATTGGCTGACTTGGACTAGAGCGAAACCGATTATGTTTTGTTAAGGGATTGATTGGACCAAACATTTTGAGGGTCCATTGGAGTGTCGCCATGTCCTTAAATGGTTGTTAAGACATCTTAAATTGTTATTTGATTAGTTATTGAAGTATTGGTCTGAAGGAATTGAGGAATGAATGAGTTATTGCATGATTTTGATGGAATTTCTATAGGATTGTCACTTGACCATGAGTCAGCTGAGTTAGAATAATCGTTTGATTGGGGATTTGCTAGCTTGATCTATAGGTAAGTGTTCCTTAAACTTTTACTTGAATACTAGGACACTACTGGATAAATTTGTTAGATGAATTGATTGGTTGGTGAAGCTTGTGGCTTAAATTGCTTGATGCAATCATGTGATGATTAGATTGTGATTGATAATTGAGATTTAAAATGGTCAGAAAGCCCTAGTGATAAGGAAATGGCTATGGTGCCTAATATGAAAGAAGTGGCTATAGTACCTTGTGCAAAGAAAAGGCTGTTGAGCCCTCGAGGTATACATCGTGGCCAGAGAGCCTTGCGATGTAAGTGGCTTTTGGGTTTGGTGATATAGTTCGGCTATTGAGCCATGGATTCGTATGAATTGGCTATAAAGCACCTGTTATTGAATTGGCTATAGTGACTACGTTATTGAATTGGTTATAATGTCTATGCTATATATGTGGCTGTAATGCCTATGCTATATTAACGGCTATAGTGCCGACGTTCTATAAATGGGCTATAGTGACTCCAACGATCAATTAGCTTGGAGACCCGGATATCAATTGACCAGAGTGCCTAGATAAGTATATCGCGGCTGAGAGCCCATGCGTTGAATCATTGTGACAATTATGAAAATTATGTGTATTTGTCTATATGCAATGTGCTTGAAGCTTGAATCCATGAGGTTGAGCATGATTGATTGTGGCTCTTGTTTATACCTGTCTTATCATGATGCTTGATTTATGAAGGCCTAGTGCCATTGCATTGGTGGTTCTCTACATCCGGTATTGTTTTGTGGTCTGGGGGGATTGATGATCAGGTTTAGGTTTAGATTTCACTTGCTGAGATATATATATCTCACCCCGTTAGGGAATAACTTTTTCAGGTTCCAAGCGAAGGAACCCGAACTTGCCATGGGTTAGCATTTGAGGAAATCGTTAGAGAAAATCATAATGAATCTGGTTGACATTTTAGGAATTGTATATTGTTTGGAGTTAAATTTGTAATCGACTTTGATTTTTATAAGAAGTGCATACCCTTTTGTCCTAAGTCATCTCATCGTGAATTTGTATGGAGCTGTTTGATTGCTTCCGTGACCTTGTTTCGTTTTGGAGTTGTGATTAATTGGCTGAGAGATTCTAGGAGTTACTCTAAAGTCGATGGCTAGGTGGGATGCTCATGCGTTCGCCGGGTTCGGGGAGTGACAACATCTGCCACTTGATGCCCTGAGGGGACATAAGACAAGCAAATTAGTCCTTCTTCAAGTTTCTCCTTGATAAAGTGCCTATCAATCTTGATATGCTTCGTCCTATCATGCTGCATAGAATTGTGGACACTATTAATCGCAGATTTATTGTCGCAATACGGCTTCATAGGACTCTGCCATTTAACTTTCAAGTCATCAAGAATGATCTTGAGCTACAATAGCTCACATATTCCTTGAGCTGCTGCTCGAAACTCAGATTCTGCACTAGATCTTGCCACCGCATTCTGTTTTTTACTTCTCCAAGTTACTAAATTACTCCAAGGAAGGTACAATAACCAGTTGTAGACCTCATGTCAACCATTGATCCAGCATAATATGTATATGTATATGCTTCAAGCTTGAGATCTAGGCCCTTATTGAATAATACTTCCTTTCCTGAGCTCCCTTTCAAGTAGTGTAAGACTCGAAAAACAGCTTGTAGATGCGACTCCTTTGGATTATGCATGAATTGACTAATCAAGCTTACTGCATAGTAGATATCTGGTCGGGTATGAGCAAGGTAAATCAGCTTTCCCACCAATCGTTAATACATTTCTCGATCCACTGCTGCCTCCTCTTTTGCTTCTGCTAGTCTCTAGTTTGGCTCAACCGAAGTAGCTATTGGTTTGCAACCAAGCATCCCGGTTTCATCCAAAAGAACTGTCACATACTTTTGTGGTGAAATAAAGATCCTTGTTTTGAGTATGAAACCTCAATTACTAGAAAATATCGTAGCTTTCCTAACTCCTTTATTTCAAACTCCTTAATCAAGTACTATTTTAGCTGTTGTTTCTCTCTTTCATCATTGCCTGTGACTATTATGTCATCAGCATAAACTAACATTGTTGTAATTCCCCCTGTATCCGAGGATTTACCAAGATTACATTCGGAAAGCGGAATCGAATTTACGATTGAGTTAGTTCCAAATACGGAATTGATTTCTAAAGTTCCCTATAGATGGCTCAATCGGAATTAAAGAAGTTAAAGGTTACAAGAACTGCTTGTTAAGGGGTTTATCCGACCAAGTATCTCACCTTGGGGAGCATGGTTTTGTTCGTAAAGAAAAAGGATGGATCTTTATGACTATGTATAGATTTTCGGCAATTGAATCATGTAACTTTTAAGAATAAGTATCCATTGTCGAGGATCGACTATTTGTTCGATCAATTTCAAGTAGTATTTGTGTTCTCTAAGGTAGATTTAAGGACGAGTTACCACCAATTAAGGATTAAGAAAAAAGATATTCCAAGACGGCTTTTAAAACTAGATATGAGCATTACAAGTTTATGGTATTGCCATTTGGAATGACGAACACACCTACAACATTTATGGACTTGCTGAATCAGGTGTTTAATCTATTTCTAGATGAGTTCGTCATCATTTTATTGATAAACACAAAAGTATATTTGAAGAGTAAAAAAGAACACATGCAACATTTAAGAAACATGTTACAAACTCTTCAAAAAATAAGCTATTTGTCAAATTCAGCACATGTGAATTTTGGCTAGACCAAGTAATATTCTTGAGTCATCTAGTATCGGGTGAAGGTATTGCAGTAGACCCAACCAAAATAGAAGTGGTAGTTAATTTGGCTGAGGCCTACAACGGTTACGAAGATTCGTAGTTTTCTTGGCCTAGCGGGATATTATAGGAGGTTTGTTGAAAAGTTCTCCAGTATCGCCGCTCCTTTGACTAGGCTCACAAGGAAGAATGTTAAGTTTGAATGGATGGAAAAATGTGAGCGAAGTTTTAAGGAGCTTAAGCGAAAATTGACAATTGTTCCTGTTCTAACAATACCTTCGGGATCGGGGGGATTTATTGTCTATAGTGACGCATCGCATAAGAGACTGGACTATGTCCTAATGCAACATGGAAAAGTAATAGCTTAAGCGTCTAGACAACTTAAACCTTATGAACTTAACTATTCCTTCCATGATGTGGAACTTGCAGCAATTATATTTGCATTGAAAATGGAGACATTATCTATATGGAGAAAGGTTCAAAAGTTATACGGACAATCAGAGTCTCAAATACATATTAAAAGGAATTGAATATGCGACAATAAAGATGGACAAAATGGCTCAAGGGCTGCGACTACGACGTTATTTATTGTCCAGGAAAGGCGAACAAAGTCACTGATGTTTTAAGTTGTAAGTCTGCTATTGCCGCATTGATGATTAAAGAATGGGGTATAGTGGCTGAAGCTAGAGACTATGAATTTATGTTTAAAGTAGGAGAGTTATGTAGACTATTCATTACTTTGTGAATCGAATTGGAGACACCACAAAGAATCCAAGAATTGCAAAAGACGGATGCAGAGTTGCTGAAACTCGAAGTAAGGTCGAGGAAGGAAAGGAACCTGACTTCCAAATAACTGGCGATAGTACGTTAATGTTCCGAGGATGGATATGCGTTCCTAACGATGGGAAACTCAAAAAGGAAAATTTTGTCCGAAGTTCATTGTGATCATTATAGTAGTCACCTCAGAAGTATGAAAAAGTGGCAGAACCTTCGTAAGTAATACTGATGGAGTGATATGAAAACTGATTTAGCAAAGAACATGGCTAAATGCTTGACTTGCCAACAAGTGAAGGCTCAACATTGCAAGCTTGGAGGTTTGTTTGTTAAATCCACTGGAAATGCTAGAGTAGAAAAGTTGGCCAATCTTTACATCAAGTAGATTGTTCGTTTACATGGAGTATCCGATCTCCCAGATTTACCGTTAAATTTTGGCGGAGTCTCCAAATAGTTATGGGAACTAAACTTCAATTTAGCACAGCTTACCACCTTTAAAACGATGGTCAAACATAAAGATATATACAGACCATAGTGGATATGTTACGAGCTTGTGCTATTGACTTTAAAGGGAGTTGGGATGAGCATTTGCATATGGCAAAATTTTCTTATAGTAATAGCTACCATCAAAGTATTGGGATGGCTCCAATTGAGGCATTATAGGATAAAGCTTGCAGAACTCCAGTTTGTTGGATGAAATATGAAAAAGAAAGCTCACATGTCCATAAATAGTACATATGACTTACAGACTATAAGAAATCACCTATGTATAGTACAGAGTAGACGAAAAAATTATGCCAATAGACAAAGGAAATCATTAGAGTTTCAAATTGACAATTAGGTTATTTTAAAAGTATCGCTTATGAGAGGCGTATCTCGTTTGGGAAGAAAGGAAAACTAAACCCAAGATACATCGGGCCTTTTTAGATCCTAAAAAGGATCGAGGAATTAACATACAGGTTGGCTTTGCAGCCACGACTTGCTAACATCCACGACGCGTTTTACGTCTCAATGTTAAGAAAATATGAACCAGATCCATCACATGCTCTCGATTACGAGACAATAGAGATTGATGACAGAACAATAGATGTTGAAAAGCTTGTGCGAATCATAGACAAAAAAGAGCAAGTCCAAGGAAACAAGAGAAGTTCCCCTTGTTATGGTCTTATAACAATACCATGGGATAGAAGAAATAATATGGAAAAGTGAAGAACTAATTAGAAGTTACTATCCTCACTTATTCCAATCACTAGGTATGTCTTCAAAACATTTCAAATTTCGAGGACGAAATTTTATAAGGGGGGAGAGTTGTGACACCCCAAAATTTAGGGCTAGGTTAAACTTAAGATTCGGACTAATTACATACAAAGGCCATAAGGTCAAGAGGAGCCACCAGAGAAGAAAGATCGCCTTTGGTAAGAATCACGGTTTGGTATATAAATCGGTTATACTTCTGATTGAGGTTCGACTGAGTGGCGACCTTAATCAAGCATGGATTGATTGACCTTGTCTCGCTGCAGAACGACCACAGGATCACCCTAAAGTCGACCAGGGACTGAACCGCGGAACGATTTACAAACTGGCAAAGGTCGATCGTGAATTCTATGAAGGTCAATTAGAACCCTGCTCCAGTCATGCTCTAGTCAAGGACTGATCACCTGAGACTATGGGATGTGCTACTGCAATACTGCGGATCGAGATAAATCAATTCTACATCAATTTGAATTGGTCATGAGAGGTGAACTCAATAGTGTTCGTTATGCCTTGGTTTAGGAACGGGTGATTTCAACCCTGAACTGATATAAAAGAAGTGGCTCCTAACTCAATTGGCAACGAGACACGATCTTTGAAGGCCCCAAATATGGCTATGCCTCTTGATGTGCTCGGCTATAGGCCGAATTAATTCGGCAAGAGAAGGATGGTTCGATCCTTAGTTTAATTAAGCACCAAGAATAGATTAAATGTTTAGATGTTCCAAAAGCTTATTTAAAGTCTTAGAACAAGGAATAAGAGGTCGATCGCTAGAAGGCCTTACCATGTAAATAGAATGCCCAAATTGCCATTAGCGCTACTCGTGATTTGCATCTACGGAATAAAATAAGAACCTAGAGACCCCATGGATAGGTGACATCTAGACTACACGAATTTATATACTAATAGTTTTCCTTCCCAAAATACATGATATCAAGGATTTTCTATACTTTTAGAAAAAGACGAAATTGATTGCATCACTGACTGCATGATCTTTGACCAAGTGAACCTTTGACCATTGACCAAGTCAACCTTTGACCATTGATCTAGTCAACCTTTGATCCAGTCAAAGCTTTCAAAAGTCAAAGTACGAATCCCTATATGATAAGAACAATCACGTATGTCAAGAAAGGAGTGTCTAGAATATTCTCTATTATTAAATTTAAAGATTTTCTTGGAGAACAAGTTGGCACATAAAGACAAAATAGGATTAGAAAAATGGTTGGTTTGGAAAGTAAGCTAGCATATGAAGACGAAACCGACTTAAGGAACAAGTTGAAATAGGAAGGCGACACGTGGAAAGTATATAGGACAAAATCGACTTGAGGAGCAAGTCAAAGATAAAATAAGAAATAAAAGTAATTTCTGGTTTGGGAAACAAGCCAATCACATGAAGACAAAATAGCATTAGAAAAAGAAACATAAAGTATTAGAACACTTAAGATTTGCCATGTGAAAATAATAAGTAGCAAGAAATTAAAACGAAAGTATACAAAATGGACATGCCTATAGAATTCTCTAGAATATGTTAATGTGGCGCATTATAATTAGCTCTTAGCTTAATGAGATAGGCTAATTATTAATAGAATAAGACAAACACTAGCCATCTAAACCTTTATTGAAAAACAAGCCAAAGATTAGAAACATGTAACAAAAATAATATAACTTGAAGAGCAAGTCAAGAAATGTATGATAGAAAATTAAATAAATTAAGAAAAAGACATGTGCCACAAAATGGTACACCTAGGGTCTTTATTTGACAAGTGTGCGTTATAGCTCTTTAGACTAGGTAGGTGTCCTAATTTCATTGGGCCACTTGAACCATTGGTGTGTTGTCCCATAATGGCTCTAAAGACGATAAAGGTTTGGTGGCAATAAACACAAATAAAACAATGACACATATAAAGTGGCTACTTGAAAGATAAGTCTATAATTAAATAAAGGATAAATAAATTAGAAAATCCTGATTATAAATAGGCCTTGTCCCTCATTCTCACGCTAATCTCCCTCTCCTCTCCCCTCTCAAATTTCGCCCATCCCTCTCTCTCCCTCTCATCTTATTCGGCCACCAAGTACCAAGAGCCACCGCTACCGAACCTTCGTAGAGAACGACATGTATTCGCACAAAGCAATCAACTAGCTTTGATTTTATGATCGTCAAAAAGAGGTAAGTGATATCCAACCCTTATTTAGGGCATAAAACTTTAGCTACTCTAATGCTTGCTTGAAAAGTATGTGATATGTTGGTCAAGGACTAAGTGCCACACGAAAACACGAGTTTTGTGGGGGCCACCTCTAGAACCTTGAACCGTTATGATGCATACTCTCCTTGGTCTTTCTACCCTTGGTAGTGAGATTATATGATACAACATGATATGTTGTATGCCTCGCTCGCAAGAATGAGAAGGTCTCGCACATATACGAAAAGGTTGGATCCACAAAATATGATATGAAAAGATGTGTACACATCTCATCCGCAAGGGTGAGAGGGCCTTAAATATGCGTGATATGATATGAAAAGTGGAGAGGTATGTTTACCTGAAAAGGAATCGGAAACGATTTGTATATGATATGGTTGCTTGCATTATGGCCTTGAACCTTTAGCTTGCTTCCTATGTTTGATTTAGATATACGCTTATTGAGATAGTTGTATCTCACCCATTAACTTTCTAAACTTGTAGGTAATGGTAAGTATGCCATCTTCTCGTTTGGTAAAGTCATGTCCATAGAAATTGCCTGTGTTGATATCGTGGAGGAAGATCCTTTTGATAAGAAAATAATAGCATGAAGATGGATGGTGCACAAACCCTAAGTGACTGACTGGTCTGGAAGAATTCCTGAAAGCCCAAGTATTATTTTTTAGGGCAACTCAAGTACTGAAGTAGTCTCCCAAGCCTATGAAGCATACAGATAGAGTGGCTTCTAAAGTCTATGTAAATATTATGCAAGGAAATGAAATATAGTATGATGTTGAAATGTCCTCCCTGGTTTCCTCGCTTAGCAAATAGTTTAAAGAATTAATTGCTTTCGCGTGCGATTGTCAACAAGCATATAAAGTAAATGGATGGAAAAAGATTAAGGTTGATTATGAGGACGGTGCGCCTAGGACACCATACGTCTTCCCCTGCAACGTTGTGACTTTGTGATCCTCGTGAGGTCTCGGATTATAAACAGTGTAAGGGCGTAGAGCTCTTGGAGGGATTCAAGAGACCCATAACCCTAAAGGAGCTTATGGCTCCTATCATGAGTACGAGGGTTGGGTTGGGGACGTCACACCAAGTTTAGTAAATGCGAGTTCTGGTTGAATAAAGGTTCATTTCTTGATCATGCAGTATAGGGAGAAGGAATCTCCATGGATCCTTCGAAGATCGAGGCAGCTATGAATTGGCCTAGACCCACAATAGTCACTGAAGTCAGAAGTTTTCTAGGATTGGCAGGTTACCATAGACGCTTTGTAGAGAAGTTCTCATCTATAGCTGCTCCGTTAACGAGGTTGACTAAGAAAAATACACGGTTTGAATGGACAGATAAATGCGAAAGGAGTTTTCAAGAACTCAAGTGACGTTTGACGACTACACCTGTATTGACGATTCCCTCTGATCCTCGAGGATATGAGATTTATAGTGATGCGTCGTTGAAAGGATTAGGATGCGTCCTAACGCAACATGGGAAAATAGTGGTGTATGCATCGCATCAGTTAAGATCTCATGAGATGAATTATCCAAACACGATTTGGAATTAGTTGCCATTGTTTTTGCACTAAAAATTTAGAGGCACTATTTGTGTGGTGAGAAGTTTCAGATCTATACGGATCATCAGAGCTTAAAATATTTCCTTTCTCAGAAGGAATTGAATATGAGGTAACGTAGGTGGATGGATGTATGCCCTGCGTCCCTTGGAGCTCGTCACGTCCATCTGAGGCTTGTAAATACCTAGGAATCACACAAGGCCTAGTATGGAATGTGATGCGCACATAGAAGGAGAGACAACATCCCCATACAAATAAAGAAACTAAAGGAAATTTAGAATGACGAAAGGCACACTTATTTATACATAACACATCATCTAGGTACAATAGACAGAAGCAAAGGACAAAAAGGTAAAGCCGCACACCTGGGTAGGAAAAGAAACTAAGACCTAAGTTCCAAAGTTAACACTTAGCCTTCTCTAGAGTCTAACACCAAAATTGTTCCTAATCCATTTTGCCGCCTAAACCCCTTCCTTCGACTACTCAGAAGAACCGCTTGATCCGTCGCTTCTGTCATCATCCTCGTCATCCGAGTTGTAGTCAGAAAATGTCTTGGAGGACACCTCCTCAGGTGTTTCCTCTGAATCCTCCTCAGTTTCTTCCTTGTCACCCTCGTCGGTGTCCTCTATCACATCGACATAGGTCTCAATGTAGTTCATATATTCCTCCGTCGGAGGAGACTTCGACTCTTCAAGGATATTCCTCGATCCACCCGTTGATGCTGGGTTCTCCCCCTCGATCTCCAGTTGGGACGGATGACACCAATTCGGAACCACCTCTGCTGGAAAATCCTTAGGCAGTAGAGGTCCCATCAAGTTGCTGTTTCCCAGTCGACGAAACCAAGCTTCAAAGCGGCGGGGTTATAACTCCAGCTTCCCCTCGTCTACCCAGACAGTTATGCGTTTCCTTACATACGCAATACCTTTCCTAACAGGAAACTCATCAAAAAGGGAGGTCATCTCCTTCGGATCGCCCAGTCGGATTGGCAACATGGTTAAGGCTTAGGGTCTGACAAATGTGTTCCACTACGGGGTGAGATTTGCATATCAGCAAGTGAAACCTAAACCTATACCTTAACACCAGTCCTCCCAGACCACACAAAAATGCCATCCCACAAGTCGTAGCTCAATCTTAGGTCTCAATTTCTCATGAAATAAATTTGTCAGAACCTCAATCTATGTGTTTATGAGGCTCACCAAGAGTTTCTTTGCGAAATAAATCCACAAGACCTTCAAACAACTCGGTTCCTTCTCAGTCCTCACACGATCAGAATCTGCCAGATTATAACCATCCACAATCAGCCATGAAAATTTATTTTAACACCACTAAACTTGAAACCACAAACCATCCAATTTAAGTACTATATGTTATGAAAATCTCACAAAATGTTTGAGGCCAATCAAAGTCTCTAAGATGGAGAATGGAAGCTTTACCTCAGCTCGCGCAGATTCTGTCTGGTTTTGGTCTTGGGGCTACACGACAAAAACTACTCAACCAATTGATCGTGCTCCTGGTGGTCGGAACATGACAAGGCGGCGATGAGAAGGGGCGATCGAGCAGACTAAACAGAAGGGCAACATGCGGTCGAACTGGGCAGTTTCGGCTAGGAAGAAAATCAAATGGAAAGGGAGGAGAGAGGTATACGGCTGATATGAGATACACATGAAATGTTTCACACATATAATTGAGATTAATATGACAAGATGGGTTTAGGTAGGGGTAATAAATGCTTAAGGTCTTCAATGGGTGACACATGGCACTTGTCAAATAATGCAATCCTTGGCTTTGACTTTTTTGACCCATGCACATAATTTCGGTAGCCATATAGGGAGCTTGAAATTGATCATTTTGTCCTTCTTGAAATCCTAAGGCAAGGCAAATGATCGAGGGTAAAATGGTAATTTTGTACTTTCAGTCCGAAACTTTACTTTTTCAATTTCAAATTACCATTGGTGAGACGATGTCAAATCCTTTTCTAATCTTGGAATTCTCTATTTCCAATTGTCAATTTTGAGCTCTTATTTCGTGATCATTCGTCCGTCGATCGTTAGTTTAGCTTGTCTCGAACTAACTAACGACTTTTACAAACTTATGCGTATCGACTTTTTGATTCTCATCACACTTAGGACAACTCAAGTTACGCTTTGGTTGTCATGTAATGGCGAGGTTTCATCACTAGTTCTAACGGCTTCGATCGTCACAACTCTATTTAGGAAAATTTACAAATTATACATTGGTTAAGGGCATCACCTGTGTCAAATCGTGTAACATTGGCAATGAATTCCTTAATCGTTATCTGATCGACCTTATTGGTTCTAAATGTTCTCTCGACAACCCTTATGGTCAAAGTGTCACTTCATTTTTCGAGTTTCGTAGGCCCATGTATCTTGTCATGCGTTGGCCTTTTCCTTTTGGTTAGTTTACTCGAGATTGATCAGATCTGAGCGAGACAAAACTGAAATACATCGAAAGATACATTCTCATTCTATAGCCTTGAAATGACAGGAAATTCAGAATATCATAATTGTTACCCCTTATAGAAATTTCGTCCTCGAAATTTACAATAAACCGAACTATTCAAACAATTGGGGGATATTGACGTCTCATAGCCTCTTCGCTTTCTCACGTAGCTCCTTTAGTCCCGTGATGTTCCCAAATCACTTTGACTAATGGAATCATCTTATTCCTCAAGACTTGCTCCTTTCGATTCTTGATTCTGACAAGCTTTTCCGCATATGATACCTTGTCGTTTATTTCAATGGTCTTAAAATCTAGAACATGAGTCGGACCTGGCTCATATTTCCTTAACATTGACAGATGAAACACATTGTGCACTTGCGACAAGTTCGGCGGCAAGGCGAGTCGATAGGCTAAAGTTTCAATTCACTCTAGAATTTAAAAAGGACCTACATACCTCGGACTCAGTTTTCCCTTTTTCCCAAATCGAGACAATCCACGCATTGGTACACCTTCAGGAAAACATGATCACCAACTTGAAATTCCAAGGGTTTGCGTCTTCCATCAGCATAGTTCTTCTGTCGACTTTGTGCCGTTCTCAACCTTTTCCTAATGACTTTAATCACCTTAACAGATTGTTCCACTAATTTTGGACCTGTTATACTCCTTTCTCCAACTTTATCCCAATATATAGGTGTTTTGCAAGTTCTACCATAAAGTGCTTTAAACGGTGCCATATCAACGCTTTGCTGGTAGCTATTATTGTACGCAAACTCCACTAAATGTAATTGATCCTCTCATCCACCTTTAAAATCTATGACACATGCTCATAACATATCCTCGAGCGTTTGAATTGTCCTTTCCGATTGTCCATCCATCTGTGGATGATACGCCGTACTGAACTGTAGCCTAGTTCCCAAAGCCTCCTGAAGACTGTTCCAAAAATTTACTATATATTTAGGATCTCGGTCCGACGTAATTGTAACTGGATCTCCATGTATTCGCACAATTTGACGCACATACAACTCTGCGTACTTATCTATTACAAAATCGTTTCGCACGGGTATGAAATGTGCCGACTTAGTCAACCTATCCACGATTATCCAAATTGAGCCGTGACCTTTCTGACTCCTCAGCAATCCCATCACAAAATCCATCGTCACATGCTCCCATTTTCATTCAGGAATTTTTAAAGGTTGCAACAATCCTCCAAGCTTGCAATGTTGAGCTTTCACCTGTTGATAGGTCAAACACTTTGCCACATGCTTAGCTGAATCTACTTTCATTCCATTCCACCAGTAGTGCTGACACAAATTCTGATATATCTTTGTACTACCTGGATGAATTTGATAGTTGCTCCTATAAGCTTCCGACAAAATCTTTTCCTTAAGTTCCTCATCCCAGGCACACATAAATGTTCACGAAACTTCAGAATCCATCTTTTGACACTTGAAACTCAGGTTTCCTTTTTGTCGCATCCATCTCAAGAATCTTTTGAATCTCTGGATCCGTAGACTGCAAGGCGTTTACTCTATCTTGAATTTCAGTTCAATCCTCCAGGTCGTCACTAAACTTGACAGTTGGCAAACTTTCAATTTAAACTCGAAATCTCTCAATTTTCCTAGTAAGGACCTTCCCTTAACCAACAAAAGTGCAATACTAGATTTTCGACTAAGCGCATCCGCGGCTCTATTCGCCTTTCCGAGATGATATAAAAACTCGCAATCATAGTCCTCGAGTAACTTCATCCATCGTTGCTATCTCATATTCAATTCTTTTTGGGAAAATAGGTACTTCAAACTCTGATGATCTGTATAAATTTGAAATCTTTCGCCACACAAATAGGTCTCCAGATCTTTAGGGCGAAGATGATGGCAGCTAATTCCAAGTCACGCGTCAGATAATTCATCTCTTGAGGTCTCAATTATCGCAAAGCATAAGCAACCACTTTTCTATGCTGCATCAACACCCATCCTAATCCCTTCAGCGAAGGATCGCTATATATCTCATATCCTCCAAGTCTGGAAGGAATAATTAATACTGGTGCGGTCGTCAATCGGTACTTAAGTTCTTGAAAACTTTTCTCACACTTACCAGTCCATTCGAACTTCACATCTTTCTTTGTTAGCCTCGTCAATGGAATGGCTATAGATGAGAACTTCTTCACGAATCGTTTATAGTAACTTGCCAATCCTAGAAAACCTTTTAACCTCAGTAACCATCGTGGGTCTAGGCCATTTCATCACTGCCTCAATCTTTGAAGGATCTACTGTAATTCCTTCTCCATAAATCACATGACCAAGGAAAGCTACTTTACTCAACCAAAATTCGCATTTACTAAACTTGGCATAAAATAAATGCTCCATCAACGTCTGCAGAACTACTCTCAAATATTCTTCATGTCCCTTACTGCTCTTTGAGTAAATCAAGATGTCATCTATAAAAACAATGACGAATCAATCTAAGTACTCCTTAAACACTCGATGCATCAAATCCATGAATGCAGCAAGGGCATTAGTTAAACCAAAAGGCATAACCGTAAACTCGTAATGCCCATACCTCATTCTAAAGGTAGTTTTTGGTATGTCTTCTTTCTTAATCCTCAGCTGGTGATAACCAGTCCTCAATTCTATTTTAGAAAACACAGATGCTCCTTGCAGCTGATCAAACAAATCATCTATCCTCGGTAACGGATACTTGTTCTTGATAGTTACTTGATTCAACTGCCTGTAATCTATACACAGACATAGGGATTCATCCTTCTTTCTTACAAATAGGACCGACGCTCCCCATGGCGACACGCTCGGTCTAATGAACCCTTTGTGCTCTCGGTCTAATGAACCCTTCGTCTAGTAACTCCTGCATCTATACTTTTAGCTCTTTCAACTCATACAAGGACATTCTATACGGTGCCTTCGAGATTGGCTCCGTTCCAGGAGCTAGCTCAATCATAAACTCAATTTCTCTCTCAGGTGGTAATCTTGACAATTCTTTAGGAAATATATCAGGAAACTTACGTACCACTGCTATACTTTCCAACTTTGGTTCCTCAACCTTTGTATGAACTGCCACAGCTAGGTAAGCTTGACACCTTTTGTTCAACAACTCAGTCACCTCAAGCGACGAAATTAAAGAACGCGAGGTTCCTCCTCGACTTCTTGCAAATTCAAAACTAGGGCAATCTTTTGGATAAAAACAAATTATCTTGTTAAGACAATCAACTACAACCCTTTGTTTTCCCAATCAATCCATGCCAACAATCACATCAAAATCATACATAGGTAGCACAGTAAAATCTATCCTTTTTTCACTATCACCAAGTACTATCTTACAGTCCGCACAGTCTAGTGAGACTAGCACATTATCTTTTAATGGTGTAGCAACATGCAACAACATATTCAACGGTTTCAACTTTACACCCACTAGATCAACAAACTAAGCAAATAAAAAGGAATGCCAAGCCCCGGGATCAAATAAAGCATAAGCAGCTTGGTCACACAAATAGATCGTACCTGCGACCACGCCAGACGCTTCCTCCACCTCTCTACGTGTCACAACATGCACTCGTCCTTGGGCTGGTGGTCGATTCTGTTCGTTCTGTGGGGCTACGGTTAGCTGTCTAGTCTGAGGTCTTTGTCCTTGAGCGCGGTTCCCTGGAGCTTGATTTGGACAATTTTTCATCTGGTGGCCTAGCTAACTACACCTATAACATGCTTCTGTCCTAGTGGGGCAAGGACCACTTCCATGCCCCCTACCGTAGATACGACAATACCAGCTTAACTGGTTCGACAATTTTTCGATATTCCTTCGTACTTGTGGGAAAAATCGTTGGTTGTTCACCATCGGCCTCTTCCCTAACTGCTGATTATCTCTTAAAGGAGTAAACCACAACCTAGAAACGACACCTCTTTCTTTGGTATCCCTCTCGATCATTTGGCTTCTTTCATAAATCTCTCGATATGTCCTCAAATTCACCGTTATTATTTTGCTGCGAATCTCTAGTCTCAAACCATCTCGAAATCTTTGCTCTTTCTCAAGCAGATCCTCAACTGACCTTGGTGCATACCTCGACAGTCTTGCGAACTCAGCTTTGTATTGGTCTACAGTTAGCTAATTCTGTCGCAACTGTTGAAATTCCACCCGTTTCCTCTTACGTGCCGTCTAAAAAAAGTACTTATAATTGAAAGCGGCAGTGAAGGCAGCCTAAGTCAAGGCTGTACCTTTAAGAAATACTCCTTCCTTCGAGGCACTCCACCAATCATTTGCGGTTCCCTCTAGCTGATACACAGCTAACAACACTTTCTCTTCATCGGTGCATCTCAGCACGCCAAAAGCCTTTTCGAGTTTCTCAATCCATCTTGCTGCTAACTCAGGATCTCTAGTGCCATCGAACTGGGTCGATTTCAGTTTAATAAATTGCTCAACCAGCTGACCCATCAGTTTATTGGCATTAGCATCACCTTGAGCATTCCTAACTTCAGTACCTTGGTTATTATTTTTGTTTTCCATGTTCACAATTGCCACTGTAGCTTCAGTAGCTTGAGCTATAATCTCAGCTTTATCTTCAGCTTGTTTAAGAACTGCAGCTACTCTATCTTGAGCTTTCTTCCCCATCAGCTCTCTAATTTGTTCCAAAGCCGTTAAGACTCCATCCACTCTTGGATCCTCAGCCGCTGATACTCTTGAGCTAGAAGCTCCACTTCTTGGCCTGCCAAGTCTGTTGCTCATACTTGTTCAATTAGCTTACCTGAGTCACTATAATTCCATCACGGAATCAGAGACCTAAGTCACTTACTTAAATCTAATGATTCTATGCCACTCAACAAGACATCAATCATAAAACAAAAGCCAATCACTCAGGCATTCTCATGAGCACATCAATCAGGGATACAAATCATACCTCAAGTTCAGACACATTTGTAACTTAGTGTAACCAGAGGTAATAATTCATTCATCAAACCAGCAACCATAATGATTCAATGTGCTAAGTGCAGAGCTTGACCACTCATAAGTTAATCACAGCCATGCCATTTCAAGATGCTCATCACATGCGCCAATCATATTCCATGCATTTATGCTTGACTCTAGCGACTCCTCCTAGGGTCTTACTACCCCAATTATCCAGATTCCTTTACTTCTTATTACTCCAATCCTCAATCTGCTGTAATCTTGTTGATCTGGCTCCGATACCACTCAAACAGGCATGTAATGCCCTACGTCCTTTAGAGCTCGTCACATCCACCTCAGTTTAGTAAATACCCATGAATCACACAAGACCTAGTATGAAATGAGATGTGCATACGGAAGGAGAGACAACATCCCCATACAAATAAAGAAACTAAAGGAAATTTGGAATGATGAAAGGCACACTCATTTATACATAACAAATCATCCAGTTACAATAGACAGAAGGAAAAGACAAAAAAGTAAAGCCGCGCACCTAGGTAGGAAAAGGAACTAAGGCCTAAGTTCCAAAGTTAACACTTAGCGTCCCCCAGAGTCTAACACCAAAATTATTCCTAATACCTTTTGCCGCCTAATTCCTCCAACTACACAGAAGAACTGCTTGATCCGTCGCTCCCGTTATCCTCCTCGTCATCCGGGTTGTAGTTAGAAAATGTCTTGGAGGGCACCTCCTCAGAAGTTTCCTCTGAATCCTCCTCAGTTTCTGCCTTGTCACCTCGTCGATGTCCTCGATCACATTGACAGAGATCTCAATGTAGTTCATATATTCCTCTGTCGGAGCGGACTTCGACTCTCCAGGGATATTCCTCGAACAATTCGCTGATGCTGGGTTCTCCACCTCAATCTCCGATTGGGATGGATGACACAATTCGAAACCAACTCTGATGGAACATCATCAGGCAGTAGAGGTCCCATCAAGTTGTTCTTTCCCAGTCGATGGAACCATGCTTCAAAGCGGTAGGGCTGTAACTCCAGCTTCCTCTCGTCTAGCCAGACAGTTATGCATTTCCTTACATACACAATACCTTTCCTACCAGGGAACTCATAAAAAAATGGCGATCATCTCGTTCAGATTGCCTAGTGGGATTGGCAGCATGGTTAAGGCTTGGGGTCTGAAAAATGCGTTCTACTACGGGGTGAGATTTGCATCTCAGCAAGTGAAACCTAAACCTATACCGCAACACTAGTCCCCCTAGACCACACAAAAATGCCATCCAAGTGTAAGCACTCATCAATGCAATGGCATAGGGCATCATTAAAACAAGCATATCAATAACCAAGCATGGATAAGAGACACAATCAACTACACTCAACTTTAGGGTTTCAAGCTCAATGCACATGCAGCATGTAATATACACAATTATCATTGCTTTCACAACCTTTCATCGTCCGGGCTCTCAGCCGCGATGTATTTCTCTAGCTCTCTGGTCAATTGATATCACCGGGGCCACATGCCAATCGATATCATTATGACTTTTAGTCAACTGGTACCACCGGGGCCACAGGCCAATCAGTACCTCTGAGCTCATAGCCAATTGTCATTTCCGGGGCCATAGGCCAATCGATACCACCGTTGCCACAGGTCAATCAGTATTGTTGTTGTCATTCGCAATAAATTTAAAATATCCAATTCAAGTCATAGATTTCACTAGTCATTCTATTCATACAATAAATCGTCCAGTAGTGTCCTAATTCAGGTAAGGATTTAGGAAATACTTACCTTGATCGATTAATAAAATTCCACACTAAGTGATTCTCCTCAATTCCACAAGTACGTAACCCCACCAAGGATCACTCGTCAACCTAGAAAAATTCATCAATTTCGGATCAAAAGGCCATTGAATCTTACTTCCATTAAGCCAATCCCTCAATAACCATTCAATTGGCAACTAAGATGCCTTTTTGATCAATCGAATACATGACAACACTCCCACGGACCCTCAATACATTCAGTTCATGCATCAACATATAGGGTTGAATGTAACTCGGAGTTTTATGTACTAAATAGCCTTTAAATCACTTTCAACTCCCAATCCACTTCACATACTCCCCATTAACATCTCACATAACGTTTTATGAAGTCTTATGAGTCATTTTAAAGTTAAAATATTCTTTAAATTGTCCCCATCAGATTCGGCCAGAACGGACAATTCCTCAAAGCAGAACCGATTTTGGTTTAATCCGCGCCAATAAGTCGTAGCTCAATCTTAGGTCTCAATTCTTCACAAAATAAACTTGCTAGAACCTCAATATATGTGTTTAGGAGGCTCACCAAGAGTTTCGTTGCGAAATAAATCCACAAGACCTTCAAAAAGCCAGGTTCCTTCTCAGTCTTTTCACGATCAGAACCTGTCCGATTATATTCACCCACAATCAGCCATAAAAACTTATTTTAACACTACCAAAATTACAATCACAGACTATCCAACTTAAGTACTAGATGTTATAAAGATGTCACAAAATATTTGAGGCCAATCAGAGTCTTCAAGAGGGAGAACAGAAGCCTTACCCCAGCTCACGCAGATTCTGTCCAGTTTTGGTCTGGGAGCTATACGACAACATTTACTTAACCAATTGACAAACCACCGCTTGGAACTTGTCAAGGAGAGGTTGATCGTACTCTTGGTGATTGAAGCATGGCAAGGTGGCGATGGGAAGGAGCGGTCGGGCAGACCGAATAGGAGGGCAGTAGTCGGTCGAATTGGGCAGTTTCTGCTAAGAGGAAAAGAGGAAGAAAATCAAATGGAAAGAGAGAAGAGGGGTACACGGCTGATATGGAATGCACATGAAGGTATTTCACACATATAATTGAGATTAATATGACAAGATGGGTTTAGGTGGGGGTAATAAATGCTTAAGGTCTTCAATGGGTGACACATGACACTTGTCAAATAATGCAACCCTTGCTTTAACTTTCTTTGACCCATGCACATAATTTTCGACAGCTATATAGAGAGCTTGAAATTGACCATTTTGTCCTTCTTGAAATCTCAAGGCAAGGCAAATGGTCGAGGGGCAACATGATAATTTTGCACTTTCAGTCCGAAGCTTCACTTTTTCAATTCGAAATTACCATTGGTGAGACGACGTCAAATCCTTTTATAATCTTGGAATTCTCTATTTTCAATTGTTAATTTTGAGCTCCCATTTCGTGATCATTCGTCTGTCGATCGCAAATTCAGCTTGTCTTGAACTAATGAGCGGCTTTTGCAGATGTTACACGTATCGACTCTGTGATTCTCATCACACTTAGGACAACTCAAGCTATGATAGCTTCGATCATCACAACTTGATTTAGGAAAATTTACAAATTATACATTGGTTAAGCGACATCACCCGCGCTCCAATCGTATAACATTAGCAATAAATTCCTTAATCATTATCTGATCGGTCTTGTTGGTTCTAAATATTTCCTCGACAACCCTTATGGTCAAAGTGTCACTTCCTTTTTTGAGTTTCCTAGGTCCACGTATCTTGTCATGCATTAGCCTTTCCCTTTTGGTCAGTTTACTCGAGATTTGTCAAATCTGAGCGAGACAAAATTGAAATACATTTAAAGATACATTCTTATTCAATATTCTCAAAATGACAGGAAATTCAGAATGTCGCAATGGAATTGCTTAAAGACTATGACTATGATATTCTATATCACCTTGGAAAGGCTAATAGGATAACAGATGCCCTTAGTCGAAAGTCGAGCATTGCACGTCTGTTGGTCAAGGGATGGTCTGTTAAAAGACTAAGAGACTCAGAGTTTAAGTTGGAAGTTTGCCAATTGTCAAGTTCAATGGCAACTCTAAGAGTCGAACCGAAAATACAGGAGAGGATCAAGGCATTGCAATCCACAGAGCCTCATATATAGAAGATCTTGGAAATGGACGCCGATAAGAGGAAGTCTAACTTCCAAGTGTTCGAAGATGAAATTTTGAAGTTTCGAGGGCGATTGTGTGTACCCAATGATAAAGAGCTTAAGGAAAAGATTCTGTCTGAAGCTCACAGAAGTAATTATAGTATTCATTCGGTAGTTCAAAGATGTATCAGAACTTACACGAACATTATTGATGGAATGAGATGAAAGTAGACTTGGCTAAACATGTAGCTAAGTGTCTAACGTGCCAGCAAGTGGAAGCGCAACATTGTAAACCTAGTGGCATGTTGTAACCTTTGGAGATCCCCAAATAGAAGTGGGAACATATCACCATGGATTTTGTCATAGGCTTGCCGAGGAGTCAAAGAGATCACCATTCAATTTGGGTGATAGTAGATAGATTGACCAAGTCTGCTCATTTCCTGCCTGTGTGAAAGGATTTCGCGGTGGATAGATATGTTAATTTGTATATGCGACATGTAGTATGACTTCATGGAGTGTCTGTGACAAAAATGTTAAATAGAGATCCTAAGTTTACTGCGAATTTTTGGCAGAGTCTACAGAACGCCATGGGAACAAAATTGTAGTTTAGTATGGCGTACCATCCACAGATCGATAGACAGTCTGAGAGGACGATTCAGACGTTGGAGGATATGTTGTGAGCATGTGTCATTGATTTTAAAGGCGAATGTGAAGAAAAGTTACATTTGGTGGAGTTTGCGTATAATAATAGTTATCAACAAATCATCGGAATGACGCCATTTGAAGCGCTATATGGAAGAGCGTGCAGGACTCCGATCTGTTGGGATGAAGTTGGCGAGAGGAGTATAACAGGCCAGAGTTGATGAAACAGTCGACTGAGGTAGTTAAGGTTATACGAGAAAGACTTAAAACGGCCCAAAGTTGCCAAAAAACCTATGCAGATAAGCGACGATGGCCTTTGGAGTTCCAAGTGGGTGATCACGTCATTCTCAAAATGTCACCTATGTGAGGATTATCTCAATTCAGAAAGAAAGGGAAGCTAAGTCCAAGGTATGTATGTCCATTTGAGATATTGAAAAGGATTAAAACTTTAGCTTATCGTCTTGCCTTGTCGCCGAGCTTATCGCAAGTTCATAATGTGTTTCATGTTGATGCTGAGAAAATATGAATCAGACTCGATCATGTACTCGACCATGAAGTCATCGAAGTGGACAACAAGATATCATACGTGGAACAGCCAGTGCGAATCGAAGATCGGAAGGAGCAAGTTCTGAGGAACAAGACGATTCCACTCGTCAAGGTGATCTGGGAACATCATGGCATGGAGGGCGCTACCTGGGAAAGCGAAGAAGCGATGAGGTGCTAGTACCCCCATTTGTTTGAGCAGATTTAGATTATTACAAATTTCGAGGACGAAATTTTTATAAGAGGGGAAGAGTTATGACATTCTGAATTTTCGACCATTTCGAGATGTACGAATGAGAAGATATCTATCGATGTATTTCGGTTTTATTTCGCTCGGATCTGATCAATTCGAGTTAACTAACCACGAAGGGAAATGCCAACGCATGACCAGTACGTAGACCTAGGAACTCGAATACGAAACGTCACTTTGACTATAAGGATTGTCGAGGAAATATTTAGAGCCAATAAGGGTTGATCTAGAAATGATTAAGGAATTCATTGCTAGCGTTATACGATTGGAGCGCGGGTGATTCCGCTTAACCGACGTATGATTTGCAAACCTTTCCTAAATCGAATTCTTACGATTGTGACTATTGGAGCTAGTAATAAACCTTCGCAATTACATGACAACCAAAGTCATCGTAACTTGAGTCGTCCTAAGTGTGTTGAGAATCACTGATTTGATACACATGAACGTCTGCCAAAAGCCGCCCGTTGATTTGAGATAGGCTGGAATTACGATTGACGGAAAACGGACCATGAATTGGATCTAGGAATTTGATATCGGACAAAGAAGAATTCCACCATTTCAAAAGGAATTAGAAGTTGCCTCATCGAGGGTAATATAAATGGGGAAAAGTGAAATTTGTACTGCAAGTGTAAAATTACCCTTTTGCCCATTAAGGACATTCTTTCTTTTAAGAATAAGTAAGGGCAAAGTAGTCATTTGCCTTCTTCTCCTAAAGGCCGAACTCTAGGGAGCAATTTAGTCAAATAAACATTGAGATATTATGAACTAGAAGCCAAGTGTCATCAATTAGGAGGCCTTGTCCACTCAGACCCTAGATTAGATGCCTAGTTACATTAATTTCAAGTTAAGTCCTCACCTACTTTCTCTCCCTTCCTCCTTGACTTGAGGACTAAGGAAAAAGTAAGAAGACTTTCTCTCTCTTCATTTTTGCTCAGTCAATCTCTCCCTCTCTTTCACTCTCATGCTTTCTCTCTTCCTTTCTCGCTCGACCAGCCCGCTCTCTCACCGTTCGCTTGCCACGACGCCGGCTTTTGGCCACCATCCGACCTTGTACGGATCACCGTGATGACCCTCAATCTCTCCTCTACAACCTTCAACCGACCGATCAACCATTTGTTGCCCCATTTGATCCGTGGAGCCGCCCGAACCCGCATAGGTCAGAATCAGGGCAACCAGACCGTGAGCTCGTTTAGGCCGATTTAAAGAGCTTATCTTGCTTCCAAATCAAGGTGGGATCTCCCTAAGACACAGTATTAGAATTTGGTAACTTGAGATTGAACCTTATTAAAGATTAGATAGGTTTTGATAGTGAAACTTGGATGATTCTCTTATGGACAAATTCTATTTTGCTGACCAGTTTAAGAACCAAGGGCTTTTGAAGATTGTCGAGGCGTCGTTTTGCTCCGAAAATTTTTTGTAACCATATAAGACATAGTACTATGTGTTGGCTTTAAGTGTGTGAGTTCAATTGGAGTTTTGGTAGCTGTTTTGGTGTGTTTCACTCAAGGAACCGAACCTGCCCTGCACTGGTCAAATTAGGATCCAAAGGTTTGTTGCAGTTCTTGGAGGAGTTTGTTTGCTTAATTAACTCGACAAGAAGACTTCTAACCCTTAGTTAGGATGTTGAGTTACTAAAGGGTGGATTTTTTTATGAAATTAAAAGGGTTTAAAGGGTTGTTTTGATGTAAAACACATGAGGGACCCGAGAGCTATGCAAACCCTTTTTTCAGCACGCATCATTTTTAAAATGGGTTGTTCTAAGTCATCCGATGTCCAAATTGAGCCTCATTTTCACTCACGAGTCCGTAAGATATTGAAGGAGAAGACCCTATCATTTGTTTCCTCAAAACGTTAGTAGAAAAATATCGGTTTTCGTGAGAGTGAACCTGTTGTGGGCAGATTTGTAAATTGAGGTTTTTATGACTTGCTCTAGATTGAGTACCATGTTTTCATACTTAGGAAGCAATGAATTAAATATGTGAATGCTTGATGATGTTATGTCGTGTGTGAATTTGGGCATTTGATGATTAATGGGTTTCAATTGAGGGCTTTAATGCTTGATTTTGCACTCGGTGTCGCATGTGGCTTAATGTAATGTTATGCATATGCATGATGGCCGAATGATGTGCTTGGAATAATGAATTGGTTATGATTGAACCGTGTGTATTGAGTGGTGATGATTTGACATGATGGTGTAAATTTCTTGCGATTGTGATAAAAGGCTTAATGAAAAGGTTCACAATTCTGTTTTGTGGCCAATGCATTGAGCTGGGGAAGGAGTTACTCCCATTGACCTGATGAGGTCTTGTGGCTAGAGAGTCTTACTTTGATCGAATCATCTTGAAGGTTGTAAGAATCGAGAGTCAGGTAGTGGCCGAATCATCTCTAGGTCCGGACACGAGAGTCCTATAGTCGACTGAATCATCTCAATGGCACGGAGTGTCGAGAGCCGCTATAGAGACCAAATCATCTCGATAAGGCGTCGAGAGTCATGTGATTGACAGAATCATTTCGAGGCCCAAGTAGGGCGGCTCTTGATGGCCGTAAAGAAGATAAAAGACTGAAACATGATTGTGATGTGTTTTGGAGTCTGTATGATTGAAATGCTTAAATTGGCTGGAATGCCTAGAGTGCATGGAATGTCTATTATGCCTTTATAGCTTGGAAAATTCGGATTGAAAAGTGAAAGTGTGAAAAACATGAACTTGATTGCCTGATATGCCTGAGTGGCTTGAAAAGTTTGGATTGGAAATTGAATTCGTGAATGACATGAGTTGCTGAGCGCCTGAAATGCCATACTTATGCCAATTGTTTGAATGTCATATATGAAAAGTGTTTTCCAAAACTTGCATATTTTCGAACATGCCAGGAGATACCAATAGCTTAGCTGAGGGTTAGGGTTAACTTACAGAGATTGTTATCTCACCCCATTGTGGGACCAATATTTTCAGACCTAAAGCCCTGAAGGTGCCCCGAAAAAGAAGAAAAAGAAAAGGAAGAGGAGGAAGATGAAGACGAGTCCATCTAGTTTATGAATTTCTTTTTGGGAATTCCTTTTTGTAGTACTGTAGTGCTTTCCTCCGAACCCTACTTTCTTTTGATGTAATGGACCTTTTATTTGTAAGACAATGTGTGTTATTTTTAAATCCTATGTTACCTTGTGCTTATTTTATGTCTAGGGTTTTGTTTTCACTTCCATATATGCCTTTCATATCGCACTCCACGAGTTAAGTCGTTGAACCCTGCGTTATTTTATTTGTAATGACGGCTGTGTGGGATATTGGCGTGCCCGCCGGGGTCGAGGCGTGACACTTCCTTTGATGACTTTTCACCAATCATCAACAGCCTCTTAAGGCTAATAATTGCCAAGGTCACTTTTTTTCTTTAATGTACCCAAAACCTCTAAGGTTTCCTTACTAAGATCCCCAATCTAGAGGAATGCAATCTCAAATTCATTCTCTCCATCGAACTTTGTCAATCTCATCCTTATACATCATTATACAAGCTTTTCATTAGTCGATTTCCATTTTCTATCGCCTTTCCCATGATCTCTACCATTTACTTTGCTAGTAGTAGCAACCGCAGTCTCAATGACTGGATTAACAATAGCAGTTTCTTCTCGAGTCTGCCTATCCATCTACTTTCTCATTTCCATTCAAAGTTCTCACGACCCCTTCAACTCTTGGGTCTCACACGATTAACAAAAATCGAATCATACGCTCTTCCAATACTCATTTTCCAGTTATCCTCTTTATTCAATTCCCATTATCCTTTTCAATTATTGGATCTTCTCACATCTCACATACTCGAGCCAAATGCTCCTTTAATGACCATACTCTGGTTGTTCAACCTCATTAGGTTCTCATGGAACTTGAATCACTACAATTCCCTCTTGGAATTAAAGGCTTGAGTCATCTACTCGAATCTAGCAGTCTCGAGCTGCTCACCTCATCATTTATTACTAGCAAACAATCACCCGGTGGTTCCTAGGCAACTCTCAACTAATTGTCCATTATCTAAGGATTCTAAATCACTTTTAATCGGCATCCACTCAACAAGCCAGTCTCAATTAGGCAATTTCTCAATAAATTGTCAATTACTAGGCAAGCCTCAACTAGGCAAAATTCATTTAGACCAACCTTAGGTACCCACTCAAAGCACCATTTCAATGGATCAATCGTTCATGCCTTAAGTTTAGAGGCATCTGCCACTCTAGTATAAACACGATAAGCTATCTCAATTTCAAAAGCATCGGCCAAGCAACATTTAATAAAAAACTTGCCCAAATAGGTCGAACATATACGTCAATAGTTTCTCTTTTTCAAACAATACTCATTGCTAAGTACGAAGCTCTTAGCCATACCAATTACAGGTGTCATTACAAATGCCATGTCACTTTTGAAAAAAATCACCTTGAGGATCAACTCAATGCAATACATCCCTTAACCAAAATCAGACTCAACCTGATACATAGACTTTCCCTTTCAAGTTATGATTTGGGTCATTCCTGCCTTCTTGCTATCATAGAAGCTTGCCAGGAGTTGCTTTTTGTCCGGACCTCTCTATCTCGGTGTCACACCCCGCACCTCGAGCATGGGCGCGACTCCCTATAAGTAAACTCCCGAGTCCCAAGATTCAGTTATCGAGAGATGCACAATAAAAGAAGCATGCAGAAGCGATATCATATACTTCTCCATGCAAACATCCATGGGAACCTGGATAGCGAGAACATAACATGTATACATACATTCCAAGAGTTCGTACAAAAGCGTAGGAGAACTAGTCCTATAGATGGGTCGGGATAACAGTACCGCGTCAAAAGACATCCATAACAAGTATTCAGGAGAGACTGGCCTACGAGACCATCATCAAAAGAAAACTACCGCAAGTTAGAGATCACTAAGTCGAACTGCTGGAGTCGTTAGTCTCCTCTACATCCTCGGTAGGTTCGTACTCCGAAAAAGTCTCAGAGTGTACCTCTGCGGTATCCTTCATCATCTCGTCCTCTAGCTGCTCTATCAGATTACCCTCTGAGGCTTCGATCTCAATCACTTCAACGGTGTCTTCCAGGATTGGGATCCTCTCGAGAATGTTTCTCAAACCAACTGCAGATCCCTCGACCTCCACAAAATCCCGAGTGGGATGACACCAACTATGAATAACCCTACGGGGTACCTTAGTGGACTATAGTGGTCCAATAGTAACCTCGCTTACCTTACGAAACCAAGCCTCAAACCTATGTAGCTTCCAGTCCTTTTCACTCTCATTGACCCAAACTACTGTACACTTTCTAACTTACACAATTCCCCATCTGTCCGAGAACTTATCAAAATACGCAGTCATCTCCTTCGGGTCACCTAGTCTGGTCGGCAGCATCCTCATAGCCTAGGATTGGAAAATAGGGTCCTGCAACAGGGTGAGATTCACATCTCAATAACATAGGTCCTAACTCTAAGTCAGGCCGACTGTACACCTAGATGAATGCAATCAGGAACAAGAATACATAGACGACATCATACGACACTCATCAATCAAATATGTCATAATGATGCAAGCGATCATCAATCACACAATGGGGCATCATAACTTGTCGATCGAGTCAGGCATATAGTACAAATTTAAGCCATACGTTCCATCATTCCGAACTTTCTCAAGAATCACGCCTTCGTTTAAAACGCCTCAGGCTCGGTCCGGGTCAATACGCCTCAGACCATCATATTGGTAAACCCGCGTAAATGCATCAGGTTTCCAAATGCCATTTCAAGCCTGTGTCGACATATATTCATTCTCACCCTACGTCTCAACGTATTAAGACATTGACCATTTCAACCCCGCGTCTCAATGCATTAGGGTACCATCCTTCACAACCCCACGTCACAACGCCTCAGGGTATCACAAATCTTCATGCATGCCATATATCATTTCAAATCAAACTTCATGATCAAGCACAAGCCCACGCATCGAGCTAGATATCTATGGCATCCAAAGCAATCAATTTTATCACTCACACAAGACAATTAATTCATGGCATATATAATAAGCAAGCATTCAAGCAATCATCCATCCACCATGATGAACATTGGATAATTATGCCATAACTCACGAAAACTAACTCAATCCGCACCCAAATCACTCAGTCGAGTCCAATCCTCCTGGCCAAGGCTTAGGAGCTTCTTACCTCAAGCTTAATTCAGCAAAAATATCATCCCAAGCACACCAACGATTTGGTTCTAATAGTCCAAGAACAAGTCAGCCGTGCAACCTAAGGAAATTCATCCAATTCGTCAATTTTCTCGTCCAATTCGTCAAACCACAGAGCATACACCTCGATAACATATCAATTGACATATTAGTACACCTCAATGAAGAAATTAAGACTTAGCGACACCCCGATTAGCCCTCAAGAACTTAGATTGCACAAACCGAAACAGGAGATTTCCGGTTTTGCCCTAAATCCGACTAATCGGCCCATAACTCAGCCTTAAATATTAATTCTACACCTAACCCACTTGCTAACATATAGTTCTATGTCTAATAGAGCCTCACCAAAGAATTTGGGGTGAGTCGACGTTCGAAAGTCCACGACAGCGCCGGATTCCCCGAGTCTACCGCCGATCAGTTTCTGTCCTTCAACCACAACACCATTTTGGTGTCAAAACTCCATCAAATTTAGCCAAAATTTTTACCACAACTCAGTATATATGTGTCCTAGATGTCCATAAATTTTGGCCAAAAGATTGGGACAATTCGAAGTCTTATGGAGCTCAAAAGTCAATTTACCTCCAGTTACGACAAATTTCGTCGTCTCGCGGGAAAACGGTTAGTCGGTGCTCCTCGGTGGGTCAAACGCCGAGCTACCACTTGGAGGTGGTCGGCAAGAGGATGAAGAAGATGTTGGTGGTTAGCTTGACGGTTGAAAGTCACCTGAGGAGGCGCTCGAGATCGGTGAAATCATGGCAGAAGCTGGTCGGCTGGAGCTAGTTCGATCGAAGAAGAAGAAGAAGAAGAAAGGAAGAAGAAGATGAGGAGGGGTCTTTCGGCAGAATGAGGGAGTAAGGTGAGTGTATACCCAAGTTTGAGAGTCAACCCCAAAGAATGGTAGGTTAAAAGGTTGATAATAAATGTCCAAGCTTCATCTATTGACACTTGTCCCTTGTCATTCAATTGGATGATCCAATGGCCATTATATCTCCAATTTTTCGGCAGCAATAGAGGGGTGTCAATGATCAAAATGCCCTTATCCGTTCATTAAGGCAAGGTCAAGACTTGAGGCGCAAAATGGTAATTTTACCCTCGACGTCCAGAACGTCGTTTTTCATATTCAAATCTTCTTCGATGAGGCGACGTTCAATCTAATTATAATATTGGAATTCTTGGTTCTCTATTTTCTAATTTCAAGACTCGTCTCTGGATCATTTCTCTATCAAATGTGACTCCAGCCTATCCCGAACTGACGGGTGGCTTTTGCGGACGTTGCGCGTATCAACTCTGTGATTCATATCACACTTAGGACTCGTCAGTTCATGGCGACTTTGTTTGTCATGCAATTTCGAGGGTTTATTACTAGTTCCGACGGTCTCGATCATCATTGTTCGATTTAGGAAAAATTTAAAAATTATACATTGGTTAAGCGGCATCACCCGCGCTCCAATCGTATAACGCTAGCAATGGATTCCTTAATCATTTTTAGATTAGCTTTTTATGGCTCTAAATGTCCCATCAACAATTCTTATGGTCAAAGTGTCATTTCCTATTTGAGTTCCCTAGCTCCACGTACCTTGTCTTATGTTAGCCTTTCCCTTTTGGTCAGTTAACTCGAGATTGATCAGATCCAAGCGAGATACGACTGAAACACATCGTTAAATATATTCTCATTAATAAGTCTCAAAATGACAGCAAAATCAGATTGTCACAACTCTTCTCCCTTATAAAAATTTCATCCTAGAAATTTACAATAAACCCAGCTATTTAAATAAATGGGGGTATTGACGCCTCATCGTTTCCTTGCTTTCCCATGTAGCGCCTTCGGTTCCATGGTGCTCCCAAATGACTTTGACCAATGGAATGTGTTGTTCCTCAGAACTTGCTCTTTCGATCTTCGATCCTGATTGACTTTTCTACGTAAGATACTCTGTCATCCACTTCGATAACCCCATAATCTAGTACATGCTTTGGGTCTGGCTCGTACTTCCGTAGCATTGACACATGGAAGATGTTGTGTGCTTGGGACAAGTTAGGCGGCAAGACAAGCCTATAAACTAAGGTCTCAATTAGTTTCGAAATCTCAAAAGATCCTACGTATCTTGGACTTAGTTTCCCTTTCTTTCCAAATCGAGATAATCCTCTCATCGGCAACACTTAAGGAAAACATGACCGCCTACTTGAAATTCCAGAGGTTTACATTGTTTATCCGCATAGCTTTTCTAATGACTCTGTGCGGTCTTCAGTCTATCTCGAATTATTTTCATAGTCTCTACTGATTGCTCTACCAACTCTGGGCCTGTGATGCTTCTTTCTCCAACTTCGTCTCAACAAATAGGTGTCCTACAAGCTCTTTCGTAAAGCGGTTCAAAAGGTGTCATTCGAATACTTTGCTGATAATTGTTGTTATATGCGAATTTTACCAAATGCTGTTGATCCTCCCATCCACCTTTGAAGTCTATTACACATGCTTGCAATATATCCTCAAGTATCTGAATCGTCCTCTCCGATTGTCCGTACGTCTGCAGATGGTATGCCGTACTAACTTGTAGTCGAGTTCCTATGGCATCCTCAAGACTCTTCCAAAAATTAACTGTAAATTTGGAATCTCTGTCCAATGTAATCGTCATGGGTACCATGTAGTCTCACTATCTGCCGCATATACAATTTGGTATATCTATCCATCACGAAGTCCTTTCGCATAGGAATGAAGTGTGCAGACTTGGTTAATCGGTCCACGATTACCCAAATAGAATCGTGGCCTCTCTGGCTCTTTGGTAATCCCATTACAAAATACATCGTTACATGCTCCCATTTCCATTCAGGAATCTCTAAGGGTTGTAGCAATCCACCAGGCTTACAGTGTTGTGCCTTCACCTGCTGGCATTTCAAGCACTTCACCACATATTTCGCTACATCCACCTTCATCCCGTTCCACCAATAATGCTGACGTAAGTTCTGGTACATTTTCGTGCTACTTGGGTGGATACTATAATTGCTTCTATGAGCCTCCGATAAAATCTTTTCTCTAAGCTCTTCGTCCTTTGGTATGCATAAACGCCCTCGAAATTTCAAAATTCCATCCTCTAACACTTGGAACTCTGGTTTCCTTTTTGTCACGTCCATCTCCAGGAATTTTTGAATTTCCGAGTTCGTATGTTGCAAGACTTGTACCCTTTCTTGGATCTCAAGTTATATTCTCAATGTGGCTACCAAACTAGATAGCTGACAGATTTCCAATCTGAATTCAAAATCCCTCAAATTTTCAAATAACGACCACCCTTTTACCAGTAGACAGGCAACACTCGATTTCCGACTGAACACATCCGCGACTCTATTTGCCTTCCTAGGGTGATATAATATGTCGCAATCGTAATCATTAAGCAGTTCCATCCATCGACGTTGCCTCATGTTCAGTTTCTTTTGGGAAAATAGATACTTCAGGCTCTAGTGATCTGTATAAATTTGAAACTTCTCACCACACAAATAATGCCTCCAGATCTTTAGGGCAAAGACGATCGCTGCCAGTTCCAAATCATGAGTCGGATAATTCATCTCGTGCAGTCTTAGTTGTTGGGATGCGTAGGCAACCACTCTTCCATGTTGCATTAATTACAACCCAGTCCCTTTAGCGAAGCATCGCTATATATTTCATAGCCTCCAGGTCTTGATGGAATTGTCAATACCGGTGCGGTCATTAACCGATGCTTAAGCTCTTGACACTCCTTTCACACATATCCGTCCATTCAAACTTTGTTTCTTTCTTAGTCAATCTCGTCAGTGGAATGACTATAGATGAAAACTTCTCCACGAAACGTCTATAATACCTCACCAATCCTTAGAAACTTCGGACTTCCGTGACCGTAGTAGGCTTAAGCCAATTCATAACGGCTTCGATCTTCGCAGGATCCACAACAATTCTTTCTCCAAATACCACAGGGCCAAGAAATGTCACTTTATTCAGCCAGAACTCGCATTTGCTCAACTTAGTGTAAAGCGAGTGCTCCCTCAAAGTCTGCAAGATAATCCTCAGATGATCTTCATGTTCTTCTTTACTCTTTGAGTAAATCAAGATATCGTCGATGAAGACTATAACAAATCTATCTAAGAATTCCTTGATCACCTGATGCATCAAGTCCATAAATACAGTTGGAGCATTGGTTAGTCTAAAAGGCATCACAGTGAATTCGTAATGACCATACCTTGTCCTAAAAGCGGTCTTAGATATGTCTTCCTTTTTAATTCTCAACTGATGATACCCGATCCTCAGGTCAATTTTTGAGAATATTGCAGCTCCTTGCAATTAATCAAATAAGTCATCAATCCTCGGCAGTGGGTACTTATTCTTCACGGTCACTTGATTCAATTGTCTATAGTCGATGCATAGACGCAAGGACCCATCATTTTTCCTCATAAACAACACCGGCGCTCCCTACGGTGAAGCACTCGGTCGAATAAATAATTTATCCAGTAATTCTTGCATTTGCACCTTTAACTCTTTCAATTCTGATAGGGCCATCCTATAGGGTGCCTTCGAGATCGGCTCCGTTTCGGGAGCTATCTCAATCACAAATTCTATTTCTCGCTCTGTTGGAAACCCTGATAACTCTTGGGGAAAAATGTCAGGAAACACATGCACTACTGAAATATTTTCTAATTTAGGCTCCTCGGCAGTCGTGTCCATAACTACGACTAAGTACAACTGACATCCTTCAGTTATCAGCTTTGTCGCTTCAAGTGATGAGACTAAAAGAATAGAGATTCCTCCTCGACTTCTCACAAATTCAAAATTTGGGCGGCCTTCCGGATAAAAACGGATTATCCTACTACCACAATCAACTACTGCCCTCTACTTACCCAACCAATCCATTCCTGTGATCACATTAAAGTTATACATGGGCGGCACAGCCAAGTCTATACTCTCTTTACTACCGCCAATTACGATTTTACAATCAGCACAGCCCGATGAAACCAACACATTATCCTTCAACGGGGTAGCAACATGCAGAATCGCACTCAACGGTTTCATCTCCATATCAACCAAATTAGCAAAGCGAGCATACACAAATGAGTGTGATACGGCACGATCAAACAAAGCATAAGCAGCTTGGTTATACAAATAAACCGTACCTGTGACCACACCAGGCGCTTCTTCTGCTTCCCTACGTGCTACAACATAGACCCTTCCCTGAGCTGGGTTCGGTTCTGGTCAATCTGGAGAGTGGCACTTGACGGTCTTGCCTGTAGTCATTACCCTTGAGGTCTATTCGCTAGGGTTTGGTTCGGGCAAGTCCTCATCTAATGGCCCATCTGACCAAGCTTGAAGCAATCACCAGTCCTTGTCGGACAAGGTCCGTTACCATGTCTTTTACCACAGAGGTGACAACTCCAGTTCATTGGGTTCGACGGCTTCACTATGTTCTTTCTTACTGGAGGGATGAAGCGTCTACTGCCAACCATAAGTCTTTTGCTGGTCTGGCGGTTATCTCTGAATGAATTGAACCGCAATCCAAATGCGACATTCCTCTCTTTTAGGTCTCTCTCGATCATCTGTCCCCGTTCATAGATTTCTTTATAAGTCCTCAGGTTTAGAGTTATCATTTGGCTACGAAGTTCAGGCCTTAGTCCATCACGAAATCTCTGCACCTTCTCCAGGGGATCCTCTACTGATTTGGGTGCATACCTTGACAATCTGGAGAACTCGGCTTCATACTGGTCTATAGTCAGATGATTCTAACGTAGCTGTAAGAACTCTACTTGCTTCATTTCTTGAGTTGTCTCAAAGAAGTACTTGTCATTGAATGCTGTGGTAAAGGCATTCCAGGTCAATGTTGTCCATTTTGGAAAAACTTCATTCTTGATGGCAATCCACCGGTCATTAGTGGTGCCTTCCAGCTGATACACTGCCGGTAGTACCTTTTCTTCGTCTGTGCATCTTAAGACTCCAAAGGCCTTCTCAAGTTTCTCGATCCACCTTGGCGCCAACTCAAGGTCTCCAGTCCCATTGAACTGGGTTGGCTTTAGCTTGATAAATTATTTGACTATTTGACCCATCTGCCTGGCCACAACAACTTCCTTCTAGGCATTTCCTACGTAATTGCCCTAGTCATGATCGCTGTTGTTTCCATTGCCTCCATTATTGCCATTATCGGCATTGACGGCAGCTATCGCGGCTCCTACCGCTTGAGCTATGGCAGCATCCCTATCTTGGGTCTGTCGGTCAATGAGGTCGTCAATCCTCTCGAGTTTCCTTATCACTCCATCCATTCTCGGGTCTTCCGCTATAGGTGGCCTCGAATTAGAGACTCCACTCCTGGGTCTTCCAGGTCTTCTGAGCATATTACTCATTCTGGTATACTTTTACTACGCTTGGACCACCATAATTCCACCACGAAATTAGTGACTTATTCATCTAATCAAGTCCAGCGATACTAAACTAGGTCTGAAAGAAGCAGTCATAACATAGAACCTCCTACACAACTTTTTCCAGATGCACTTCAATAAACAGTCCATGGCCATTCCTCAATTTCGTTCACTTCAACGGTTCACCAAAACTAGCCATGCTCATTTACTCAACAGACAAAAATCCAGAAATGACTTTAGCGCTAAACATGGAACTTAATCCTCATGAATCATCACAATCTTATCAAGACCAAATGTCAATCACATGCGCCAAGTCATATGCCATGCATTTAGCGCCTAACTCTAATGAGTCTCCTAAGGTCTCGCTACCCATCCTGTCCCAACTTACTCCTTCTTATTACTCCAATCCTCAATCAACTTTGGATCGAGCTGACCTTGCTCTGATTCCAAGTAGGACGGGATGTCACATCCCGCACCCCGGGCACGAGCGTGACTACCTGCAAGTAAACTCTCAAGTCCTGGGATTCAGTTATCAAGAGATGCACAATAAAAGAAGCATGCGGAAACGATATCATATACTCCTCTTACAAACATCAATGGGAACCTAGATAGCGAGAACATAACATGTATACATACATTTCAAGAGTTCATACAAAAGCGTAGGAGAACTAGTCTACGGATGGGTCGAGGTAATGGTACTGCATTAAAATACATCCATAACAAGTCTTCAAGAGAAACTGGCCTACGAAACCATTATCAAAAGAAAACTACAGCAAGTTAGAGACCACTAAGTCGAACTACTGGAGTCATCAGTCTCCTCGGCATCCTTGGTAGGCTCGTATTTCAAGAAAGTCTCAGAGCGGACCTCTATGGTATCCTCCATCGTCTCGTCCTCTGGCTGCCCCACCAGATTACCCTATGTGGCTTCGATCTCAATCACGTCAACGATGTCTTTCAGGGTTGGGGCCCTCTTGGGAATGTTCCTCAAACCAGCTACAGATCCCTCGACCTCCACAGAATCCCGAGCGGGATGACACCAACAAGGAATAACCCTACGGGGTACCTCAGTGGACTTCATTGATCCAGTAGTAACCTTGCCTACCCTACGAAATTAAGTCTCAAACCTAGTGGTTTCCAGTCCTTTTCACCCTCATTGACCTAAACTACTGTACACTTTCTAACATACACAGTTCCCCGTCCGTCCGGGAACCCGTCAAAATACGCAGTCATCTCCTTCGGGTCACCTAGTCTGGTCGGCAGCATTCTCATGGTCTAGGATATGAAAATGGGGTCCCGCAATGGGGTGAGATTCATATCTCAGTAAGATAGGTCTCAACCCTAAGTTAGGCTGACTGTACACCCAGATAAATGCAATCATAAACAAGAATACACAGAAGACATCATTCGGCACTCATCAGTCAAATATGTCATAATGATGCAAGTGATCATCAATCACGCAATGGGGCATCATAACTTGTTGATCGAGTCAAGCATTTAGTACAAATTCAAGCCACATGTTCCATCATTCCGAACTTTCTCAAGAATCACGCCCACGTCTAAAACGCCTCAGACTCTGTCCGCGTCAATACGCTTCAGACCATTAGATTGGTAAACTCGCGTAAACGCATCAGGTTTCCAAATGCCACTCAAGGCCTGTGTCGACACATATTCATTCTCGTCCTACGTCTCAACGCAACAGGACATTGGCCATTTCAATCTCGCGTCTCAACGCATTAGGGTACCACCCGTCACAATCCCGTGTCACAACGCCTCATGGCATAACAAATCCTCATGCTTGCTAGATATCATTTCAAATCAAACTTCATGATCAAGCACAAGCTCACGCATCTAGCCTGACATCTATGGCATGCAAGGCAATCAATTTTATTACTCACACAAGACAATCAATTTATGGCACATATAATAAGCAAGCATTCAAGCAATCATCCATCCACCATGACGAATATTGGACAATTATGCTATAACTCATGAAAACTAACTCAATCCGCACCCAAATCACTCAGTCGAGTCCAATCCTCCTAGCCATGGTTTAGGAACTTCTTACCTCAAGCTTAATTCAGCAAAATATCCTCCCAAGCACACCAATGATTCGGTTCTAATAGTCCAAGAACAAGTCAGCCGTGCAACCGAAGGAAATTCATCCAATTCGTCAATTTTCTCGTCCAATTCATCAAACCACGGGGCATACACCTCGACAACATGTCAATTGACATCCTAGTACGCCTCAATGATGAAATTAAGACTTGACGACACCCCGATCAGCCCTCAAGAACTCGGATTGCACAAATCGAAACAGGGGATTTTCGATTCTGCCCTAAACTCGACTAATCGGCCCATAACTCAGCCTTAAACATTAATTCAACACCTAATCTACTTGCTAACATATAGTTCTATGTCTAATAGAGTCTCACCAAAGATTTTGGGGCGAGTCGACGTTCGGAAGTCCACGAACAGCGTCGGTTTCCCCGAGTCTACCGTCGGTCAGTTTGTGTCCTTCAACCACAGCACCATTTTGGTGTCAAAACTCTATCAAATTACCGAAACGTTTTATCAAAACTCAGTATATATGTTTCCTAAATGTCCACAAAATTTGGCCGAAAGATTGGGGACAATTTGAAGTCCTATGGAGCTCAAAAGTTGACTTACGTCCAGCTGCAACGGATTCCGTCAACTCACGGGAAAACGACTGGCCGGTGCTCCTCGGTGGGTCAAACGTCGAACTACCACTTGGAGGTGGTCGACAAGAGGATGAAGAAGATGCTGGTGGTCGGGTCGAAGGCTGAAAGTCACCGGAGGAGGCGCTCAAGATCTGCGAAGTCGGCGGCAGAAGCTGGTCGGCTGGAGCTGGTTCGGTTGAAGAAGAAGAAGAAGAAAGGAAGAAGAAGATAGCTATGGAGGAGGGGTCTTTCGATAGAATGAGGGAGTGAGGTGAGTGTATACCCAAGTTTGAGAGTCAACCCCAAAGAATGGTAGGTTAAAAGGTTGATAATAAATGTCCAAGCTTCATCTATTGACACTTGTCCCTTGTCATTCAATTGGATGATCCAATGGCCATTATATCTCCAATTTTTCGGCAGCAATAGAGGGGTGTCAATGATCAAAATGCCCTTATCCATTCATTAAGGCAAGGTCAAGATTTGAGGCGCAAAATGGTAATTTTACCCTCGACATCCGGAACGTCGTTTTTCCTATTCAAATTTTCTTCGATGAGGTGATGTCCAATCAAATTATAATGTTATAATTCTTGTTTCTTCATTTTCTAATTTCGAGACTCGTCTCTGAATCGTTTCTCTATCAAATGTGACTCCAGCCTATCCCGAACTGACGGGTGGCTTTTGCAGACGTTACGCATGTGGACTTTGTGATTCATATCATACTTAGGGCTCGTCAGTTCATGGCGACTTTGGTTGTCATGTAATTACGAGGGTCTATTACTAGTTCCGACGGTCTCGATCATCATCGTTCGATTTAGAAAAATTTTACAAATTATACATTGGTTAAGCGGCATTACCCGCGCTCCAATCGTATAACGCTAGCAATGCATTCCTTAATCATTCTTAAATCGACCTTTTATGGCTCTAAATGTCTCATCGACAATCCTTGTGGTTAAAATGCCATTTCATATTCGAGTTCCCTAGGTCCACGTACCTTTTCTTGCGTTAGCCTTTCCCTTTTGGTCAATTAACTCGAGATTGATCATATCTGAGCGAGATACGACTGAAACACATCGTTAAGTATATTCTCATTAATAAGTCTCGAAATGACAGGAAAATCAGAATGTCACTCCCAGCGATCACTCTCCATCGTCATCAGACCTAGTCATTGTAGATTGTCCTAAACTATACATCTATGAAAAGAGTCTCATTTCACATGTACCATAACATGCTTCATTATGGTTTGTAGGTATCCTATCAACTTGTCTCATACCAAGCGACGGTTTATTAAGTCTGATAGTAATAAGCTCATGCATACACCATCATTTTAATGCCACAACACATACACAACATATTTGTCCTCGCTACTCGTCACATCACATCCATGTCTAGATCAATTCTTATCCATAAAAGGCTTTTAATTCCACAATGACTATCGCATCTCATAGATCAATTGCCTATGTTCAACCATATACTTCAAGTTTGGATCTACAAGCCAGAATTACAATCATACAATCCAACTGACCCTCTGTTCATGAGCAAATTCTCTATCAACTCAAGCGAATTCACAACCTCGAATCCATGTTTATGACACCTCAATTTATGCTTGCTTCCTTATGAACCTCAATTGCAACGTCATCCAAGATCATCCATTAAAATCGATACCATGACCATTAGAATACGACACAAGTTCAAGCCTACAATCATCCAAATCCAACAATCACCACCTAATCTTAAAGGTCTCACTATCTAATCGTCCTCAAGTCATCACTTCTTATTACTCCAAACCCCAATAAAATTAGATCGAGTTGACCTTGCTCTCATGCCAAACAAACGGAGATGTCAAGCCCCTAACCTGTCAAGCATGCGAACATTCCACCAGGTTGTTCATATTTCGATAATCCCAAGATCCTTCGACCAACAGTTCCAAAACTTCTAAATGATATAAGCACACGGAAGAAATAAAATATCTCCATACAAATTCAATACAAGATAACTCAGGACAAAGGATACGTCTTCTCATAAACTGCCATTATAAATTCAAAGGTTACGAATTATCTTCAAGACAACATGAAATTCTTAAAGCCATAAAAGAGTAAATCCATTTCCTACGATTACTTCCTCAAATACCGTTCCTTGGCAAATTTGGTGTTCCATCGCCTGAGATCTGAAAAATGTTAATCCCCAATGGGGTGAGATATAAATCTTAGTAAGCTCACCCTAAACCTAAACTAGGCCATTAGTCCTCCCAGACAACGCATTAAAACAACATGCAAAGGTTTCATCAAGACCATAGCACATGACATTCAATTGTCAATGCACCTCAATGTAATTGACACGAGCAAGAGTCAAAATCAAGCATACCATACACCATGAGGCCAAGCTTAATGCACTAGCACGCAATGAGCTCATAATTCCAGAAATTATCTCAATGGCATCACGTTCTTTCATCGCCAAGGGCTCTCTGGCCGCGATGTGTTTCTCATGGGCTCAATAGCCATTTCATTTCACAATAGGACACTCTAGCTATTTCATTTCACAACAGGGCATTCTGACCAAACTCATCATTCAAGCGACCTCATGATCGAGTACAATGTATTCATGTGACCATAGAATCTATCATCAAGAGGCATAACCATGGCCAAAGTACATAGAGTGAAGCATAGACTCACACTTCATGGCAATTAATCAATTCGTTAGTTTCCTTGCCATTTCAAGCGTCGATTTCACACATTCATCACTCAAGGTATAAATGCCATACGGGTACTCGAGGTCACATGCCAATCAAACGCACGCATCAAGAAATTCAGCTATAACAATTGTAATTTCACCTCGAAACAAGCACACGAAGCTCAATCCACCACTCTCAGGCCATAATCAATAAAAGCATAATCAACCCACCAATTGATCAATTCACCAATCATAGTCATCCAGTAGTGTCCTAAAATCCTAGTAAAGGTTTAAGGGTCACTTATCTTTCAATTGAACCAACAATTTCACTCCAAAAGCTCCTCTCCAAGCCTGGTTCTTCTTTGTCCAAAACAGGGCAGCCAAGCATCCTAGAGAAAATTCACTAATTCACTAATTAAACTCTTCTAATCTCAATTCCATCTAGCACACACCTTGCTAATACATCAATTAATATCATAAGAAGCCTTAACGACAATGTTAATGCAAGGCGACACCTCCACGAACCCTTGAAAGGTTCAGTTCACATAAGTGGTGCAAGGGACAGAACCGGTTTTAGGGAATCCATATATACAGTTCACAATTCATCCTCTAAACTTCAATTTATCACAAAACCAATTTGCCAATATATCCATTTACAAGTCTAGAAGGCTCACCAAGAGTTTAGAGGTAAAATAACTCCTCGAAAGCCTTCAAATCCACTTGGTTCTACAAGATGCTCAGGCGGCCGAAATCTGTTCATCGAAATAAGTCCAATTCAGCCATGAAAACCCAACAAACTCAAAGAAATTTATAATTCTAGCTTAGCCAACTCTAGTATTATGAGTGTAGAAGACTTCATCGAAAGTTTGAGGCAAATTAAGCTCTTGAAGTGGCTAAAAATGAGCTCTTTCCAAAACCGGTCAGATTTTGCCTCATCCCGACCTTTGCCCATTCAAATATATGTATAGGATAAATGGCTGGGATAAATTGAGTTTATAATATATCTTTAGAAATGTAAGATGATAAGTTTTCAAATGACGGTAGTTTTACCTCAATCCGATGTTGGACGATAAAGTTACGGTCGGAACAGTGGAGCAGTTGGGACAGGGCCATCTATTCGGGAAGCGTTTTGTGCGAGGAAGAAGAAGAAGATGAAAAAGAGAGAGTGAGGAGGGGTTTGGCCAAAACAATAATGAGGAGAGAGAGATGAGTGTCTGTCATTAACTTTTCCTTGGTCAATTGGTTGAATGGTAGGTCAAATAATGCCCCAATTAATACTAAACCTCTTAGTAATGACACTTGTCATTTTTCACTTAAATATCTTGGCTCCAAAGGCACAAATGCCCTCCAATTTTCGGCCATCTAGGGGGTTGACAAAAGACCAAAATGCCGTTAATCTTTTCTTAATACAAGGCTAATTCTCAAGGGCAAACGTGGTAATTTTACACTTGTCGTCCGGAATTTCACTTTTTCAATTTAAGTCACCCTCGATGAGGAGACGTCCAATTCATTTTAAATGTTGAATTTCTTCATTGTCCAGTTTCTAATTTCAAGACCCCATCTCATGTCAATAGCCTCGAGGAGGGTCGAAATTCGGAATGTCACAAGTTTCCAGTACTTTAGGCAATGAGTGATTATAGCAGTGTTAATACGGATCTGGATAATGTTCAGCTTGAGGTGAAGTTGCAACCAAAAACTCTTGAAGTAGCGGATAATAGCGAAGTAATTAGCATAGATGGTGTTTATAACAAGGTGGAGCCTATAGAGCCAACGATTACTGTAATTATTGATATTGACAAGGTACGTATTTGATCTTCTAACAAATATAGATGCAATGGTGGTTTTGCTTTTTCTGTGATTAAGGAGATGTATTAGAAAGTCTTTTGCTCGTGTAGTTGGTGTTCTCATGAGATCCACGTCCGTTGCGTAGTTCAAGTATGGCTTGGACTTGGATGACGTCTGTGGCTGTTGAGCCCATTGGGGTTGTTTGAATTCTAGCCAAGGGACTGTGATTTGGCTCAAACTCGAGTCCAGATGGAGATTGTTGAAAATATATTTTGAGTTTGACCTTAAAGCAAAAATCTAAATATTTCGAATTGAATATTTCTTTTTTTCGCGACATCAAAATTGGTACTCTAAATTGTCGACGAAGAAAAGGAAATAAAAACGGAAAGCTTGGACCGTGTTGGATATATACGAAATCGTTTTTCGTTTGAATTCGGTGAGGAAAGAGAATAAAGGGGCATATAAAATATCTTTTCTATTGGTACAAGTGTGCACTGGAGTCGGCCAAAGGAGATTCAAAAATGGGAAGTCAATATACCCTCTTTTTCACTGTTGACCGAATTATTTTGAAGTTTTCTTTCCTTAATCACGTCGTCCAAGAAGCCGCTTGTCACTGAGACTTGGATTAGTGCCATCGTGAAGAAATTTTTTGGCATGCAATTCAAGGCATGCTTCTTCGTGTGATTACATCAATAATTTTAGCGTTGGAGCCGATTTAATTCTTATGGTAATAATTTGTGTTTAATTTATTTTGCGAGATTATGAGATTATTTCGCTATAAATTGAGGGTTAAATATTATCTGAGTTATTGGACGTAATTGAGGTTGGGAGTGTTGGAGTGATTCAAGCATTATTTGTAATCTTTGTGTATCGCTTATTCTATAGTGTAATTTGTTGTTATTCTCCCCGTGGACGTAGGTCTCTACGACTGAATTAGGTACATCTAATGTCTGATTTATTTTCTTGTTCTATTTATTTTCATGTTCAATCGCTTGTTTCACGCAATATAAAGCTCGGGTGCAAGACCCAAATGTGGAATTGTTTGCACTTGGTGCCAATAACTCTTTTCTGCTTAATTTACATTCTTAACCGCTAAGTCAACCAAACTCGGGGTTGATTTTTTCTGCCGATTCACGATAAGCCAATCAAACAAATAGTTTTGTTGCGGTACAGACTAATTCTTCTGCTGTTTTCTCTTGTTAATACTCAATGCACAAATAAATGGCATTGTATGAGAAATTCTGGAACATTGAAAGACTCGAAGTAGGGGTGCAGGCTTTTGGAGGCGACAATAGCGATTGAAATTAAATGTTAGACAAATAATCTATGGAAAAACAGGTTATTCGTATTGATGATGTAGGTTGAAGCGATTTATCGCAACAAAATCAGATGATCACACAAAGAATCAATAAAAATTAAATGACGCACGAGATTACCTAAGTTCATCTCAAAATAGGGCTACATCCTGCAAAATATATATGTCCCAAACGGGCTTAAAACCTAAACCTGTCTGAAACTCTTTAATCCCACAACAAACAGGCCGACTTAAACTAAAGCCCAAACCCGTTGAGGTTTTGGGGGCAGCCTCGCACGCTCATCGGCGAGCGGGGCAGCCGTCCGCTGACCGGGCAGCAGAAGCCCCGCCTGCTGACCGGGTGGCGGGACACCTGTGCAGGGGGTGCTGTCCCCAAACCCCCGCATCCCGCACGCATGAGTCATATATCATCGGATAACACTTTGGTTTTCCTAAGCTCATGCGGGTGTACCTGATGTGAGAAACAAGGATCCCCGAAATATTTGTCAACTCCAACATTCTCCCACTTGGTGGATACTTCGTGCAAATGAGAGCCTTTCCAATATCATTCTTTTTCAATCCAATCGTAGTAGAGCACCATTCAAACTTTGCACCTGTGATGGCTTTAGTAAAGAAGTCTGAACTATTTTTCACCGTGTCGACCTTTACAAACCGAACCTCTTCTTTCTCCACTTTTTCTCGGATGAAATGATATTGTATATCAATGTGCTTTGTGTGTGAGTGAAATGTTGGATTCTTAGCTAAATAAATAGCCCCTTGATTATCACATCTCACCTCTACGACACATTACTCAAAACCGAGCTCCAAGCACATATGCCATAACTATACAGCCTCTTTTCCAGCATGAGTAAGAGCCATGTACTCAATCTCCGTAGAAGAGTGCACTACCACGCTTTGCCTTTTACTCATTCAATTCAATGCAGCCCCAAACAATGTGAAAATATACCCTCTAGTGGACCGTCTATTATCAATATCTTCACCCCAATTAGCATCTACATGGCCTACGATATCAAGCATGTTTCCATTCTCAGTACATTCAAAACATAAAGAAAAATTCGAAATTCCACGAAGATACCTGAAAACTCTTTTGATCGCATTCCAGTGTTCTCTACTTGGGTTAGACATGTATTGGCTCAAGACTCCCACTGCTTGAGCTATATCCGAACGCGTGCACACCATAACATATATCAAACTACCCTTGCAATTGCGTATGGAACTCGGGCCATCTCTTCAACTTCTTCATCCGTTTTAGGGCATTATTCCGCAGATAGCATGGTACCTAAAGGTAAAGGGGTACCAATAGGCTTGCAGTCTATCATATTGAATTTCTTTAATATTTCTATGATGTATTTTTCTTGCCCTAGCCATAGCTTCCGTTTCTCACGGGCCCTCCTAATCTGCATACCCAAAATAAAATTTGCAGGCCCCGAGTCTTTCATTTCGAACTTCTTGGACAACTGTTGACACCTGATTTTTTATTATTCTTTCTTTAGTTTATTTTTGAAAAATCATAAAAAAATTCCATAAAAAGACAAAAAAAAAATGCAAAATCAAATTTGGTGCCATTGGCCAAGCTCAAGGAACGATTTTTGACCAAAAAATAATTTTTCATACATTTCACATTTTTTAGTATTTTTAGAAAATAGAAAAATACTTGAAAATTTAGGAAAATAGCATTTGAGGTCACAAAAATATAACAAAATAGTCAATATTTTTTTTTATTTCCTTGTATTTTTGACCTCATAAAAAGTCCAAATTCAAGTTCAATTTTATATATTCCTTTGTTACACGTATGATTGAATTTGGTAAAAAATGTCAATTGAGTCTTTTAATTTACAATTTTGATATTTTTAGGGTCTTGACATTCAATCTAATTGTCCTTCATTGCAATTTAGCCCAATTATTTGCATAAATTGCTCAATTGCATGGATTGAGCAAAATTGCATACTTTATTGCAATTTAGTCCTTGAATTTGGGTATAATTGAAATTACTTTCAATTCAAGGGCTAACTTTACAAATTGAAGCAATCGCCTACTGTATTTCATCATCCCAAATCGAGTGGCATGGGTGATTAGGTCCAATTTGATCATTTGAGCCTTCAATTTCACGATTTTCCGAATTGAAATTATGGACAAATTTGAGACTTTTGTAGAAATTGACATTAACTTTTGGGCAAAATAACATTTTTAGACAATATTCATGTCCTAAGTTCGATCCTAAGGTTTAAATTGCTAAAATTTCACTCGAATTAGGGTTAATTTTGGAAAAACAAATAAGAATCAATTTTGACAGTTGAGACCGTCCGGTCAGTCCGATTGAACCGGTCTGGGACAATTCATCTTCTTCCCCCCGTCCACGCCATTTTTGCAGTTCAAAAAGGCGGATTTTGATAAAAAAACAATTAAAGGGTTAATTAGCTCCAATTCGTAAAATTGATGGAGGGGTTTTATTGGCCATGAAACCCTTTGTCGATTAGGACTGGCCTGACAATCTGGGTCTATCGGAGCCGCGTCGACGAAGGTCAAGTGTCCATCGGCTATTTTCGAGCCAAACGTAAGACCATATGCAAGTCGAATTCGAGCGAAATTGGAGTCACCGGATGACCAGGATTGATGGCCAATTTGTCTTGGACGTTCATCGGTGTCCGGTGACCATCTCGCACATGATTGCACGTGCAAATGGCCATTGCCAGATATCCCCCCACAACCGATTTTTGAAAGGGAGGGAATATAACAAAAATAGGGAGATTCTGAGGAAGGAGGTTCATTCTGTTTCGAGAAAAAAAAATAATTGAGAGAGAGAGAGAGATCAAGAGAGAGAACTCGCTCTCTGGCCCCTACCGTCGACAGCTTGAGTTCATCTTGCAACTGATCATCGGCAATGATTTAGGCTGAATCGAACCGCCATTCCACGTCAAGAAGGTTGCCTGAGTTCCGTGGAGTCGATCGCATCAGCTCATGCGGCCTGAAATCTCGAAAAATACTAAGTCAACCTTCGAGCTCCATCTCTGACCTTCCATGACCGATCTTCATTTCGAGCTTAATTCTCGCGATTGATTTGTGTGAAATGTCTCTAAGACATCACTAAACACGATCCTATGTTTTGATTGCATTGAAATTGAGTCAAATCTCGCATTCAAACTCTATCGCCATTGCCGATTCAGTCAAAGCTCGTCTGGGTAAACCTAAACCTTATCAGGTCAATCTAACCTATATGTAAGTCTTCTGATCTCATTTAGAAGCGTTCATGTGAAGGAATTATCTCGACATGCTCTCTATCGCTTGATTAGTGTAGCCATGACTGAACTGGTTATAGTGCGATTAATATAGTTACTTTGGATAATCACGTTTGATTCTGAGATATGTTACTCGCGACATTGAAACAAATTGATTGGCACTTGTCTTGCTCAATTCCATCGAGCTTCCACCGTTGGATCGTCGCCGGGGGCTTTTGGCCGTTCATTGTAGATGAATGATGTTCCAAGAAGAAGACGATGACATGGCGGTCAGAGCGATCAACTTGCTGACGTGGCGCTGACGTGGCATGCCATGTCGACTAGGTTGCTAGAGTCAGGTATAAGTCTGTTAGATGATAGGATGGTATAGGTCATGCCACGTGTTGGTTTGGTGACCGTTCGATCAGTTTTATAAATTCTGTTAATAAAAATCGAATTTTCAAAAATAAAAAAAAATATATAGTTTGATTAGACGGTCGAGGATTAACCGAGTCGTTCGATATTAGCCGTAGATTCAAGTAATCAAATGTAACGGGTAATGTTTAGTCAGCCTTTGATCTGGCCCGTAGGTGTTAGTTAACTAATCCAGTGGCCGTGGATTAGCCACGTGGTTCGTTAGGGACTGTCGGATTAAATCCGAATAAACCGAAAAATGGAAAATACGGAACAACGTCGTTTTGGTGCAGTGGGTGGCGCGGGTCCGAGTCCGGGTTTGGGTCGGGTTCCAACCCAAGTGGATCGGGTCAACCCGGTTCGAATAATTTTTATTAATAAAAAATTCAAAAAATCATTTTTAAATATTAAAAAAATCAAAAAAATCATAGAAAATACAAAAAAATTGTAGGAAAATTATGAAAATTCCTAGGCATTCCAGAAATTCTCAAAAATTGAGCATTGATTATGGACAACTGGTCAATCCTATTTTTGATATTTCTTATCTATTCATCCGAAAATTTATAATATTACACTTTAGGGGTAAATCGTCTCTGCTTGGTATATGAGATAGGTCAAGAAGGCTAAGTTAAGAATTAGGTCGACCAGGCGATAAATTCTTATGCTTGAATTCTCGAATCTTGTCATTTTTCTGAAATGACGATTCGACCCTTCTAAGGGTAAATCGTCTTTCCTATTCCAATCGAGCCATGGAAATTGCTAAAAATTAGATTTGGGTCTGGTGGTCGACCAATCCTTCTGTTTGAAATTTTCACTTCTCTTCACTTTTTAAAATGACGATTTTTACCCCTCAAAAGGTAAATCGATTCCAAAATTCCAGAAAAATTTCAGAAATTCTCAAAAAATAGGAAATTGATTGGTTTAACGACCAATCCTATTTCCACCATCGTTGGATTCCATATTTCATATGAAATAACAAATTTTCCCTTCTTGGGAAAATTGTCCCAAATTTTTTGAAAATTACGATTTTACCCCTCAAGAGAAAATCATGCCAAAAATATTCATGAGCCTTGATTGATATTTCTCTAGGCTAATAGGGCCTCATTAGGGATGCCACGTTGCTTTCATGTGATTTATCCGCACGTTTTGGATCCTTGATTTGCGCATTCATTTTATTGATTGTGAGTACTAGGGTAGTCACTCCTATTTGCATGAACTCCTAGAGTTAGGGCTCGCACCTCACTCATTTGCATGAAATCTTGGGTTAGAGAAACCATCCAACTTAGGTGCCGAAAGGCCGTCAACTCTAAAAGTTGCGTAACAAAGTCTCTGATCCCATCTCTAGTTATCGCAGAATCAAAGAGAATGCTCCCAACTGTTCGATGGGGTTTCTGATCGTATATGTGACATTCTGATTTCCAGTCAATTTCAAGCTCATTAATGAGAAGTGATATCTAGAGATATATTTTAGTCGTATTCCACTCGAACCTAATCAATTCGAGTAAACTGACCAAAAGGGAAAGCCTAACGCAAGACGGGTGCATGGACCCAGGGAACTCGGATAGGAAACGACACTTTGGCCATAAGGATTGTTGAGGGAACTAGCGATAGGCCCTCACAATTACATGACAACCAAAACCGTCACGAATTGTCGAGCCCTAAACGTGATATGAATCACGGGGTCGATACGCGTAATGTCTGCAAAAGTCACCCACCCGTCAGTTCGGGATAGGTTGGAACCACGTTTGATAGAGAAAACTATTAGAAAGGAGTCCTGAAAAGTTTGAAATGTAAAATCAAGAATTCCAATATTATTTAGATTGGTTGTCGCCCTATCGAAGATAATTGGATTGAGAAAAATGACATTCCGGACATCGGGGGTAAAATGACCGTTTTACCCCTCAAGCTTAAAACTTTACCTTTATAATTGAAGAAGGGAAAATTGATCCTTTAAACTCCCATGGCTGCCGAAAAAGGAAGGTTGAAGGAGAGCCATTGGATCTCCATGGGAAAAATAAATGTCAAGTGTCAAGAGATCAAGAGTTGTAGTCATATCAACTATTTGGCTCACCTAACAATCAAAACCTTTGACCAAGCATTTGTATATAACACAATTCTCTCTCCTCTCTCTCTCCTCAACCTCATTTGGCCGAACCACCCACCTCAAGCCACCGAAAATCCTCTCTTCTTCTACCTGTCAATTCTGCCAATCGCCGACCAATTTCTAGGCTTCTGTTCGGCTGTTCCGGCGACCACCTCCGGCCACCATTCGATTGCCAGCTAACCACACCAACGTGGATACATGTTTTTCCATCGTCATCGAACAAGAATTAAGTCGATTGGAGCACCGAAGAGTCCTGAGCAGAGATTCTCCCGAGAGCCGACGGAATTTACTCCAGCCTGAAGTAGGTAACATTTTTTACCCTTTTGGAGACTGAAATGTTGAAGTTTTGAGGTTAAATTTTGTGGAAACCTAGTAGACATGTAGGTGAATCTGTGGTAAAAAGTTGAGAGTGGATTGATAAAGTTTTGACCTCGAAAGGGCTTTGCAAATATTGAATAGAAAACTGCCGGATTCTAACCTTGGGTGAACCGGTGACTTTCAACGGAATTTCGGCGACCGATTGACTTCAAACCTTTGGTAAGCCTCTCAAAACCCTAGATAGAGATGTTAAGGGGTAGGGTTATGATTGAATGATGGATTTGGGAGTAGATTAAGGACCGCTAGCGTTCGATTTGCACGGAACCGAGGAGGACCGGTTCGGTTCCGGGCAAACCGAATCTGTTGGAGGTTGGGATTAGAGATTTTGGGTCCCAAATCGATGTTTAAGATGTGATGAAGTGTTGAGGGTTATGTTTTGGATGATTGGGGTTGATGTATTAAGGAATCGAATATGGAAATTGACGAAATTCGTTGAAATTCTAGGTTGCGCGCCGCGTACGACCTCGAACCCTAAGGGGCCGAGACTTTGAGGCCATTGCAAGGGGAGATTTGAGTTGCCAAATTAAAGGTAAGGAAATTCCGAACCTTATGCTAGGAAGGCCAGAGTCGATTGGGTGAGTTGAGGCTTAAATGGATCAATCTAAGAGAGTATTCCAAAATGGTGGTCTTTGGAATGTCCTGAATGGATAGAGGAAGTTATGTGTGATATTATTTGCATTTAAATCCCATGCCATGTCGTTTGTCGTTGATTGTCCTGCATGCCATAAAGTTTTAAATTATGCATGAGATGCACTTGTTCTTTTACCTATGAAATGAATTGTCACGCCTTGAACCCGGCGAGCGCGCGAACATCCCTCCGTGCTGTACCTTTGACATTTTACTCCAAGATCCATTGGCCAATATCATATAGAAATACGCATGAGGAAGCGATGCCTTCTTCTATTATATGAATACAACTGTACCCGATGACTTAGGACAGATACATCAAATTTCTTTAATCAATTATCAAAAGATCAAATCCTAATTCGCACATCAAAATTACAAGCCCCAATATCCAAAAGGAAAAATCCACTTGAAAAACAAATGGCCAGCTAACGCTTCAAATGCCACTCGTTCGCAAGCTCGTGCTCGCTCCGCCTAGAATCTGAAAAATGTAAGCCCCCACTGGGGTGAGATATAAATCTCAGTAAGGTGGGTCCTACCCTAGGTTAGGCCGACCGTCCACTCAAGCAGTCATCCATTCCTCGATATTTTCAAACTCATAAACTCACGGGCGGATAGGGCGTCATTCAATGAAATAATAACATATAGATGACAGGCATGCCAAAATAACCTCATGTCACATTTAGATAATAATGCACCTGCACTCTCAGCTTGTCACATCTCATATCCATTAATCCCAGCCTGTCTCAATCTCTAACCCGCGATCATGTCACCTTAGGCTCGGTCCGCGTAAACGCCTCAGACCGTCGTCGGCAACCCGCATAAATGCATTAGGTTTCGATGAATCTCCTGGCCAATATCAATATCTCATATTCTGTCCCGCGAATAGTTCACATCAGAATTGTGGCTATCTCAACCCCGCGATCTTGTCGCATCAAGGCGCCACACAACATCAACACCACCCCGCGATCTCGTCGCATCAGGGCATTCTCACACTTTCGTCCTGCAAATAGTTCGTATTAGGACCGTGACTATCTCAACCCCGCGATCTCGTTGCATCAGGGCGCTACGCAACATCAACTCCACCCCACGATCTCGTCGCATCAGGGCGCCACACCACCATAACTTCACCCCGCGATCGTGTTTCATCAGGGTATCAACTCTTGCCCCGCGTCTCATACACCTTAGGGCCTCGCCATGTCCATACTCAAGCCATGATTTTCAAATAGCTCTCCATACGAGACGACATGTGCAATCCAAGCGTAACTCAAGATTCATGGCATACAAAGCAAGTCAATTGAAATCCAGACATGGCAAACGACATCAGGCATATCCAACATCACACAATATCGTCCTATAACATCTTAGGACATAACAAGGCTATCTCCTTACACAAATCACCTTAATTCAACCAACTCAATCCACGACTCACTCAATTGAGTCCAATCTTCCTAGCATAAGGTTAGGAATTCCCTTACCTTTAATTTGGCAACCCAAGTTACTCCTCGTGGACCCTCAAGGTCTCGGCCAACCATGGTTCAAGTCCAATCCACCGCACAACCTAGCATTTCCAATCAATTAGTCAATTTCCATGCCTAATTTCCTTAATCCATAAACCATAAACCTTCAATGCATAACCCTCATCCTCTTATCATGCCTTAATCATCAATTTGAGACTTATAATCCAATAGTTACAGCCTCCACAAAATCGGTCTTGCACAGAACTGAACCGGTTCATTTCAGTTCTGTGCAAACCGTATACTTCCAGCCCTTAATCTACTCCTAAATACTTTATTTAATCATCAATATATCTCTTAACATGTATATTTAAGGATTTGGGAGGCTTACCGAAAATTTGGAGTCAATTGGTTGTCGGAAACTCAACGAACGTCGCCGGTTCCTCCAAACACAGAATTCGCCAAATTTCTGGGCAACATTCACAAGGCCGGTTCGTGGTCAAAACTTAATCAAATCCATCTCAACTTTTTACCACAGATTCATCTACAAGTTTATTAAGTCTCCAAGAAATTTTAACTTTAAAAACCAAGATTTCGGCCACTAAACAGGTCAGAAATCGGACCTACCTCAGGTTGAGTCAGTTTCCGTCGACTCTCGGGAGAATCCTTGCTCCGGACTCCTCGGTGCTCCAAATGACCCGATTCGACTTCGAGGAGGTTGGAAAGACATAGATCTTTGTTGGTGTGGCTGGCGGGTGGTCAGAAAATGGCTGGAGGTGTCTGCCGGAATGACTGAACAGAAGTCCAGAAATCGGTCGCTGGGCAGCAGGTTGGAGGAAGAAGATGAAGGTGATGGTTGGCTATTCTCTTGGGTGGTCTGGCCAAAATTTTGTAGAGGGGGAGAGAGAGAGAGCTTCAATCAAATCTTGGTCAAAGAGCAAGAATGGTAGTTGGCAAAAGTTGGATTTGAGTATCACCCTTGATCTTGTGACACTTGTCTTTGCCTTTAATAAAGAAGATCCAATAGCTCTCATTGTCTCTTGATTTTCGGCAGCTTATGGAAGGTTAAATGTCCAAATTGCCCTTCTTCATTTGCTTGGGCAAAGTTCTAAGTTTGAGAGGGCAAAATGGTCATTTTACCCACGATGTTTCGAACGTCGTTTTTCTCGTTTCGAAAATCTTCGATAGGGTAACGACCAATCCGAATAACGTTGAAATTTTTGATTTTCTATTTTCAAACTTTCAAGGCTCTTTTCTGATAGTTTTCTCTATCAGACGTGGTTCTAGCCTATCCTGAACTGACGGGCGACTTTTGCAGACATTACGCGTATCGACCCCGTGATTCATATCACTTTTAGGGCTCGTCAATTCGTGATGGCTTTGGTTATCATGTAATTGTGAGGGTCTATCGCTAGTTTCCTCGACAATCCTTATGGCCAAAACATCATTTCCTATCCGAGTTCCTTAGGTCCACGTACCTTGTCTCACATTAGCCTTTCCCTTTTGCTCAGTCTACTCGAATTGATCAGGTTCGTGCAAAATATGACTGAAATACATCTCTAGATACACACTTCTCATCAATGAGCCTGAAATCGACTAGAAATCAAAATGTCACATGAATTGTAAATTATGGCATGAGCATGAAATGGCGAGGTCCTAAGACGTATGAGACGCGAGGCAGGAGAATACCTTGATACGACGAGATCGTGGGATGGAATTGATATTGTGTGGCACCCTGATGCGATGAAATCGAGGGATTGAGATGGCCACGGTCCTGATGCGAATTATTCGCGGGACGGAGAGGCCTTGAGGCGTATGAGACGCGGGGCAGGAGATGCATACCCTGATGCGATAAGATCGCGGGGTGGAGTTGATGATGTGTGGCGCCCTGATGCGACGAGATTGCGGGGTTAAGATAGCCACAGTTCTAATGCGAACTATTCGCGGGACGGAGGTATGAGAATACCCTGATGCGACAAGGTCGCGGGGTGAAGTTGATGTTGCTTGGTGCCCTAATACGACGAGATCGCGGGGTTGAGATAGGCACGGTCCTAATGCGAATTATTTGCGGGATGAAATTTATGAGATGATGATGTTCTTGGAGATTCATCGAAACTTGATGCGTTTATGAGGGTTACCAATGACGGTCCGATGCGTTTACGCAGGCCGAGCCTGATGCGAGGCTGAAAATTAAGGCAGGCAGGAGGAGATGGTTGTGGTGAGATGGCATATTGTTGTTCTATTGATTTGTATTGGATATATCTATGAGTTTATGAGTTTGAATTATTCGATATATGACTGCCTGAGTGGACGGTCGGCCTAATCTAGGGTTACTGAGATTTATATCTCACCCCATGGGGGCTTACATTTTTTAAGTTCCAAGCGAAGGAAACACGAGCTTGCCAAAGATTGGCATTTGAAGAGATATTTGATCAATTGCATTAGAATGGATTTGTCTTTTAGTGATTTTGGGTTTGTACTTTCTGATTGGTGGAATATGAATTGAACCCGTGGTAAAATTGATTAATGAGATTTTGATGTATCTATCCTAAGTCATCGGTTGTTGATTTATTTGATTTTAATGGAGATGGCATCACTTTCGCATGCGTATTTTGTAAAGAGTTGTAAGTTATTGGCCGTTGGATCTTGAATCTTGAATAAGAAACGGCTTGGTGGGATATGCGCGTGCTCGTCGGGTTCGGGGCGTGACATCCCCATTGATTTGGTGTCAGAGCAAGGTAAGCTCGATCCAATGTGATTGAGATTTGGAGTGATAAGGAGGGATGACTTGAGGACAATTAGATATTGAGGCCTATAGGACTAGGCATGGATTGTTGAGTCTCAAGGATGGTAGGCTTGAACTTGTGTACACTTTAATAGTCCTAGAGTCGACTTTAAAGGATGACTTTGAGTTATGTGGTGATTTAGGTAAGTGGAAGCAAGCTGGGATTAAAGAGTCATGAGCAAGGATTTTGAGGTAGTAATTATACTAGAGGATAATGGGGAATTGCTTATAGATGAAGGGTCAATTGAGGTGTATGATTGTGATCTTAATTTGTCAATGACCCAACTTGAGGAGTACTAATTATAAAGAGGCGACTGATATTAGTGGATTCAGGCTTGAACTGCGCGATACCTTGGTGATCTAGCTATCAATTGTTGTTGTCAGCCTTGGATGATACGAGTTGAGATGAGTACGAGGAGTACCTGAATCGAAGATCAGTTGTGAACGGATGCATGGGGATTTAATTTGAATGTTGACTGGACTTGAGATATATAATGGGATATAGGCAATTGATCTGTGAGATGTGACAATCATTGGTGGAATTAGAACTCTTGAATGGATAGGAATTGATCTGAAGGCGCTTTTGTTATGACAAGTGGTGAGGACAGTCATGCTATGCTTGAGTTGTGGTTATGAAAAGCAAGTTGATGAGGGTGCATGCATGAACTTATCGCTGTTGGACTTAATAAACCATCGCTTGGTGTGGGACGAGTCGATGGGATACCTATAAACTGTAATGAAACATGGTATAGGATATGTGGAGTGGGGCTTTCTCTATAGATGTATGACTTGGGACAACCTGCAATGGCCAAGTTTGATAAGGGCGGGGAGTGATCGTCGGGATAGAGAGGCCCGGACAAGGAGCGGCTCCTGGCAGGCTTCTAAGATGGCAAGAGGCGGGAATGACCCAAGTCATAACTTAAAAGGGAAAGTCTAGGTATCAGGTTGAGTTCAATTGTGGATAAGGGATGTGTGGCACGGATTGATCCTCATCAAGGATGATTGAACGTGGCATGACATGTGTAATGGCGCCTATGAGTGACATGGATAAAAGCTTTATGCTTGGCGATAGACGCCGTTTGAAAAGAGAAGTGATGATGGTGATAGGCCTATTAGACAAGTTGATGATTAGCCTCATGTAATTGGCTTGGCCAATGTATAACTGAGAGGTTAGACGACGTATGGGTTTATACCCAAGGAACTGAGGCATCTTGAGATGAGATGGTCTGTCGTGATTATGCTAGAGTGGCAGATGCCTCTAGGCTTAAGGTACGAGCTATTGACCTGATGAATTGCTGCGTTGAGTGCCTGTTCGGTAGTTGCCTAGTTGAGGCTAGCCTAGTAATGGCTGTTAGTGGAGAAACTGCCTCGTTAAGGCTGGCCTGATGAATGAGTACATATCAAGGATGGTTTGAGATCCTTGAATATTTGGCGATTAATTGAGAATTTCCTATGTATCATTAGAGAGTTGTTTGGGAATCACTAGAGGGTTGATGGTGAAAGATAATGAGAGGAGCAGCTTGAGACTGCCGGATTGAGTAAATGACTTAAGAGTTTGATTCCTGGAGGGAATCATAATGGTCCAAGTAACACGAGAATTTAAAGGCGTTGAACAACGACAGTATGTTCATAGAACAGCCTTGGGCTCGAGTATGTAAGATATGGGAAAATCCAAGAACTAAGAAGGATCATGAAAACTGAGTAAAGATGGACAATTGGAATATGAGTACCAAAGGGAAATATGACTTGACCTGTTAATCATACAAGACCCAAGAGCTAAATGGGTCATAGGAACTTCAAATGGAAATGAGGGAATTTGTTGATTAAGTAAGCTCGAGAAGGAACTGCTAAGATTGTTTAAGTCACTGTGGTGATAAATGCTTTTGTTGATGAGTTAAGTGATAAAAGTCACGAGAAAGGTGACTCTGAGTGATTTCATTCACAAGAAAAGTGAATGTATGGGAAGTACCACGAGAGTTCTGAAAAGCTTGTGAAGCCGTGAATAAGAATGAGAATGGTCGAGTTTAATGGAAGAATGAAAGTTGAAATTGTCTCTCTCTGACTTGAGGACCTTAATGAGAAAACCTTAGTGGTTTTGGGTACACTGAAGAAAGAAAGTAACCCTAGCAGTACTAACCGTAAGAGGCCATTGAGGATTAGTGAAAGGTCAATAGAGGAAGGATTTCCTCGAAGTCACGAGATCTGCCTAGACTATTTCTATTGAGTTGTTCGACGGAAAGTATCGTCCTGGGACTGCTTGAGAGCAAAGATTGTTGGGATCCTGGTACTATTGCAAGGATCATAGGATGATCGACCGATGTGAGACAGAATTCTCAAGGTCGCGTAAGCGTATGGTAAAGGTGGTCAAGACCCCTGAATAAGATGAGTAAGTCCCTGAGTGGATTGGAGCTTGAAAACCTTGTGAATGGTTGTTATTCCTAATTTTGAGGAATGGTGATGGGACTCAGCAAAAGAAGAGAATGATCGAAATACTTATGAATAAGAGAACTCCTGCTCATGGATTACGAGCAAAGATGTGTTCATTATGAATATAGAACGTGCCTATGGGAAATGGCTGATTATCTGGACGTAAGACACATAGTGGAAATTGAGTAGTAAGTCTTTTCTGTTCTGAATGAGGTTAAGGAAGAATCGGCATGCTAGATTGCTTGAAATTAATGATTTCCTGGGATCGGTTGATTGAATTGGAACCCTGAGGGATGAAATCATGAGTTGCTATTCCCTAAAGAATAGGGCATTATTCTTAAAGGGTGATTGGACCATGAATTGGTCATTGACGAAAAGAAAAGTGAACGAACTTGGTAGTCCTGACTGGTTATGATTCTAATGAATGGTGTAGTAAACGAAAAGAGCGCTTAGAGAATATTTGCAAAGTGATTTGAGGCAATCAAAGTGACCATTCGACAAGTGAACTGGTAGAGACCCAAGGACGAACAAATATTATCACTTGAGGTGACTGAGTTATGGGAAAGAGAATGTGAAAACATGGTGGCATCTGAACCCTGGAGTAAAGGTATTGCCGTTGGCACAGACTCCAAGGCTGTCGTCCTATGAAATGGAAAGTACTAGGTGAATTTGAAGTGAGAGAATGTCATGGAAGTGTATAGTTTCCTTCATAGGGTAAGGGACCCTAGTGTGTAAGGAAGAGGAACTTCTGATCGTCTTGGTGTTTTGGATGGAGCGTCTGGACTGAGGAAGAAGACGCATAACTTGAATGATTCTTGGAAGTGAAATCCGAGAGACAGTCTTGTAGACAATGTTGAATTCCAGGATAATGTTGACGTTTAGTGGAACGAACGGAATTGGGATAAGGTTGCCTTAGTGAGTATGGAACTCAGAGGCTAAAGCACAAATGCTTCTTGAGAGAAGAGTGACAAGAATGAATAAAATATCGTGCGGTCCTAGGAGAGATCCATGACAATAGAGAGCCAAGGTCTGAGCTCTCAGGTGAGAAGTGCAAGGAATAGTTGGAATATTCGACACTTGGTAGAAAGAAGTGGATAACAGTCGAACTAAGTGCCCAAGGAATGATTGAGTTGGTTGTTACCATCTCAAGAGACGACGGTTGAACTCATGTACGGAGCCATGAGAAACATGAACAGTTTTGAGAATGTCATATGGGCTCTAAGGAGATGTCTATTGCATGTTGAATGTGAAGAGCGCAAGTTGTGCACCGGATGAAGTAAGATTCACGCATTGGAATAAGTGATAAATCCTTTGAGGATTAGAGTGAGTGATGAATCGACTATAATCGATGTGAGTTGCAGAAAGTGCAAGCTTCTTGGGATTGATGAATTGCAATAGACGGACCATTGAAAGATTCCCCACAAGAGCTGTTCCAATGGTAAAATGGATTAAGGACGAGATGTGACACGAATGGGTGAATGAACGTGAAAAGAGTTTTCTAGGACTCGAGTTAAGCTGATGGCTATGCGGTTAATGGCATATCGTGTCGAAAATTGGGAAGCTTATGAATGTTGTAGTGGCACGACGCAGAATGAAAATTGAAGATATAACAATGCGATTTGAAATGGATGTTGCTTGTGCGTCGTGATGATAAGGCCATAAGAGTTGGAATGCTTAGGCGTGATTGGAATGGGTTACAAGTATCCTCGTGATGAAGTTGGGGAAACTTGTTTGAGTGAAAGAATGTTTCAAGGCTATACCTACCACCAGAGTATAAAGTAGCAGTTTCCTGAGGGGAATTGAACAAGAGACAATGCAGATGTATAAAAGTGCTGGTGGGTATGAGAGCGCTGCCTAGATGAAGAAAAGACCTCGAGAATTATGTGAACTATAAGAGATTGAGAGCACGAATTGCCTAAAGAAAATTGAAGGTGAGGCGTGTGGAATGAAGAGATCACCCAAGTGTTGTTATAGCGACATTCGTATCGCTAAGGAAGGGTGAATTGTTTAACGGATGCTTACAATAGAGAGCTGAGCATGGTATAATTGGCGATGGAGGGACAGATCTTCCCTCAAGAAATAAGAGATTTAACTTCTAAATTGGAAGTTCGCTAATGGACTAGCATGATGGCCACTGGAAACACCTAGCCTAGAGGGCAGAAGGAAATTGAGGTGTGCCATGATTAAAAGTTGATTCTAAGGGGACTATAGTAATGAAAGGAACCCTTGAGGCCCATGGGCGGAAGTATGAGTCCAGCATTGAAGAGAAACTTAAGGAGATAACCTCATTGAAATTCAAAGGGAAAATTATGGTGTTTCCTAGAGATGACACAAAGATGTGCTAAGATATAAATACTATCGGCGGTAAGGATCGGAAGGGGGAATTATCTCATTGTATGGCCGAGCACTGGACATGTTAATAAAAGAGAAGAACATGACCATGAAGGTTGAAGGACCACCTTGATCCAAGGAAATTTTCGGATGAAAACAAGAATGGATTACTACGGAAGTAATCATGTAATCATTTAAGGAGTCGAAAGGACCATAACTAAATTTGGTTAGTGGAGGGCAAGTTGATGCAGCCTTTAAATCTCCGTTGGTTTGAAAGGAGTAATACGCCGAAGGGTATGGACAATAAGAGTGTATTCTGGCGAGGGCTTGGTGATAATGGTTATAAACAAATGAAAGAGATAAGGTGAACGCTCGAGGAAGAGCTGCTGGCGAATGATATGAATACCAAGAAAGAATAGAGTGAAGCCCATTGGATTGGGACTAAAGGAGACAAGTCCTAGAGGAAAGATAGTTTGGGTTGAAAAGGACGAGCAAGATCGTCAAGCCATGGAAAGGATTATCTAGAAGAGTGAAGATGCGACAAGGTGCCAATACCCCAAAGGATTGGATGGGTAGAAGGTTGCGAATTTCGAGGATAAAATTTCGTTAAGGGGGAAGAGTTGTGACATTCTGATTTTCAGTCAATTTCAGGGTCATTAATGAGAAGTGTATATCTAGAGATATATTTCAGTCGTATTCCGCTCGAACCTAATCAATTCGAGTAGACTGACCAAAAGGGAAAGGCTAACGCGAGACGAGGTGCGTGAACTTAGGAAACTCGGATAGGAAACGACGCTTTGGCCATAAGGATTGTCGAGGGAACTAGCGATAGGCCCTCATAATTACATGACAACCAAAGCCGCCACGAATTGACGAGCCCTAAACGTGATATGAATCACGGGGTCAATACGCGTAATGTCTGCAAAAGCTACCCGTCGGTTCGGGATAGGCTGGAACCACATCTGATAGAGAAAACTATCAGAAAGAAGTCCTGAAAAGTTTGAAATGGAAAATCAAGAATTCCAACATTATTTGGATTGGTCGTCGCCCTATCGGAGATAATTAGATTGAGAAAAACAACGTTCTAGACGTCGGGGGTAAAATGATCATTTTACCCCTCAAGCTTAGAACTTTATCTTTATAATTGAAGAAAGGCAAATTGATCTTTTAAACTCTCATGGCTGCCGAAAAAGGAAGGTTGAAGGAGAGCCATTAGATCTCCATGGGAAAAAAAATGCCAAGCGTCAAGAGATCAAGGGTTGTAGTCATATCAACTATTTGGCTCACCTAACAATCAAACCCTTTGACCAAGCATTTACGTATAACACAATTCTCTCTCCTCTCTCTCTCTCCTCACCCTCATTTGGCTGAACCACCCACCTCAAGCCACCGAAAATCCTCTCTTCTTCCTCTCCATTCTGCCAATTGCCGACCAGTTTCTGGGCTTCTGTTCGGCCATTCCGGCGACCACCTCCGGCTATCATTCGACTACCAGCTGACCACACCAACTTAGATACATGTCTTTTCGATGCCCTCGAACAAGAATCAGGTCGATTGGAGCACCGGGGACTCCCGAGTAGAGATTCTCCCGAGAGCCGACGGAATCTGCTCCAGCCTGAAGTAGGTAAAGTTTTTCACCCTTTTGGAGGCCGAAATGTTTGATTTTTGAGGTCAAATTTTTTGGAGACCTAGTAGACATGTAGATAAATCTGTGGTAAAAAGTTGAGAGTGATTTGAGAAAGTTTTGACCTCGAAATGGCCTTGCAAATCTTGAACATAAAACTGCCGGATTCTGACCTTGGGTGAACCGGCAACATTCAACGGAATTCCGGCGACCGATTGACTTAAAACCTTCGGTAAGCCTCTCAAACCCCTAGATAGACATGTTAAGGGGTAGGGTTATGATTGAATGATGGATTTACGAGTAGATTGAGGACCGATAGTGTTCGATTTGCACGGAACCGAGGAGGACCGGTTCGGTTCCGGGAAAACCGAATCTGTTGGAGGTTGGGATTGGTGATTTTGGGTCCCAAATCGATTTTAAAGATGTGATGAAGTGTTGAGGGTTATGTTATGGATGATTGGGGTTGATGTATTGAGGAATCAGATATGGAAATTGACGGAATTTGTTGAAATTCTAGGTCACGCGCCGCGTACGACCTCGAACCCTAAGGGGCCGAGACTTTGAGGCCATTGCAAGGGGAGATTTGAGTTGCCAAATCAAAGGAAAGGAAATTTCTAACCTTATGCTTGGAAGGCCAGACTCGATTGGGTGAGTCGAGGCTCAAATGGATCAATCCAAGAGAGTATTCCAAAAGGGTGGTCTTTGAAATTTCTTGAGTGGATAGAGGAAGTTATGTGTGATATTATTTGCATTTAAATCCCATGTCATGTCGTCTGTCGATGATTGTCCTGCATGCCATAAAGTTTCAAATTGTGCATGAGATGCACTTGTTATTTTACCTATGAAATAAATTGTAAATTATGGCATGAGCATGACATGGCGAGGCCCTAAGGCGTATGAGACGCGGGGCAAGAGAATACCCCGATACGACAAGATCGCGCGGTCAAATTGATATTGTGTGGCACCCTGATGCGATGAAATCGCGGGGTTGAGATGGTCACGGTCCTGATGCGAATTATTCGCGGGACGTAGAGGCCCTGAGGGGTATAAGACGCGGGGCAGGAGATGCATATCCTGATGCGACAAGATCGCATGGTGGAGTTGATGATGTGTGGCACCTTGATGCGACGAGATCGCGGGGTTGAGATAGCCACAGTCCTGATGCGAACTATTTGTGAGACTGAGGTATAAGAATACCCTAATGCAACAAGATCGCGAGGTGGAGTTGATGTTGCGTAGCGCCCTGATGCGACGAGATCACGGGGTGGAGATAGCCACAGTCCTGATGCGACCTATTTGCTGGATGGAATTTATGAGATGATGATGTTGCTTGGAGATTCATCGGAACCTGATGCGTTTACGTGGGTTGCTGATGACGGTCCGATGCATTTATGCGGGCCGAGCCTGATGCGATTTATCGCGGGCTGGAAATTGAGGCAGGTAGGAGGAGATGGTTGTGGTGAGATGGCATGTTGTTGTTCTATTGATTTGTATTGAATATGTCTATGAGTTTATGTGTTTGAATTATTGAATATATGACTGCCTGAGTAGACGGTCAGCCTAACCTAGAGTTAGGACCCCCTTATTGAGATTTATATCTCACCCTAGTGGGGGCTTACATTTTTTAAGTTCTAGGCAAAGGAAGCACGAGCTTGCCAAGGATTGGCATTTGAAGGGATAGTTGATCAATTGCATTAGAATGGATTTGCCTTTTGGTGATTTTGGGTTTGTTCTTCTGATTGGTGGAATATGAATTGAACTCTTGGTAAAATTGATTAATGAGATTTTGATGTATCTGTCCTAAGTCATCGGTTGTTGATTTATTTGATTTGAATGGATATGGCATCACTTTCACGTGCGTATTTTGTAAAGAGTTGTAAGTTATTGGCCTTGGATCCTGGATCTTGAATAAGAAACAGCTTGGTGGCATGTACACGTGCTCGCCAGGTTCGGGGCGTGACAGTATCCTCCACAAAATGATCGGTGGCGACTCCTTAGCATATACACTATCACATGTCACTAGACCGCACTGAAAGTCGACCACGTATACTGCCGTTGCGACTTGGGTAACGGGTCTTGAGAGAGGCCCGCGTCCGACCAGATGGGACGACCCATAATCCACCAAGAAGACCGCTCGAACTGGTCGTGACAGACTGGTGACTCCATTGTGGATCTATTCCAAACCAAAGTCTATGGTTAGGAATTTTTGAGGACTTGAGTCGATTAAAAAGTTGATTGGTTATCTAACCTTATTTTCTGCAGATGCTCTCGAAGTTGAGGTACGTATCCTAACTATTGTGTTAGATATTTTTGTAGATTGAAGAAAAAAGAGGTGGAGTGTTTGTTAACATCTTTCCTGCAGGTTGGAGTTGGGGTTGTATGTTTATTTTTACATATGTATTGAAGCGGCGTTTGATACAAACTGCTGTATATAACCTTGCATTATGATGATCACGACACATTTCACACATTGGCGGTCAAATCCCGACTGCAACCACCTCTAGATTACCATAGATAGGAAAATGATATGAAAGAATATTGTGTTCGATGGCACTTGAGCCTTTCGTGTTATTTTTCGCTCATGATCCAAATTGGTTATATATAGCCCTTTTGAGTGGGTATTCGTAGGGAGGAATATGTCATATTTAGATCGTAAGAGCCTGAGTCATAAGTTCTCATCTGATTTTATTTCTAGAGCATATTCTCACCTGTCTCGTATGCATGTCTATAGAATGTTGGTATACCTAAAACCGCCCATTGTTACAAGGGAATATTTCATGTTCCCTGAGGTTTTGGTCGGTAAGGCATTTACATTTGATGTATTTACTTACTCCTTATTTCATATTATGTTCATGTATTGCATATCATACACATCTACATGCATTGCATACATTATGAAATTATTCTAGTGACTTATTGAAATAACAATGTAGGGGATAGGATGTTGTTGTTCCCTAGAAGTTCGACGGAGTTGGTAACTTTCGAATATCTAAGGAAAGTCACTTGTCCTGGGCCGAACACGAGATTGCATTTTACTAGATTTATATATGGGCGGGAGTTGACTGGACGTAAGCTGAGATATGCCAAAGATTGCCAGACTACTTACTATGTCGATAACCTTAGGTTTAAGCAGCAGACAGACAAAATGCTCAAGCACTATCTAGAGATGAAAAGACAGTATCGCAACGGCTTAAATAGAGAAGCCTATGCCCTTCAAAAAGTTGAAAGTCAAGCCAAGGAAAATCAACCAATGATCTCTCTTTAGGGGAAGAAAAGACGCCATGCGACCAAGACAAAGCTAAGGCGCATCATACTCAAAAAGACAAAACCCAAGAAAAACCCCGAAGTCATTGTACCATGGATTAGAGAATGGCCAGAAGAGTTAAAGCATCTCAACCAACCTACTGAAGACTATCCTTCATATTATGAGGAACGCTCAACTAAGGGAGAAATCCTGATTGCCGAGCCATATCCTGAAGAGTAGCGAGATAAAGATGCAATTAAAGAAGAAACCCTGATGGACCATCACCCCGAAGAAGATTGAAAGTCAAGCCAAGGAAAATCGACCAATAATCTCTCTTTGGGGGAAGAAAATACGCCCTGCGATTAAGACAAAGCCAAGGCGCATCATACTCATAAAGACAAAACTCAAGAAGACCCTTGAAGTCATTGTACCGTGGACCAGAGAATGGCTGGAAGAGTAAAAGCATCTCAACCAACCCACTAAAGACTATTTTTCATATTCTGAAGAACGCTCAACTAAGGGATAAATCCTGATTGCTAAGCCACATCCTGAAGAGAGGCGAGATAAATATGCAATTAAGGAAGAAACCCTGATGGACCACACCCCAAAGAAGATTAGATCTTGGGAAGGGATAGTTTAGATTCTACATTCCATTGGCCTTTTATGGTTTTCTTGTTTTATAATAAACCTGATTGGTATTTTCCCCCTCTTGAGACCCCTCTCGATCTCTCTATCATAGAATATCCTTTTTGTAATAAGGAATTTCATCCACTATGTTCACAATTGATGTTTTGACCAATGGAATGTGACGTCGTTATTTCCTTTGGTCACTAAGATGATTTTGACTAATTACATAATTCACTTGTTTGAAATTCAAATTAGGCCTTGAGTTGAGTCTTTCACACCTGAAAGGGATTTTAATTTCCACTTCATTAACTGGAATATGCAATTAAACCAGTTCATGCATATTTCATGACATTAGCATAATCACGTGTCTAAAGTAATCCATGGCGATTGATTTTTCAAAATCATTTGCATATTTAGACTTGATGAGAAAGAATGACATCAAAGTGTTCAAGATCCCTCAAGCTGAACTTCTAACTTGGTGGGACAGCATGGGTGAAGCTAGCTAGGAGTACGCCAGATCGCTGCTAGGATATCTGTTGGACCTGCTGAAGATTGAATGTCTACCTGCCTTTATTCAAACCATGACACTCTATTGGGATCCAACCACCGCAATGTTCTGCATGGAAGGATTGGAGGTTACCCCTACCCTTGAAGAATATAGCGCCGCCATTGGGGTTGAGTTCACTCACTTGTTAGTCCAACCTCTTATAAGGTTTGAGCCTTTGATTCAACTAGCTGAATTGCTGGATACAGACCTTAACGAAATCAGAACAGATGCCAAAAGTAATTCGGGGCGTGTTTTCCTATCCTTTCTTTTAGATAGGTTTCCCATCCTCTTAAGACTTTTGTCAAAACTCATATCCTAAGTTCAACTTTTAAAAATGGAAGGAATTTCTTAGAATTCTAAAGTCAGAACAACTCCGATGGCGGCTTAGATTACCAACATTGGGTAGAGTCAGACTCGCATGCAATGGCAAAGATCCAGTCCCCTTGTTAGGATTCACAGGCGCCACCACATATTATCCAAGAAGAGTTGTCTGGCAGTTTGGAGCGTTGCAAGAGATCCCTCCATCACCACGACCTTGTGTTTTCTCGTTTGACTTGCCAAAAGAGACCCTCATAGGGGAGAAGAAGAAGCAATTCGAAGCTAAGGTGGAATTCATCATACGCTCTTTAAAGGACTCCCAGACTGAAGATGTAGAATGGCCAGATGACATGACACGTGAGATGAATATTCATAGGGCTTCTACAGAATACATCAGACGCTTTGAGGCGACCAGACGCAGCTTTTTCGAGCCTTATGTACCTGAGTACATTGTGCCGCACGTGCCTGGAGTGGAGCTGTATATACCTAAAGACATGGGATCATCCTCATATTCGGGGGATGAGGAATCTCAGACTGAAGGATCCGATCTTTGCTGGGACGATGCGGGTTCTTTAGACATCAAACGCCCTAGACTTGGATGGATTATTATGTCAAGTGTAAAACGTGTGAACATTATGATGTTTTCTTAGCATTTGGATACTCATTTGTATTAAATATTATTTATGGCACATGTGTAAGAGCATAAGCATGTTTTGTTGACACATAAAAAACAATCGTCAAAGATTGTGCTTCTTTCAATTTCAAGAATTCTTTGGAAAATAATTGAAAGAACTACTCACGTGAGACTAAGGCTTACAAGGTAGTCTTTTTTCTCATTCATCAATAGAAAACATGCAATTGAAAAAATCCGGTACTTTCCTTATCTGTCCTAAAGAGATACTTACTTGTTATTTTCAAATAAACATGTATTCTTTAATCACGAAATTACCAAGATATCATTTCTGTACTCGACTTAAGACGAGGATGGAACAACAAGAATTGACTCCACGAGTAGGCATGTTAGAGACCCAGATGACTACCATGATGGCTGAAATTAAGGCCACATTGGAAGCTTCCCAAGCCAGACAGATGGCGGTACCTAACCTAAATGACTCAGGTCAATCCTTAATACCTAATACGACTGACAAAGGGACGATTAAAGGTGCCGAACATGTCGTAGAGGACATTCGTGCGCCAAATGTCTAGTCATAACCAAAGATACCTCATGTTGTCATTAACCTTGAGAAAGAAGAAAAACGAAATTAGGCTGTGAAGACTGAAGCCGAGGCTAAAAGAATAGCCAAGATTGAGGAGTGCTTAAGCAGTCAGGGCTATGAGTTAGCCCGCTTTGACAAAATATCTCTGCTTGCCATGTCACGACCTAAAATTATTTTGAATTAGGCTAATGGATTATTAGGTTAACTAGATGAATTAACTAATTTAATACGGACTTTCCCAAGCTCTACTAATTCGCAACTTAGGTTTTACTGAAATGATTTTTAATTTAGGAGCCGCTACTAAACGTTTTTCAGTAGGTCGATTAGAAACCTAAATAAAATATCGGGAGAACTATTTTATTTCTACAAACCAGAGATAATGAGTTCGAGACTTAGTTACATTAATTAAAAATTAATCAATGCCTTTTCAGTACCAATTTCATGAAAATGTCTTTTTCTGATTGATTTATGTGACTTGATTTTTTTTTTGTCTTTTCGAATTTCTTTAAAAAAAATTGAACGTAATTAAACAAAAATGCCCATAATATACCTTGATATCTGAATTTCGATGATTCATCCATTCCCAAAGATTCGAATTATAATAAAATTTTTAACACTACATCCTTGAAGATTCGAGTTAGTATGCGAGTACGTGTATAACACGACAACGTCCCTCTTGCCAGAGGGAAAGAATAAGAAGTCTTACACTAAATTACTATACTACCCCATAAAATCATGGGTAAGGGGTGCAATTTATTTTTTCGAGGGTCGAGGCACGTGGGGAGCATATATTATGGCCATGTTTGTTTAAAAATGTGCAAACATTTTTAAATTAGGAAAGATGAGTCAATCAAGCTTAACAATTTTCGAAAACCATCTAAGGTGGTCGAAATTCTAAAGAGGCTAATCCCTATCTGCAAAGGATTCACATCTTTTAAATTAAGAAAGATTATCTCTTAAGATATTCGAGGAAATTTTTTTAGATAATCTTCATAATTTTAAAAGATATCTTGGAAAGATTAACTCTAGATAATTTCCCATATTATTCTCAAAATTTAAGATATAATGGAATAAAGCTCAAACTTTATCTCTAATCAAATGATATTCAGAAATTTACATGAGATAAGATAAGATATATAAAATGATCATCCCAACTAATTCACATGCTCAAGATAACAATTGAGATCAAAAGTTTAACTATGAGTAAAATAATTACCCAATTCAGCAAATTAGACTGTCTAATTCGGTACAATCGTTATCCATAACATGAAAAGATTAATCAGACAATCAGGATAATGCCATTCGACCAATTCAAGACAAAATTGAATACAATGATACCCGCCATAAGCAATTCTACCAAGACAATGAGGATGTACCAAAAATCAATTTTTACTCACAGAAATTCTGATTTATTTATATTTAGTCCAATTTGATCTTAAAAAGTTGTTGAATAAATCACTAGTTTAAGAAAAGACATGGTTTCAATTAAATTTTATCAATTCCCAAAGTGTCACCCAATCCAACAAATTTTTATGGACAAATTGAACTTGGTAAAATAAATTAGACTCACGAGATCCAATTTTCGATTTTGAGCACAAATTGATAGAAATACTTGAATTTGTCCACCACAATTGCAAATCAACATTTGGAATGAAACACATGCAAGTTACCAATTTAACGAGCATCGAATTGCAATCGAGAGTTGAAGAAAATTACCTATTCTGCACGTGCGCGAGCCAATTTTTCCGCCCGAAACAGCCCATTTTTGGTTCGATTCGCCCCAAGAATACACACAATTAATCTAGAAGCAGCAACTCTGAACAGCAGCCCAAATCATGCCAAAAACTATGAAGAAATAGCCCAGAAAAACCTGCATTTAATAATTAGTGAGAACACTAAAAATAACGGTGCTTTTTGGACATGTGCAGTAATGAAACAAGCCTCAATTAGCCACAAGTCCAAGTGCTGAACTGCAGCGAAACAAGCTGAGATCTTGTAGCAAAATCTCCGCGGCCACAGTAAATAGGACAAGAAAACAGCTTGGGTCTTTGGTTGGTTTGCAAGGTCTCCTTTTCTCTAACTAGAGCTGTTGCTTTAAGGCTGTCTTTTTTACTCTCTCTCCTGCAAGGATGAACTTGACCAGATATTAGTCCACCATTGACCAAAAAAATTATGAGAAAATTGGGCGCACGGGGGGAGGCCTCTAAGACAGTGATATAGTGCTACTTCCATGCAAGAACACTTTGAAATTAGAAAATTCATCAGCAACTTCAAAGATGCCTAAAAACACCGTCACCAAAACAAGAAAAGTAGCATCGTCGTCGTCAAGACTCGGTCAAAGGACGTAGTTTGTCGAGCGATGGCCGGCTTCGGAACGAACCGACGTCGTGACAGTTTGATGTAGTGGGGCTTTAACGGCGTCCTCTTTCTTGTCGTACTTTCTGCAAGTGAAGTCCACGATCCAAACCTGGAACATATATTAAAAGAAAACACCAAAAAAAAAGAGATGCATTTTATATGATACTGACAAAGAAAAATCAATTCCCTCTTTTCCTTTTCCTTCTCTTGGAATAGTGACCCGACTCTTCTTCTTCGTTGTGCTGTGTATTCTGGACTTCACGTGCAATGTTGAAGAAGTACCGATGGATGATGAGCACGGTGGAGAAAGAGACCTTGTGAGTTGTAGTCGTCTCCCTTTTCTTCATGCCCACGAATTCTCCCCTAGCAGTATATATCAATTGTATGGCCCCCTCCAAAATATGCCGTATACTCCATTAAAGTAGCCTCCCTCCTTTTGTGAACCCTAGACATGCTTATTTATAAGGACAGATTTAGGGTTACAAGTTTCCGAATCAGTGCCCAAGTTTTCTTTTAATAAATCAATTTTCCTCCTTGGCACTTTTATTATCAATTTTCGGCTCCCTATTTACAGTCATGTACTTTGCCCGAATTTGGTGCTCTTGTGGGCTTAATCCAAATAATTCAAATGATTCAATTAAGCCCAAAATCTTGAAATAAGTCCATCCACCACCAATCCAATCAAATGCAAAATTTAATGCATTGGATGCTAAAAATAATATTTTGTATTTTTGTTTAGAACTAAAATTAGTTCTAATTTTTTTATGCATAACTAACTAAAAAAAATAGTCATAATTTAGGTGTCAACAGCTGCCCCTATTTGAGTGGAAGCTCGTAGAGGTTGGAGAGATATTTCGCTCAAAGACAAAAGTGAAACCTAAATTTTGCCCATGCAAATGAATGATGATTTTTTTTTTGTGGGAGTTTTAATCCCCCTTTTTTTTTGCAAATGGCAATGATGCATAAAATACAATGCTATAAATAACATGTGTTAAAAATTATCCTATCCCACATCAAAGAAATCCGCACATGGATCACCTATGAAAATACTTGTTTTACCAAATTCTTCATAAGCTAATGATTCCCTTAACCTCCAGACTTCCGATGGATACCTGGATGCTAAGGTACTAGCCCATCTGTTGTTAGAAGTTTCCTGCTAACGTGAAACGACGCAAGATCTGTGTAGAGTTTGAAAATGTGCTCAAGTTATGGTTTGAGCTGGCCATTTTTTTTCGAAATCACAAGAGTGCATACATTGCGAAATCGAAAAAGAAACCAAGATCACATGTAGATCTTAGGTTTTGGAGGCCTTATCTGTTACCAAAGGTTTCCCTTCGATGTGAGACAACGCAAGAATTGTTTAGGGTTGAAATTTTTATTTTCCAACTCACAAGAGCATACATTGTGAGATGAAAAGGGAATCAATATCGCAAGAGCGCATACATTGCGATTTTAATAAAGGACGATAATTGTGAGAGCGCATACATTACAACTTTGGCAAAAAGTATCCAGGCCACAAGAGCGCATACATTGTGGACCTGGATAAAAGATCAAGATCATGAGAGCGCATACATTACAACTTTGGCAAAAAGTATCCAGGCCACAAGAGCGCATACATTGTGGACCTGGATAAAAGATTAAGATCATGAGAGCGCATACATCATGAGTCTCGATAGGATGATACCATAATCATAAGAGCGCATACATTATGATTAGGCATAATACCAAAAACGTGAGAGTGCATACATCACGAATTGGCAAGAGATCAGAAATGCAAGAGCGTATACATTGCAATCTGATCAGGTGAGAGGGACCAGGATCAAAAGAGCGCATACATGTGATCTAGCAAAGGTAAAGATCATGAGAGCGCATACATCATGATTCGATACCTTTAATGATAAATAGCATATGAAGGATGTATTATCGAACTGAATCGATAAATACCAAAGGTGTGTTGCCTGGACTAAAATCATTGCAAACACGAGATGTCAGAAATGACAGCTTAATCTCTAAAGCCGCCAATTGAAAAAAAGGGTTCATAAAACTTACCTGGGTTTCTAAGCGATAAGTGATGGTTAAGCTGACTGCATCATACCTGTCAATTCTCTTGAAAAATGATTATATGCATAAAATCAATGTAAATGCAACATCAAATGCTAGAAAAACTTGTGAGCTTCTGCTTACATTATAAAGCTTCACTGGGGAATTTTGTCAATAAGAGAGCCTGTCTGACCATTTCCGGCAATTCTGATCAACTTGAATGGGGACTCACTCTCATGAAAAATCGAGGATACATTACTTGATAGGTATTGCTAGTGAAGTTTGTTCATTTAATGGTCCTTAGATGAATTTCGAGACCTTGAGAGGTAACTCGATCATTAGGAATTGCTGTCAGACAATATCAGAGGTAATATGTGCATACATAATTGCTGAAATCCTTCAATGAAATCATGCAAAATTACTTCGTCAATCTTGCATTGTGTATTTCTTGAGTTCCTATCAAAGACGATTAAAGTGTGCATTTCACTCATGACGCGATTCATGCATAACTATTCTGCCAAGTTTGCATTACCAATTCTGTTCAGGGAGGTTATCACATTGTGAATACCTCAAATGTAATATGAATGGGGGACTCCAGCACGAAAGGGCTTTCTCTCACTCTCGAGAAAAGTTGTTTATCCTAATTGCGGGATTCAAGAGAATTCACTCCATCTTACAATCACCGCATTTCGACAAGATCTGAGTAATCTCGCAATTGGTACGACCGAGCTGATCTGGAGGTCTTGATAAGGACCGTAATGAGGGCAAGGTCCAAGGTTTTCAAACGAGACTCCAGTCGAGTCAAGGCTTATGAAATGAAATTCTTCATCATCTGCTTTAGGTTCACAAGTCAAAAACCTGCAAAAATGAGAGAGAAATAATATTGTTCGAACATCTTCAAGCGATGCTTAAAATCATTCAACTCTACGTTAACTCAAGTGCCTTAATTCGAAGAGACTTTGAAGGGTTGTAACATAGGTTGGGATAACGGACTTAGGAACGAAAAGGCTCGTTTTGGCTTAGAAAATATATGAGAATGATTTTATGTTCGTGATCATTGCTGCCTTGTCACTGATCTTAGCATTATGAAGATGTATTCAAAGAATACGATCGTTGGTTGAGAGATGGTAGCCTTCTGTTGGGAATTGCACTTTGCTGATTGACTGGAGAGTGTTCTTTATAATTCGACTCCGTTGAGGATTTACAAGAAAATGCAAACACATGGAATTTACAAAATGACATTCAAAATTTAGAAGTATTGTACAATGATTCGAATGGGCATTGGCCTTGCTTTTGATAGGCACTTTACTTTTTCTATGCCCCAAATTTTCTTTGAGTTCAACCCTTGCTTTTCTTACTCCCGACTCCCATTTTCCTTCTTTTTCTAAGAGAAAGCTTGTGTTGTTTTTTTTTTCAATTTTTTTCGAGAGAATGCTTGTTTTTTTTTTCGAAGAGACTTTTCAACATCTCTTTTTGTTCTTTTTTTTTCCTTTCTTTTTTTGGGGAGTTGGTCCCTTTTTTTCAGGCTTTTTTTTTTAACAATCCCTTGATCTTGAACAAGAATAAGCATCACAAAAGACGAGTTTATTTGGAAGTTCTCTATTGACAAGATTCTTCTTTGGTTTTCCTCCTTGGAAAAATGTTATCATCGTCATTGGAATGAGAAAATGATCACCAACCGGGGTTTAAGAAATGAATTTGCAGGCTCAAGTAGGCTATGCAAGGGATGAAGTGTATAGGATAGAGAAATAAATGCTATTCGTCATCCTAAGACACTTGAATTAAAGTTTGAACATAAATACAAAGAAACACCCGAAGATTGATGTCAGTCCAAGCAAAAGAATTTCTAACCATTTACCTCGTTCTGCTTCTAGAATTACCTCGTTCTGCCCCAACGTTGGGTGGTTCTTGACAGGGTTGAGAAACAAAATTGCCACTCAAAAGGGTTAACAATGATCACCTGTAGTGTATGTGATAGAGAACTGAATGCCTCTGTCATTTTGACAATCATACCTTTTGCGAGAAAACCCTTCACCCTGAAGAATGCAGAATAATATCACTCAACTCACTGGGGGTTAAAATGTGAGACATATGTGGAAATGGATTGCCTTTCATCATTCTGTCATGCCCCATACTATACATTTGGCGCATCGGATATTGCTTATGCTCCCTGTTCAGAGTTGGCAAATTAAACATGAAGAACATTCATGCATAAACCATGCAATGAGCATTGGATAGAAATTTCAAATAGCTTGTCATGTGTTTGCTTAAAGAACATAATAAGCAAGCATGAGAAAATTCTCAAGGAATGAGGATTGAGATTGCCCCAGTTTTAAGGGAAAGAAATACTCCCTTATCCGACACGACAGCGACTCTTGTCTACATGCTGGCAAGTCCCTATCAAAATTAAACATTAAATGCCAGTTTGTGTTACCAAATTCAAGATAAATTGGAACGATACCGCCTTTCTCTTGCTTTGCGTTCTTATTTGAACACAAATGTGCGGTTTACAAAAATTGGTCACCTAGCTTGTGGCCATGATCTCTCCATCTAGTTGGGGCAATGAATCTTTCTCAAGGATTTGCACTGGAAGAGATCCATTCATGCTTTTGGACGTATTCCCCACCACTCTTGAGGGTTCCTTGACTTCCGAAGTCGATATTTCTTTTCGCCTTCATGTTTACGAGTTTTTTTTCTTTTGAGGCTTTTCAATGTCGATATTTTCCTATCTGGCATGGCAGTGAGCCTTGTAAAAATCAAGAGGGAACGTTTCAAGGTATGTTCTCAAATTCCAAAAGAATTAGAACGATACAATTTTACCCATTTTATGTATTCCTTGATTCGAAGAGGTTCTTTGAATTGGATAGGTTCCTTCATTTTGGAAAAGATTGTATGTCGCTGCAAGAAGAGATAGAGTGTTATCTCCAAAGCTGAATGACTTAAAGAATACATACTCCCTTTCTAAGGCTAGAGTTTGTAGCAAGTTTGCCCATTTTCAGTTAGGATGGGTTATGCTGAGTGGACGACATCAAGAATTGCCCCCAGATTTGGCTTGATTCGAAAATTGGAATTCTAGTCTTGGGCAAACAAAATATTTATTTTTTATCATTTCATATCAAAAGCAAGATAAAAAAATGTCATGTGTGAGATCAAAAAGGATAAATTGGAATCGATACCGAATTACCCTTCACTTGGAATTCATCGTTTTGATGCTTTGCATTTTTATTTTACTAGCTTCGCCGCTTAGTAAAAAAAATAAAAATGAATGAATGAATTTGAAGCAATCAAAGCTTCAAAATTGCCCCATGCTCTGTAATCATCTGGGAGATCATGCCATAAACCCGGTTATTGAGAGCATCAATATGCTTCTTGAGGGCCTCTTGGATCGCAGCGTTCATTTCAGTTTTGTCAGCCATTTTCTTTACGACTGTGATGTATGGATGACCCATGATAGATTATGTCATGCCCCGAACCCATCGAGCACGCGAACATCCCTACAAGCAAAGAACACATCTCTCCGGTCCCAAGATCCACAAACAAGTCGAGAGATAATATATATACATTAAACATGCGGAAGCTGTACTCAAATAAATCCCCGCACAAAATATAAGTTAAGTGAGATCTGGATAACATAATAACTTTCATACATCATAACATACTGTTCGTACAAATACCGACTACTACAATCCGCTAGGAAAGGGGCGACGGGGTAAGTACATCAAAAAAAAGAAAAAGAAAAAAAAGGTGTGACCATTATCGATATCCAAAATAGCCATGATCGGGCATTGCCATCACAAGATCAAACCAATAAACTAGGACACCTAAGACGAGCTGCTAAAGTCCCTTGTATCCTCTGTCTCCTCTGTCGGCTCGTACTCCGAGAACGTCTCGGAACGGACCTGATAGAATCCTCCATGGTCGCCTCATGCGACGGCTCCGCCAAATCCTCCTCGGTAGCCTCCATGACAATCACCTCGTCCTCAATAAACTCCAAGGTCGGGGTCTTCTCCAGTCCATTCCTAGACCCTACTTCAGGGCAGCTCCTGCTCCCCAGTGGTCTGGCACCAATCAAGGATAACTCCTTGGGGTACCTCATGGGGCTTCAGCAGCCCAATCTACTCATCTCCGATCTTCTTAAAAAATGCCTCGAACCTATGAGGCTTCCAGCCCGAACTACCCTCGTCAATCCATACAACCGTAAACTTTCTCACATAAATGTTCCCCTGACTATTCGGAAACTCGTCAAAATATGTCGTCATCTCCTTGGGACCCCCAAAACGAATAGGCCACATACCTAAGGCCCAGGATCTGTAAAAATAGGGGTCTCCAAAAGGGGTGAGATACACATCTTAGTAAAAGAGTCTTAACCCTAGGTTACGCCGACCATTCACTCAGGCAGTCATCTACCCCAACTTTCGAAACTCCTAATCACACAGGCACATAAGAATAAAAAATAGTGACACACAGATGATGGGCATGCAACTATGACTCCATGTCACACTCAGATGATCATGCACACCTTATCCTGCCATTTCACTACAACTACCTCTTCCTGCCTGCCTCATTTTCTAGCCTGCGATTAGATCGCATTAGGCTCGGTCCGTGTAGACGCATCAGACCATCATTGACAACCCGCGTAAACGCATCAAGTCCCAATGAATCTCCATGCCAATATTATCACCTCATACATCCATCTCGCGAATAGATCGCATCAAGACCGTGGTCATCTCAACCCCGCGATTAGATCGCATCAGGGCGCCACACAACATCAACTCCACCCCGCGATTACATCGCATCAGGGTATCCATCTCTCGTCCCGTGTCTCACAAGCCTCAGGGCCTCGCCATGTCATGCTCATGCCATGATTTTCAATTCGTTTTCCATACATGACGACATATGCAATTCAGGCACAATTCAAAGACTCATGGCATGCAAGGCAATCAAGTGACACACACACATGGCGGATAATTCGAGCACAAAAAATGGCACACATATACCCCCTATACAATCTTAGGACATTCTAAGAACAATCCTCTTGAAAACTCTCACAAATCATTCAATTTATCGCTTGACTCGCCCAATCGAGTCTAATCTTCCTATCCTAAGTTTAGGATTCCCTTACCTTGCGTTTGATACCACAATAATTCACCTCTTGAGCCTTCACCAATCCGGTCCCAAGGGTTTAAAATCGTACTCACTACACAACCTAGAATTTTCAATCAATTCGTCAATTTTCTTGTCCAATTCCTCAATCCATGAACCACAATCATCCATAACATAACTCTCATCATCTTAACAAGTTTTAAACATCAATTTGGGACTCAAAATTATCTGCTCTTCACTCCAACAGAACCGGTCTTGCACAGAACCAAACCGGTTCATTTCGATTTTGTGCAAACCGTGTACAATCTATCCCAAATCAACTTCAAATCCGTCATCTACTCACTATCCTATCTCTTAACATGCCTATCTAAGGGTCTAAGAGTCTCACCGAAGGTTTGAAGTCAAATCGTTGCCGGAAACCCGTCGAAAGTCGCCGGTCCTCCCAAGGTCAGAATCCGACAGTTTCTGTTCCAAGTTCACAAGACCCGTTTGAGCTCAAAAATTCATCAAATCACTCTCAAATTTTTATCACAGATTCATACAGATGTCCTCTAAACCTCCATAAAATTTGACCTCAAAACTCCAACGTTTCGGCCTCCAAAAGGATTAGAAACCAAACCTATCTTAGATTGGATCAGATTCTAATGGCACTCGGGAAAACGCTTGGCCGAAGCTCCTCGGTGGTCCAAATGGCTTGCTTCCAACTCTAGGAGGTCGGCAAGACGTAGGGCTAGGTTGGTATGGTCGACTGGTGGTCAGGCGGTGGCCAGAGGGCGGCGTTGTGGGCGGCGAACGACAGCTCCAGAACTGGTCACCGACGGTCAGAAACAAGGAAGAAAAAGAAGTGATCGTGGGTTTGAGGGTAGTGCTATGGCCGGTCATGTGAGAGGAGAGAGAGAAAAAAGCTATATACAAAGCTTGAGTCAAAGGGGTTGAATGGTAGGTATGAAATAGTGGACTTGACCATCTAATGCTTGATCTTGTGACACTTGTCCCACTTGTCATTCAACTTGATCCAATGGTTAATATTTGTCCACTTTTTCGGCAGCTCTTGGGGGTGTATAAAGTCCAAAATGCCCTTCTTCAAATGCATGGGCAAGGCTTTAAGCTTGAGGGGTAAAAGGGTAATTTTATCCCGCATTTAAAACGTCGTTTTTCTAGCACCAAATTTCTTCAATAGGGCGACAATCAATCCAAATAAGGTTAGAATTCTTGATTTTTCATTTCAAAATTTTCAAGACTCATTTCTGATGGTTTTCTCTATCAGACGTGGTTCCAGCCTATCTCGAATCGACGGACGGCTTTTGCAGACTTTACGCTTATCGATCTTGTGATCTCATCACATTTAGGGCTCATCAATTCGTGGTGGCTTAGGTTGTCATGTAATTGTGAGGGTCTATCACTAGTTCCTATGGTCTCGATCTTCACTGTCCGATTTAGAAAAATTTTGCAAATCATACGTTGGTTAAGCGGCATCACCCGCGCTCCAATTGTATGACACTCGTAAGGCATTCCCTAATCGTTCTTGGATCGGCCTTTTATGGCTCTAAATATTCCCTCGACAATCCTTATGGTCAAAGCGTCATTTCTTATCCAAATTCCCTAGGTCCACGTACCATGTCTCGCGTTAGCCTTTCCCTTTTAGTCAGTCTACTCGAATTGATATGATTCGAGTTAGATATGACTGAAATACATCTCTAGATTCATTTCTCGTTAATGAGTCTGAAATTGACTGGAAATCAGAATGTTACAACTCTTCCCCCCTTACAAAAATTTCATCCCCAAAATTTACATCACACTTAATTACTCAAATAAATGGGGGTGTTGTCGCCTCATCGTCTCTTCGTTCTCCCACGTGGCGCTTTCAGTTCCATGGTACTCCCTACTACTTTGACCAATGGAATCTTCTTATTCCTAAGGATTTGCTCCTTCCGGTCTTCGATCCTTATCAGCTTCTCCACATAAGACACTCAGTCATCCACTTCTATAGTCTCGTGGTCCAACACATGTGTCGGATCTGGTTCATACCTTCGCAGCATCGAGACATGGAACACATTATGCACTTGGGATAGATTAGGCGGCAAGACAAGGCTGTAGGTTAAGATTCCAATCCGCTCCAGTATCTCAAATGGGCCTACATACCTTGAGTTCAGCTTACCCTTCTTTCCGAATCGCGATAGTCCTCCCATCGGCGACACCTTGAGGAAGACGTGATCGCCCACTTGAAATTTCAAGGGCTTGCGCCGCTTATCCGCATAGCTCTTCTGACGACTCTGTGTCGTCCTCAGTCTATCCCGAATTATTCCCACTGCTTCCACCGATTGCTACGTCCACTTTCATCCCATTCCACCAATAGTACTGTCACAAGTTCTGATATATTTTCGTACTTCCAAGATGGATGCTATAATTGCTCCTATGAGCCTCTGATAAAATCCTTTCCCTGAGTCCTTCATCTTTTGGCATGCACAATCGTCCTCGGAACTTCAGAATTCCGTCATCAGACACTTGAAACTCGGGTTTTCTCTTGGTCTCATCCATCTCAAGGATCTTCTGAATCTCTGGGTCCGTAAATTGCAAGGTCTTTATTCCTTCTTGGACCTCAGGTTCCACCCTCAATGTAGCCATTAAGCTGGACAACTGGCTAACCTCTAGTCTGAACTCAGAATCTCTTAAATTCTCAATCATCGACCAACCCTTTATTAATAGACAGGCAATGCTCGACTTCCTACTCAGCGCATCTGCTACTCGGTTTGCTTTCCCAGGGTGATACAGTATATCACAGTCATAGTCCTTGAGCAGCTCCGTCCACCCACGCTGCCTCACGTTCAACTCTTTCTGGGAAAATAGATACTTTAAATTTTGGTGGTCGGTATAGATCTGAAACTTCTCGCCACATAAGTAATGTCTCCAAATTTTCAAAGCGAATATAATCGCCGCTAACTCCAGGTCATGAGTTGGGTAGTTCATCTCATGTGGCCTCAACTGTCTCGATGCGTAGGCTACTACTTTTCCGTGCTGCATCAACACACAGCCCAATCCTTTCAGCGAAGCATAGCTATAAATCTCGTAACCTCCCTGTCCTGATGGAATTGTCAGTACTGGCGCGGTTGTCAACCTATGTTTAAGTTCTTGGAAACTCGTCTCACACTTGTCAGTCCATTCAAACTTTGTTTCCTTCTTCGTCAACCGCGTCAATGGAATGGCTATGGATGAGAATTTCTCCACAAAACGCCTGTAGTATCCTGCCAGTCCCAAGAAACTTCTGACTTTCGTGACCGTAGTAGGCCTAGGCCAATTGGTTACGGCCTCGATCTTCATAGAATCCATTGCGATTCCTTCACCAGACACCACATGACCAAGAAATGCTACCCTGTTCAACCAGAACTCACACTTATTCAATTTTGCATAGAGCGAATGCTCCCTCAGGGTCTGCAGTACAATCCTTAGGTGCTCCTCATGTTCTGTACCACTCCTCGAGTAAATCAAAATATCGTCAATAAAGACTATGACGAATCTGTCTAGAAACTCCTTAAATACCTTATGCATCAAATCCATAAAAGCAGCTGGAGCGTTGGTCAATCCAAACGGCATCACCGTAAACTCATAATGACCATACCTCGTCTTAAAGGCAGTCTTGGGTATGTCTTCCTTCTTGATCGTCAGCTGGTGATACCCAGTTCTCAAGTCAATCTTCGAAAATACCGCCGCTCCTTGCAATTGATCAAACAGATTGTCAATCCTCGGCAGTGGGTACTTGTTCTTTACTGTCACTTGGTTCAACTGCCAATAGTCAATGCATAAACGCAAAGACCCATCTTTCTTCCTTACAAACAGCACCGGTGCTCCCTACGGTGAAGCACTAGGCCGGATAAATCCCTTGTCTAGCAACTCTTGCATCTGTACCTTTAACTCCTTAGTTCTGACAAGGACATCCTGTAAGGTGTTTTCAAAATCGGATCCGTTCCAGGAGCTAACTCGATTACAAATTCTATTTCCCGCTTCGGTGGTAATCCTGGCAACTCTTAGGGAAATACATCAGGAAATTCACGCATTACCGGGATATTCTCTAACTTTAGCTCTTCGGTAGTCATGTCCATTACTGCCACTAAGTATGCCTGACACCCTCAGACATCAACTTAGTTACTTCCAAAGATGAGATTAAGGGAATTGAGATTCGTCCTCAACTTCCCACCAATTCAAAGCTAGGGCGGCCTCTTGGATAAAACCGAATTATCTTACTACCACAGTCCACTACTGCCCCCTGCTTACCTAACCAATCCATTCCTATGATTACGTCAAAATCGTACATGGGTAGTATAGCTAGGTGAATACTTTCTTTACTCCCTCCAATCAAAATCTCGCAGTCAGTACAGTTCATTGAAACTAATACAGTATCCTTTAACAGTGTGGCAACATGCAAAATTATGTTCAACGGTTTCAATTTCATTCCCACTAATTCAGCGAACTGTGCAGACACGAATGAATGCGTGGCACCAGGGTCAAACAATGCATATGCAGCTTGGTTGCACAAGTAAACCGTACATGTGACCACACCTGGTGTCTCCTCCGCCTCTCTGCGGACTACTGCATATACTCTTCCCTGTGCCGGTGGTCGATTCTGCTCGATTTGGGGAGTTGCAGTCGATGGCCCAGCCTGCGGTCTTTGCCCTTGAGGTCGATTTGTCAGAGCTTGACTCGGGCACATCCTCATCTGGTGGCCTAGTTGACCACACTTAAAATAAGCCTTGGTCCTTATCGGGCACGGTCCATTTCCATGCTTCCTGCTACAAAGTCTACAACTCCTGTTAGTGGGGTTTGGTGGCTTCACAATACCTTTCCGCACTGGTGGCACAAATGGCCTATTGTTCACCATCGGTATTTTGCCCATCTAGTGGTTATCTCTGAAGGACGTAAATCGCGATCCAGTTGCGGTGTTTCTCTCTTTCAAGTCTCGTTCTATCATCCGGGCTCGCTCATATATTTCCTTATAAGTCCTCAAATTCAGAGTAATCATTTGACTACGGAGCTTGGGCCTTAAACCATCCCTAAATCTTCTTGCTTTCTCCTGGGGGTCCTCCACAGATCGTGGTGCGTACCTCTATAGCCTCAAAAATTCAGCCTCATACTGATCTATCGTCAGTTAGTTCTGGCACAACTATAGGAATTCTACCTACTTCCTCTCTCTGGCCATCTCTAAGAAATATTTATCATTGAACGCTGTCTTAAATGCATCCCAATTCATGGCTGTCCCTTCAGGGAAGATGCGATTCTTGGTGGCAGCCCACTAGTCATTCGCCGTACCCTTCAACTGGAACACTGCTAGCAGCACCGTATCTTCATCCGTGCACCTCAGCACTCCAAAGGCTTTCTCCAACTTCTTGATCCGCTTGGGTGCTAGCTCGGGATCTCTAGTCCCATCGAATTAAGTCGGCTTCAATTTTATGAACTGCTCTACTAGTTGGCCCATCTGTCTGGCCACGACAATTTCCTCTTGGGTGTTTACAGCTTCATTGCTCTGGTTCGGTTCACCCTGACTTCCATTTCCACCATTATTGCCATGGTTGGCATTGACAGCTGCTATGGCAGCTCCTACTACCTAGGCGATGGCAGCGTCCCGATCCTGAACCTACTTATCAATCATGTCGCCAATTCTTTCCAGCGCCCTTTACACGCCATCCATTCTTGGATCTTCAACGACAGGCGGCCTCGAGCTAGAAGCTCCGCCTTTGGTTCTTCTAGACCTTCTAGATGGGTTGCTCATCTTTATCACTTTCTATTGAACCTAGTCCACCACAAGTTCAGCGAGGAGTTAGTAACTTACTCAATCATTCAAATCCAGAGCTACTAACTATCCTTTAACAGAAATAGTTACACTGCAACAGTCCTTTCACATAATAACTTCCACAGACACTCCAACAAATAACTCATGGCCATCTCTTAGTTCCGTTCAATCCAACGGTCACCAAAATAGGCTGTACTCATTCACTTATCTAGCCACACTCATTCGGCTATCAAGCTAAAATCCAGAAATGACCTTCAACTCTAAGCAGGGAACTTAATCCTCCTGCATTACCACGACCCTTCCAAAGTCCAATGCCAACCTTAAGTACCAGGCTACAAACTATACACCCCATGCCTTATCTTAACCAGCCTCATAAGGTCTTGTTATCCATCCTAGTCCCAACTTAATCCTCTTTATTACTCCAGTCCTCAACCAACTTTCGATCGAGCTAACCTTTCTCTGATACCAAGCGAAGCGGGGATGTCACGCCCCGAACCCGTCGAGCACGCGAACATCCCTACAAGTAAACAACACATCTCTCGAGGTCCCAACATCTACAAACAAGTCGAGAGATAATATATATATATACATTAAACATGCGGAAGTGGTACTCAAATAAATTCACGTGCAAAATATAAGTTAAGTGGGACCTAGATAACATAATAACTTTCATACATCATAACATATTGTTCGTAAAAATACCGACTACTACAATCCGCTAGGCATGGGGCGATGAGGTAAGCACATAAAAAAAAGGGGGTGTGACCATCATCAATATCCAAAATAGCCATGATCGGGGGTTGCCATCAAAAGATCGAACCAATAAACTAGGACACCTAAGATGAGCTACTAGAGTCCCATGTATCCCCTGTCTCCTCTGTCGGCTCGTACTCCGAGAGCATCTCGGAACAGACCTCGATAGAATCCTCCATGGTCGCCTCATGCGACAACTCCACCAGATCCTCCTCGGTAGCCTCTACGACAATCGCCTCGTCCTCAAAGAACTCCAAGGTCGGGGTCTTCTCTGGTCCATTCCTAGACCGTACTACAAACCCCTCAGGCAGCTCCTGCTCCCCGGCGGTCTGGCGCCAATCAAGGATAACTCCCTAGGGTACCTCGTGGGGCTTCGGCGGCCCAATCAATTCATCTCCGATCTTCTTAAATCATGCATCGAACCTATGAGGCTTCCAGTCTAGACTACTCTTGTCAACCCATACAATCGTACACTTTCTCACATAAACGTTCCCTTAACTATCTGGAAACTCGTCAAAATATATCGTTATCTCCTTGGGATCCCCAAAACGATTAGGCTACATGCCTAAGGCCTAAGATCTATAAAAATAGGGGTCTCCAAAAGGGGTGAGATACACATCTCAGTAAAAGAATCCTAACCCTAGGTTAGGCCGACCGTCTACGCAGGGAGTATACCCCAACTTTCCAAACTCATAATCACACAGGCACATACAAATAAAAAATAGTGACACACAGATGATGGGCATACAGCTATGACACCATGTCACACTCAAAATGATCATGCACACCTCATCCTGCCATTTCACCATAACCACCTCTTCCTGCTTGTCACATTTTCCAACCCGCGAATAGATCGCATCAGGCTCGATCGGCGTAAATGCATCAGACCGTCATTGGCAACCCGCGTAAACTCATCAAGTCCCAATGAATCTTTAGGTCAATATCATCACCTGATACCTACATCCCGTGAATAGATCGCACCAGGACCGAGGCCATCTCAACCTCGCGAATAGATCGCATCAGGGTGCCACATAACATCAACTCCACCCCGCGATTACATCGCATTAGGGTATCCACCTCCCGCCCCGCGTCTCATACGCCTCAGGGCCTCGCCATGTCATGCTCATGCCATGATTTTCAATTCATTTTCTATACATGACGACATGTGCAATTCAGACACTATTCAAAGACTGATGGCATGCAAGACAATCAAGTAACACACACACATGGCAGATAATTCGAGCACAAAAAATGGCACACATAAACCCCCTATACAATCTTAGGACATTCTAAGAACAATCCTCTTGAAAACTCTCACAAATCATTCAATTTATCGCTTGACTCGTCTAATCGAGTCCAATCTTCCTATCCTAAGTTTAGGATTCTCTTACCTTGCGTCTGATACCACAATAATTCTCCTCTTAAGCCTTCACCAATTTGGTCCCAAGGGTTTAAAATCGTACTTACCACGCAACCTAGAATTTTCAATCAATTCGTCTATTTCCTTATCCAATTCCTCAATCCATAAATCACAATCATCCATAACATAACCCTCATCATCTTAACATATTTTAAACATCAATTTGGGACTCAAAGTCATCTGTTTTTACTCAAACAGAACCGGTCTTGCACAGAACCGAACCGATTCATTTCAGTTCTGTGCAAACCGTGCACAATCCATCCCAAATCAACTTCAAATCCATCATCTACTCATTATCCTACCTCTTAACATGTCTATCTAAGTGTCTAGGGGTCTCATCGAAGGTTTGAAGTCAAGTCATCTTTGGAAACCCGTTGAAAGTCGCCGGTCCTCCCAAGGTCAGAATTCGACAGTTTCTGTTCCAAGTTCACAAGACCTATTTGAGGTCAAAACTTTACCAAATCACTCTCAAATTTTTATCAAGAAGTCATACAGATGTCCTTTAGACCTCCATAAAATTTGATCTAAAGAATATAAAATTTCGGCCTCCAAAAGGGTTAGAAACCGAACCTACCTCAGATTAGATCAGATTCTATCGGCACTTGAGAAAACACTTGGCCGGATCTCCTCAATGGTCCAAATGGCTTGCTTCTAACTCGAGGAGGTCGGCAAGACGTAGAGCTAGGTTGGTATGGTCGGCCGATGGTCAGGCGGTGGCTAGAGGGTGGCGTCGTGGGCGGCGAACGGAAGCACTAGAACTGGTCGCCGGTGAACAGAAACAAGGAGGAAGAAGAAGAGTGATCGTGGGTTTCAGGGGAGAGTTATGGCCGGTCATGTGAGAGGAGAGAGAGAGGAAAAATCTATATACAAAGCTTGAGTCAAAGGAGTTGAATGGTAGGTATGAAATAGTAGACTTGACCACCCAATGGTTGATCTTGTGACACTTGTCCCACTTGTCATTCAACTTGATCCAATGGTCAATATTTATCCACTTTTTCGGCAGCTCTTGGGGGTGTATAAAGTCCAAAATACCTTCTTCAAATGCATGGACAAGGCTTTAAGCTTGAGGGGTAAAAGGGTAATTTTACTCTCGACGTTCAAAACATCATTTTTCTCGCTCTAAATTTCTTCGATAGGACAATAGCCAATCCGAATAACGTTGAAATTCTTGATTTTCTATTTCAAATTTTTCAAAACTCATTTCTGATGGTTTTCTCTATCAGACGTGGTTCCAACCTATCTCAAACAGACAGGTGGCTTTTGCAGACTTTACGCGTATCGACCCTGTGATTCTCATCACATTTAGGGCTCGTCAATTCGTGGTGGCTTTGGTTGTCATGTAATTGTGAGGGTCTATCACTAGTTCCTATGGTCTCGATTTTCATTGTCCGATTTAGGAAAATTTTGCAAATCATATGTTGGTTAAGCGGCATCATCCGCGCTCCAATCTTATGACACTCGCAAGACATTCCCTAATCATTCTTGGATCGGCCTTTTGTGGCTCTAAATATCCCCTCGACAATCTTTATGGTCAAAGCGCCATTTCTTATCCGAATTCCCTAGGTCCACGTATCATGTCTCGCGTTAGCCTTTCCCTTTTAGTCAGTCTACTCGAACTGATATGATTCGAGTTAGATATAACTGAAATACATCTCTAGATTCATTTCTCGTTAATGAGTCTGAAATTGACTGGAAATTAGAATGTCACAGATTACCTAAAAAAAATTGTATAGTAAGCAAGACATAATAATGCACAGGGTCAGTCCATGGCTAAACTGGACTCATAGACGCCATCCGAAGTTGAATAATACTAGCGACCAGGAAATTTTAGTTTCGTCATATTTTGGTAAACAATTCATAGAAAATCACCGGGACATAAAAATGGCGTAAAATATTAAAAGATTATAGCTAAGAGGCCAATGAACAATTTTGATGTTTGGTGATTGAGCTGAAAATGAACCAATTATCCAAGTTTAATGCGTTTTCATGAAAAATAATGTCCAGAAAATTGTTTCGTCTGCCGATGGCTAAATGAATGAAGGACCCCTTTAAATTGTGATTTAAAATATGGAATTTTGCAGGCTATTAGTTGAAACATCAACCTACAACTTTCATGCTTTTAGATTTGGCAAAATAGGTCATTTATTAGTGATGTTCTGCAAAATGATATGGAGTCTGAAAAAACATGAGAAATTCCAGCCTGCTCCACTACGGTCATTAATTCTATATTAAATAGAAAACATGTTGGATTGTTACCAAAATTTTCCACGCAATAGATGAGGATCTTGCGGACATTTCTCATCTAAATTTCAAAAATCAACTCCTATCCGAAAAGGGTGCAAAAAATCAACTAACACCCACTCGTCAGACTGAAAACATAATTGAATATTTGACTGAAAATGTAAGAAAGGATAACAAGGTCTTTAATCCGATGAGAATTCCCTAATAGAGACCTAATATAAGCAAAATAAATTGACAACAAGACATGGACGACTAATAGCCTATCACTTTGAGAGCCCAGCTCCGTTTTTTGATTTCTTGGGCCGTGAACCAGCTTGGTCCTTCAAACGTTTAATGGTTTTCCTCGCCATGTCGATCTCCTTGTGGGCTTCAGCTAGTGATCGTCTAAGTTCGTTATTCATATATCGGGCCGGGGTGATATCTGGAAGCTTCGGTCGCCACTCTTCAGGGATGGAATGCTTTAGTCGATATTCCTTGGTGGATCAATAGGCCTCCTCAGCTCGCTCCAATGGCTTCCTTGGGAAACTGAGCTTGACTGGTTGAGAAGCCGCCCATAGATAGCGGATGGCGATGACTGTCTCCTCGTGATCTGTTGTGGTGTTTTCGAAGCTCAGCTGCGCTTGGACGGTCGGAAGTGATGGGGGCAACTTCTGGACGCATCCATACTGACGAATGACTCGAGGAGGATAATATTCTGTTAATCCAATGATGCCCAAGAGAGGGACCAGATCGGTACGACCAGAGGTTAAACGAGTCTCGCTAAGATGAACCTAGCCGGCACACCATTGGAGGGACTTGGCAGATGAACCTCCCACAAGCTTTAGCCATTCGAAAAAATGATAATCAGGGGTATTATTCTACTTTTATTTGAAAACAACCAATGGAGGGGCGAAGTTCCTAATGGCTTCAGTTGACACAAGCTCTTGACATTCTTTAATATGTGACAAAAACTAGACTTGCAAAAGCTCAACGGAGGCCCTTAAGATCTTGGATTTGCCCCGCCTAAATTTGTTTAGTGAGATAACAGTTTCAACAAGGATAGCATTGATAAAATTTCTTTCTTCACAAACTTGATGAACAAAGTGCGCCAGACAGGGCATGATTGCATTTTTATTATGAGGAAAAATGACTAATCCAAAAAATGCTAGCAAGAATACTTTGTCCCTTTGCAGAGACTGAGCTCAAGCAAAACAATCTGAAAATAAAGAGAAAGGACAATGTCCATAGTTTTCTTTTAAAACCCTTTGTGAGATTTCGAATTTCAGCCCCCTCGAGACTTGAGATATGAAATGAAATCTCAAAACTAAAAAATAGAAAATCAAGAATTCCAACCTTACAATGGGATTAATCGTCGCCATATCGAAGATATTTAGAATCAGAAAAATAACGTTCAGGACGTCGAGGGTAAAATTACCATTTTACCCCTCAAGCCTTAGTCTTGCATTTATAATTGAACAAGGGCATTTTGATCATTGATACACCATTATAGCTGCCGAAAATTGGAGAAATTGGCAGCCATTGGATAAAACATTGATTGACACATGGACAAGTGTCAAAGGATTAGGCATTGATATTGATGGGAACACTTTCAACCTACCATTCAACCTTGGTGACCCTTGAATATGTGTATATACTACTCTCTCTCTCTCTCTCTTCATCCGAGCATCACCATCATCTGCCTATCTTCTTCTTCTTCTTCTTCTTCACCGAGAAGCTGCACCGCCGACAAGCATTGCCCACTGGTTGCGTTGCCATCAACCGCCACTCCCGGTGACTTTCAGCTGCCGAACTAACCACCAGCTCCTTCCTCATCCTCTTTTTGACAACCTCCAATTAGAATCAAGTCATTTGACCCACTGAGGAGCTCCGGCTAACCATTCTCCCGGAAGTCAACAGAAACCATCGCAGGTGGAGGTAAGCCGCTGTTTAGACTCCATAAGACCCCGAATCCTTTGAATCTTTCGACCAAATTTTGTGGACATCTAGAGGACTTATAGACTGAGCTATGGTAAAAATTTTGGAGGAATTTGATAGAGTTTCGACAAAAAACTGATCGATTGAGGACTTAGAGGAACCGGCACCATTCAAGGACTTTTCGGCGTTGTCTTGACTTCAAATTTTCGATGAGGCTTCCCAACTCCTAGAAATACATGTTAGCAAGTGGATTAGTAAATAAATTGAGGATTTAAATTAGTTTAAGGGCTGGTTAGTTGAGATATGCACAGAGCCGAAAATGCCCTGTTTCGGTTCTGTGCATATCGAATCTGTGGGGGCTGTTGGGAGTTGAATTGAGCTCTAAATTCATCATTGAGACATACTAGGATGTCAATGGGTATGTTATTTAGGTTTATGCTTGGTGGATTGATAATTGGACGACGAAGAATTGACGAAATGGATGAAATTCCATTAGGTACACGGTTGCCCTATTTTGGAACCGTTGGAGCCGAACCCTCGAAGTGCTTAGAAGGAGATTTGTGTTGATTTTGGCACAAGGTGAGAAGTTTTATAAGCCTTGGCTAGGAGGATTGGACTCGATTGAGTGAATTAAGTGTGAAATTAAATTGGTTCTTGGAAGTTTAAAGTGTGATTGTCCATTATGCGCCCTTAAGATGTATAGATGGCTTGAATGCTTGACAATGTTTGTGTCATGAATTGATTGTCGCATTTGAGTGTTGAATTTAATTGTCTTGTATCCCATAGATGTGTTGCTCATTGCATGAGTTTGCATTTGATTATGAGTTCTGAATTGAAATGATCATTTGACAAGTCTGAGGAACTTGTGACACCTTAAGGCGTTGAGACGCGGGGTTGAGTGGATAGATACCTTGAAGCATTGAGGCGCGGGATTTGTGTTGAATGATACCCTGAGGCGTTCTGAACGGGGGCGTAAATCGATACAGGCCTGAAATGAAATTGAAAACCTGATGCGTTTAAGCGGATTTGTCAATGAGATGGTCTGAGGCGTACTTACGCGGACCGAGCATGAGGCGTTCTAAATGCGAACGTAAATCAACACATGCCTAGAATGAAATTGATAACCTGATGCGTTTACATGGGTTTGTCAATGAGATGGTCTGAGGAGTACTTACGCCGATCGAGCCTGAGACGTTTTAAACGCGGGCATAAATCAATGGAGGCCTGAAAACCTAATGCATTTACACGGGTTTGTCAATGAGATGGTCTGAGGCATACTTACGCGGACCGAGCTTGGGGCGTTCTAAACTCAGACGTGAATCAAATGGAGGCATGGAATGGTGGAAGGTGCGACTTGATTTGGTTGTGTGTGCATAATTGGAATGATGAGATGTGATGCCATGGTTGTGTGATTGACGCTCGTCTGTGCCTTATGTATTTTAATTGATGTTGAATGCCTCATGTGATTGCTTATGCATTTTTGTTCGTGATTGTATTCACCTAAGTGTACGGTCAGCCTAACCTAGGGTTAGGACCTGTCTTACTGAGATTTATATCTCACCCCGTCGTGGAATTAACTTTTTTAGGTCCCAGGCGATGGAAATCTGAGCCTGCCAATGATGGGTATTCGAAAAAGTAATTATAGGAAATGGATTTACACGTTTGTGACTTTAGAGATTTCGTATCACCTTGAAGTTAGAGTTGTATCCTCAGAACCTGTAGTCGGCGTTCATAAGAAGACGTACTATATGTCCTGAGTCATCTTAAGTTCGAATTTTATGGAGAAATTTCATCGCTTCCATATGTTTGTATCATTGAGAATTTATAAATTGTTGACCGACGAATCCTGGGAACCATTGAGACAAGACGGCCCTGGTGGGATTTTGCGTGCGTTCAGGACGTGACATCCTCGTTTAAATGGTATCGGAGCAAGGTCAGCTTAATCTAATGTGATTGAGACTTGAAGTGATAAGGAGCGATGACTTGAAGACAATTAGGTAGTAAGACCTTGAGGGATGAGCATGGATTGCATAATCTTGAGGACTATAGGCTTGAACATGTATAGTATTCTAATAGTTCTAGTGCCGATTTAATGGATGATCTTGAGTGATTTTATGAATAAGATTCACAAGGAAGTGAATAGAAATTGATGAGTCATAAGCCTGGATTTAAGGTCGCTAGAGAATAGCTTATGAATAAAGGGTCGATTGGGTTATATGATTATGATTGTGGTTTGTCAATGACCCAACTTGGGAAATATGAGTTATAAAAAGACGACTGATATTAGTGTATTCAGGCTTGAATTGCATTATATATTGATGGTTTAGCTATCGATTACTATTGACAACCTTGGATGATATGAGATGGGGTGTATACAAGGAAGCAGGTAAGGAATATTTTTTTTTATTAAAGGTAAGTTGTGATCGAATGCATATGGATTTGATTTAGTTAGCGACTCCATTTGAGGTATATGGTTGAATATAGGCAATTGATCGATAGAATTAGAACTCTTCAATGGATAGGAATTGATCTAAAGGCGATTGTGATATGGCAAGTGGTGAGGACAGTCATGTTGTACATATGTTTGTGATTATGAAATAAAAGTTGATGAGGGTGCATGCATGAACTTATCTCTGTTGGACTTAATAAACCATTGCTTGGTATGGGACAAGTTAATGAGATACCTATAAATCGTCATGAAGCATGGGATAGGACTTGTGGAACGGGGCTTTCTCCGTAGATGTATAACTTGGAACAACCTGCAACGGCCAGGATTGATGAGAGCGGGGAGTGATCACCGGGGCAGAGCGGTCCGGACAAGGAGCGGCTCCTGGCAGGCTTCTAGAAAGACAAGAAGCAGGAATGACCTAAGTTATAACTTGAAAGGGAAAGTCTAGGTATCAGGTTGAGTCCAATTATGGTTAAGAGATGTATGACACGGGGTTGATTCTCGAAAAGAATGATCGAAAGTGGCATGACATGTGTAAAGACGCATATGAGTGGCATTGTTAAAAGCTTCGTGCTTGGCAGTGGATGCCCTTTGAAATAGAAAGGTGATGTTTGTGATGGGCCTATTAGGCATGTTTTTTGATTGTTATCATGTGATTAGCTTGGCCAAGGTATAACTGAGAGGTTAGATGACCTATGAGGTTTATACCCATTGAACTGATATCTGTTGAGAATGAGATAGCCTGTCGCATATATGATATAATGGCAAATGCCTTATGCTTATGATATGAGCGATTGACCTAATTGAGTTTTAGCCTAGTCGAAACTGGCTTGATGAATGGTTGCTGCTAAAGGATGATTTGGAGTCCTTAGATAATTGGCAATTAGTTGAGAGTTGCATAGGGACCACTGGATGGTTGTTTGATGGTGATAGATGATGATATGAGCAGCCTAAGACTGCTAGACTTGAGTAGATAACTTAAGTCTTTAATTTCCAGAGGAAATTGTAGTGGTTCGAGTGCCATAAAAAACTAATGAGGTTGAACGACAAGAGAATGGTCACTAGAGGAGCATTGGCTTGAGTATGCAAGATATGATATTACTCTAGAACTGAAGGGAATCGTGAGTATTGAGTAAAGATGAGTAACCAGAATACAAGTGCTAAAAGCGTTTGGCTCGAGCTTGTAGGCTGTAAAAGACCTAAGAGTTGAAAGGGTCGTGAGAACTTTGAATGGAAATGAGAAAGTAGATGAGTAGGTAGACTCGAGAAAGAGCTGTCATTGTTATCCCAGTCACTGAGATTGCAGTTGCTTTTGCTAACAAAGTGAATGGTAAAGATCATAGGAAAGGCGATAGAAAATGAAAATCGCTCGATGGAAAGCTTGTGGAACGATGTATAAGACTGAGATTGACTAAGGTTCGATGGAGAAAATGATGCCTAAACTACCTTTCTCTGGATTGAGAATTTGGAAAAGAACCTTAGAAGTATTGAATTCATTGAGGAAGAGAAGCGACTCTAATAGCTATTAGCCTGAACAGGCTGTCAATGATTAATGAAAGGTTACCAAAGGAAGAATTTCCCTTGAAGGCATGATATTTGCCTGGATTGTCTTCGTTGAATTGTTCCATGGAAAGTACCTTTCTGAGGTTACTCAAGAGTAAGGATTGCCTGAACTTTAATATCTTTGAAAGGACCTGAGAAAGGTTGATCATTATGAGATAGAGTTCTCAAGGTTGTCTAAGCGTATTAAGGGTGGTCAATGACCCTTTAAGTGAGATGTGAAGTCTCTGAGTGGATTGAAATTTGAAAGCCTCATGGCTAATTGTTATTCCTGAATTTGATAAACTGTAATGGACATCAAGAAAAGAAGTGGATGATCGAAAGAGGGATAAGTAAGAGAATTTTTGTTCATGGATTGTAAGAAAAGAGAACTTCACTTATGAAACATAGAATGTGCCTGTAAGAAAATGTCGTTACTATGACATAAGGCTTATGGTGATTAACCTTTTGTTGTCGTAAGGAATAATAAGGAGATTGATGAGTCAGTCTGTTAGACCCTATGGATTTTATGAGATTGATTGAGGTTGAATCGAAATCATTAAAAGTGGTATTGCGAGTTATCACCCCTAGAGAATAGGGCATTGTCCTTAAGGACGATTGGATCATAACATGATCATTGATGGAAAGAAAGGTGAATGGGCTTGATGGTCATAGTTACTTACGATTTTAATGAATGGATGAATGAGCAAAAAGGGTGTTTAGATTGTAATCGCAAGGCGACTTGAGGAAGTCGAATTGAATATTTGAAATTTGAATTTGTGGAGACCAAGGAAGAATGAAACTTGTCACTTGAGGTGGCTTAACCATTGGAAGGATAATGCTAAAGTGTGGTGGCATTAGAATCCGGAAGTGAGGGAACTGTTGTTGGCGAGACTCCAAGACGGATGTCTTATAGGATAAGAAGGACAAGGTGGATTCAAAGTAAAAGAATGCCACTGAAGTGTATGGTTTCCTTCACAGGATAAGCGATCCTAGTGTGGAAGGAAGAAAAAAAAATGTCAATTGTCTTGGTGCTAAAATGAAACGTCTGGACTAACGAGGAGGACACAAGCTTGAATGGGTTTTGAAAGTCAAGTCCGAGAAGCTGTCTTATGAACAACGTTGAATTCCAAGATGATGTCGAGATTCAGTTGAATGTACGAAATTGAGATAAGGTCGCATTAGCTGGTTGTGAAACCAAGAAGTCAAGACACTAATGCTTCTTGAGAAAAAAGGGACAAAATGAATAGAATGTTGCGTAGTTCAAGTAGGGACTCATGAGAGTAGAGGGCCAAGGTTTGAGCTCTCAAATGAAAAGTATGAAGAACAAATTGAAGATTCGACACCTGATAGAAAGAAGCTGATAAAAGTCGAATTGAGTCTCTAATGAATAATTGGATTGATTGTTACCGTCTTTAGAGATGATGAATAGACTCATTTAAGGAGTCATAAGAAACATGAATAACTTTCGAGAATATCCTACGGACTCTAAGGAAATGCTCGTTGTGTACCGCTAATTGTGAAGAGCACGAGTTGCGGATTTGATGAGGTAAGATTCCTCAGTAGTGAAATTTCTGAAAAATGAAATCCCTGTGGAGCCCTTGAGGAATGGAATAAGTGATGAATCGACTAAGATCGATGTGAGTTGCGGAAATTGGAAGTTTCCTAGAATTGGTGAATTGTTATGGATGGATCGGGGGAAGATTTCCCACAAAAGCAATTCCATAGATGAATGAATACGAAAAGAGTTTTCGAGGAATTAAGTCAAGTTGATGACTACGCCGACAATAGTGTTCCTACTTGGAATTAAAAAGGGGTCGAGTGAATCAGAATGACGTGACGCAGAAAGGAAATTGAGGCGTAGCAAGACAAACTAAATTGGACTATACGAATACGTCGTGATAGTAAAGCTATATGAGTTGGAACGTATAATGCATGGGTGGAGTTGGCTTGCAAATGTTCTTGCGATGAAGTTGGAAAACACAACTCACATAGGAGGTTTCAAGTTTATACAAACCATAAGAATTTGAGGTATGTGGTTGCCTAGAAAAATTGAATGAGGAACAACGTATGTAAAGGAGATTGCTTAAGGACTAAGGATGAAATATCCTTAGTAGTGGATGCATATAAGTGAAAATTGAGCATCGTGCATTTGGCGAATAAAGGATAGGCTTTGCTCAAGGAAATAAGAGATTCAATTCCTAAATTAGAAGGTTGTCAATTGATTAGTTTGATAACTACCTGAAGCATCAAGCTTGAAGTCAGAAAGGAATTGAGATGCTGCGATGAACAAACCCTAACATTTAAGGGGCTATGGAAATGGATAGAACATGGAGGAAATCCAGATTTTCGAATGCCTGGGAAAGAAAAGTCAAAGTTGAGGGTAGAAACCTTAAAGTCCCATAGACGAGAGAATGAGTCCAACATTGAAGAGAAACTTAAAGAAATGACCTCATCAGAAATTCAAAGGGAGAATTATGGTGTCTCTTGGGATGGCACAAAGGTGTGCCAGACTTGCATCGATATTATCGATGGAATGGACTGAAAATTTGGTTAGTTGAACATGAGGTCAAGTATTAAATGTGTCGACAAGAAAAAGACATGCCCTTGAAAGGATTGATTCGTCGAATGGTATGACATTAAAGAGTGCATTTTGGCGAGGGTTTAGTAATAATGGTGATGGACAAATGGAAGAGACGATGTGAACGCCCGAGGATAAACTGCTGACAGATGTTAGGAATATCGAAAGAGAATGGAGAGCAAATCAGATTGAGGATTGAAGGAGATAAGTCCAAGAAAAAAATGGCTTTGGTCGGAAAGGACAAGTAAGATCGTCAAATTATGAAAGGAATTATCCGGAATAATGAGGATGCGATGAGACGCCAACACCCCAAAGGACTGGATGGTTAGAAGGTTGCAAATTTCGAGGACGAAATTTCCTTAAGAGGGGAAGATTGTGACATTCCGAATTGTCGTCCCCTCGAGGCTTGAGAAATGAAATGAAATCTCAAAATTTGAAAACAGAAAATCAAGAATTTCAACATTACAATTGAATTGGCCGTCGCCATATGGAAGAAATTTAGAATCAGAAAAACGACGATCCGAATGTCGAGGGTAAAATTACCATTTTACCCCTCAAGCCTTAGTCTTGCATTTATAATTGAACAAGAGCATTTTAGTCATTGATACCCCATTATAGCTGCCGAAAATTGAAGAAATTGGCAGCCATCGGATGAAACATTGATTGACACATGGACAAGTGTCAAAGGATTAGGCATTGATATTGATGGGAACACTTTTAACTTGCCATTCAACCTTGGTGACCCTTGAATATGTGTATATACCACACTCTCTCTCCCTCTTCAGCCGAGCATCACCATCATCTACCTGTCTTCTTCTTCTTCTTCTTCACCGAGAAGCTGCACCGCCGACCAGCACTGCCCGCCGGTTTTGTCGCCGTCGACCACCACTCCCGGTGACTTTCAGCCACCGAGCCGACTACTAGCTCCTTTCTCATCCTCTTGCCGACAATCTCTAAGTGGAATCAAGTCATTTGACTCACGAGGAGCTCCGGTCAACAATTCTCCCGGAAGTCGACGGAAATTGTCGCAGCTGGAGGTAAGACGCTGTTTAGACTCCGTAGGACCCCGAATCCTTTGAATTTTTCTTCCAAATTTTGTGGACATAAAGAGGACTTGTAGACTGAGCTGTGGTAAAAATTTTGAAGGAGTTTGATGGAGTTTTGACCCCAAATGGGTCTTGTGTTTGAAGGATAAAAAAATGACTGGTTGAGGACTTAGAGGAACAGGGGCCATTTAAGGACTTTCCGACGTCCCCTTGACTTCAAATTTTCGATGAAGCTTTCCAACTCCTAGGACTACATGTTAGAAAGCGGATTAGTGAATAAATTTTGGAATTAAGTTAGTTTAAGGGCTGGTTAGTTGAGATATGCATAGAACCAAAAATGCCCTGTTTCGGTTCTGTGCATACCGAATCTGTAGGGGCTGTTGGATGCTGAATTGAGCTCCAAATTTATCGTTGATATGTACTAGGATGTCAATGGGTATGCTATTTAGGTTTATGCTTGGTGGATTGATAATTGGACGACGAAGAATTGACGAAATGGATGAAATTCCATTTCGTCAATTAAGTCTTGGCTAGGAGGATTGGCTAGGAGGATTGGTCTCGATTGGGTGAATTAAGTGTGAAATTAGATTGGTTCTTGAAAGTTTAAAGTGTGACTGTCCATTGTGCGCCCTTGAGAGGTATAGATGGCTTGAATGCTCGACAATGTTTGTGCCATGAATTGATTGTCGCATTTGAGTGTTGAATTTAACTGTCTTGCATGCCATAGATGTGTTGCTCATCGCATGAGTTCGCATTTGATTATGAGTTCTGAATTGAAACGAACATTTGGCACGTTTGAGGAACTTGTGACACCTTGAGGCGTTGAGACATGGGGTTGAGTGGATGGATACCATAAGGCGCTGAGGCGTAGGGTTTCTGTTGAATGGTACCCTGAGGCATTCTAAACGCTGGCGTAAATCGACACCGGCTTGTAATGAAATTGAAAACCCGATGCGTTTACGCGGGTTTGTCAATGAGATGGTTTGAGGCGTACTTACGCGGACCGAGCCTGAGGCGTTCTAAACGCAGGCGTAAATCAACACAGGCCTAGAATGAAATTGATAACCTGATGCGTTTACGCGGGTTTGTCAATGAGATGGTCTAAGGCGTACTTACGCGGACCAATCTTGAGGCGTTCTAAACGCGGGCGTAAATCAATGGAGGCATAGAATGAAATTGAAAACCTGATGCATTTACGAAGGTTTGTCAATGAAATGGTCTGAGGCGTACTTACACCGACCGAGCCTGAAGCGTTCTAAATATGGGCGTGAATCAAATGGAGGCATGGAAAGGTGGAAGGTGCAACTTGATTTGGTTGTGTGTGTGTAATTGGAATGATGAGATGTGATGTCATGGTTGTGTGCTTGATTCTTGTCTGTGCCTTATGTATTTTAATGGCTTTTGAATGCCTCATGTGATTGCTTGAGCATTTTTGTTCGTGATTGTATTCACCTGAGTATACGGTCAGCCTAACCTAGGGTTAGGACCTGTCTTACTGAGATTTATATCTCACCCCGTCGTGGGATTAACTTTTTCAAGTCCAGGCGATGGAAATCTGAGCTTGCCAATGATCGGTATTTGAAGAAGTAATTATAAGAAATGGATTTACACTTTTGTGACTTTAGAGATTTCATATCACCTTGAAGTTAGAGTTGTATCATCAGAGCCTATAGTCGGCGTTCGTAAGAAGACGTACTTTATGTCCTGAGTTATCTTAAGTTTGAATTGTATGGAGAAGTTTCATCGCTTCCATATGTTTGTATCATTGAGAAGTTATAAATTGTTGGCCGATGGATCCTGGGTACCTCGAGACAAGACGACTCTAGTGGGATTTTGCGTCTCTGACGGGTTCGGGATGTGACACCCTTTGCACGATAGGTAATTCGACCATGAGAAAATTGGCTAAAACTCGCGGGGCATCACCTTTCAAGCATGGGATAGTGAGCTCTGCGTCAAGAGACTTACCAATATGCACGCTATATTCCTCTAAGGCTGGCGTGAGTTCATGCTTGCCAACCAGAAAGGTGGCTGTCTGAGGCATCCAGCAATGAGCAAGAGCTTGGATCATCTCAATACAAACTTTGATATCTAGCAAATGAATGAGCTTCCCCAATCAGTTTTCAACGTAGTGACGCACAACTCCATCCAGCTGAGGGAGCCAATCAATCAAATTTTCTTTCGTGACCTCGATGGTTCGAATGTTTTCGTGCCCCATGAAGTGATAGGTTGACTCAATGACACACCTAATAGCCATGGACTGACTTAGGGGAATATATAAAAGAAAGAAAATATACAATGATGAAGTCAAATACAAAGACAAGCGAATGACGGATGCATGCTTTATTAACCAAGTTTTTAGAGCTCTTAAGGGCAAATCTGACTTGACAATTAAAGTCGTACCTAGCCATTTTAAAGCTTTGGGGAACATTAAGAGACCCCTCATGCCCGTGGATTCAGGCCTGAGCGGGGAATCTTAATGTTATCGAGGTCGAGGGCAAGAACGTCCATTCCTCCATCCTGAGGCTAGGCATATTCTTACCCAGACACCATCCTAGGTTCATTTAGCATTTTAGGTCTAATGTAATGTCATGAGTCATGTGTGACAGGTTTAAATCACTCAATGATAGCATTTTATAATAAAATAAAGCGATTAAATTAAATGCCAAAAAGTAAGTGAACCTACAAAAAATCGTCATGAAAACGAAGCACCATGGAGTATGATTATGGAAAATATAATCGAATGAAAATCAATCAAACCCCAAATTAGTAGGTCCCAAAAAAAATCAATCACATTCAAGACAAGTCACAATCAATCAATCAAGGTATAGATCACGCAAATCAAAGGCTTAAGTCCTCAATTTTTTCTAATTTTTCCAAAAATTTAAGGGTTAATTATGAAGTGTCGAAAAATTAATTTTAATTTTTTGAAAATTAGACAATCAGGGCACCCTTTAATTTTTCCGAAAAAAATTAAAAAAACATTCCCTAGTGGAGTTGCCAAGTTGTCGCGACCTAAAATTAATTTGAATTAGGATAATGGATCATTAGGTTAACTAGATGAATTAGCTAACCTAATACGGACTCTCCCAAGCCCTACCAATTTGCAACTTAGGTTTTACTGAAATGATTTTTAATTAGAAGTCGCCACTAATTGCTTCTCGATAGGTCGATTAGAAACCTAAATAAAATAGCAAGAGAACTATTTTATTTCTACGAGCCAGAGATAATGAGTTCGGGACTTAGTTATATTAATTAAAATTTAATTAATGTCCTTTCGGTACCAATTTCATGAAAATGCCTTTTTCTGATTGGTTTATATGACTTGAATTTTTTTTTTGTCTTTTCGAATTTCTTAAAAAAAAATTGAGCGAAATTAAACAAGAATGCCCATAATATACCTTGATATCCGAATTTCGATAATTCACTCATTCCCAAATATTCAGATTAGAGTAGAATTTTTAACGCTACATCCTCGAAGATTCAAGTTAGTATGCGAGTACATGTATGAGACGACAACGTCCCTCTTGCCAGAAGGAAAGAATAAGAAGTCTTATACTAAATTACTATACTACCCCATAAAATCATGGGTAAGGCGTGCAATTTATTTTTTCGAGGGTCTAGGCACGTGGGAAGCATATGTTATGGGCATGTTTGCTTGAAAATGTGCAAATATTTTTAAATTAGGAAAGATGAGTCATTCAAGCTTAACAATTTTCGAAAACCATCTAAGGTGGTCGAAATTCTAAAGAGGCTAATCCCTTATCCGCAATGGATTCACATCTTTTAAATTAAGAAAGATTATCTCTTAAGATGTTTGTGGAATTTTTTTAGATAATCTTTAGAATTTTAAAAGATATCTTATCTGGATGAAAATCATATCTTAACTCTTCAGATTTTGAGAAATTAATCTTTAAGGTTTGGAAAGATTAACTCTAGATAATTTCCCAGATTATTCTCAAAATTTCGGATATAATGGAATGAAGCTCAAACTTTATCTCTAATCAAATGATGTTCAGAAAATTTGCATGAGATAAGATAAGATATATAAAATGATCATCCCAACTAACTCACATGCTCAAGATAACAATCGAGATCAAAAGTTTATCAATGAGTAAAATAATTACCCAATTCAGCTAATTAGACAGTGTCTAATTCAGTACAATCATTATCCATAACATGAAAAGAATAATCAGACAATCAGGATAATGCCATTCGACCAATCCAAGATAAAATTCAAGGCAACGATACCCGCCATAAGCAATTCAACAAAGACAATGAGGATGTACCAAAAATCAAATTTTTTTTTTTTGGTAAGGAAACCAAAAAAAAATCAATTTTTATCAAAATTTTTACCAAAAATCAACTTTTATTCACAGAAATTCTGATTTATTTATATTTAGTCCAATTTGATCTTAAAAAGTTGTTGAATAAATCACTAGTTTAAGAAAAGACATGGTTTCAATTAAATTTTATCAATTCCCAAAGTGTCACCCAATCCAACAAATTTTTATGGACAAATTGAACTTGGTAAAATAAATCAGACTCATGAGATCCAATTTTCGATTTTGAGCACAAATTGATAGAAATACTTGAATTTGTCCACCCCAATTGCAAATCAACATTTGGAATCATACACATGCAAGTTACCAATTTAACGAGCATCGAATTGCAATCGAGAGTTGAAGAAAATTACCTCTTTCAAGCTAAAATTCTGCACGTGCGCAAGCCAATTTTTCCGCCCGAAACAGCCCAGAAAAACCTGCATTTAATAATTAGTGAGAGCACTAAAATAACGGTGCTTTTTGGACATGTGCAGTAGTGAAACAAGCCTCAATTAGCCACAAGTCCAAGTGCTGAACTGCAGCGAAACAAGCTGAGATCTTGTAGCAAAATCTCCGCGGCCACAGTAAATAGGACAAGAAAACAGCTTGGGTCTTTGGTTGGTTTGCAAGGTCTCCTTTTCTCTAACTAGAGCTGTTGCTTTAAGGCTGTCTTTTTTACTCTCTCTCCTGCAAGGATGAACTTGACCAGATATTAGTCCACCATTGACCAAAAAAATTATGAGAAAATTGGGCGCACGGGGGGAGGCCTCTAAGACAGTGATATAGTGCTACTTCCATGCAAGAACACTTAGAGATTAGAAAATTCATCTGCAACTTCAAAGATGCCTAAAAATACCGTCACCAAAACAAGAAAAGTAGCTTCGTCGTCGTCAAGACTCAGTCAAAGGACGTAGTTTGTCGAGCGATGGCTGGTTTCGGAACGAACCGACGTCGTGACAGTTTGATGTAGTGGTTTTTTAACGGCGTCCTCTTTCTTGTCGCACTTTCTGCAAGTGAAGTCCACGATCCAAACCTGGAACATATATTAAAAGAAAATACCCAAAAAAAAAAAAAAGAGATGCATTATATATGATACTGACAAAGAAATATCAATTCCCTCCTTTCCTTGTCCTTTTCTTGATATAGTGACCAGAATCTTCTTCTTCGTTGTGCTCTGTGTATTCTGGACTTCACGTGCAATGTTGAAGAAGTACCGATGGATGATGAGCACGGTGGAGAAAGAGACCTTGTGAGTTGTAGTCGTCTCCCTTTTCTTCATGCCCATGAATTCTCCCCTAGCAGTATATATCAATTGTATTCCCCCCTTCAAAATATGCCGTATCCTCCATTAAAGTGTCCTCCCCCCCTTTTGTGAACCCTAGAGATTCTTATATTTATAGGGACAGATTTATGGTTACAAGTTTCCGAATTATTGCCCAAGTTTTCTTTTAATAAATCAATTTTCCTCCTTGGCACTTTTATTATCAATTTTCGGCTCCCTATTAATAGTCATGGACTTTGCCCAAATTTGATGCTCTTGTGGGCTTAATCCAAATAATTCAAATGATTCAATTAAGCCCAAAATATTGAAATAAGTCCATTCACCGCCGATCCAATCAAATGCAAAATTTAATGCAATGGATGCTAAAAATAAACACGAAAGATGATTTTGTTATTTTTTTTAGAACTAAAATTAGTTCTAATTTTTTTTATGCATAACTAACAAAAAAAATTATTGAAAATTTAGGTGTCAACACGCCAAAATAGAGACTCCTCCGGACTACAAAGAGCCAGATTTTGTGAGAAAAATACAACGGGACAGGCTGTCCACGTGCTCACCTCAAATACTATGCGTAAGATGGTGCACTATTCTGATTATATTCCCCTTCTGATGAATACGCTCCAAGAGAGTTTGGGTGGCGCCGCTCTAGCTTGGTTTGTTGAGTTAGACTTGAATGATTACGAAGGATGGAAGGATCTTGCTGAAGATTTCTTCAGGCAATATAAGTTTAACATGGCTACAGCCACAACAGGGGAAGCTCTATGCGAACAGTGAAAGGAAGAAGCGAAACAATCAGAAAATATACCCAGAGATGGCGTGCTTTGACAACTCAAGTAAAACCGCCGATCTTGGAAGATGACTTGATTTACCTATTCTTGAAGGCACTTCCCTATGAGTACTTCGACAGATTAAACACTTCAGGATGCCAAACTTTTACACACTTGATAAAGGTGGCTGAAAGATTTGAATGGGCTTTGAGAGAAAGAAGACCACATGAAACTTCAACAAGAAAGCAATATCCCCCGACAAAAGAAAGAGAGGCTGGAGTTGATATAGCCTTTGTACTGGACTCCCATAAATCCAAGCTGTTTGCTAATTCCAATCTGGCTAAAGGAGGATTATCATGATCAGTGTCTAAAGGATAAGAGCCCAGAAAGAGGCAGCCTCCGAAACAATTTTCTCAACTTTCCAAATCGTTATATAAGTTACTCCCAATGTTATTAGACCAAGACTTGGTGGCAAAGGAACCTCCCAGAACAAATCCGACGAAATATCTTGGTTTTGATGAAAGCTAGACTTGCACCTATCATATGGGTGAAAGAGGGCACAATGTAGATAGTTGCTACATCCTTAAGCTGAAGATTCAGGCTCTCATTGACAATCAAATTTTGAAATTCGATGATGTGGCTCCAAACATGCAAGATAATCTACTCCCTAATCACCAAACAATTGGTGCAATACTTGATGATGAAAAAGGAAACCACTTTGAGCTGAAGGTGAATGTACCTAGACTAACCAACATTCTAGCAATTGCCTTGTCATATCCAAAAGGGGGAGAAGTGTCGGTTGAAAGAAAAAGGCTATGTATTGCCAAAATGATGAGCTTAGGGATAATGTCGAGCGTGGCTAATGAAGAGTTTGAAGGAATTAAAGCCTCGGTGAACTTAGAATGAAACCAGTTTGTGGTTGAAACCGAGCGAGGAAATATGCGAAATGTCTCACATGAAAGTCTAGTAGGCGACGTAGAACTGATTACCAAACCAGAATAAGAGCTTGATGAAGACGAATTAAAAGCTACCAAGCGAAGCTTGGTCGATCATAGATTTGTAGCCGAAGCACTAAAGAAAGGCGAAATTGTAGATAATCAGGGCAAGGATTCTGGTGGATATAACTTCAAAGTGAAGTACCCTGCTCCTCCTAGTTTCTTCCAGAAGATAGAGGATATCATACCCGATGGGTGGAGAGGTATGGATGATCGTGTTCAACCCGAAGTCTAGGAGGCAGTGATAGAGGCTTTTTAAGAAGAACCTGAATCATCACTTAATCAAGTGATACCAGAACATTTCCTACGCATAGAAGAGCAAGAGAATGATCTCTCGAGAGAGATAGAGGAGGTGTCATTTTAATTGACAACATGCGGTCATTTCCAGACGATAGATGATGAGCTTGACGCCGAGCAATACGTTAGGATGGATAAGTTAATAGCCTAGTGGTAAAGCTTGACTAAACTATTCGAAAGAGTAAGAAGACACTTGAAGGTTGCAATTTTAGTTGAGTCAAGTGATGCTGACAGTTACCACTAGTCAGGGTATGAAGACTTCCTAGAAGGCTTGAGCGACGCAGTGGCAATGATTGAAACTGCTACGACTGTAGTGATTAAACTGAATGAGCTTGACAGCATAAGCCAATAAGAGAATTGTCTGGTGAAATCTATGGTAATTCACCTACCAAGAGATAAAATTGATGATGAATCTAAAGCAAAGACATTTCGCCTGACGACGATAACCATATAAGTCCCGCCGGTAGAAACCTACAATCCTAAGGCAGTTCATTGGAACTATGGAATGGAGAAGTAGATACCGTAATGAGGTCAGGACGATTTTACGCCCCAAGAGAAGGCGAATCTAAAAAGAAAGAAGTTTCGAAAGAAGATGCGGAAAAACTCCTATCCATCGTCAGAACCAACGAATTTGAGGTAATAGAGCAGTTAAGAAAAATGTTGGCCCAAAAATCTCCGTTGGATTTGCTCATCAATTCAGAAAAAAAATAAGGATGCACTGCTAAAGGTGCTAAATGAAGTGCATATCCCCGAAACCATCAGCGTTGTACCATTGGGAGATTTTGTGGGGGCAATTCTTCTTAAGGATCAATTGAGCTTCTCAGATGAAGATTTCCTCATGGAGGAAAGAGGGCACGACAAGGCCTTATACATCACTATACAAAGTAATGGAAAGAGAGTAGCACATGTGCTAATCGACAACGAATTTGCTTTCAACATCTTCCCGTTGGCTACGTTAACAAGATTGGGCTTCAAAGAAGAAATGATTCGAACTTCCAAGGAGGCTATTAGAGCCTTTGATGGGATGAGGAAAAAAGTGGTAGGCGAAATCAAGTTGGATGTGCTCACTGGCCCAATCAAATTCTCCATAAACTTCCAGGTGATGGATCTGCCAGCAAGTAAAAACTCAACATCGCAACCCTGGAGGATTGCTACAACCTTTGGAATTCCGGAGTAAAAATGGAAGCGTTTAACAATGGACTTTGTTATGGGTTTATCGCGGAGTCAAAAAGAACATGATTCGATCTGGGTAGTCGTGGACAGATTGACCAAGTCTACGCACTTTATTCATGTGAGAAAAGACTTTGCAATGGATAAGTGCGCCGAGCTGTATATACGTTACATTGTGCGACTTCATAGAGTGCCTATAACAATTACGTCAGATCGAGATCCTAAATTTACAGCGAATTTCTGAAAGAGTCTTCAGAATGCCTTGCAAACCAGATTGTAATTTAGTACGACGTATCACCCACAAATAGATGGACAGTCAGAGAGGACAATTCAAACGCTAAAGAACATGCTACGAGCGTGTGTGATAGATTTTAAAGATGGATGGGAAGATCACTTGCATCTAGTGGAGTTTTCGTATAACAATAGCTATCAACAAAGTATTGGAATGGCTCCTTTTGAAGCATTTTATGGCAGAGCTTGTAGAACTCCCTTGTGTTGAGACGAAGTGGGAGAAAAGAGTATCACGGGTCCAGAAGTGGTGGAACAGTCAGGGGAGGCAGTGAAGATAATTAGAGAAACGTTGAAAACGGCACAAAGTTGCCATAAAAGTTATGTCGATAGGCGATGCAAGCTGTGAAATTCTGATTTTCCCCGTCATTTTGAGACTTATTAATGAAAATCTATCTAACGATGTATTTTAGTCGTATCTCGCTTGGATCTGATCAATCACGAGCTAACTGACCAAAGGAAATGACACTTTGACTATAAGGATTGTCGAGGGGATATTTAAAGCTATAAAAGGCCAATTTAAGAACAATTAAAGAATGCATTGCTAGCGTTATATGATTGAAGCCAATGTATAATTTGCAAAATTTTCCTAAATCGAACAAGGGTGATCGAGACCGTTGGAACTAGTAATAGACCCTCGCAATTACATGACAACCAAAGTCACCATGAACTGATGAGCCCTAAGTGTGATATGAATCACAGAGTCGATACGCATAACGTCTGTAAAAATCGTCCGTCAGTTCGAGCTAGGCTGAAATCACATCTGATAGAGAAACGATTCAGAGACGAGTCTCAAAATTAGAAAATGGAGAATGAAGGATTCCAACATTATAATTGGATTGGACGTCGCCTCATCGAAGAAGATTTGAATAAAAAAAAACGACGTTCCAGACGTCGAGGGTAAATTTACCATTTTGCCCTTCAAGTCTTGACATTGCCTTAATAAATGGATCAGGGCATTTTGGTCATTGACACCCACTCTATAGCTACCAAAAATTTGGAAAAATGACAGCCCTTGGATGAAGACTTGATGGACATATGGACAAGTGTCAATAGATGCTCAATTGGCATTTATTAAATGCTTTTAACATACCATTCTCACTTGTTTGACCAAGCCATTTTATGTATACACTCCTCTCTCTCTCCCCTTTAGCCGAACCCCCATCACCATAGCTATCTTCAGCTCTTCTTCTTCTTCTTCCTCAAACCGTGACTGCCACCGCCTGACCAGCCACTGCCGTCCCCTTCGCTGCTCACGACCGCCGCCGTCAACGACCCCCAGCCTCCACGCCGGCTACCAGCCCATAGTTCCACCTCTTGCCGACCTCCTCCAAGTGGTAGTTCAGCATTTGACCACCTGAGAAGCTCCGACGAACCAATTTCCCGAAAGTCGACGAATTTTGTCGCAATAGGAGGTAAGTCTTCGTTTTGCCTCCATAAGACCTCAAATCGCTTCAAATTTTTTGTGATAGTTTGTAGACATGTAGTACTAGGAATGAATGAGCTAAGATGAGAATTTGATGGAGTTTGGAGGGATATTTATGGTTGTTTTGTGATGATTTTCGGTGGAGCAAAACTGACCGGCGGCAGGACTCAAAGAACCGGCGCTGTTCATGTACTTCTGGGCGTCGTTTCGCCACAAAATTTTCAATGAGGCTCCTCAACACATAAGAATAAATGTGAGCAAGTAGATTAGTGGATAAATTGAGGATTTAGGATATTTTTTAGGCTGGTTGACTGAGATATGCCCTATTTCGGTTCTGTGCATACCGAAATCTTGGGGGTTGTTCATGGTGTCGTCGAGCTCTAAATTCTTCGTTGAGGCATATTAGAATGTCAAAGGATATGTTATTGAGATTTACGCTTGGTAATTTGAGGATTTGACAAGGAACAATTGATGAAATGGATTGAACTATCTTAGGTGGACGGTTGCCCTGTTTTGGACTCTTTGGAGTCGAACCTTTGAAGTGCTTGGAGGAGGAGGATTTTTGTCGATTTTAAAACAAGGCAAGGGGTGTCTAAACCTTGGCTTGGAAGATTGGACTTGACTGGATGCATTGGGCGTGAATTGAGTTAGTTTTCGCGAGTTATGGTGAGATTGTTCAATGTTCGTCATGGTGGATGGATGATTGCTTGAATGTTTACTTAATACATATGCCATGACTTGATTACCACTTGTGAGTGATAAAATTGATTTCCTTGCATGTCGTAGATACTTAGCTCGTTGTGTGAGCTTGTACTTGATCATAAAGTCTTGAATTTAAATGAATGTTCGGTATGTTTGAGAAACTTATGACACCCTGAGGCATTGAGACGCGGGGTTGTGTTGGGCTGTACCCTGATGCGTTGAGACGCAGGGTTGAAATGGCCAATGTCCTAATGCGTTGAGACGCAGGACGAGATTTGATATGTGTCGACACAGGCTTGGAATGAAATTGAAAACATGATGCGTTTACGCGGGTTTCTCAATTAGATGGTCTGAGGCGTAATTACGCGAATCGAGCCTGAAGCGTTTTAAACGTGAGCGAGAACCATGAGGAAGTTGGAAGGGTGGAATCTGTGACTTGATTTAGTATCGCCGTGCCTGACTTGATTGACATGATATGATTCTATTACTATGTGGTTGACGAACGCTTGCATCTCTATATCATATTGACTGATGAGTGCATTATATTGTTGAATGCATATTCTTGTTCATTATTTGCATTCATTTGGGTGTACTGTCAACCTGAACTAGGGATAGGACCTATCTTACGAGATGTGAATCTCACCTCATCGTGGAACCATATTTTCAGACCCTAAGCCTTGAGGATGCTGCTGACTCGCCTAGGTGACCCCAAGGAGATGATAGCATATTTTGATGAGTTTCCGGACGGTAGGGGACTATGTATGTTAGGAAACGTACAGTGATTTGGGTCGACGAGAGCGGTAAAGACTGGAAACCGCATAGGTTCGAAGCTTGGTTCCGTAGAGTAGGTGAGGTTACCACAGGTTCGCTAAAGGCCACGGAGGTACCTCGAGGGTTTTTCCTAACTAGTGTCATCCCACTCGGGATTCGGTAGAGGTTGAGGGATTAGTAGCTGGCTCGAGAAACATGCTAGAGAAGACCCCTACTTAGGAAGAGACGGTTGAGGTGATCGAGATCAACACTTCAGAGGACGAATTGGAGGACACTACGATGGAGGATACCGTGGATGTGCTATCTGAGACTTTCTCGGACTACGAGCCTACTAAGGACGTGGAGGAGACTGAGGATTCTAGTGGTTCGACCTAGGGGTTTCGTGCTTTTACTTGGTTGTTTTTGATGACCTCGTCGGTCTGTTCCTTCTGGGGACTTATTTTAACTATCTTTAATTTAGTCCCATTGCCCAGGCCATTTGCAGGATTGGATCACCTGCACTTTTGTACGAACCCATGGGATGCTTATATGTATATATTTATGTGAAGTTCTCATTACCCAGGTTCCCTTTGTTATTGTACGGAGAAGTTTTACTATGTCACTTTCGCATGCTCATTTCATTATGCATCTCTCGCTATGCGATTCTTGAGACTCGAGAGTATGCTTGTAGGGAGTAGCGCGCTCGTGCCCGGGGTGCGGAGCGTGACACAAGTCATTAGAATTTAAAGTTGGAGATCATGTATTTCTCAAGGTATCTCCAATGCGAGGTTTATCTCGATTCGGAAAGAAGGGAAAGTTGAGTCCGAGATATGTAGGTCCATTCGAAATTCTGGAACGGATTGGAACAATGGCTTACAGGCTTGCCTTACCGCCGAGTTTGTCTCAAATACATAATGTGTTTTATGTATCTATGTTGAGGAAGTACGAACTAGACCCGACGCATATTTTGGATTATGAAACCATAGAAGTGAACGACAAAGTGTCCTAAGTGGACGAAAGGTGTGAAAAAACCATTTTGCCCCTAGAGTGTTAACCTTGCCTTAATGATTTGAAAAGGGCGTTTTAGTCATTTGGTAATCCCTTAAGCCAAAAATTAAGAGGACAAGAAGGTCATTAGAGCCTTGATATTATTGGCTTAAGGACAAGTGTCATTACATGGATGATAGTCATTAATTTTCCACTCACTTATAATCTTCTAGAACTTTGACCATGGTTGAATGAAGTCTCATTTCATATGCTATTTCCCTCAAAATTTTTTGGACTAGCCCTCTCTTCTCTTCATTTTTGTGTTTTTCTTCAAGAGCATAAAACTGTTATGTTCAGCTAGCATTGCCCGCCACTTTTGCAGCATTCGACTACCCCTCTCGCCGGCCGTTCTGCCTCACGCCGACCACCAAAAGCAACCTTGACGTCCCCATGACACTCTCCAAGTGTTAGCTCGGCCGTTGAAGACCCGTAGAGCTTCGACCAGCCTCAAATAGAAAAATGGACGGATTTCGGCGCAACTAAGGTAAGGTCTTCTTTTAGTCACTTCCGAATGTCAATTGCTGTCAAATTTTTAGTGGAGCCTTGTAGACATGCAATACTTAATTTTACTAAGCTAGGATTGCTGATTTAACTGATTTTTGAATGAGTTTCAATAGTTTGATTGAAGTTGATTTCGGATAGATTCTGACCGCCGGTGAACTAAGAGGAATCGATCTATTTGGAGGCCTTAGTAGTATTAGTTTACTTTCAAAATTACCATAGGGCTTTTATAACTTGTTGATTAAGGTTTCTCCAAGTGAAAATGATGAAAAATTGGAGTTTAAGGGTGATTTATGGACGGTTAGAGCAAGAAGGAGCAGAATAGGTTCTGTTGGGGGCTGTTTATGGGGTTGTCATTCTCTAAATGTGTTGTTAAGGCATACTAGAATGTTGATTAAGGTGTTATTAAGGTGCATGATAGGTGGAGTTGAAGTTAGAAAAGAGAAATTGAATGAAACGATGGATTGTCGCGGAAATATATTGCTACCCTGTTTTGGACAGCAGTGATCTTGTTTGGAAGCTGAGCTTGACAAAGGATTTTGGTGAAAATTTGCTAATCAAAACGAAGGTAAGCGATCCCTAAACCTATATTAGAACATTTGGATGCAACTAGATAGTTTTATTGCGAAATCAATGAGTTGACGATTTTGTTATGCTTGGTTGAGTGGAAATTAAATGGAATTATTGAGGAATGAGCCATGAGTGCTTGCTTGTTATTAAAATTGTAGTTCTTTTGACTGAATTGATGATGTGCTTGTTGGTATGTCTTGCTTGATTATGTGGCTATAGGTTACTCGATTCTCGAGTTACATTTTGTGATAAAGTACGATCATTTTGACAAGCAAACGGTTTATGATCAACTTTCTAAAATTTCTCGTGATGAGAATGTGATTAAATGATTGTTGAGACAATTCTTGACTTGAGATATTTATTAAGGCCTATAGCATCCTGAGGCGTCTTAACGCGGGATGGCATCGTGAGTATACCCTGAGGCGTTTTAACGCGGGGTTGTGGTTTGAATGTATCCCGATGCGTCCTAACGCGGGATAAGAATTTGTACATGTTGGCATGAATTTGGAAATGAGCTAGTAAACTTGACGCGTCTTAACGCTGGTTTATTTGTCTTGATAGTTTAATGCGTTGAGCGAGGACTTATCTATTGAGTTGTGGATTGGGAATTGAATTGATCATTAATTCCTATGGTATTGATGTGGTTCTTGACTAGTACGAAAGTTTTGGTCACTTTCTTTATATACATGTCTTAGATGTCATTTCTTCGCAAGTCGTATGATGTGATGCTTTCGTATAAATATTACATGTCTTTTGTCAATGTTGGTTTGTTGTTATGATTGTTTTGTCTGGTGGGACTGATGGTCTAACTTAGGATTAGGCTAGCTTGTTGAGATGTAAGTCTTACCCCGTCATGGGATCCTTTTCTTCTCAGATCCTAAGCTTTGAACATGCTGCCTACACGCTTAGGAGATCCGAAAGAAATGACAGTCTATTTTGAGGAGTTTCCAGATGAACGAGGTACAGTTTATGTTAGGAAGAGTATCGTGGTTTGGGTCGACGAGGGAGGTGAGGCTTGGAAGCCGCATCGTTTTGAGGCTTGGTTTAGGATGACTAGAGAAACTACCACTGGTCCACTGAAGGCTCATGAGGTTCATAAACGTGTTGTACCATCTTGGTGTCATCCGACTCGAGATGAGATCGAGGTAGAGGGTTCAGTGGTAGGTTCGAGGAATGTTCCAGAGGAGACCCCGGCAAGAGAAGAAAGCATTGAAGTAATTGAGATTTCGGAGTCTGAAGATGATCTAGAAGAAGACACAATAGAAGTCTGATCGGAAACCTTTTCGGATTATGATCCTGTGGCTGACATGAACCAATACGAAGATAGTAGTACCACTTAGCGAGTTTGATGTCTTAGGATCGCTTGCTTTGTCTTTTGGGAGTTCTTAGCCTTTTTGACAAGGAGTTTAGTAGTTACTTTTTGGTCGATCATACTCCTCCGTGACCTTAACTTTTGTTTATTAGACGACCCTGGATCTTTTGTACAAACTTATCTTTCGGGTTTATGTAAATATCTTTTATTATCTCGTGTCTTATTCTTTGCTTTATGTATGGTGGTGTAATTATTTTTCTTTTCTCCTTCCGCATCCATGTCTCATGTCATTTAGGACATTGCAATAATATCCTGGGTTGAGTGTACGGCCTTAGTGGATGTGACGCTTTGTTTAAAAAGGTGGGGCGTGACATCCTAGTTAAAGTGGTATCAGAGCAAAGTCAGCTCGATCCAAGTCGATTGAGGATTGGAATAATAAGGAGGAATGAGATTCGAGACGATGAGAGAGCGAGACCATAGAGTGTCCGTTAGAGTTAAATAAGAAATGTTTGGCATATGAATTGGCGCATGTGATTGGCATCATGAAAGTGGTATAGTTGTGATGACTAGATAGTGACCAAGCTTCGTACTTAGCGTGTGTATTGATTGTAGATGCTTACTTAATGAAATATTGAGTGTTGTGTTTGAAATTGAAGCATTACAGGTAGTGTAAGGATGAGCAACCGACCTGGCAGGCGTGGGAGACCTAGAGGCGGAGCTTTTAGTTTAAGGCCACCTGTAGCGGAGAATCCTGGAATGGGTGAAGTCTTGAGAACTTGGAACGAATTGGAGATTTGATAGATAGACTAGCTCAAGATAGAGACGCCGCCAATACTCAGGCTGTGGGAGCTACGTTGGTTGTTGTAAATGCGACAACTGGTAATAATGTGGGTAGCAGAGTTAACGCAAGCATTGGCCAGGGCGTTGAAGCTGGTAATGTTCGAGTTAATGAGGTTAGTGGTCAAGGTTTGGAGGTAGGTAATGCATCAAGTAATGATCTTGTGACTAGACAAATGGGACAACTAGTTGAACAGTTTGTGAAGTTAAAGTCTGTCATGCCCAACGTCCCGTGGCGCAAGCGCGCAACTCCCTGCAAGCACAAACTATCTCTCGAGATCCCAGGAATCACATATAAGTCGAGAGATGTATCACAAAACAAGTATGCAGAAGCGACAACATAAAAACTCCTCCGTACATATATATAATGGGACCTGGATAGCAAGAGTACTAATAATACATAATAATTGAATATCCATACAAGGAACAGCAAACCAACTACACTGGTTAATAGGGTGGCATGGCCAGCACAGGATGCAGTCATAAGTCTCGCAAAAAGGAATAGACCTTGAGAACACCATCAAAATATTAGACTAGTAAAGTAGGAGCTCCTAAGTCGAGCTACTGGAGTCATTAGTCTCATCTGCCTCCTCAGTAGGCTCATACTCAAAGAAAGTTTCAGAGCAAATCTCCGCCGCATCCTCGAGTGTCTCGTCCGCAGAAGGCTCTACCAGGTCATTCTCGGTAGCCTCGACCACTATGATCTCTTCAATGTCTTCTAGGGTCGGAGTCATCTCAGGACCATTCCTTGAGCCAGCGACAGATCCTTCAGCCTCTACTAAGTCTCGGGTAAGATGGCACCAACTAGGGATTACTCCCTAGGGCACCTCAGTAGGTTTCAGTGCCCCTATGAAAACATCGCCTACCTTTCTAAACTATGCCTCATACCTATGAGGCTTCCAGCTACTGTTACCCTCATCTACCCAAACAACTGTACATTTCCTAACATAAATAGTCCCCTGCCCGTCAAGAAACTCATCAAAATAAACTGACATCTCCTTGGGGTCGCCAAACTTGATGGGCCACATCCTCAGGGTCTAGGATCTGTAAAGAAAAGGGGGTCCCACAACGGGGTGAGATATACATTTCAGTAAAGTGGGTTCTATCCCTAGGTTAGGCTGACAGTCCACTCAGGCAGATGCAAACACCAGCACATCATACAAATAAACATATGAGGCATTCAACTATCAATTACAACACACAAATGTCAAGCATGTAGTTATGACATCATAACACATCAATGGGATCATGCACACATCGCCAAGTCACATCAACACTTCCACCCTTCCAGCATGCCTCATTCTCATGCCCGCGTTTAAAACGCCTCAGGCTCGGTCTGCGTAAGCGCATCAGACTATCTCATTGACAAACCCGCGTAAACGTATCAGGTTTTCAATGTTACTCCAGGCATGTGTCGACACATCAAACTCCGTTCAGCGTTTCAACGCATCAGGACTATGGCCTTCTCAACCCCGCGTCTCAAACGTCTCGGGGTGCCATTCATTTCAAACCCTACGCCTCAGGGCATTCATCATACCGCCCTGCGTCTCATATGCCTCAGGGTATTACCACATCTTAATCATGCCATAATTTCAATTCAATTCATAACACACAATGGCAAGTGCAAACTCATGCACAAACAATACACTTATGGCATGCTAGACAGTCAAATTCAATACTCAAATGCGACAAATCACTCAAGGCACAAGCATGTTCAAGCATTTGAATCAGTTATACCCTCCTAGGATGTACAATGAATAATCACTTTAAAGTCCCTCAAGGATCAATCAAAATTGCACTCGACTCGCCCAATTGAGTCCAATTTTCCTATCAAAGGTTTAGGACTCCCCTTACCTCAAGTTTAATGCAACACAATCCTCTTCCCAAGCACCTCAAGAGTTCGTCCTAACGGTCCAAGGACAACTCAACCGCGTAACCTAAGGAAATTTCATCCAATCATTAACTTCCTTGCTCAAATCATCACCCCACTAATCACACACCTCATGGGCTAATCAATTAAAATTTTAACACTTCTCAATGATGAATTTAAGGCTTAATTTCAACCTCCAACAGCCCCCACAGTAAAGGTATGCACAGAACCGAACCGAGCGAATTTCGGTTCTGTGTATACCTTAACTTACCAACCCTTAAACTACCTCGAATCCTCAATTTATTCACTAATCTACTTGCTAACATTTAGTTCTAAGGATTTGGGAAGCTCACCGAAAATTTGGGGCCAAGCCGTCGCCGGAAACACCTTGAATGTCACCGGTTTTCCCAAGCCTTCAAATTGGCAATTCTGGCCCTTCAATCACAAGACCTATTTGGGGTCAAAACTTCATCAAATTAACCCAAATATTTTACCACAGCTTACTCTATGTGTCCCCTAGATGTCCACAAAAATTGGTTGAAAAACTCCAAGTTTTCGGGATCCTAAGGGGCCAAAAACGTGGATTACCTCTGATTGCGATAATTTCCGTCAACTTTTGGAAGATCGGCCGGTCGTAGCTCCTCACTGAACCAAATGACTTGCTTCCACTTTGAGAATGTCGGCAAGGGGTCAAGGAAGAAGTGGGTGGTCGGCCGGAGTCTAGGCGGTGGCCGGAGGTGGCGGTCGACAATAGCGAATCCGGCGAACAGAACCAGTCGGCGAGCAGCTTCACGGCAACAGAAGAAAAGAAGAAGAAGAAGAAGAGGTTTTCGACCAAATGAAGGGATGACCGGCCATGAGGGGAGAGAGAGTGATGGTTTATACAAAATTGAGGGTCAAGCAAGGTTGAATGGTAGGTAAAAAGTTTACACATCAACTCATGGATCAATCCCTTGACACTTGTCCAAAGTGTCATTCTAAGTGCATCCAATGGCCATGGTTTCTTCACATTTTCGGCACCCTTGGATGGGGCTTAAGATCAAAATGCCCTTGTCCAATTATATAGGTGAGGCTAAGGCTTAAGGGGCAAAATGATAATTTTACCCCCGAAGCCTGGAATGTCGTTTTTTCTTATTCCAATTTTCTTCGATGAGGCGACAGCCAATCCAATTATGATGTTGAAATTCTTGATCCTCCATTTTCAATTTTCAAGACTCGTTTCTGATTCATTTCTCTATCAGACGTGGTTTCAGCCTATCCTGAACTGATGGGCGGCTTTTGCAGACGTTACGCATATCGACCCAATGATTCATATCACAATTAGGGTTCGTCAATTCATTGCGACTTTGGTTGTCATGTAATTGTGAGGGTCTATCACTAGTTTCGATGGTCTCGATTGTCACTGTTTGATTTAGGAAAATTTTACAAATTATACATTGGTTAAGCAACATCACCAGAGCTCCAATTGTATAATGCTAGCAATGCATCCCTTAATCATTCTTAAATCGGCCTTTTATGACTCTAAATGTCCCCTCAACAATCCTTATGGTCAAAATGTCATTTCTTATTCGAATTCCCTAGGTCCACGTACCTTGTCTCGCGTTAGCCTTTTCCCTTTGGTCAGTTAACTCAAATTGATCAGATTCAAGTGAGATATGACTGAAATACATTACTAGATACATTTCTCATTAATGAATTTGAGAATGACAGGAAAAATCAGAATGTCACAACTCTTCTTCCCTTACAAAAATTTCGTCTCCGAAATTTACATCAAACTTAACTACTCAATTAAGTGGGGGTACTGACGCCTCATCGTTTTTTCACTTTCCCATGTAGCGCCTTCGGTTCCATGGTGCTCCCACACAACTTTGACCAGTGGAATCGTTTTATTTCTCAGATTCTGCTCCTTCCGATCTTCGATCCTGATCGACCTCTTCACGTAGGATACCCTATCGTCCACTTCTATAACATCGTAGTCCAGCACGTGTGTCAGGTCTGGTTCATATTTCCGCAGCATTGACACGTGGAAGACATTATGCACTTGGGATAGATTAGGCGGTAAGGCCAGTCGGTAGGCTAGGGTACCAATCCGCTCTAAAATTTCAAATGGACCCACGTACCTTGGGCTCAGTTTTCCTTTCTTTCCAAATCTGGGTAATCCTTTCATCGGCAACACTTTAAGGAAAACGTGATCGCCTACTTGAAACTCCAAAGGCTTACGTCGTTTATCCGCATAACTTTTCTGACAACTCTGTGCCGTCTTCAGTTTATCCCGAGTTATCCTTACCGCTTCCATCGATTTCTCTACTAACTCTAGGCTCGTAATACTTCTTTCTCTAACTTCGTCCTAACAAATCGGGATTTTACAAGCTCTTCCATAGAGTGCCTCAAAAGGTGCCATCCGGATGCTCTGCTAATAGCTGTCATTATATGCAAACTCTACTAAATGTAGTTGATCCTCCGATCCACCCTTGAAGTCTATTACACATGCTCGCAACATATCCTCGAGCATTTGAATCGTCCTCTCTGATTGTCCATTCGTTTGTGGATGGTTCACTGTGCTAAATTGCAGTCAAGTTCTTATGGCATCTTGTAAACTTTTCCAAAAGTTTGCAGTGAACTTGGGATCTCTATGTGAGGTAATTGTCACGGGTACTCCATGCAGCCTCACTATCTACCTCATATACAGTTCGGCATATCTATCCATTACGAAATCCTTTCGCACCGGGATGAACTGTGCAGACTTAGTCAACCTGTCCATGACTACCCATATAGAGTCGTGACCTCTCTGGCTCCTTGGGAGTCCCATCACAAAATCCATGGTTACGTGCTCCCATTTCCATTCAGGAATTTCTAGTGGCTGTAATAATCCTCTAGATTTACAGTGTTGTGCTTTCACTCATTGGCATGTCAAGCACTTTGCCACATACTTCGCGACATCTACCTTCATCTCATTCCACCAGTAGTGTTGACGCAGGTTATGGTACATTTTCGTACTCCTGGATGGATACTATAATTGCTCTAATGAGCCTCTGACAGAATCCTTTCTCTAAGTTGTTCATCCTTTGGTACACATAGACGTCCTCGAAATTTCAGGATTCCGTCCTCTGACACCTGAAACTCTGGTTTTCTCTTCGTCGCGTCCATCTCTAGGATTTTTTGAATTTCTGGGTCTGTATGCCGTAAGGCTTTTATCCTTTCTTGGACCTCAAGTTCCACCCTTAGTGTGGCCATCAAACTAGACAGTCGACAGACTTCTAATCTGAACTCAGAGTCTCTCAAATCCTCAATCATCAACCATCCTTTTACTAGCAGACAAATGATGCTCGATTTTCGGCCGAGTGCATCTGCGACTCTATTTGTCTTCTCAGGGTGATATAATATATCACAATCATAATCCTTAAGCAACCCCATCCATCGACGCTGCCTCATATTTAGTTCCTTCTAGGAAAATAGATACTTCAAACTATGGTGGTCAGTATAAATCTGAAACTTTTCGCCGCACAGATAATGTCTCTAAATCTTCAGAGCAAAGATGATCGCTGCCAACTCCAAGTCATGAGTCTGGTAGTTCAACTCGTGCGGTTTTACCTGTCGGGACGCATAGGCTACTACTCTTCTATATTGCATTAACACACAACCAAGTCCTTTCAGCGAAGCATCGCTATATATCTCTTAGCCTCCAGGTCCTGATGGAATCGTTTACACCGGTGTGGTTGTCAACCAATACTTGAGCTCTTGGAAACTCCTTTGGCACTTATCCGTCCATTCGAACCTCGTTTCTTTCTTCGTCAACCTCGTCAGTGGAACAGCTATGGATGAAAACTTCTCCACAAAATGTCAGTAGTATCCTACCAATCCCAAGAAACTTCGGACTTCCGTGACCGTAGTAGGTCTAAGCCAATTTATTACGACTTCAATCTTTGTAGGATCTACTGCAATTCCTTCTCCAGACACCACATGACCAAGGAATGCTACCTTATTCAGCCAGAACTCACATTTGCTCAACTTAGCGTAGAGCGAGTGTTCCCTTGGGATCTGCAGGAAAATCCTCAGGTGCTCCTCATGTTCTTCGTCACTCCTTGAGTAAATTAGGATATCGTCGATAAAGACTATGACGAATCTATCTAGGAATTCCTTAAACATCCGATGCATCAAATCCATAAAGGCGGCTAGAGCATTGGTTAGTCCAAAAGGCATCACAATGAATTCATAATGACCATACCTTATCCTAAAAGCAGTCATAGGTATGTCTTCCTTCTTAATCCTCAACCGGTGATATCCGGTTCTCAGGTCAATCTTATAGAATACCGCCGCTCCTTGCAACTGGTCAAATAGGTTGTCAATTCTCGGTAGTGGATACTTATTCTTCACTACTACCTGGTTCAACTGCCTATAGTCGATGCATAGATGCAAAGACCCATCCTTTTTCCTTACAAACAACACCGGCGCTCTCCACGGTGAAGCACTCGATCGGATAAATCCTTTATCCAGTAGTTCTTACATTTGCACCTTTAACTCCTTCAGTTCTGATAGGGACATCCTATAGGGTGCCTTTGAGATCGGCTCCGTTTCGAGTGCTAACTCGATCACAAATTCAATTTCTCGCTCTGGTGGCAGTGGTAACTCTTGGGGAAATACGTCAAGAAAATCTCGTACTATCGGGATACTCTCTAGTTTAGGCTCCTTGGCAGTCGTATCCACCACTGCAACTAAGTACGCTTGACACCCTTCAAACATCAACTTTGTCACTTTAAGAGATGAGACTAAAGGAATCGAGATTCCTCCTCGACTTCCCACAAATTCAAAGCTAGGGCGACCTTTTGGGTAGAAACGAATTATCCTACTACCACAATCTACTACTGCCCCTTGCTTACCCAACCAGTCCATCCCTATGATCACATCAAAATCATACATGGGCAACACTGCTAAATCAATACTCTCCTTACTTCTTCCAATCACAATTTCATAATCAGCACAGCCCAATGAAACCAGTATATTATCTTTCAGTGGAGTGGCAACATGAAGGATCACCCCCAAAGGTTTTAACTTCATATCAACCAAGTTAGCAAACCGAGCAGACACGAAAGAGTGCATGGCACTAGGATCAAACAATGCATATGCAGCTTGGTCACACAAATAAATCGAACCTATGACCATGCCTGGCGTTTCCTCTGCCTCCCTGCGGGCTACTGCATAAACTCTACCCTAGCTGGGGGTCAGATTTGATCAGTCTAGGGAGTGGCAATCGACGGTCCAACCTGTGGTCATTGTCCTTGAAGTCGAATCGCTGGAGCTTGGTTCGGGCAAGTTCTCATCTAGTGGCTCATTTGACCACACTTGAAGCAAGCTCCTGTCCTTGCCGGGCATGATCCATTACCATGCCTTCTGTCACAGAGGTGACAGCTCCAGTTCATGGGATTCAGCGGCTTCACTATGTTCTTCCTCACGGGAGCGACAAAACATCTGTTGCCAGCCATTAGCCTCTTGCCCATCTGGTGGTTGTCTCGGAATGAAGTAAATCGCGATCCAGATGCGGCATTTCTCTCTTTTAAATCCCTATCGATCATCTGGCCCAGCTCATAAATTTCCTTATAGGTTCTCAGATTTAGTGCTACCATCTGACTACAAAGCTTAAGCCTCAATCCGACCCGAAATCTTCGCGCCTTCTCCAAGGGATCCTCTTCTAATTGAGGTGCGTACCTTGACAGTCTGGAAAACTCGGGCTCCTACTGGTCCATCGTCTGCTGATTCTGGCGTAAATGTAAAAATTCCACCTGTTTCCTTTCTCTGGCCGTATCCGAGAAATGCTTATCATTAAATGTCATCGTAAACGCATTCCAGGTCATGGACATTCCTTTAGGGAAAACTCCATTCTTGGTGGCAGCCCACCAGTCGTTTATGGTACCTTTCAGCTGGTACACCGCCAATAGCACTTTTTCTTCGTCCGTGCACCTTAGGACTCCAAAGGCTTTCTCTAGTTTCTAAATCCATCTGGGTGCTAGCTCGGGGTCTCCAGTCCCATCGAATTGAGTCGGCTTCATCTTAATGAACTGCTCGACTAGTTGGCCCATCTGTCTAGCCACGACAATCTCTTCTTAGGCATTCACTACCTCGTCACCCTGGTCGTGGTCACCATGGTTTCCATTGCCCCCGTTGTTGCCATTGTTGGCGTTGACGGTAGCTATTGCAGCTCCTACCGCTTGGGCTATGGCACCATCCCTATCTTGAGTCTGATTATCAATGAGGTCGCCAATCCTTTCAAGCGCCCTTAGTACTCCATCCATCCTCAGGTCCTCTGCTACAAACGGCCTCGAGCTAGAGGCTCCGCCTCTGGGCCTTCCAAGTCTCCTAGATGAGTTACTCATTCTTATGCACTTTTACTGAGCCTAGACCACCACAAATTCATCAAGGAGTTAGTAACTCACCCATTCAACCAAGTCTAGAGCTATCAACTAGGTCTTAACAGAAACAGATATAATACAACAGCCTTCCATACAACAAATTTCAGAGACATTTCAACAAATAGTCCATGGTCATTCCTCAGTTCCGTTCACTCCAACGGTTCACCAAAGCAAACCATGCTCATTCACTTAACAGGCCAAAATTTAGAAATGACCTTCAACACTAAGCATGGAACTTAATCCTCATACATTATCACAATGCTGCTAAGGCCAAATGCCATTCACATGTGCCAAGTCATATGTCATGCATCCCGTGCCTTACCCTAGCTAGTCTCCTAAGGTCTCGCTACCCGTCCTTGTCCCAACTTAATCCTCTTTATTACTCCAATCCCCACCCAACTTTGGATCGAGTTGACCTTGCTCTGACACCAAGTAGACGGGGATGTCACGCCCCATGTCCCGTGGCACGAGCGCACAACTCCCTGCAAGCACAAACTATCTCTCGAGATCACAAGAATCACATATAAGTCGAAAGATGTATCACAAAACAAGTATGTGAAAGCGACAGCATAAAAACTACTCTGTACAAATATATAATGGGACCTGGATAGCGAGAGTACTAATAATACATAATAACTGAATATCCATACAAGGAACAGCAAACCAACTACACTGGTTAATAGGGTGGCATTGCCAGCATAGGATGCAGTCATAAGTCTCGCAAAAAGGAATAGACCTCGAGAACACCATCAAAATATCAGACTAGTAAACTAGGAGCTCCTAAGTGGAGCTACTGGAGTCATCAGTCTCCTTTGCCTGCTCAGTAGGCTCATACTTAGAGAAAGTCTCAGAGCAAATCTCCACCGTATCCTCCAGTATCTCGTCCGCGGAAGGCTCCACCAGGTCATCCTCGGTAGCCTCGACCACTATGATCTCTTCAATGTCTTCTATGGTCGGAGTCATCTCAAGACCATTCCTTAAGCTAGCGACAGATCCCTCAGCCTCTACTAAGTCCCGGGTAGGATGGCACCAGCTAAAGATTACTCCCCAGGGCACCTCAGTAGGTTTCAGTGGCCCTGTGGAAATATCGCCTACCTTTCTAAACCATGCCTCAGATATATGAGGCTTCCAGCTAATGCCACCTTCATTTACCCAAACAACTGTACATTTCCTAACATAAATAGTCCCCTGCCCATCAGGGAACTTATCAAAATAAACTGACATCTCCTTGGGGTCGCCAAACCTGATGGGCCATATCCTCATGGTCTAAAATCTGTAAAGAAAAGGGGGTCCTACAACAGGGTGAGATATACATTTCAATAAGGTGGGTCATATCCCTAGGTTAGGCTGACAGTCCACTCAGGCAGATACAAACACCAGCACTTCATACAAATAAAGATATGAGGCATTCAACTATCAATAACAACACACAAATGTCAGGCATGCAGTCATGGCATTATAACACATCAATGGGATCATGCACACATCGCCAAGTCACATCACCACTTCCATCCTTCCAACATGCCTCATTCTCATGCCCGCATTTAGAACGCCTCGAGCTCGGTCCGCGTAAACGCATCAAATCGTCTCATTGACAAACCCGCGTAAACGCATCAGGTTTTCATAGTTACTCCAGGCCTGTGTCGACACATCAAACTTCGTTCAGCGTTTCAACGCATCAGGACTATGACCTTATCAACCATGCGTCTTAAACATCTCGGGGTGCCATTCATTTCAAACCCCGCGCCTCAGGGCATTCATCATACTGCCCCGCGTCTCATACGCCTCAGGGTATTACCACATCTTAGTCATGCCATAATTTCAATTCAATTCATAACACATAATGCCAAGTGCAAACTCATGCACAAACAATACACTTATGGCATGCTAGACAGTTAAATTCAACACTCAAATGTGGCAAATCACGCAAGGCACGAGCATGGTCAAGCATTTGAGTTAGCTATACCCTCCTAGGACGTACAATGAACAATCACTTTAAAGTCCCTCAAGGATCAATCAAAATTGCACTCGACTCGCCTAATTGAGTCCAATCTTCCTATCAAAGGTTTAGGATTCCCCTTAGCTCAAGCTTAATGCAACACAATCCTCTTCCTAAGCACCTCAAAAGTTCAGTTCAAACGGTCTAAGAACAATTCAATCACGCAACCTAAGGAAATTTCATCCAATCATTAGCTTCCTTGCTCAAATCATCACCCCACTGATCATAACCTCATGGGCTAATCAATTAACATTCTAACACTTCTCAATGATAAATTTGAGGCTTAATTTCAACCTGTAATAGCCCCCACAGTAACAGTATGCACAGAATCGAACCGAGCAAATTTCAGTTATATGTATACCTCAACTTACCAGCCCTTAAACTACCTCAAATTCTCAATTTATTCACTAATCTGCTTTCTAACATGTAGTTCTGAGGTTTTGGGAAGCTCGCCAAAAATTTGGGGCCAAGCCGTCGCCGAAAACTCCTTGAATGTCACCGATTTTCTCAAGCCTTCAAATTGGCAGTTCTGGCCCTTCAAACACAAGACCCATTTGGGGTCAAAAATCCATTAAATTAATCCAAACATTTTACCACAGCTTACTCTATGTGTTCCCTAAACGTGTACAAAATTTGGTTGAAAAATTGTAAGTTTTTGGGGCCCTAAGGGGTCAAAAACTTGGCTTACCTCTAGTTACGACGATTTCCGTCGACTTTTGGGAGATCGGTCGGTCGGAGCTCCTCACTAAACCAAATGACTTGCTTTCACTTTGAGAACGTCGGCAAGAGGTCAAGGAAGAAGTGTGTGGTCGGCCGGAGTCCAGACGGTGGCCGGAGGTGGCGGTCGACGGCAGCAAATCCGGCGAGCAGAATCGATCGGCGAGCAGTTTCATGCAACAGAAGAAACGAAGAAGAAGAAGAGGTTTTCGACCAAATGAAGGAGTGACCGGCCATGAGGAGAGAGAGAGTGAGGGTTTATACAAAATTGATGGTCAACCAAGGTTGAATGGTAGGTAAAAAGTGTACACATCAACCATGGCTCAATCTCTTGACACTTGTCCAAGGTGTCATTCAAAGTGCATCCAATAGCCATGGTTTCTCCACATTTTCGGCTGCCTTGGGTGCGGTTTAAGACCAAAATGCTCTTGTCCAATTATATAGATGAGGCTAAGGCTTGAGGGCCAAAATGATAATTTTACCCCGACGTCTGGAATGTCGTTTTTTTCTGATTCCAATTTTCTTCGATAAGGCGACAGCCAATCCAAATATGATGTTGGAATTCTCGATCCTTCATTTTCAATTTTCAAGACTCGTTTCTGATTCATTTCTCTATCAGACGTGGTTCCAACCTATCCCGAACTGACAGGTATCGATCCTGTGATTCATATCACAATTAGGGTTCGTCAATTCGTGGTGACTAAGGTTGTCATGTAATTGTGAGGGTCTATCACTAGTTTCAGTGGTCTCGATCGTCACTATTCGATTTAGAAAAATTTTACAAATTATATATTGGTTAAGCGGCATCACCCGCGCTTCAATCATATAACGCTAGCAATGCATCCCTTAATCATTCTTACATCGGTCTTTTATGGCTCTAAATGCCCTCGACAATCCTTATGGTCAAAAAGTCATTTCTTATTCGAATTTCCTAGGTCCATGTACCTTGTCTCGCGTTAGCCTTTCCCCTTTGGTCAGTCAACTCAAATTGATCAAATTCCAGTGAGATATGACTGAAATACATTGCTAGATATATTTCTCATTAATGAGTCTAAGAATGATAAGAAAAATCAGAATGTCACAAAGCCACTCTAGTTTAATGGTACGCGTGAACCAGAGTTGGCACCTAGGTGGATAGAAAAGCTATAGAAAATCTTTGGGGTTCTAAGATGTAGTGATGAGGAAAAAGCACTTTTGGGGATTTACCAACTGGAAGGTACTGCAAATGACTAGTGGAATGCTACGAAGGATGGAGTATTTCCTGAGGGTACTGCCCTGAATTGGGCTATTTTTACTACTGTCTTCAACGACAAGTATTTCTCGGAGACTGCGCGAGAAAGGAAACTAGTGAAATTTCAGAATTTACGTCAGAATCACATGACAGTGGATCAGTATGAGGCTGAATTTGCTAGGTTGTCAAGATACGCGCCATGGTATGTAGAAGACTCGCTAGAGAAGGCGTGGAGATTTCGAGATGGGTTACGACCCGAACTTGGCAGTCAAATGTTAGCTTTGAATTTATGAACGTACAAGGAAGTATATGAAAGGAGACAGATGATTGAGAGAGACCTGAGAGAGAGAAATGCTGCCAGTTTGGTAAGAGACCAATGACCAATAATAGGTGTTTTGTTCCACCCGCAAGAAAGAATATTGGGAAGCCGACGCACCAGTCCAACTTGAATTGTCATCTTTGTGGGAGGAAGCATGGGAGTGGACCTTGCCCGACTAGAACGGGAGCATGCTTTAAGCGTGGTCGGTCGGGCCATCAGATGAGAAATTGTCCCAACCAAATTCCAAGATCTAGATCTCAAGGACCACGACCGCAAGTAGGACTCCCAACTGCTACTCCACAAAATGAATTGAATCGACCACCGGCTCAAGGGCGAGTGTATGCTGTGGCACGAAGCGAAGTGAAGAACGCGCCTGGGGTGGTCACAGGTACGATTTATTTGAATGATCATGCTACTTATGCCTTATTTGATCATGGAGCTTCTCATTCTTTCGTTTCTGCTCAATTTGTTAATATGGTTGATTTGGATTTGAAACCATTGAATATGAGATTGCATGTTACCACCCCGCTACAAGATAATGTGATAGTTTCATTAGGCTGTACGGATTGTAAGGTAGCTTGTGGTGGTAGAGAGGAAAAGATAGATTTGGCTATGCTACCTATGTTTGACTTTGATGTGATCATTGGGATGGACTGATTGAGTAAACAAAGGGCTATGGTGGATTGTAGCGATAGATTAGTTTGTTTTTCTTTAGATGGTCGCTCAACCTTTAAGTTCAAGGGAAATCATGGAGGAATCTCCATTCCTTTGGTTTCGTCGCTGGAAGCGACAAATTTGTTAGATGAGGGATGACAAGCTTATTTGGTTGCGGTAGTTGATACGACGGTTGGGGAACCAAAATTGGAAAATATAGCGGTGGTGCGTGAATTTTCGGATGTTTTTCTTGAAGAATTGCTTAGATTACCACCCAAGCAAGAAATTGAATTTGTAATTGAGTTATCTCTTGAGACGGAGCCAATTTCAAAGGCACCGTATAGAATGGCACTATTAGAGTTAAAAGAACTAAAAGTGCAAATGCAAGAGTTGTTGGATAAAGGGTTCATTAGACCGAGCGCGTCGCTATGGGGTGCACCAGTGTTATTTGTGAGGAAGAAAGATGGATCATTGCACTTATGTATTGATTATAAGCAATTGAACCAAGTGACCATTAATAATAAATATTCGTTGCCAAGGATCAATGACCTATTTGACCAGTTGCAGGGAGCTTCGGGATTCTCTAAGATAGACTTGACAACGAGGTACCATCAGTTGAGAATTAAGAAAGAATATATTCTGAAGATGGTTTTTAGAACGAGATATGGGCACTATGAATTTACAGTGATGCCTTTTGGGCTGACTAATGCTCCATCAGCATTTATGGACATGATGCACCGAGTGTTTAAGGAATACCTTGATCATTTTGTCATTGTCTTTATTGATGACATTTTGATTTACTCGAGGAGTAAGGAAGAGCACGAAAAACACTTGAGAACTGTCTTGCAAACTCTGAGGGAACAATTACTTTATGCCAAATTTAATAAGTGTGAATTTTGGTTGAAAAAAGTAACATTTCTTGGCCATGTAATATCCGAAGAAGGAATCTCCGTAGACCCTACAAAGATTGAGACGGTGATAAATTGGCCTAGACCTACTACAGTTACTGAAGTTCGGAATTTTCTGGGATTAGCCGGTTATTATAGACGTTTCGTAGAAAAGTTCTCGTCTATAGCTATGCCACTGACGCAGTTGACAAAGAAGCATACGAAGTTTGAATGGACGGATAAATGCGAAAGGAGTTTTCAAGTGCTCAAGCAGCGTTTGACAACGACATCTGTACTTACGATCCCTTCTGGACTTGGAGGCTTTGAGATTTACAGCAATGCTTCGTTAAAAGGATTGGGATGTTTACTTATGCAACACAAAAGGGTAGTAGCGTATGCTTCGTGATAATTAAGACACCACGAAATGAATTATCCAACACATGACTTGGAGTTGGCTGCTTTTCGCTTTAAAAATTTAGAGGCATTATTTATGTGGTGAAAGGTTTCAAATTTATATAGACCATCAGAGTTTAAAGTATTTATTTTCTCAGAGGGAATTGAACATGAGACAGCGTCGATGGATAGAGTTGCTTAAAGATTATGATTGTGATATTTTATATCATCTTGGGAAGGCAAATAGAGTTGCCGATGCGCTTAGTCGAAAGTCTAGCATGGCGCATTTAATGGTTAAAGGATGGTCGATGCTTGAAGAATTAAGAGACTCTGAGTTTAAGTTGGAAGTGGGCCAATTGTCAAGTTTGATAGCGACTTTGAGAATAGAACCAGAGATTCAAGAAAGGATAAAAGCCCTACAATCTACTGACTCAGAAATTTAGAAAATTCTTAGTATGGATGTGACAAAGAGGAAGGTCGAATTTCATGTATCCGAGGACGGTATTTTAAGGTTTCATGGACGTCTTCGTATACCTAATGATGAAGCACTTAAAGAGAGAATTTTGTTTGAGGCTCATCGAAGTAATTACAACATCCACCCAAGCAATATGAAAATGTATCAAAATTTACGTCAGCATTATTGGTGGAACGGAATGAAAGTGGACATGGCTAAATATGTGGCAAAGTGCTTGACGTGCCAACAGGTAAAAGCTCAGCATTGCAAGCCTGGAGGATTACTACAATCCTTGGAAATTTCGGAGTGGAAATGGGAGCATGTAACAATAGACTTTGTTATGGGTTTGCCACAACGTTAGAGAGGACATGATTCGATCTGGGTAGTCGTGGACAGATTGACCAAGTCGATGCACTTTATTCCTTTGAGAAAGGACTTTGCAATGGATAAGTACGTCGAGCTGTATATGTGTTACATTATGCAACTTCATGGGGTGCCTATAACAATTATGTCGAATCGAGATCCTAAATTTACAGCGAATTTCTAGAAGAGTCTTTAGGATGCCTTGGGAACCATATTGCAATTTAGTACGGCGTATCACCCACAAACAGATGGGCAGTCGGAGAGGACAATTCAGACGCTAGAGGACATGCTACGAGCGTGTGTGATAGATTTTAAAGGTGGATGGGAAGATCACTTACATCTAGTGGAGTTTTCATATAACAACAATTATCGACAAAGTATTGAAATGGCTCCTTTTGAAGCATTTTATGGCAGAGCTTGTAGAACTCCCTTGTGTTGGGACGAAGTGGGAGAAAGGAGTATCACGGGTCCAGAGTTGGTGGAACAGTCAGGGGAGGCAGTGAAGATAATTAAAGAAAGGTTGAAATCTGCACAAAATCGCTAGAAAAGTTATGCCGATAGGCGACGCAAGCCGTTAGAATTTCAAGTTGGAGATCATGTATTTCTCAAGGTATCTCCAATGCGAGGTTTATCTCGATCCAGAAAGAAGCGAAAGTTGAGTCCGAGATATATAGGTCTATTCAAAATTCTGGAACGGATTGGAACATTGGCTTACGGGCTTGCCTTACCACCGAGTTTGTCTTAGATACATAATGTGTTTCATATGTCTATATTGAGGAAGTACGAACCAGACCCGACGCATATTTTGGATTATGAAACCATAGAAGTGGACGACAAAGTGTCGTATGTGGAAAGGCCGATCAGGATCGAAGACCGAAAGGAACAAGTTTTGAGGTCTAAAATCATTCCGCTAGTCAAAGTATTATGGAAACACCATGGAACTGAAAGCGCTACGTGGGAGAACGAAGAAGCGATGAGGTGTCAGTACCCCCATTTGTTTGAATAGCTAGATTATAATAAATTTCGAGGATGAAATTTTTGTAAGGGGGAAGAGTTGTGACATTCTGAATTTCGTATCATTTCGAGACCTTTGACTGTAAGATATCCATCGGGATATTTCAGATATGTCTCGCTCAGATTTAATCAATCTCGAGTCAATTAACCAAAGGGAAAAAGGCTAACGTGCGATGAGGTACGTGAATCTAGGAAACTTGTTTAGAAAACGACACTTTGACCATAAGGATTGTCAAGGGAACATTTAGAGCCGAAGCCGATCTAAAAACGATTAAGGAAACCATTGCTAGTGTTTTACAATGGGGACGCAGGTGATACCACTTAACCAAAGTATGATTTGTGAAATTTTCCTAAATTGATTATGATGATCGTTGTCGTCGGGGATAGCGATAGACCCTCGCGATTACATGACAATCAAAATTGCCGTAGTTTGAGTTATCCTAAGTGTAATGAGAATCACAAAGTCGATACGCGTAACGTCCGCAAGAGTCACTCGTTAATTCGAGACAAATTGGAATTTCGATCGACGAAAAATCGATCACGAAATAAGATCTCAAAATTTTAAAATGGGAATGAAGGATTCCAACATTTGACAAGGATTGGATGACGCCTTATCGAGGATGAAAATTTTCGAAAAAATGAAATTTTAGACGAAATGTGTGAAAAGACCATTTTGCCCCTGGAATGTTAACCTTGCCTTAATGATTTGAGGAGGGTGTTTTAGTCATTTGATTAATCCTTTAAGGCTACCAAAAATTAAGGGGCAAGAAGGTCATTAGAGCCTTGATATTATTGACTTAAGGACAAATGTCATTACATGGGTGATGGTCATTAATTTTCCACTCACTTATAATCTTCTAGAACTTTGACCATGGTTGAATGAAGTCTCATTTCATATGCTATTTCCCTCAAAATTTCGTGGACCAGCTTTTTGTTCTCTTCATTTTTGCGTTTTTCTTCAAAAGTAGAAAACTGCTTTGTTCGACCAGCACCGCCCACCACCTTCGCCGCCTTTGACTGCCCCTTCCTCTAGCCATTCCGTCTCATGCCGACCATCACAAACAACCTTAACGTCCCTTTGACATTCTCCAAGTGTTAGCTCGGCTATTAAAGACCCGTAGAGCTCTGACCAGCCTCAAATAGAAAACCTGACGGATTCCAGCGCAACTGAGGTAAGGTCATCATTTAGTCACTTCCGGGCGTCGATTGCTGCCAAATGTTCGGTGGATCCTTGTCACGCCCCGCGCCCCGGGCACGAGCACGCGATTCCCTGCGAGCAAACCAAATATCTCTCGTGGTCCCAAGATCCACACATAAGTCGACAGACGTATAATATATAAAGCACGCGGAAGCAATAATGAAATAACTCATTCGTACAAAATATGAAGTGGGACCTGGATAGCGCAAATGCTGTCATACATGATATCCAACTGTTCATCCTCAAGCCTCCAAGGAAAACAGGGTTAGGGTCGCCACCAAAAGATTAAACTAACAAACTGCTGCTGAAGTCCTCGGTCTCCTCTGCGTCCTCCATGGGCTCGTATTTTGAGAAGGTCTCCGAGCAAACCTCGATAGTGTCCTCCATGGTCTCTTCAGCAAATGGCTCCACGAGATCCTCCTTAGTCGCCTCGACCACATTGACCTCCTCCTCCGTGTCCTCCAAGGTCGGAGTCCTCTTTGGTCCATTCCTTGAATCGGCAACAGACTGTTCAGCCTGGTCTAAGTCTCGGGTGGGGTGACACCAACTAGGGACAACGCCCTAGGGCACCTCATTGGGCTTCAGCGGCCCAGTAGACACATCCCCGACCTTTCTGAATCAGGCTTCACACCTGTGAGGCTTCCAACTAATACTACCCCCGTCTACCCAAACTACGGTATACTTCCTGACATAAATGGTTCCCTGCCCGTCAGGAAACTCATCAAAATAGGTGGACATCTCCTTGGGGTCACCAAAACGGATAGGCCACATCTTCAAGGCCTAGGATCTGTAAAAAAGGGATCCCCAACGGGGTGAGATTCGCATCCCAATAAGGTGGGTCCTAACCCTAGGTTAGGCCAACCATCCACTCAGGCAGTCACAAAAACCAGCATTTCATACAAATAACATGCGAAGCAATCAGTTATCGAGACAACACACAGATGTCAGGCATGCCGTCATGGCATCATAACACATTCAAAGAATCATGCACACCTCGCCATGCCACCTTACCACTTCCACTCTTAATGCATGTCTCGTTCTCACGCCCGCGTTTAGAACGTATTAGGCTCGGTCCGCGTAAACGCATCAGACCATCATTGACAACCCGCATAGACGCATCAGGTTTCAATATACTCCAGGCCAATGTCGACACGTTACATTTCTGTCCTGCGTAAACGCATCATGACCGTGGCCATCTCAACCCCGCGTCTCCTACGTATCAGGGTGCCACACAACTCCAACCCCGCGCCTCAGCACCTCAGTGTAACCATCACACCACCCCGCGTCTCATACGCATCAGGGTCTCACCTCGTCTCCATCATGCCACAATCACAAATCATGCACACAAAGCCAAGTGCAACTCATGCATAAACAATACATCCATGGTATGCAAGACGATTCAATCAACGTGCAAACAAGATAGTCAATTCAAAGCACGAATATTAGCACACATGCCATCCTCTATACCGTCCTAAGTCACACAAGGAACAATCACATAAAAACCTTTCATGAATCGCCAAAAATTTACTTGACTTGCCCAATCGAGTCCAATGTTTCTATCTTAGGTTTAAGGTTCCCTTACCTCAAGCTTGATGCCACAAAAATCCTCTCCTTAAGCCCCCCAACAATTCGATCCGATGATCCAAGAACAAACCCACCGTGCAACCTAAGAAATCCAATCAATTGTCAATTTCTCTTGTCCAATTCACCCATCCATGAACCGCCAACCTTAATAACACATTTCTTACCATCCTAACATATCTCATTGATGAATTTGAGACTCAAAACCAACAGTCAACAACCTCCACAGAACCGGTTTACACTGAACAGAACCAGGCTATGTTCGATTCTGTGTAAACCGAGCATATCCAGCCCTTAAACTACTCAAATTCCACCATTTAATCACTAATCTACTTGCTAACATGTCTATCTAAGGGTTTATGAGGCTCACCGAAGATTTGATGTCACGCCCCGATCCATCGAGCACGCGAACATCCCTGCAAGCAAACAACACATCTCTCGTGGTCCCAAGATCCACAATCAAGTCGAGAGATAATATATATATGTCTGGCATGCAGAAGCGATACTCAAATAAATCTCTGTACAAATATAAGTTAAGTGGGACCTGGATAGCATAACAACTATCAAATATCATAACATATGGTTCATACAAATGCCAGCTACTACAATCCACTAACAACTGGGCGACGGGATAGTACACAAAAAGAGTCCCTCATGACATCCAAAAGGATAGGGTCGGATCGCCCCTAAAAAGCTCTGGTCAACGAACTAGGGTCCTAAGATGAACTGCTAGAATCCTCGGTATCCTCGGCATCCTCCGTCGACTTGTACTCGGAGAAGGTCTCGGATGGGACCTCGATAGAATCCTCCATGGTCGCCTCATGAGACTGCTCCGCAAGGTCCTCCTCAATCGCCTCCAAGACTATGACATCATCCTCCTCCACGGTGAAGTCCAGCGTCAGGGTCTTTTCTGGCCCATTCCTAGAACTAACTATGAACCCCTCTAGTAACTTCTGCTCCCCAGCAGTCTAACACCAAGCAGGGATAACACCCTGAAGTATCTCGTGGGGCTTCAACGACCCAATCTTCTCGTCCCCAACCTTATAAACCATGCCTCGAACCTATGAGGCTTCTAATCAGGGCTACCCTCGTCAACCTATACAGCTGTGCAGTTCCTCACATAAATGTTCCACTGACTATCCGGGAACTCATCAAAATACGCTGTCATTTCCTTAGGATCCCCAAAATGTATAGGCCACATATCTAAGCCCTAGGATCTGTAAAAATAAGGGTCCCCAAAGGGGTGAGATACTCATCTCGGTAAAAGAATCATAACCCTAAGTCAGGTCGACCGTCCACTGAGGTAATCGTACACCCCAATGATTCCATTCATAGGCATATCAAGCACAAGTCAATAAAACAATGACATACAGATGACAGGCTCAGATGATAATGCACCATTCATCCTGCCATCTCACCACAACCACCTCTTTTGCCTGCCTCAATCTCCAACCCGCGATTAGATCGCATCAGGCTCGATCCGCGTAAACGCATCAGACCGTCATCGGCAACCCACGTAAACGCATCAGGTTTCGATGAATCTCCAGGCCAATATCATCATCTCACACCTCCGTCTCGCGAATAGTTCGCATCAGGACCGTAGCCATCTCAACCCCACGATTTCATTGCATCAAGGCGCCACACAACCTCAACTCCACCCCGCGATCTCGTTGCATTAGGGTATTCACCTCCCACCTCGCGTCTCATACGCCTTAGGGCCTCGCCATGTCATGCTTATGCCGTGATTTTAAATTTGTTTTCCATACGAGACGACATGTGCATTTCAAGCACAATTCAAAGAATTCATGGCATGCAAAGCAAATCAAATGATATCCGGACATGGCAAACAACTCGGGCACAAATAATGTCACACACAAACATCCTATATGTCTTAGGATATAAAGAAAGCTATCCCTTTGGATAAACCCTCATAAATCAATCAATTCAACCCCCGACTCACCCAATTGAGTCCAATCTCCCTATCCTGAGTTTAGGAATTCCCTTACTTTTGACTTGATAACACAAATTTCTCCTTGTGATTGCCTCAAGGTCTCGGCCAACCAATCCAAGGGTCAATTCACCATGCAACCTAGAATATTCAATCGATTCGTCCAATTTCCATACCCAATTCCTCAATCCATGAACCGTAATCCTCCATAACACAACCCTCATCATCTTGACATATCTTAAACATCAATTTGGAACTCAAACCATCCATCACCAGCCCCCAATAGCCTCAGTTTTGCCTGACCTTGCATAGAAGCGAACCGGTTCCTCTAGATTCTGTGCAAACCGGGCACAATTAGCCCTATATCCACTCCTAATCCAACATCTAACCTTCATCCTACTTTTTAACATATCTACCTAAGGGTTCTAGAAGCTCACCATGAGTTTGAAGTCAAATGGTCGCCGGATTCCCGTTGAAAGTCACCGGATCGTCTTAGGTCAGTTGCCGGCAGTTTCTATCCAAGATTTACAAGATCGGTTCATGGTCAAAACTTCATCAAATTGAACCCCAATTTTTATCATAGATTCATACACATGTCTAATAGATTTTCACCAAATATGGCCTCAAAACTCCAACATTTCGGCCTTCAAGAGGGTTAGAAACCGAACCAACCTCAGGTTGAGCTTGATTCTTTAGACTTTCGGGAAAATCCTTGGTCGAGTCTCCTTGGTGCTCCAAATGGCTCGATTCTTGTTTGAGGATGTCGGCAAGACATAGGGCTTAGTTGATGTGGTTGGCTGGTAGTCAAACGGTGGCCGGAGAGTGGCATCGTGGGCGGCGAACAGTGGCTCCAGAATCGATCGGCTACGGGTAGTGAAAAGAAGAAGAAGAAGAAGGGTGCTCAGTAGCTCTTAGGGTGCAAATGGCCAAATGAGTGGGGTGAAGAGAGAGAAAATTTGCTATATGCGAAGGTTTGGTCAAAGGGCTTGAATGTTAGGTGGGCAAAAAGTTGGACATGACCACACTTTAATGGATCTTGTGACACTTGTCCCCTTGTCTTCCCAATGTGATCCAATGGCCCTCATTCCATCACCTTTTTCAGCAGCTAGGGGGAGGGTTTAATGTCCAAAGTGCCCATCTTCAATTGCATGGCAAGGTTCTAAGCTTGAGGAGCAAAAGGGTAATTTTACCCCCGACGTTCAGAACATCGTTTTTCTCGCTCCAAAATTCTTTGATAAGGCGACGGCTAATCCAAATGTGATGTTAGAATTCTTGATTCTCCATTTTTAATTTTCAAAATTTGTTTATGATGATTTTCTCTATCAAACATGGTTCCAGCCTATCCCGAACCGATGGGTAGCTTTTGCGAACATTACGCGTATCGACCCTGTGATTCATATCACGTTTAGGACTCGTCTATTCCTACCAGCTTTGGTTGTCATGTAATTGTGAGGGTTTATCACTAGTCCCTATGGTCTCGATCGTCACGGTCCGATTTAAGAAATTTTTGCAAATCATACGTTGGTTAAGCGGCATCACCCACGCTCCAATTGTATGACACTCACAAGGCAATCCTTAATCGTTCTTAGATCGGCCTCTTGGTGGTTCTAAATATCTCTCGACAATCCTTATGGTCAAAGCGCCATTCCTATTCGAGTCGCCTAGGTCCACGTACTGCGTCTCGCGTTAGCCTTTCCCTTTTGGCCAACCTACTCAAATTGATCAGATTTGAGCGAAATATGACTGAACCACATCGCTTGATATATATAAACTTCTCATTAATGAGTCTGAAATTGACTGGAAATCAGAATGTCACAACTCTTCTCCCCTTACAAAAATTTCGTCGCTGAAATTTACATTACACTTAATTACTCAAATAAATGGGGGTGTCGTCGCCTTATCGTCTCTTCATTTTCCCTGGTGGCACCTTCAGTTCCGTGGTGCTCCCATACTACCTTGACCAGTGGAATATTCTTATTACTAAGGATTTGTTCTTTCCGGTCTATGATCCTTATCGGTTTCTCCACGTAGGACACTCTGTCGTCCACTTCTATGACTTCGTAATCCAGCACATGTGTCGAATCTGGTTCATACTTTCGCAACATCGACACATGGAACACATTATGCACCTGGGATAGATTAGGCGGCAGGGCAAGCCGGTAGGCCAAGGTTCCAATCCGTTCTAGTATCTCAAATGGGCCTATATACCTTAGGCTCAGCTTCCCTTTTCTTTTGAATCGCGATAGTCCTCTCATTGGTGACACCTTGAGGAAGACGTGATCGCCCACTTGAAATTCCAAGGGCTTGCATCGCTTATCTGCGTAGCTCTTCTGACGACTCTGTGCCGTCCTCAATCTATCCCGAATCATCTTCACTGCTTCCACCGATTGCTCTACCAATTTCGGGCCTGTGATACTCCTTTCTCCAACTTCATTCCAGCAAATCGGCGTTCTGCAGGCTCTGCCATAGAGTGCTTCAAATGGTGCCACATGTATGCTCTGCCGGTAACTATTATTGAAGGCAAACTCTACCAGGTGTAACTACTCTTCCCATCCACCTTTAAAATCAATGACGCATGCTCGTAGCATATCCTCAAGCGTCTGTATCGTCCTTTCCGACTGTCCGTCCGTCTGTGGATGGTAGGCTATACTAAACTGCAATCGAGTTCCCATGGCTTCTTGCAGAATTCTCTAGAAGTTTGCCGTGAACTTAGGATCTCTATCCGAAGTGATCGTCACTGGCACTCCGTGTAACCTCACTATCTGCCTCATGTATAATTTTGCATATCTATGCATAGCGAAGTCCTTTCACATAGGAATGAAGTGGGCGGTCATGGTCAATTTGTCCACGACTACCAAATAGAGTCGTGACCTCTCTGGCTCCTTGGGAGTCCCATCACAAAATTCATAGTTATGTGCTCCCATTTCCATTCCGAAATCCCTAGTGGCTGCAAAGTCCTCCAGGCTTACAGTGCTGCGCTTTCACTTGCTGGCATGTCAAACATTTAGCCACATATTTTGCTACGTCCACATTCATTCCGTTCCACCAATAATGTCGTTGCAAATTCTGGTACATCTTTGTACTTCCAGGGTGGATGCTATAATTGCTCCTATGAGCCTCTGATAAGATCCTTTCTCTGAGTCCTTCATCTTTGGCATGCACAATCGTCCTCGGAACCTCAGGATTCCATCCTCCAACACCTGAAATTCCGGCTTTCTTTTCGTCGCATCCATCTCTACTATTTTTTGAATCTCCAGGTCAGTAGACTGTAATGCCCTTATCCCTTCTTGGACCTCAGGTTCTACCCTCAACGTAGCCATCAAGCTGGACAATTGGTTAACCTCTAGTCTAAACTCCGAATCTCTTAAGTCTTCAATCATCGACCAACCTTTCACCAGTAGACATGCGATGCTTGACTTTCGACTTAGCGCATCTGCTACTCTGTTTACTTTCCCAAGGTGATACAGGATATCACAATTATAATCCTTCAGCAGTTACATCCACCTACGATGCCTCATATTCAGCTCTTTCTGGGAAAACATATACTTTAAACTTTAGTGGTCGGTATAGATCTGAAATTTCTCGCCACAAAGGCAGTGTTTTCAAATTTTCAAAGCAAATATAATCGTCGCTAACTCCAAGTCATGAATTGGGTAATTCATCTCATGTGGCCTTAACAGCCTGAATGTGTAGGCTACTACCCTTCCATGCTGCATCAATACACAGCCCAATCTTTTCAACGAAGCATCGTTGTATATTTCATAACCTCCTAGTCCCGACAGAATGGTCAGCACTGGTGCGGTCGTCAATCTATGCTTAAGATCTTGGAAACTCTTCTCACATTTATCAGTCCATTCAAACCTTGTTTCCTTCTTCGTAAACGGCGTCAATGGGATGGCTGTGGATGAGAATTTCTCCACAAAACGCCTTAGTACCCTGCCAATCCCAAAAAACTTCGGACCTCCGTGACTATAGTAGGCCTCGTCCAATTAGTTACTACTTCAATCTTTGTAGGATCCACTGCAATCTCTTCTCCAGACACCACATGACCCAGAAAAGCTACCATGTTCAACCAAAACTCGCACTTACTCAGCTTCGCGTAGAGCGTGTGCTCCCTCAGCGTCTGTAGCACAATTCTCAAGTGCTCCTCATGTTCTGCTTCGCTCCTCGAGTAAATCAAGATGTCGTCAATGAAGACTATGACGAATCTGTCCAAAAATTCTTTAAATACTCGATGCATCAGGTCCATGAAAGCAGCTGGAACGTTAGTCAATACAAATGCCATCACCGTAAATTCATAATGACCATACCTTGTCCTGAAAGCATTCTTAGGTATGTCTTCCTTCTTGATCCTCAACTGGTGATACCTAGTTCTCAAGTCAATCTTCGAAAACACTGCTGCCCCTTGCAACTGATCAAAAGATCATTAATCCTCAGCAGCGGATACTTGTTCTTTACTGTCACTTGGTTCAGTTGCCGATAGTTAATGCACAAATGCAAGGACCCATCCTTCTTCCTTACAAACAGCACCGGTGCTCCCCATGGTGAAGCACTAGGTCGGATAAATCCCTTGTCTAGCAACTCTTGCATCTGTACCTTTAACTCCTTCAGTTTTGACAGGGACATCCTGCAAGGTGCTTTCGAAATCGGCTCCGTTCTAGGGGCTAACTCATTTACAAACTCTATTTCTCACTTTGGTGGTAACCCTAGCAACTCTTAGGGAAATACATCAGGAAATTCACGCACTACAGGGATATTCTCTAACTTTGGCTCTTCGATAGTCGTGTCCATTACTGCCACTAAGTATACCTGACACCCTTCAGACATCAACTTAGTCACTTCAACGGACGAAAATAAGGGAATCGAGATTCCCCCTCGACTTCCCACCAACTCAAAGTTAGGGCGTCCTCTCGGATAAAACCGGATCGTTCTACTACCACAGTCTACCACTGCCCCCTGCTTACCCAACCAATCCATACCTATTATTACATCAAAATCTAACATGGGTAATACAGCTAGGTCAATACTCTCTTTATTTCCCCCAATCACAATCTCACAACCAGCACAACCCATTGAAATCGATATATTATCTTTTAACAGTGTGGCAAAATGCAGACTTATGTTCAACGGTTTCAATTTAATTCCCACCAAATCAGCAAATTGTGCAGACACAAATGAATGCATGGCTCCAAGGTCAAACAATCCATATGCAGCTTGGTTGCACAAGTAGACCGTACCTGTTACCACTCTTAGTGTTTCCTTCGCCTCTCTACGGGCTACTGCATATACTCTGCCTTGTGCCGGTGGTCTGTTCTGCTCAATCTGAGGCGTTGCAGTCGATGGTCCCGCTTATGGCCTCTGTCCTTGCGGTCAACTTGCCAGAGCTTGGTTTAGACATACCCTTATCTAATGGCCCAGTTGACCACACTTGAAACAAGCTCATGTCCTTACTAGGCATGGCCCATTTCCATGCCTCCTGCCACAAAGGCGGCAGTTCCAGTTCGCAGGATTCGACGGCTTCACGATATTTTTCTGCACTGGAGGCACAAAGCGCCTATTACCCGTCATCGGCCTCTTGCCCATCTAGCAATTATCTCCGAATGGTAGGAACCACGATCCAGTTGTGGCGTTTCTTTCTTTCAAGTCCCACTCTATCATCTGGCCCCGCTCGTAGATCTCCTTGTAAGTCCTCAAATTCAACGCAATCATCTGGCTACGGAGCTCGGGCCTTAAATCGTCCATAAACCTTAGTGCTTTCTCCTGTGGGTCCTCAATAGATCGTGGTGCGTACCTCGACAACCTCGAGAACTCGGCCTCATATTGGTCTATCGTCAGCTAGTTCTGACGTAACTGCAGGAATTCTACCTACTTCCTTTCGCTGGCCGTTTCTGAGAAATATTTATCATTGAACGCCGTCTTAAAGGCATCCCAATTCATAGCTGCTCCTTTAGGGAAGACTCCATCCTTGGTGGCAGCCCACTAGTAATTCGTTGTACCTTCCAGCTGGTACACGGCTAGTAGTATCTTCTCCTCATCGGTGCATCTCAGCACACCAAAAGCCTTCTCTAACTTTTCTATCCATCTGGGTGCTAGCTCGAGATCTCCAGTCCCATCGAACTGTGTTGGCTTCAACTTTATAAACTGCTCAACTAGCTGGCCCATTTATCTGGCCACGATGATCTCTTCTTGGGCATTCACAATCTCATTGCCCTAGCCTTTCTCATTCTAGCTTCCGTTACCACCATTGTTGCTGTTGCTGGCGTTAACGGCGGCTATGGCAGCTCCTACTGCCTAGGCGATGATAGCGTCCCGATCCTAAGCCTACCTATTGATCATGTCGTCAATTCTTTCCAACGCCCTCAAAACGCCATCCATTCTTAGATCTTCAGCGACAAGCAGCCTCGAGCTAGAAGCTCCGCCTCTTGGCCTTCTAGCCCTTCTAGATGGGTTGCTCATCCTTGCTTCTTTCTACTGAACCTGGTCCATTACAAGTTCAGCAAGGAGTTAGTAACTTACTCAATCATTCAAACCCAGACCTACTAACTAATCCTTAACAGAAACAGTTACAATCCAACAGTCCTTTTATAGAATAACTTCTACAAGCATTCCAACAAATAGCTCATGGCCATTCCTTAGTTCCATTCACTTTAGTGATTCACTGAAACCAATCACTTCCATTCCTTAAACAAACCAAGGTTTAGAAATGACCTTCAATCCTAAGGAAGGAACTTGATTCTCATGCATTCCACAATCCTGCCAATCTCAAACACCAACCCTAAGTGTCAGGTCACCCACTATACACCCCATGCCTTAGTTTAACCAATCTCCTAAGGTCTCGCTATCCGTTCTTGTCCCACTTAATCCTCCTTTTTACTCCAATCCACAACCAACTTTGGTTCGAGCTGACCTTGCTCTGATACCAAGCAAAGCGGGGAGGTCACGCCCCGATCCGTCGACCACGGGAACATCCCTGCAAGCAAACAAAACATCTCTCATGGTCCCAAGATGCACAATCAAGTCGAGAAATAATATATATATATATGTCTAGCATGCGGAAGCGATACTCAAATAAATTCCCGTATAAATATAACTTAAGTGGGATCTGGATAGCATAACAACTGTCATATATCATAACATATGGTTCGTACAAATGCCGGCTACTACAATCCACTAATAACTGGGCAACGGGGTAGTACACAAAAAGAGTCCCTCATGACATCCAAAAGGACAGGGTCGGATTGCCCCCAAAAAGCTCAAGTCAACGAACTGGGGTCCTAAGATGAACTGCTAGAATCCTCGATATCCTTGGCATCCGTCGTCGGCTCATACTCGGAGAAGGTCTCGAGTGGGACCTCGATAGAATCCTCCATGGTCACCTCATGAGACGGCTCCACAAGGTCCTCCTCGATCGCCTCCAGGACGATGAACTCATCCTCCCCCACGGTGAAGTCCAGCGTCGGGGTCTTCTCTGGCTCGTTCCTATAACCAATTACGGACCCCTCTGGTAACTCCTACTCCCCAGTAGTCTGACACCAAGCAGGGATAACACCTTGGGATATCTCGTGGGGCTTCAGTGGCCCAATCTACTCATCCCCGACCCTCTCTAGCCATGCCTCGAACCTATGAGGCTTCTAGTCAGGGCTACCCTCGTCAACCCATACGGCCCTGCATTTCCTCACATAAATGTTTCCCAGACTATTCGGAAACTCATCAAAATACGTCGTCACCTCATTGGGATCCCCAAAATGTAAATGCCACATATCTAAGGCCTAGGATCTATAAAAATAAGGGTCCCCAAAGGGGTGAGATACTCATCTCAGTAAAAGAATACTAACCCTAGGTCAGGTCGACCGTCTACCCAGGTAGTCGTACACCCCAATGATTCCATTCACAGGCATATCAAGCACAAGTCAATAACACAACGACATGCAGATGACAGGCATGCAACTATGACAACATGTCACACTCAGATGATAATGCACCATTCATCCCGCCATCTCACCACAACCACCTCTTCCTGCCGCCTCAATCTCCAACCCGCGATTAGATCGCATCAGGCTCGGTCCACGTAAACGCATCAGACCGTCATCGGTAACTCGCGTAAATGCATCAGGTTCTGATGAATCTCCAGGCCAATATCATCATTTCATACCTCCGTCTAGCAAATAGTTTGCATTAGGATCGTGGCCATCTCAACCCCGCGATTTCATCGCATCAGGGCGCTACACAACCTCAATACCACCCCGCAATATCGTCGCATCAGGATATCCACCTCCCGCCCCGCGTCTCATAGCCTCAGGACCTCGCCAAGTCATGATCATGCCATGATTTTAAATTTGTTTTCCATACGAGACGACATGTGCATTTCAAGCACAATTCAAAGAATTCATGGCATGCAAAGCAAATCAAATGATATCCGAACATGGAAAACGACTCAGGCACAAACAATGTCACACACAAACATCCTATTCGTCTTAGGATATAAAGAAAGCCATCCTCTTGGACAAATCCTCATAAATCAATCAATTCAACCCCCGACTCACCCAATTGAGTCCAATCTCCCTATCCTAAGTTTAGGAATTCCCTTACCTTTGACTTGATAACACAAATTTCTCCTTGCGATTACCTCAAGGTCTTGGCCAACCAATCCAAGGGTCAATTCACCGCGCAACCTAGAATATTCAACCAATTCGTCAAACTTCATACCCAATTCCTCAATCCATGAACTGTAATCCTCCATAACACAACCCTCATCATCCTAACATATCTTAAACATAAATTTGGAACTCAAACCATCCATCACCAGCCCCCAACAGCCTCAGTTTTGCCCGACCTTACATAGAACCGAACCGGTTCCTTCCGTTTTTGTGCAAACCGGGCACAACTAGCCCTATATCCACTCCAAATCCAACATCTAACCCTCATCCTACTGTTTAACATGTCTACCTAATGGTTTTAGAGGCTCACCGTGAGTTTGAAGTGAAATGGTCGCCGGATTTCCGTTGAAAGTCACCGGATCGTCCTAGGTCAGTAGCCGGCAATTTCTGTCCAAGATTTACAAGACCGGTTCATGGTCAAAGTTTCATCAAATTGAACCCTAATTTTTATCACAGATTTATACATATGTCTACTAGATCTTTACCAAATTTGGCCACAAAACTCCAACATTTCGGCCTTCAAAAGGTTTATAAACTGGACCAACCTCAGGTTGAGCTCGATTTTGTCGGCTCTCGGGAAAATCCTTGGTCGGAACTTCTCAATGCTCTAAATGGCTCGATTCTTGCTCAAGGATTTCTGCAAGATGTAGGGCTTAGTTGGTGTGGTTGGACGGTGATCAGACGGTGGCCAGAGAGTGGCGTTGTGGGCGACAAATAGTGGCTCTAGAATCGATCGGCGATGGGCAGTGAAGAGAAGAAGAAGAAGAAGGGTGCTCGGTAACTCTTGGGGTGCAAATGGCCGAATGAGTGAGGTAAGGAGAGAGAAAATTTGCTACATGCAAACTCTTGGTCAAAGGGCTTGAATGTGAGGTGGGCAAAAAGTTGGACATAACCACACTTTAATGGATCTTGTGACACTTGTCCCCTTGTCTACCCAATGTGATCCAATAGCCCTCATTCTATCACCTTTTTCGGCAGCTAGGGAGAGGGTTTAATGTCCAAAATGCCCTTCTTCAATTGCATGGCAAGGTTCTAAGCTTGAGGAGCAAAAGGGTAATTTTACCCCCAACGTTTAGAACGTCCTTTTTCTCGCTCCAAAATTCTTCGATAGGGCGACAGCCAATCCAAATGTGATGTTGGAATTCTTAATTCTCTATTTTCAATTTTCAAGACTCGTTTCTAATGGCATTCTCGATCAAACGTAGTTCCAACCTATCCCGAATCAACGGGTGGCTTTTACGGACATTACGCGTATCGACCCCGTGATTCCTATCACGTTTAGGGCTCGTCTATTCCTAGCAGCTTTAGTTGTCATGTAATTGTGAGGGTTTATCACTAGTCCCTATGATTTCAATCGTCACGGTCTGATTTAGGAAATTCTTGCAAATCATACGTTGGTTAAGCGGAATCACTCGCGCTCCAATCGTATGACACTCGCAAGGCAATCCTTAATCGTTCTTAGATCGGCCTCTTGGTGGTTCTAAATATCCCCTCGATAATCCTTATGGTCAAAGCATCATTTCCTATCCGAGCTACCTAGGTTCACATACCGCGTCTCGCGTTAGCCTTTCCCTTTTGGTCAGCCTACTCAAATTGATCAGATTTGAACGAAATATGACTGAAACACATCACTTGATATATACAAACTTCTCATTAATGAGTCTAAAATTGATTGGAAATCAGAATGTCACATTTGAGGTTGAGTCGTCACTGGAATTCCTTTGAAAGTCGCTGGTTCCTTCAAGATTGCAAATCGACAGTTTCTGTTCAACAATCACAAGATCCATTTGGAGTCAAAACTTCATCAAATTGACCTCAACTTTTTACCACAGATCACTCTACAAGTCTCCTAGATCTCCACAAAATTTGGCCAAAAAATTCAAACATTAAGAGGCCCTACGGAGTCCTAACCGCAGCTTACTTCCAGCTACAACGGTTTCCATCGACTTTCGGGAGAATTGCTAGCCGAAACTCCTCGGTGGGTCAATTGACGGGCTTCCACTTCGAGGACGTCGGCAAGAGGCTAAGCTAGGAGAGTGTAATTGGCCAGAGTCCAGGCAGTTGCCGAAGGGAGTCGTCGGAGCTGGCGAACGGCGGCATAGAAACCGATCGGCATGTGGCAGAAAGGAGAGGAAGAAGAAGAAGAAGTCTTGGTGCTTTGGGGGATAAATGGCTGGCCAAGAGAGAGAGAGGGGAGCAATGTTCAATCTCAAGAGTCAAAGGGTTAAATGGTAGCTGGCAAAAAGTAGACATGACCACTCTTTAGCTAATCCATTGACACATGTCCTAAGTGTCAATCAAGGTGATCCAATGGCCATAATTTCTCTAAATTTTCGGTGGTTCTTGGGGGGGTATAGAAGTCCAAAATTCCCTTCTTCAATTACATAAGCAAGGCTAAAGCTTTGAGGGGGAAAATGGTAATTTCACCCCCGACGTCCAGAACGTCGTTTTTCTCGTTCCAATATTCTTTGATAAGGCGACGGCCAATCCAAACATGACGTTGGAATTCTTGATTCTCCATTTTCAATTTTCAAGACTCGTTTCAGATTGTTTTCTCTATCAGACGTGGTTCCAGCCTATCCCGAACTGACGGACGGCTTTTGTAGACGTTACGCATATCAACTCTGTGATTGATATCACATTTATGGCTCGTCAATTCATGACAACTTTGGTTGTCATGTAATTATGAGGGTCTATCACTAGTTCCTATGGCCTCGATCGTCACTGTCCAATTTAGAAAAATTTTACAAATTATACATTGGTTAAGCGGCATCACCCGCGCTCCAATCGTATAACGCTAGCAATGCATTCCTTAATCGTCCTTAGATCGGCCTTTTATGGTTCTAAATGTCCCCTCGATAATCCTTATGATCAAAGCGCCATTTTCTATTCGAGCTCCCTAGGTCCACGTACCTGGTCTCGTGTTAGCCTTTTTCTTTTGGTCAGTCTACTCAAATTGATCAGATTCGAGCGAGATATGGCTGAAACACATTGCTAGATATACTTCTCATTAATGAGTCTGAAAATGACTAGGAAATCAGAATGTCACAAGCCTTGTAGACATGTAATACTTAAGTTCACTGAGCTAGGGTTGCTGATTTAGCTGAGTTTTGAATGAGTTTCAATGTTTGATTGAAGTTGATTTCTTGGACAGATTTCGACCGCTGGTGAACTGAGAGGAGTTGGTCTGTTTGGAGACCTTAGGAGTATTATTTGACTTCGAAAATTACCGTAGGGCTCTATAACATGTTGATTAAGGTTTCTCCAAGTGAAATTGATGAAAATTTTGAGTTTAAGGGTGATTTATGGACTGTTAGAGCAAGAAGGAGCAAACCGGTTCTGCTCTGTTTCAATTCTGAGCAAACCGATTTCTATTGGGGGCTGTTATGGGATTGTCATGATTGAAATGTGTTGTTAAGGCATACTAGAATGTTGATTGCGGTGTTATTAAGGTGTACGACGGGTGGAGTTGAAGTTATAAAAGAGAAATTGAATGAAACGATAGATTGTCGCTGGAATATATTGCTGCCCTGTTTTGGACAATGGTGATCTTGTTTGGAAGCTAAACTTTACAAAGGATTTTGATGAAAATTTTCTAATCGAAACAAAGGTAAGCGACCCATGAACCTATATTAGAACATTTGGACGCAACTGGATATTTTTATTGCGAAATCAATAAGTTGACAATTTTGTTATGCTTGGTTGAGTGGAAATTGAATGCAATTGTTGAGGAACAAGCCATGAGCGCTTGCTTGTTATTAAAATTGAAGTTCTTTTGACTGAATTGATGATGTGCTTGTTGGTATGTCTTGCTTGATTATATATCTATAGGTTACTCGACTCTCGAGTTACATTTTGTGATAAAGTACGATCATTTTGACAAGCAAACGGTTTATGACCAACTTTCTAAAATTTCTCGTGATGAGAATGTGATTAAGTGATTGTTGAGACAATTCTCGACTTGAGATATTTGTTGAGGCCTATGACATCCTGAGGCCTCTTAACGCGGGATTGCATCATGAGTATACCCTGAGGAGTTTTAACGCGGGGTTGTGGTTTGAAAGGTATCCTGATGCGTCCTAACGTGGGATAAGAATTTGTACATGTTGGCATTAATTTGGAAATGAGCTAGTAAACCTGACGCTTCTTAACGCGGGTTTATTTGTCTTGATAATTTAACGTGTTGACCGCGGACTTATCTATTGAGTTGTAGATTGGGAATTGAATTGATCATTAATTCATGTGGTGTTGATATGGTTCTTGGCTAGTACGAAAGTTTGGGTCACTTTCTTTGTATACTTGTCTTAGATGTCATTTCTTCGCAAGTCGTATGATGTGATGCTTTCGTATAAATGTTATACATCTTTTGTCACTATTGGTTTGTTATTATGATTGTTTTGTCTGGTGGGACTGACGGTCTAACTTAGGATTAGGCTAGCTTGCTGAGACGTAAGTCTCACCCCATCAAGGGATCCTTTTCTTTTCAGATCCCAAGCTTGAACATGCTGCCTACATGCCTAAAAGATTCGAAAGACATGACAGTCTATTTTGAGGAGTTTTCAGATGGACGAGGTACAGTTTATGTTAGGAAGAGTGCCGTGGTTTAGGTCGATGAGGGAGGTGAGGCTTGGAAGCCGCATCGTTTTGAGGCTTGGTTTAGGAAGACCGGGGAAACTATCACTGGTTCGCTGAAGGCTCGTGAGGTTCCTAAACGTGTTGTGCCATCTTGGTGTCATCCGACTCGAGATGAGATCGAGGTAGAGGGTTCAGTGGTAGGTTCGAGGAATGTTCCAGAGGAGACACCGGCAAAAGAAGAAAGCATTGAAGTAATTGAGATTTCGGACTCTGAAGACGATCTAGAAGAAGACACAATAGAAGTCTGATCGGAAACCTTTTCGAATTATGATCCAGTGGCCGACATGAACCAAGACGAAGATAGTAGTACCACTTATCAAGTTTGATGTCTTAGGATCGTTTGCGTTGTCTTTTGGGAGTTCTTAGCCTTTTTGACAAGGAGTTTAGTAGTTACTTTTTGGTCGATCCTACTCCTCCGTGACCCTAGCTTTTGTTTGTTAGACGACCCTGGATCTTTTGTACAAAATTATCTTTCGGGTTTATGTAAATATCTTTTATTCTCCCGTGTCTTATTCTTTTCTTTATGTATGGTGGTGTAATTATTTTCTTTTCTCCTTCCGCATGCATGTCTCACGTCGTTTAGGCCATTGGAATAGTATCCTGGGTTGAGTATATGGCCTTAGTGGATGTAACGCTTTGTTTAGAAAGGTGGGGCGTGACAATGTCACACAAAGTGACACTCCTTAATGCCTCAAGTATAAACTCTCCAAGAATCCTTCGTCAACCTATAAAGATTTAACAATCTTGAACAAAAAACTATGGAATACTCACTTCCATTATTCCAATTTCTCATTAGCCATATCATTGGCAATTTATGATGTCTTATTGATCAATTGAACGCATAATAACACTCCCACAAACCCCCAATGGGTTCGGTTCACACGTCCATATACAAGGCAAAACTCAATTTAGAGATTCATGCACCGATTTTGCCATAATTCACTTCTAAACTCATATCCACTTCACACAATTCTCATTAACACCTCACATCATATCTTATAAGAAATTATAAGCCAATTTGAAGTCTGAACACTCCTTAATCAGCCCCCAACAAAATCGGCCATCAATGGTCCACCCACAAAACAGAACCGATTTTCGATTCAAACCGCTCAATCAAGCCATAACTCAATTCCAAGCCTTAATTCTTCACAAAATAAACTTGCTAGGATGTCACACCCCGAACTCGACGAGCACGCGAACATCCCTGTCCATGTCGTTCATTCATCAACGCTCCAGGATCCAACGGTCAATAACATACAACTCCTTTAAACAAATGAGCGCAGAAGCGATGCCACCTCCCTTTATATAAATACAGCCACATATCGATGACTTAGGACATATACAGCTATCACACTAGGAAATTTTCTCATTTAAGCAATTACTAAAAGATCAATTCTCAATTCTTCAATCGAAAGTATAAACCCAATATCATCATAAGACAAATCCAATCTAATGTAATTGATCAACTGTCTCTTCAGATGCCAATCCTAGGCAAGCTTGTATTACCTCCACCTGGAACCTGAAAAATATAAGCCCCCACTAGGGTGAGATATAAATCTCAGTAAGGTGGGTCCAACCCTAGGTTAGGCCCACCGTCTACTCAGGTAGTCATATATCCAATAAAACTAGGCTCTGGCTCACACAGGCATATAGGACACCAGTCAATAAACTCAACATATGGATGACAGGCAAACATCGATGACCTCAAGTCACACTCAAGTAATAATGCCCATGCACTCTCAGCCTACCACATCTCATATTCACTGACCTCAACCTGTCTAAATCTCTAGCCCGCGATCTTGTCGCCTCAGGCTCGGCAACCGGCTTAAACGCATCAGGTTCCAATAAATCTATTGGCCAATAACATTATTTCAACCTCTGCCCTCCTCATTCTCTAGCCCACAAACTAGTCGCCTCAAGCTCGGCCCGCGTAAACGCATCAAAGCGTCATCGGTGACCCGCGTAAACGCATCAGGTCCCGGTTCATCTCCAGGCAAGGTTTATGAGCTCATACACAACCTCGCGAACTCGTCGCATCAGGGTATATATACCCTGCCCCGCGTCTCATACACTTCAGGGCTTCTTCGTCCCGCTATTAGATCACGTTAAGACTGTGGCTATCTCAACCCCGCGACTTCGTCGCATCAGGGCGCCATCTAATCTCACTTCACCCCGCGACCTCGTCGCATCAGGGTCTTAACCTTCCGCCCCACGTCTCACATGCCTCAGGGCCATGCCATGCCATGTCATGCTCATGCTACATCATATCTAATACTTTGATTTGCAAATCAATTTCACAATTATTGGCAAGGCGCATTCTAATGCATTTCATAAATTATGTGGCATGCAAATCAATTCAAATGATGCACAAACAAGACAAGCATCTCAAACACGAGCTATGTCACACGATTGTTCTCTAACGTCTTGGGATATATCTCAACTATCTCAATTGGCAATTTCTCAAAATTCGCTCCGATCGACCCTCGACTTACCCAATCGAGTCCAATCTTCCTAACAAAGGGTTAGGAATTCCCTTATCTTGGTTGCAACATCACAATTTCCTCCTCTTGAGCCTCCAAAGTTTCGGTCCCTAATGTCCCATACCGAACTCAATGCGCAACCTAGCATATTCAACAAATTTCATCTATTTCCATACTCAATTCCTCAATCCATCAATCCCAATTGCCCATAACACAACCCTCAATATCTCATCACATCATAAACACCAATTTGGAACTCAAAATTACCCATCTCAGCCTCCAACAGATTCGGTTTTGCGCAGAACCAATCGGTTTTATGCAAACCGTGTACGTCCAGCCTTCAATCTACTCCTAAACCCTTCATTTAACCATCAATCTATCTCTTAACATGTCTATTTAGGGATTTGGGAGGCTTACCAAAGATTTCAGGTCAATTGGTCGCCAGAAACCCAACGAACGCCGTCGGTTCGCCCAAGCATAGAATTTGGCAATTTTCTAAGCAAAGTTCACAAGGCCGGTTCGTGATAAAAAAATTAATCAAATCCATCTCAACTTTTTACCACAGATTCATCTATAAGTCTACTAAGTCTCCACTAAATTTGAGCTCAAAAATCCACGATTTCGGCTACTAAACAAGTCAGAAACTAGACCTACCTCAGATTGGGGCAAATTCCGTCAACTTTCGAGAGAATCCTTGCTTCGGACTCCTCGGTACTCCAAATGCTCCGATTCTTGTTGGAGAATGTCGGCAAGACATAGATCTTTGTTTGGGTGGTTGGCCGGCATCTAGGGGTGACCGTAAATGGCCGTGGTGGCCGACGAAATGGAGCCCCAAAATCTATCGCCTGTGACAGAAATTGAAGAAAAAGAAGAAAAGAGTGGTTCTCGGTGGTTTGAGGGAGGTCTGGCTGAAAATGAGTGAGAAGAGAGAGAGAAGTGAGAGAATTGATATATCTTAAGCTTGGTCAAGGGCCTTTGAATGGTAGGTTGGTGATATGACCACAACCCTTGGATGGATGACACTTAGCACTTACTCTAACCAAGGAGATCCAATGGCCATCTCTTTGTCCTTGTGTTCGGTAGCCTGGGGGGTGTCAATTGACCATTTTTCCCTTCTCCAATTATAATAACAAAGTTCTAAGTTTGAGGGGCAAAACGGTCATTTTACCCCAGACGTTCCGAACGTCGTTTTTCTTGTTCCGGAAATCTCCGATAGGGTGACGGCCAATTCAAATAACGTTAGAATTCTTGATTTTCCATTTCAAATCTTTCAAGGCTCGTTTCTGATAGTTTTCTCTATCAGACGTGGTTCCTGCCAATCCCGAACTGACGGGCGTCTTTCGCAGACATTACGCGTATCGACCTCGTGATTCATATCACGTTTAGGGCTCGTTAATTTGTGGCAGCCTTGGTTGTCATGTAATTGTAAGGGTCTATCACTAGCTCCTAAGGTCTCGATCTTCACCGTCCGATTTAGAAAAATTTTGCAAATCGTACATTGGTTAAGCAGCATCACCCACGCTCCAATCGTATGACACTCGCAAGGCATCCCTTAATCGTTCTTGGATCGGCCGTTTTGTCACTCTAAATATCCCCTCGATAATCCTTGTGGTCAAAGCGTCATTTCCTATCCAAATTCCCCAGGTCCACGTACCTCGTCTCACGTTAGCCTTTCCCTTTTGGTCAGTCTACTCGAATTGATCAGGTTCGAGCGGGATACGACTGAAATTCATCTCTAGATACTCGCTTCTCATTACTGAGCTTGAAATCGACTGAAAATCAGAATGTCACATAGGACCTCAATCTATGTGTTTATGAAGCTCATCAAGAGTTTTACTACAAAATAATCCCCCACGACCTTCGAACAGCCTGGTTCCTTCACGGTCCTCAAACGGGCAGAATTTGCTCGAAAAATACCTCCACAAATCAGCCATGTGTACCCATTAAAACTCAAATAAAAGTGCAATAAAAACTCAGCCAACTTTAATACTATGATTTTAGAAGACATCATCGAAAATTTGAAGTCATTTGAAGTCCGGAAGCCCCCAAAATAGATCTTTCCTCAAAACTGGTCAAAATCAGCCTCCATCCTGACCATGTTCCACTAAAACAGACCTACGGGATAAACTACTGGCCAAATTAACCTCATAATATCTTCCCAAAATGGCAAGATGATAAGCTTTAAGATGGTGGTGGTTTTACCTCAATCCGATGTCAGACGACGAAGTTATGACCGAAATAGTGAAGCAGTTCTTCTCTGTCTACGAGAAAACTGTTCAACCGAGACACCAAAGGGAGAAAAAGAAGAAAAATGAAGAGGAAAAGTGAGGGGGAGAGGGTGCACGGCTGAAGAGTTGTCTAAATACATGTTTCACACACATAATTGAAATTAAATGTGTTACGCCCCGCGCTCCGAGCACGAGCGCGCGACTCTCTGCAAGCAAACCACATAATCTCTCGTGGTCCCAAGATCCACTATCTAAGCCAAGAGACATAACAAATATATCAAGCATGCAAAAGGGTAAATAAGCAACTCCTCCGTACAAAATATAAATTAAGTGGAACTTGGATAGCATAGAATCTGTTGTACATAATAACCGACTATGCATACAAGTACAGAGTTACTAAAATCCGAAAAGTAAGGGGGTGACGAGGTGAGCATACAAAATGGACCATCGACAGAAAATCCAAAATAACCATGGTCGGGGTCACCACAAAAGATCAAGCCACAAACTAGAATCTCCTAGGAAGAGCTGCTGGAGTCATCGGTGTCCTCGGCATCCTCCGTCTGCTCATACTCTGAAAACGTCTCGAAGCAAACCTCAATGGTATCTTCCATGGTCTCCTCATGCGACGGCTCAGCGAGATCCTCCTCGGTCGCCTCTAGTACAATAACCTCATCCTCGGTAAACTCCAGAGTTAGGGTACTCTTCGGTTTGTTCCCAGAACCGACTACTGATCCCTCTGCCTGATCCTGGTCCCTACTGGGGTGGCACCAGTCAGGGATCACTCCCTGGGGCACCTCATGGAGTTTCAGCGGCCCAGTCGACACATCCCCAACCTTCCTAAATCAAGCCTCGTACCGATGAGGCTTCTAGTCTGTACTACCCCCATCAACCCACACCACTGTACACTTTCTCACGTATATGGTCCCTTGACCATCAAGGAACTCATCAAAATACGCAGTCATCTCCTTAGGATCCCCAAAGCGAATAAGCTACATAGTCAAGGCCTAGGATCTGTAAAAATAAGGATCCCCAAAGGGGTGAGATACACATCTCAGGAAAAGAGTTTTAACCCTAGGTTAGGCCGACTGTCCACTCAGACAGTCATCTCCCCAAAATTCTAAACTCATAAACACACAGGCACATACAAATAAATATGACGACACACAGATGACAGGCATGCAGCTATGACATCATATCACACCCAGATGATCATCCACGCTTCATCCTGCCACTTCACCACAACCATCTCTTATTGCTTGCCTCATTCTCATGCCTGCGATTAGATCGCATCAGGCTTTTCTCATGCCTGCGATTAGATTGCATCAGGCTTTTCTCCACCCCGCGTCTCATACGCCTCAGGGTCTTACCTCGTCTCCGCCATGCCACAACCACAATTCATGCACACAAGGTTAAGCGCATCTTGTGCATAACATCTCATGCATAAACAAAACATTCATGGCATGCGAAACGAGTCAATACACATACAAATATGACCAATTACTCAAGAAACATGCATATGCAATTATTCGAATCATTTATACTCTCTTGGCATTTGCAAGAACTAATCACACTAAACTCCTCAAGAAATCATCTCAATCTCGTCCGACTCGCCCAATCGAGTCCAATCTTCCTATCCTAAGTTTAGGATTCCCTTACCTTGAATTTGATATCACAAATTTTCTCTTCTTGAGCTCCACAATTTTCGGCTTCAAGGGTCCAAGGTCGAAATCGCCGCGCAACCTAGGAATTTCAACCAATTCGTCAATTTTCTTTGTCCAATTCCTCAATCCATGAACCACAAATCTCGATAACATAACCCTCATCATCCTAGCATTTCTAAATCACCAATTTGAGGCTCAAAACCAACCACCATCAACCCCCACAAATTCGGTTTGCACAAAATCGAACCGGGCTATGTTTGATTCTGTGTAAATCGAGTATATCCAGCCCTAAGTCTCCACCAAATCCACCATTTAAGCATTATCCTACCTCTTAACATAGCTATCTAAGGGTCTAAGGGTCTCATCGAGAGTTTGAGGTCAAGTCGTCGTCGGAATCCCGTAAAAAGTCGTCAAATCCTCCAAGGTCAGTAACTGCCAGATTCTGTCCTACATTCACAAGACCCATTTGGGATCAAATCTTCATCAAATAATTCCCAAATTTTTACCACATATTGATATACATGTCTTCTAGACCTCCACAAAATTTGACCTCAAAATTTCAACATTTCGATCTCCTAAGGGGTCAGAAACATCACCTACTTCAGATTGGATCAGTTTTTATCGACTCCGAGGAAAACACTTGGTCGGAGCTCCTCGGTGGTCCAATCAACGTGCTTCCATGTCGAGGAGGTCGGTAAGAGGTGGGGCTAGGCGTGGGTGATCGGCCGGAGTCCAAGCGGTGGCCGGAGGGGCTCGTTGGAACGGCCGAACGAGCGGCGCAGGTTCCGTCGGGCGGCAGCAGAGAAGAGAGGAAGAAGAAAGAGATGTTGTCGTGAGTTGGGTATGTTGTGGCCGGCCAAGGAGAGAGAAAAGAGGCTATATTCAACTTCAAAGTCAATGAGTTGAATCGTAGTTGTATAAAGATGAACATGACCACTCAATGCTTGATCTTTGGACACTTGTCCTAAGTGTCAATCAACTCAATCCAATAGCCACAATTCCTCCTAGTTTTCGACAGCCTTAGGGGAGGGATAAAGACCAAAATGACGTTCTTTCATTGCATGGGCAAGGCTTAAGCTTGAGGGGCAAAATGATAATTTTACCACCAACGTTAGGAACTTCGTTTTTCTCATTTCGAAAATCTCCAATAGGGCGACGGTCAATCCAAATAATGTTGGAATTCTTGATTTTTCATTTCAAATCTTTCAATGCTCGTTTCTGATAGTTTTCTCTATCAAACGTGGTTTCAGCCTATCCCGAACCGACGGGCAACTTTCGCAGATATTATGCGTATCGACCCCGCGATTCATATCACGTTTAGGGCTCGTCAATTTGTGGTGGCCTTGGTTGTCGTGTAATTGTAAGAGTCTATCACTAGCTCCTAAGGTCTCGATCTTCGCAGTCCGATTTAGGAAAATTTTGCAAATCATACGTTGGTTAAGCGGCATCACCCACGCTTCAATCGTATGACACTTGCAAGGCATTCCTTAATCGTTCTTAGATTGGCCTCTTTTGTGGTTCTAAATATCCCCTCGACAATCGTTATAGTCAAAGCACCACTTCCTATCCGAGTGGCCTAGGTCCTCGTACCTCGTCTCACGTCAGACTTTCTCTTTTGGTCAGCCTACTCGAATTGATCAAATTCGAGCGGGATACGACTGAAATACGTCTCCAGATTCACTGCTCATTAATGATTCTGAAATTAATTGGAAATTAGAATGTTACAAAATGTGACAAGATGAGTTTAGGTAGGCAATAAATGCCTAAGGCCTCCAATGAGTGACACATGGCATGGCTTCTAAAAGACTTTGACCTCCTTTGACCTCATCCTTATCAATTTTTGGCAGCTAAAATGACCAAAATACCCTTCTAAATTTCTTAAGGCAAAGCCAAGGGTCGAGGGGCAAAATGGTCATTTGGCATTTTTCGTCCGAAATTTCATTTTTCCAACATAAATCACCCTTGATGAGATGACGTCTAATTCAATTCAAATATTTGAATTCCTCAATATCGAATACCCAAATCTCGAGATTCAATTTCATGTCGAACTCTCGTCGATTGCAATTCCAATTTACCTCAAACTGATGGGCGACTCTTGCAAACGCTACGCTTATCGACCTTGGGATTTTTCTCAAGCCATGGCGACTTTGATTGTCATGTAATTGTAAGGGTTATCGTTCGTTCCTTCGATCTTGATAATCGGAATCCGATTTTGGAAATTCTCGCAAATTACACATTGGTTAAGCGGAATCACTTGAGTCCTAGCGTATAACGCTGCAAGACATTCCATGATCATCCTTAGAACGATCTCTGCCGGCTTAAGATATTTCCTCGACAATCCTTATGGTCAAAGTGTCATTTCTCACTCAAATTTCCTAGGTCCACGTACCTGACTCCGCGTCAGTCTTTCCTTTTTGGTCAGTTAACTCAGGAGTGGCCAACTCCGAGTGAGTTACAACTGAAGCGCATCGATTGATATCCTTCCATTCAATAGCCTCGAGAGGGTCAGAATTCGGAATGTCACAAAGACTCTACCAAATGCTGCTCATCCGGAAGGCAATTTTACCCCGAATTATGAAGGCCCTTATGTTGTCAAGAAAATCCTTGTGGGTGGGGCATTAATTTTTGTAAATTCTGAAGGAGAAGAATTGAGATTTCCTGTAAACTCAAATGCTGTAAAGAAGTATTATTCTTGAAATGAAATCAGATGATGGTCATATAACTTTCTCCAAAACGATTCAAGTCGTCTTAGCAGTCATTACATAAGCATATCATGCATCCATGCATACATGGCATGTGTTATGTTTTGCAGGATTCCAAGAAATGGACTCAGAATCAAACTCATTCAAATGGAACAAAAAATAGAACGGTCCCTGACACGTAGAACTAGGTGATATGTATCTGTTCCATCAAGCGTTAAAATATCTTCCACTCACTGGAATTTATGTTCTCTTCATACAGGGATGTCCGATGAAGACAAAAGACAACAATGGAGAAATACCGTAAAATTTCTCACTTTCTTATAAAAAAGAAGAAGTTAAAGATGAACATGCATGTAGTCAAACTTAGGGATGAACCATGCTTTCAAAAGATAAACTTCTAACACTTGTTGCACACGCGTTAGGGTTAGAGGTTATCCAAACATGGCTGAAACATGCATAGTGCATCATTGATTCCCTGTGAGGTGAAATGTCTAGAGAAAAATAGAAGGACTTTTCCAAAATAGAGTTGTTTAGGCTATCTAGCAGGAATGTTTCTTTAGATAAGAGGCAAACATAATCCAAATACGTCCTATACACACCAGAAAGATGAGAGGAATGTAAAGATAGAAGCGCCTGAACCCAGGGATGTAAGGGCTATTTGCATCGATTATATGGGTTGGGATGACAGAGGCATTCATTCTTCTCCATAAACGCTACAGGTAATCATTGATAAATCCTTTAAGCGGTGGTCTTCATTTCTTAACCCCGTCAAGAGCCACCTCACATTAGGGTCATGTAGAAGCAGTCCAGCAGCTTGGAAAAGTAAATGGCTAGAAATATTTTTGCTCGGACTAACATCAATTTTCGTGTGTTGATATACGTTAATCTAGGCGCGATGAATGACGAAGAGACGTTCATTTCTCTAGCCTATAAACTTATACACATTGTATAGCCAATTTGAGCTTATATATTCGTTTCATGTACCATTATTGGTGATCATTGCACAACACCAAGATTAAGGTGGCAAAAACACTAGTAGACAGAGAAGTTTAAGAAATAGGAGCTACATGAGACTTTCAAAGCAAAACATTCAGACGGGATGAGACTCAAGTCACGTACTTTACATGATCATAAAAATCCTAGTTCCTAGAAAAAAGAAAAGGCGGGATCAAAAAAGAGAAAAAGCTGAATCTATATGCATTAAAAAGAAACAAAAAGCCCGACAAGAATAGGATTGACGCTAATTGAAATGCTAAAAGTCGTGAGACTGATTTTGGGGACACCGAGGAATTATTGAATGCTTCCACCTCCAACAACTTCTGAAGTAAAGAAGAAACCTCAGAAACTGTGCAGCAAAGGGCTACCCCTCAAACGGAATCATAGCCAATTGCCAAAAGATAAATAAGGTCTTTCAAAGATTAGACCCGTTCTCAAGAAGACTAGAGATGTTCTTCAAAGATTCGTCGACCAGAGACAAAACAGAAGATTGATCAGCAATGATCACCAATGTTGAACTCTTCGCGATTCTGGGCAAAAAACAAGCCTTTTTCGGTCCCCAATCCTATTGACATTACGACCCTTCGCAGTCTTTTCTAACTAAGATGCTTAGATTAATGTATACCTTAGCTCCAAGAGGTACGAGCAAAATTATTTCTTTCTCATTTTGTAGGGTTCTTGACTTGTAAACCTGGAGCAGATGAAGAAAACTTTCATTCAAAAAGCCTGACTCAAAGAGTAAGTCCCCTTTGGAAACTGTGCCCAAGCCCAACATTATGGTCCCGTAAAAACTTCCCGATTGATTGGAATGTATGCGTTGTGAATAGCCCCGAAAACCCATGTACAAGTTATTAGGAAATTCAAGTGCTTTCCTCGTAAAAGACCAAAGTCAAAGAATCGGTGAGAAACCCTCTTTGACGAAGACATTCCAATAGAATGCTTAAAAAGTGAACTTCATTGGAAACTTTAAATTGTTTGATCCAAGATTTTCCTTGCAAGGATTTCTAATCATCTTTGTATGCTTCAAGATAACTTGGATAACCTCTAGCATCATAGATCATTTCGCATAATCGCATAGGTTAAAGTAAAGCTTTGCATGCATTATAGCTGTCATTGCCTCAAGATAACTGACATCTTTGATGAGGAATGAACTCTCAGGTTGAAACTTCTATGAGACTCATGGCAACTCCGGGTCAAAGAAGAATGCCTTGCTCAACAAGGAAGAGCATCAAAGTCGTCTTTTATGTGAGATTTCAGATTTAAGCTTCCTGTAGAATCCTTGGAACCCTCAAATCTCAAAATAGCACCTCACTTGTCGAAAGTACAATCTTTGAAATATTGTTAACGAAAGTTTTGCAGATTTGAGCTTTATGCAGGATACTTGGAATCCCTAAATCCCAGAATGGCGCCTTTTATGTCAAGAAAACAATCTTTAGAATCAACTTTCTGTAAGGTTTTAGGTAACCCCTAAAGCTCAGAATAGCCTATTTGGTAAAACCTAAGAGTTAGGACCTCATTTGTGTAGACCCTCGTTGATTCCTCATGGTGTAGGATCAGCCTAGTTTTTGACAAACCCCAAATAACGAATACGTCACCTTTAGCTTCCTGATAGATAGGAAGCCTAGTATCCGACAAACCCTAAAGAATAGATGCGTCAACTTTAGATTTCTGGTGTATAGAAAGTCTAGTCTCTGACAAATCCTAAAGAACGAGTGCGTCACCTTTAGGTCCCTAGTGAATGGGAAGCCTAGTATCTGACAAACCCTAAAGAACAGGTGCGTTATCCATAGGTTTCTGATAGAAGGAGTCCTATTCATGGTCTAATACATCATACGGATCAAAACTTCTAACAATCCCTAAAGAACGGGTGCGTCATCCTTAAGTTCATATTAGATAGGAATCACATTCTGATTTGGTCTACCATACATGCTAGAACTTAACTACCTTAGGATGCTCAAGAGACGAATTCCCTAGGTACTACTTCAATCCGACACATACCGCATATGTCGCACGAGCATCAAGCATGTGAATAACATGTGAGTATCTCCATTACATCTCTCTCTCTCTCTCTTACATCAGCAAAGACAGAATGAGCGGAGCCTTTATTAGTAGGACAAGAAAGATTGAATGTCAAGATTCATTTTTCGTTTCCCTAATCGACTCAGTCTAGACTCAGGTGTCATCTATTTTTAAGTGAAACATCTCATGAGATTACTCTCAAAGAAGGGCAACTATTGACACCTAATTTTTTATTAGTCTTTTTTCAGTTTAGTTTTGAAAAATCATAAAAAAAAATCTATAAAAAGTCAAAAAAAAATTGAAAAATCAACTTCAGTGGCCTTGGCCAAGCTCAAGGAACCATTTTTGACCAAAAAATAAATTTTCACATTTTTCACATTTTGTAGTATTTTTAGAAAATAGGAAAATACTTGAAAATTCATTAAAAATAGTATTTGAGGTCAAAAAATATAGAAAAATAGTCAATATTTTTATTTTAATTCCCTTGTATTTTTGACTTCATAAAAAGTCCAAATTCAAATTCATTTTTATGTGTTCCTTTGTTATATATATGAATGAATTTGGTAAAAAAATATCAATTAAGTCTTTTCATTTGCAATTTTAGCATTTTTGGGGTCTTGACATTCAATCTAATCATTATTCATTGCAATTTAGCCCAATTATTTCACAAATTGCTCAATTGCATGAATTGGGTAAAATTGCATACTTTATTGCAATTTAGTTCTTGAATTTTGGTATAATTGAAATTACTTTCAATTCAAGGGTTAACTTTACAAATTGAAGCCACTGCCCAATGTATTTCATCATCCCGAATCGATTGGCATGGGTGATTAGATCCAATCTGATCATTTGAGCCTTCAATTTCACGATTTTTCGAATTGAAATTAAGGACACATTTGAGACTTTTACAAAAATTAATATGAACTTTTGGACAAAATCACATTTTTAGACAATATTCATGTCCTACGTTCGATTCTGAGGTTTAAATTGCAAACATTCCACGCGAATTAGGGTTCGTTTTGGAAAAACAAGTCAGAACCGGTTCTGACCGGTTGGACCGCCCGGTCGAACCAGTCTGCTACAGTGCATCTTCTTCCCCCCGTTCGCACCATTTCTGCAGTTCAAAAAAGGTGGATTTTGATCAAAAAAATTGAAGGGTCAATCGGCTCCAATTCGTAAGATTGATGGAGGAAACCATGAAGCCCTTTGTCGATAGAGACCGGCCCGACAATCTGGGTCTATTAGATCTGCGCCGACGAAGGTCAAATGTCCATCAGCTATTTTCGAGCCAAACGTAAGACCGGATGTAGGTCGGATTTGAGTGAAATTGGAGTCGCCGGATGACCAGGATTGATGGCCAATTCGTCCCGGACGTTCACCGATGTCCGGTGACCATTTTGCACGTGATTGCACGTGCGAATGGCCATCTTCAGATATCCCCCCACAGCCGATTTTTAAAAGGGAAGGAATATAACGAAAACAATGAGATTCTAAGGAAGGAGGTTCATTATGTTTCGAGAAAAAACAGAATTGAGAGAGAGAGAGAACTCGCTCTTTGGCCCCTGCCATCGACAGCTTGCGTTCATCCTGCGACTGATCATTGGCGATGATTCAGGCTGAATCAAACCGTCATTCCACGTCAAGAAGGTTGCCTGAGTTCCGTGGAGTCGATCTCACCAACTCACGCGACCTTAAATTTCGAAAAATGGTAAGTCAATCTTCGAGCTCCATCTCTAACCTTAAATGGTTTATCTTCATTTCGAGCTTAATTCTTGCGATTAATGTGTGTGAAACGTCTCTAAGACATCACTAAACACGATCCTATGTTTTGATTACATTGAAATCGAGTCAAACCTCGCATTCGAACTCCATCGCCATCGCTGATTTAGTCGAAACTCGTCTGGGCAAACCTAGACCTTACCTGGTCAATCTGACCTGTAGGTAAGTCTTATGAACTTATTTAGAAGTGATCATGTGAAGGAATTAGCTCGATATGCTCTCTATTACTTGACTTGTGTAGCCATAGTTGAACTGGTTATAGTGCGATTAATGTAGTTACTTTGGATAATCACGTTTGATTCTGAGATATATTACTCGCGACATTGAAACAAATCGATTGGCGCCGGTCTTGCTCAGTTCTGTCGAGCTTTCATTGTTGGATCATCGCCAGAGGCTTTCGATCGTTCATTGCAGATGAAGGATGTTCCACGAAGAAGACGATGACGTGGCAATCAGAGTGGTCAACTTGCTGACGAGGTGCTGAAGTGGCATGCCACGTGGCAGCCACGTCAACTAGGTTGTTTGAATCGAGTATAAGTTTGTTAGATGATCGGATGGTCTAGGTTGTTCACGTGTTGGCTTGGTGACCGTTTGATCAGTTTTATAAATTATGTTAATAAAAAATCAAATTTTCAAAAATTAAAAATATATAGTTTGATCGAACGGTCGAGGATTAACCGAGTCGTTCGATCTTGGCCATAAATTTAGGTAATCAGATCTACCGGCTAATGTTCAATCGGCCTTTGATCTGGGCCGTAGGTGTTAGTTAACTAATCCGGTAGCCATGGATTAGTCACATGGTTTGTTAGGGACCGTCGGATTAAATCCAAATAAACCGAAAAATGAAAAGTGTGGAACGGCGTCGTTTTGGTGCAGTGGGTCGCGCGGGTCCAAGTCTGGGTCGGGTTCCGACTCGAGTGCATCGGCTCGACCCTGTCCAAATCATTTTTAAATAATAAAAATATCATAAAAATCCTAAAAAATTCTAAAATTTGTTAGAAAATTCTAGAAAATCCAAAAAAAATATAGGAAAATTGTGAAAAATTCATAGGCATTCCAGAAATTCTCAAAAATTGAGGATTGAACACGGACAACTGGTCAATCCTATTTTTGGGATTTCTTATATGTTCATCCGAAAATTGATAATATTACCCTTTACGGGTAAATCATCTCTACTTGATATATGAGATAAATCGATAAGGTTAAGGTAAGAATTAGGTTAGCTAGGCGACCAATTCTTATACTTGGATTCTCGAATATCATCCTTTTTCTGAAATGGCGGTTCTACCCTTCTAAGGGTAAATCGTCTTTTCTATTCCAATCAAGCCGTGAAAATTGATCAAAATTAGGATTTGGATCTGGTGGTCGACCAATCCTTTTGTTTGAGATTTTCACTTCTCATCACTTTTTAAAATGACGATTTTTACCCATCAAAAGGTAAGTCGCTTCCAAAATTTCAAAAAAAAAATGAAAATTCTCAAAAAATAGGAAATGGATTGGTTTGACGACCAATCCTATTTCCACTATATTTTGACTTCATATTTCATCTGAAATGATAAATTTTCTCTTCTTGAGCAAATTATCCCAATTCTTCAAAATTACGATTTTGCCTCTCAAGGGCAAATCATGCCAAAAATATTCCTGAGCCTTGATTAATATTTCTTTAGGCTAATAGGGCCTTACTAGGGATGCCACGTTACTTTTATGTGATTTATTCGCACATTTTGGATCCTTAATTAGCGCATTCATTTTATTGACTGTGAGTGCTAAGGTAGCCACTCCTATTTGCATGAACTCCTAGAGTAAGGGTTCGCACCTCACTCACCTACATGAAATCTTGGGTTAGATAAACCATCCAACTTAGGTGCCAAAAGGGCGTCAACTCTGAAAGTTGACGTAGCAAAGTCTCCGATCTCATTTCTTTAGTTATCGCAGAATCGAGTAGAATGCTTCCAACTGTTCGATAGGGTTTCCGATCGTACCCTCCACAAAACGATCAGTGGCGACTCATTGGCATGTACACGTATCACATGTCACCAGACCGCACGGAAGGTCGACCACGTATACCACCGTTGCAACTTGGGTAACGTGCCTTGGGAGAGGCCCACGTCCGACTAGACGGGATGCCCTATTAACCCGTAGAGAAGACAGTTCGAACGGATCGCACCGACAAACTCTTCACAGATTTTACCATCTTCACGCTATTCCCGATCAACAGTATATCATCCACATATAGCGTGAGAATGATAAACTGATCGCCCGTTCTCTTCACATAAACACAATGGTCAGAATTTGAATGCACGAAATCAAGTTGGAGCATGTACGTGTCAAACTTCTAGTACCGCATCCTCGGTGACTACTTCAACCAATATAAGGACTTTTTCAATTTGCACACCAGATTCTCCTTTCCTTTTACTTCAAAACTTTATGGTTGCCTCATATATTTTTCCTCCTCCAAGTCCTTATGAAGGAAAGCTGTCTTTACATCATCTATTCCACCTCAATATCTTATGCAGCTACTACGAACAGAACAAACCGTATCGAGGTCAGTTTCGCCACGGGAGAAAAGATCTCGTCATAGTCAACTCCCTCAATCTGAGAATACCCATTGGCTACAAGCCTAGCCTTGTACTTCTCTATAGTCCCATCCGGTTTCAATTTTCTCTTAAACATCCATTTGCACCCAATTGCCTTTCTATCCTTAGGCAACTTACACAAGCTCCATGTCTCATTATGATCAAGCGACTGCATCTCATCTATCATTGTGAGCTCCCACTGATTCGCAACATCCATAGATCTCGCCTCTTTTACAGAACTAGGATCATCTACAGTAATGCTCAAAGCATGAAACGTACTCAATGCACTAAGTGAGTATCGTAGTGGTACCTTTCTTTCCCGCGTCAATCTCCTAAGAGCCGGCATGCTATTTGTATCTAAGTATTCATCCCAATATGCATCCTCGACTTTATTAACCGAGTCCCTTTGCTCCGATTCAGAATCAGACTCTACTTGCGTGCCTTGTGGAACCATCTCCATAGTTTCAGCTTTAGGATTGTCTTCAAGCGCTACCACTTTCTTGGGCTCATCATCTTTTTGTGTGCCAACCTGGGATTGTGATTCACAAAAGACAATATCCGTACCGTATACAATAGTCTTTGATTCTGGATTCCATAGTTTATAGCCCTTGATCCCTTCTTTGCATCCGACAAATATGTTCTTCTCAGACTTATTTTCGAGCTTACATCGTTTCTCCTTTGGTATATGAACATATGTGTCACATCCGAACTCCCGAACATGTGACAGATTTGGCTTCTTCACAAACGCTGCCTCATATAGTGTACAGTCATTTATTGATGTGGTCGATGACCTGTTCTTCAAATAACAGGCCATGGCTACAGCTTCTGCCCAAAATTCATGCCCCAAACCTGCCCAACTCAGCATGCATCTTGCCCTTTCTATGAGTGACTGATTTAATCTTTCAACCACATCATTCTGTTGAGGCGTATATGGGGCCGTCTTTTGCCTTGCAATACCATTATCCACGCAAAACTGCTCAAACATGTCTGAACAGAATTCACCTCCGTTATCTGTACGAAGTACCTTGATTTTCCTGCCCAATTGGTTTTCAATCAAAACCTTAAATTCTCGAAATTTTTCGAATACATCTGATTTACTTTTAATAAAATAAATCCAACTATATCTCGAAAAATCATCTATGAACGATACATAGTACCTGGATCCTCCAATAGATGGAGTCGGAGTAGGCCTGAAAACATCGCTATTAATCAGCTCGAGAATCTCTATTGCTCTTGTATCAGTATGTTGGAAGCTAACTCAATTCTGTTTTCCATGGAGACGGTGTTCACAGAACCCGAAGCCCATAGAGCAATTGGTACTCCTTTTACCATTTGACTCGAAGCTAAGATAGACAGTCCATTTTCATCGATATGCCCCAGCCTCTGATGCCACAACATAGACGTATCATATCCATCTTCCTTGATTTTTTCAAAGACGAAACCACTGCCAACGGTCACTGTTTCTCGGAGCAGCTTATACAATGTCCCATAACGGACTCCTCGTGCAATCACAATAGAACCTCAAGTCATCTTGCACGAATTCTTATCACAGCTTAAAGTAACTCCTGAATCAACCATCGTACCGACTAATAACAGGTTTCTGCTCATCAAGGGTATGTGCATCACGTCTGGAAGAGGCTTTACCGTGCCATTACTCATCCTCAGCTTCACCCTGCCACGCTCGACAATCTGAACTGCAGTATCATCTCCGAGCATGACATCTCCACCATTATATTGCTCATATTCACAAAACCAATGTCTATGAGACGTCATGTGGTATGAAGCACAGATGTCGATCAACCAAATATCATTGTCTGACTAGGCCATACATGCAGGGGTCAAATACATATCTCCTGAATTGATCTCCTTCTTTCCCGAGGATGATTCAGGTTTTTTTCTTAAAAACCGACTTGTTTTTACAATCCTGTTTTACATGGCCCCACTCTTCACATCTCTAGCATTGTACCCTCCTTTCTCTACTCTTCGATTGCCCACGAGATTTGGATCTAGACTCTCTCCGATTTAGAGTCTTCTCTACTACTATACCCCTAGCCTCCAATGCCTCTTTACCGGAATTTCCTGATCCCTTTTTTCGTGTCTCTTCCGATAATAAGGCTGAACACACACTTTCATACGACAATTCCTTGTCCCCACCACCAATTACCACAATCAGGTTATCCCATGAATCCGGCAGTGAACAAAGCAGTGTTATTGTCTTTTCATCATCCTGGAACTTAACACCGATTGATACGAGTTGACTAATCAACGTGTTAAAATTATACATATGTGCAGTACATGAGTCACCCTCATGCATCCGAAGATTATACAGCTTTTTCCTCAAAAATAGTTTATTAACCAACGACTTACTTTGATACGACTCCAGTTTCCACCATAGATCCCTGGTTGTAGGTTCGCTCATCACGTTCGTCAAAATCGAGTCTGCGAGACAAAACCTGATCAAACCCTTTGCTTTCCGATCAATCCAATCACAATCTTCAATCTCCTTTGGATTCGCCTTTTTGGAAGATGAATCGTCATCCTTCCTCGCTTCCTTGCCCGCTTCCTTTATCACGACACCAGGCATTGCAGCAGCAGGCTTTTCCGTTACAATTGCTGACCAAAGATCTCGATCAAAAAGTAGATCCTCCATGTTCATCTTCCACAGATTGAACCGCGTCCCATTGAATTTTTCGATCTCAATCCGTGACTTGACATCTCAGATAAACCATAATTCTTGAACTCAAGGCTCTGATGCCAATTGAATGGATTTATCGCAACCGAATCAGATGATCATACAGAGAATCAATAAAATACGAGATTACCTAGGTTCACCCCAGAATAGGGTTACGTCCTGCAAAGAGATTTCACTATAATTGTCGGTTTACAGCTACTCAACTCGTTACAATGATCAGCAAAAAAAAAACTAGCAAATTATATATGCCCCAAACAAGCCCAAAATCTAAACATGTCTGAAACTTTTTAATCCCACAACAAACGGGCCAACTTAAACTAAAACCCAAACCCGTTGAGGTTTCGGGAATGCTGCCCCCGAACGCCCGCCCGCTCACCGGCAAGCGGGGCAGTCGTCCGCTAACCGGGCAATGGGACACCCGTGTCAGGGGTGCTTCCCCCAAGCCCCCGCATCCCCGAAATATTCGCCAACTCCAACATAAGTGAATATACTTCCTACATACGGTAAATGGTAAATTTTACTTTTCTTTCCCAACCTTGGAGTAGCATCCTGGCAAAGTCTTTATTCTGGCGTCCATCTTCGTATTATACTAACGCAATGGTGAGTCTCGCACCGAAAGATCATACAATTTTCTTAATTTTGCAGTCACGTGACCGAGCCAATGACACCGGCAGTAGTTATCATGAAAATTTTGTGGTCTTGAGCTGATTCATTCTGTTATTTGTGATGGATCCATTTGAAAACTCTCTTGGTTGGCAAATCTTAAAAGCCAAACGGGTTTACATTTAGGTTGAGCTAGTGAGTCAAGAATGCATCTCCTCTCTAGTTCAGACTTGATTGAGGTTCCCATTGCGTAATGTTGCATTCTGCTATATTGCTTCCAACTTTTGCAAGTAAATTATCGTCGCTTGACTGGTGAAGGAAGTGGCTCCATTGAATGAAAAGAGACGTAATTTCGTCCTTGGAATAAGGACAAAGGTCCCCATGGATCATACTGAATAAGAGCGCGATTGCGATGGCCTTGATCTTTCTTCAACCTCGTCGCCGTCATGGCTCGTATCTTGGAAGAAGAAATAATCGTAAGCTGTTCAAATAGAAAAGAGGATTCTCTCGGTCCTCTAGGGGACAAAAACTTGTATAGTGGTGATTTATTTCGTGAACTCTTGAATATCAAATTCTTAAAAAGCAGTTGAAAAACGGTTATTCAATTTTCTCAGTTTTGTTCCCATAGGCATTCATGATATCTAAACATGTTAAATCTGCGTATCTTCAAAAACACTTCTTTACTTGCTTCCTTTGGTCATGAAAACCGAACATATTTTCCACAAATTGATCAATAAAACTATATATCTTAGCTTTCGCATATAATGCGGAAAAATAAGGAAACGAATCCTATGCTAGCTAGGGCTGTCAAATGGGCCCGAGCTGGACGGACCGGCCCGGTCTGGTCCAAAAATTTTCTTGCATTTTCGGGCCTGGTCCGCCCCGGCCGGCCCGGTGCCAAAATTTTTTAAATATCCAATTTTTCTTTTAAATTTAAATTATTTTAAAACTTTCTTTTTATATTTTTTCATTTGATGGTTTGTTAATTGATTTTGATAAAAAAAATTTAAAAAAAAAAAAGAAAGAAAAAAACAATTTGGCCCGAGCATGGTATTGCTCAGTTCTGGCCGTCTTGGGCCGGGCCGAGACCCGGCCCATTGACACCCCTAATGCTAGCTCTCTCTATGGAGTATATATCGACACTCGAATGAAACCACGTAAATTACTAGTGTTCTTCATTATTCCTCGCTTATATCTCTGGTGATTTCGCGTTGATCCAGCCAGTTTTCGCATTAATTTCACAACAATACAGAACATCAATATATCAAACACGATATGGACTCCTTACTTCCATTTATTCGAATTCTACAAAATGAAGGGGCGCTCTCAAGCCGGAGAACAGCAATGATCAAGTGTTGACACATGCTTGAAAATTGTACACAGAGCAGATTCGAAAAATGTCTAGTGCAATCTACCATGTCTTGGTTATTAAACTTGTACTTCAAGCCATCACATTGGCAATGGATCGACTAGCACAGAAGTCACATACTCTTTCAACTTGGTTTCAGCACGAGTGTAGTGATCTTTTTCATCAATATACACAGCACGGCTGGCTCGCGTAACATTGAGAATTCGCGCAAGGACCGACATGGGAACGGCGGTTGGACGGCGGAGCTCTTTGTTAATGTCCTTCCATGCATCGACCACTTGTTTACGCAGCTCCTCTTTAGCCACTTCCTCCGTGACCCCAAATTGTTTCATGAAACAGTCCACTGAAGATGCTGCGTGACCTCTCTCATGCTCAAACTGTAAACATATTTCTCATGGTAATCATTTGATCCTCCTATCGATAAAATTTACAAGACAAAATAATGCTGAAACACCCAAAAAAATTGGGTACACGGAAATTTGGAATTGACAAGAGGAACAATTTATTCTCTCAATTACGATTATCAAAATCAATAGAATGTAAAAAACTACCTCTCCACTAAGAGTCTTAAACACCCTTTAATAAGGTGTTAACCCTAATTAAGATAGGAAACACAAAATTATGAAAACGCTACTAGAATTACAAACAATGCCTAAAAAACCCATCAAAATGACTTTGAAACGCGAAAAAACGACGTCCATCGCAACAAAGCTGTGAGTTTTGATCAATGGCCCGTTTCGAGTTTGCGAACTATAATTGCATCACAAAATTGCAGGTAAAGTAACGTTTATCGGCAGTATAGCTTTTCCATACCTTGTATCCGGCAATGTCATTCATGAGCCGACAGGCTGCTGCAGAAGCCTTCACCATCTTGTTGTCGCTGGCTACTAACCAGTCAAAAGCATCGCTTGTTATGACATCTCCCATTCCCATAAATGACATCACTAATGACAATTCTTGACCAATGGTTGCCACTGCAATGGGCATGTACTCCTCCATCGTGGGTACATTGCTTTGATGGAACCATTTGGCTTCGGCGAAATACGCTCTCACTTGTCTTTTCATCTGAGAATTCATTCTCAAACGTAAAAGCTACCTCAATAATCGAACTTCAATGCATTTGGAGGACTTAGTTATAGAAATTGCATCTAATTGATGAAACGTCGAATGGCTTACCGCTTCTTTTGCATAGAAGAGGCGGTATGATCGTCCTTTTCTAGTCACCTCATGGCCAATTTCATCGTACAAATCAAGAATTATCTTGGAACATGCTTGCATATACTCTGGTAATCCATCTTTGGCATCGAAATCCCACCTAAGTTCAAGTTCGGAAAAATACTACGCCTTGACACTTTAATCATTTGATAAAAATTAGAATAACTAAATTTAGTCTAAATTTAGTCTATTGGTAAATTGCGAAAAGCATCAGAGTCCCAACTGCACCTTTCAATTGCTTTTGTGAAGAGTTCTAGTTCTTCCAACGTGCCATAGACATCGTAGATATCGTCAATAATGGAAAGGACGCACATCCCTTTGACTAGAATTTCTCTGGCAACTTGGTACTCCGGCTCGAAATAAGCTCCTGACTGCCAAAAATACATCTCGACAAGCCTGTTTCTAGTAAATGGGAACTTCCTCTGTACATCTAAAGCCTTCCACCACCTACAGTTTACCACAATCCTATGTTAGGGAAGCACATCATTGATAAGATGTTGAGAAAGTACTTAAAACCCATGATCCAAAGAGTTCGACACTTCTTGTCACTTAAAAATGATTTTTGGTCGAGGACAAATTGAAATCGCACGAGCCAATCTATGGCGATTCGGCGTTCTTCTAGCTACTTCACACTCGCTATCGCAAAGTCAAGTTAACCTTGTAAGTTTGCCAAGTTCCTTCCGGTGTTGCTCTTGCACCAAGTTGAAATCGAGTTTCGCCAAGGAGAGAAGGACTTTGTTATGTGAAGGCTCCTCTTGGTAGAGTGGAATGTAATGCCTCGCCTCTAGCCTGGGCACTCCCTTGTGGATCGGCTGATTTAGGGCATGACTCACTTGTTTCACCAGACTAGGGTTTACTTTGGCTTTATCAATTGATTCAAGATGAGTTGTAGTAAAAGCAAGTGCATCGTCCAAAATATTATCTCCATGATACCTCAAATGGCAAGCTTCAAATAGACTTAGCAGTCCCTGCACATCGGTCAGGAGCAATTTGCTGAAATTCCCTTCACCGTCCTTGAACTTGTTAAAGATTTCTATATCACCAAATGCAATATGGAAAAGATGTTACCATGAGATGCTACAAAAGACATCATGTTCTACATCATGATCAATCATAATGATGGAGAAATGACATATTAACCAAGAATTAGAAGAAAGGGCGCACTATTTACGAAATTTGAAGAGAAAACGGTTAAGCGAATGAAGAAACCAAAGTTACAGTAAACTAAATATGTTAGTGATATTATTCATTCACTCTAATCAATAAAGTGTATTATCGAACTAGTGTCTACAATAGAATTTCGCCAACTCATCTATTTATGAAGATGGGGAGACCACATACCACATGAAACACTGTAACCTTGCTGTCGCAACAATCGAAAGAGAAGAGCGATCGTGTGTAGGTCGTCATTGTTATCCCCATAACGAAATTCAAAATAATTTCTGTGGATTTGTTCCAGTTGCTCATCTATCTCAATTTCGAAATGGTAGGCAATTCCTAAGCGTTGTATTTGATCGATCAAGTTCAACTTCAGGGAAGGCTTGTTCATAGCACATTTCAGCATCTCCCTCACTTCTTCTTTCAACCTCTCTAGCCGTTCCTTTGTCATTCCAAGAGAACTCTACAACAAACACGAAAATTAAAGAAAAAGACATCCATTATTCAGAATGCAAGAAATGTATTAGATATCTCCAAAGACTCAAAAGTTTTCACAAAGTAATCCAAGAAAAGAACAACGTTAACTGCTACCATAGAGTTGGAGTCATAAGCATATTTGAGGAAGTAATCCCCCCATATGCTCGGATGATAGTTTGCCGATCGTCGTTCAACCCTAGTTGTGTTTTCAACAGGAAGAGGGGGAGGAGTTGATGCTCCACTCAGAAGAGACATTTTTTTTTCCTTTTCGGCCTGATTTAGGGTTTGGTACCAATGCAAATGAAAACCCACAGATGCTCTTGTGAGTGGGAATGGTTCAATTGATTGGTATATATAGACAACTTTTACGTGAAAATTACGGATAATCACAAGAAAACCCACGGACGCTCTTGTGAGTGGGAATAGGTCATTACACCCTTACACTTTTTTCAACCACGCTCACCTTCGCCAAACTCCGTCCCCGCCCACCGCTAACCACTGGTTACTGCCGCCAGCAACCACCACTACCCACCACCCCTCGCCTAGAGCTGTCAAAATGGGTTCCTATTTGACCAATATTTTGTATAAAATGGATGGGTCATTAACTTTAAAGAGATAACTAAAAATGGGTCGAAAAGGTTGAAGTAAAATTAAATAGGTCAATAATTGGTCACACACTTAAACTCATTTTCGATCAATCTTGCACCCATTTACGACTTATAAGGACATCATTCTTCCACAAGCTGCAAATGGTCCCGATCGACGGTTCGAATCGTCGGTCGCAGGCCTCAATCGCTAATCCTAGTCACTAGTCGCAGGCCCCGATCGCCGATCCCGGTTGCTTGTCGAAGGCCCCGGTCCCTATTGCAGGGCCCAATCCCAATCGCCGGCCCCTTTCCCGATCATCAGCCCCTGCCCCTTTTGCCTGCCTCAATCACTAGCCCCGGTCCCGGTACGGGACCGGGGCCGGAGATCGAGATCGGGACCGAGACCGGCAATTAAGGATGGGGATCGGGACTGAAGCCGGTCCCGATTGGCAATCAAGATCGGGGCTTGCAACTGGGGCCGACAACCGGGACTAGGGCGGCGACCAGGCCCGCGACCAGGGTCGAGGACGGCAACTAGGATTGGGGCTGGGGCTGGGGCAGGCGGGCTAGAACCGAGGCTAGCGATCGGGACAAGGGCTTGAGACCGAGATCGGAGATTGGGACTAAGACTGGGACCGGGGCCTGGGTTAGCGACCGGGGCCGAGGCCAACTACCGAGGCCAAGGCCGGTACTAGGGTGGCAACGGTACCAAGGTCGGGGACGGCACCTAAGTTTGAGCCCAAGACCAAAGCTTGGGATGGGGACTAGGACTAGCGACCGAGGTCGGCAACCGAGGCTGTGGTTGGAGCTGGGGTTGGCAACTGGGCCGGGGCCGACATCGGGGCAGCGACGGTACTAGTGCCGGGGTCGGGGCTGGGGATAAAATTCGTGTGGCAACGGTACTGGGACAAGGGCCGGCGACCGGGGCCCGGCCCCAGCCTTGGTCACCAACCATAGTCGCCGGTCACAGTCGCCATTCCAGATTGCCGATCCCAGCCTCGGCCCCAATCTTGATCACAATCGCCACCGTCGATCCTGGTCGCTTAAAATTTTTTATTGTATGAAAGTATTTTAATAATATTATTTTTTTAGAATATTATTATGATTTGGCAATAATATGTCAAAATGGATTGAGTCGAGTATGAGTTTGGTTGCGAGTCGGGTCGGTTATGGGTCATTGAATAAGGGTCAAAATGAGTAAGACAGGTCAATATGGATCGAACCATATTTGACCCGACCCAAATCCGACTCGACTCACCCATTTGACACCTCTATACTCGACGCCAACAACCGACCACCGTCTATCGCCACCCATTGCCTGCCTCCACTAGCCACCGCCCATCGCCGCTCCCGACTACCACTAACTGTCAACCATCGCCCATCGCCACCCAACGCAAACATCCGTGAGTTGTCGCCACCCATCGACGTCCTCAGGTCGCCGCCCGCGACCATTGCAACTCTTCGCCATTCGCCAATACCTACCTACTGTCGGCCAAGGCCTATTGTCGACCACCATGTTGCCACTGGCCATGTCTTCCTCGAACCTCCGCCAAGTCGCCATCTCTAGCCACCAAAGAAAAAAATAATTAATATTTTTTTATTTTTTAAAAAAGCAAATCTTATTTTTTAAAAGAAATTTAAGAAGTTCAATAATTAAGTAGAAATTTTTCGGTCACCTACTATAATTTTTCACAAAAAATTTTGTGTTAATAAAGTTTCAGAAGTTGACATTTTCAATCGTTGCCAAACAAATTTCTTTTATCAAAAATTAATTTCTAAAGCAAAAGTAGAAAGATCAACTTCTGCTGCTGAATACAAGTAAAAAAAATCAACTTCTGGCTAGAAGTTGACTTCTGAAGCAGAAGTGTTGTTATGCACCCCAGTTATGATAATTTTTAAAATGAATTTCCGAAAATGAAGTATTTGATCCCTTCTGAAAATGAAATATTTGATCCCTAGCGCATGATAATACTTTTGGAAATAAATTTCTGCTCCAGAAATGCGTCTAGAGTAGAATCCATTTGGTAATGTAACTTTTGAATCATAAATATCTGTGGTTATGCAACATTACATTTCTACTTCTAAATAAAATTTCTACTTCTGAAGTGGTTTTTGAGCCAATTCAAGAAGTTAAAAGAAGTTAAAAAAAGTTACATCTCGTTTAGAAGTAGAAATCTCTCGACATCAATAACTCTCACTCAACCTCTTTTTATTTTCATCTCTCTTCCAATCACGCCTTCGCCGTCACTACCGATCTTCGCCAATCACTGCGACCACCGCCTACCATCGCACTCCCTCGTTGTCGAGCACCACCTATTACCGAGAACTCGCCTGCAAGTGCCACCATTGTCCATTGTAGCCCACTGTTGTCCATCACCACCCACCCTAGCCATCATTGCCCACCGCCACTGACCATCACCGTCCAATGCTGTCGTCGGGTCACCATTTCTGGCTGCCGAAGTAAAAAACAAATATATTTTTTAATATTTATTTTTTCATAGAAATTTAAAAAAATTAAAAGTGAAGTAGAAATTTTGTAACTGCCAACATTCAAAGAAGATTTTTTGTTAATATTGTTCCAGAAGTAGAAGTTTTCAGTCGTTACCAAATGAATATTTATTCTAGAAACATAAACTTTGTCATATTATGAAACGCTTTTTCTCTAATCATAAATCAGCTTTTTTAAGCATAAGTAGAAAAATCAACTTTTCATTAAAAATTAATGTATGAAGAAGTATTGCCATGGCCGCCTAAAGAGCCTATCACTACCTAAGTTCTTTCATTCCCTGAATCGGAGGGCTGTTGCTTCCACATTTGATCTGGCCTTCTCGGAATCGGTTTCACTACCTTGGACTGAATCATTGGCTTCTCTGTCGCCAGCATGATCTCATTGATTTTGTCTAATTATACATTAACCCTAAAACGTGCTCATTTAGCAAAGGGTTAATACGACGAAAAGTTTCGAACTAGTACACATGTGATAAATTCACTCAAAAATATTTTTTTGACCACAAAATGTCCTAAATTGGTACACTCGTGACAAATTTACCTCAAAACGGCCCTCTTACGATAAATTTAACCTATATTAATTTTCGTTTAATCAAACCGCGAAAATCCTGAGTTGGATGACACGTAGCTGTTGACGGTTGTATCAGTTTGAGATTGTTACCCTATGTTTGTCACAAATGTATCAATTTAGGATTTTTCATGATATTAACTCAATTTAATGAAGCGTAAATTTATCACAGGTGTACTAAGTTGGGATTTTTTGTGGTCAAAAAATTAATTTGTGATAAATTTATCACAGATGTACTAATTTAGGATTTTTTGTGGTCAAAAATGGTTTAGAGCAATTTATCATGGGTGTACCAATTTAGAATTTTTCCTAATCAAAAAAGTAATTTGAAATAAATTTTTCACAGATGTTCTAATTTGAGATTTTCGTAGTAGTAACCCTTTAGCACAAGTAATTATGACATGAAACACGATATGATTAACTATATTAAGTCGCCCCAGAATATATTGTAATAAATTGAAGAACTAGGTCACTTAAATGACCATCCACTATCCTTACGAAACTGAGTAACAGGTAGATTTATCGGTCTACAAGTTAGTACAATCAATTTCGCGATTGGATTGTAATGACAGAGCCCATTTTTTAATATGTGCTGGCAAGAACATTTTTTTCTTTTTCATCGACTTGTGATTCTAACATTGAGTATTTTAAAAAAAAAAAAGAATGATAAAGTAATTATTATTAGTAAATCACCTTAACGAAAATTTATTAGTAATTTCAATATAAAAAAGAAAATATCCGTCCCCATAGTGTTTCGCCGGGAAAGATGAGATAAAAAAATACTAAGATTTTATGTGTTTGTTTTTATCGTAGAAATATCAACAAGAAATACCAAGAAATTGGTATGAGTTGGGACTTATTAAATTAAAAATAAGGCAGTTTCAACGAGTGTTCTATCCAATAATTAACTAGAAGTATTAACAAATGAAAAATTGATTAGCAATCAACACCAGAGACATATATACATACATACGTGTGTGTAATTGATTAGCAATCAATACCAGAGACATACACATATATATAGGTGAAAGACTGAATCAAGAATTCTCTTTTTTTATCATCAATCGAATCATTGTTCGCAATCCAGGATTCGATTTTATCATCCAATCACCTATGTATATATAATCTCAGCATGTGGAATGCATGGGGCATCTTTTCAATCGGTACTGAAATGAATCTGGATCATTAATAATGAAGAGTCCCATTTGGGTCTTACCAGAAGTAAAAGTACACCTTTTTTTTTTGGCATTGTAAATTCCACATTTATTTTGGATCTCATTAAACCATTGTATATATCTATGACTATGGGACTTGAAATATTTTATAAATGATGGGTATGGGTCATCAAATATTTTTTATGTTTTCGTTTTATTAAATCATTTTAACGGAAACTAGTAAAGTGTAAATTTATCACATGTATAATAGTTTGAAGATTTTGTTGGTTAAAAATTTAGTTTGGGATAAATTTATCACAAGTATACCAGTTTGAACTTTTTTATAGTAAAAAAATTTAGTGTAAGGTAAATTTGTTGCAATTGTAAAATTTAGGGATTTTCAAGGGATTAACCCTTTAATTAATTAGCTAATTAAATCAAGCTCTCATAAAAAAAATCCCTAATGAAGAATTACTCCCTAATTAGCACTAACACCGATACCGACATGCGACAAGACACAACACAATATGATACAACCTGACAACACATCTTATCAATTCTACACATTGAGAAACGTTATATATTAAATATATATCTTTATACAAAAAATGCTAAATTATCATATATATATATATATATATATATATATATGCAGTGAACTTCTTGTTATTCTCCTATTAAGGATTCACAAATTTTGTTTTGGTTAGCGGTGCATATTAATTTTAAGGTGGCTGGGCATATGACTCAAGTATAGATATTTTTGATAAATTTATGTTTTGATGCTTAATTTATCGAAAACACTTAAAATTGATCTCATATGTATCGAAATGTCGTGTTAGGCTGCTGGACTTGCATAGTGCCGGTGTGTATGGGGCGCTGATCCTATGTCGGTGGCATGTCGGAGAGTGTCGAGGTGTCCGAAACGACACGGAGGCTTTCGAATAGTATCGGTGCATCCTAAATTACCCCAATCATTCCAAGTCACATCCAGCTTAATCAATAACACTTTAATTACATTGCCCCCACAACCCACTCTGTTATGAGATTGCATCAAATCAAAAATGACATCCAACCAAGAGCCACGACTTCATCCAATCCCTGCTCTGGCCATTTCCGATGCAATCAAGAAGACCCAACGGAGTAATATGCAAGAATGTGGACAGAAACCGCGAAAAGAGGAAAAGAAGAGCGGAAGCAATAATAAAAATAGAAAAATTTCACTTTATTTTCTTCTTGGTTTGTTCGACCTGTCCGATAGTCCTATGGGAATTCCCGACCGGTCACTCAATCATTTATGTTGTCGGGCCGAGGGGAGTCCATCGTATCATGCTTTGATTTTATTTTCTTGTTGGTTTGTTTTATTTATCAATTAATCCTATTGAAGTTGAACATGTGTCATTGATTCAATTATGTCATTATTGACACCTAAAAGTCACCTCAAAGGACCACATGTTAGGCACGTGAACAAGGTGAGGTTGGCTACGATTAGATGTACCAAAATGAAGTATGAATCAACCATCTAAATGACACGTGTCAAGGTAAAATTGGCGGCATTTTCTCCCAAAGCAAAAGGAACAAAAAAAAAAAAGCCACGATCAGAGCAGTTACGGAGATGGACGGCAAACTTTGAGAGTAAAAAGGAAAAAATAAAAATAGAAGATGAAGATAAGTTGCCTCTTCCTCTCAAATATGTGACGCTCCAAATTTCCAACCAAAGAATAGCATAAGGATAAGAGAGCACAAATTTCCACGTCCAAACTTTCCCGGAAAATCTGGCCCTTCTGTTTCCATAGCCGAATCTTATTTTCCCAAGAAATTTCATCCGCACTAGTTTGGTTGATATGGAAGGAAGCCAATATGAAAAAGAAAGAAGAAAGGAGGAGATCTTCAGGAAGCCATAGAAACCATAAACTTGCAGGAATCCCTCCCATAAAGGGTGAGGATTAGTTTCTATTTGGGCTTTTTTAGCTTATGGTAACAGTGCTATAAGCTAAGAAAGCTCAAAAGAGGGGGGGAAAGGTGGCTCAAATTTTAATTGTATTTATTTTGTTATATTGGAACGCAAAGTGGAACGTGCTCTACCTGCAAATGCTCCAGCAAAAAAGAAATTCCATAATCAATTCATCAAAAACAAATCAATCATGATCAAAGTTCTAGTCATTCCTCAACAGTTTGCAAATCAATTGGACGAGAGACCGATTTTCCCTCTATTATCCTCGGTTTCGACTTCCTTTTCTGCCGATGGTGCCCCTCCAACCGTCGATTTTGGTTTCATAGCCGAGCCAAAATATTCCTTGGATGTTGTTGTGAAGTAGCAAATACTAGGGTCATCATCCCGATTGTGAACTCCTCTAATTATCTGGACAACGGTCTATTGCCTATTGTCGACCATTGCCTATTGTCGACCACCACGTTGCCACTGGCCATGTCTTCCTCGAACCTCCGCCAAGTCGCCATCTCTAGCCACCGGAGAAAAAAATAATTAATATTTTTTTATCTTTTAAAAAAGCAAATTTTATTTTTTAAAAGAAATTTAAGAAGTTCAATAATTAAGTAGAAATTTTTCGGTCACCTACTATAATTTTTCACAAAAAATTTTGTGTTAATAAAGTTTCAGAAGTTGACATTTTCAATCGTTGCCAAACAAATTTCTTTTATCAAAAATCAACTTCTAAAGCAAAAGTAGAAAGATCAACTTCTGCTGCTGAATACAAGTAAAAAAAATCAACTTCTAGCTAGAAGTTGACTTCTGAAGCGGAAATGTTGTCATGCTCCCCAGTTATGACAATTTTTAAAATGAATTTCCGAAAATGAAGTATTTGATCCCTTCTGAAAATGAAATATTTGATCCCTAGCGCATGATAATACTTTTGGAAATAAATTTCTGCTCCAGAAATGCGTCTAGAGTAGAAATCCATTTAGTAATGTAACTTTTGAATCAGAAATATCTGTGGTTATGCAACATTACATTTCTACTTCTAAATAAAATTTCTACTTCTGAAGTGGTTTTTGAGCCAATTCAAGAAGTTAAAAAAAGTTACATCTCGTTTAGAAGTAGAAATCTCTCGACATCAATAACTCTCACTCAACCTCTTTTTATTTTCATCTCTCTCCCAATCATGCCTTCGCCGTCACTACCGATCTTCGCCAATCACTGCGACCACCGCCTACCATCGCACTCCCTCGTTGTCGAGCACCACCTATTACCGAGAACCCGCCTGCAAGTGCCACCATTGTCCATTGTAGCCCACTGTTGTCCATCACCACCCACCCTAGCCATCATTGCCCACCGCCACTGACCATCACCGCCCAATGCTGTCGTCGGGTCACCATTTCTGGCTGCCGAAGTAAAAAACAAATATATTTTTTAATATTTATTTTTCATAGAAATTTAAAAAAATTAAAAGTGAAGTAGAAATTTTGTAACTGCCAACATTCAGAGAAGATTTTTTGTTAATATTGTTCTAGAAGTAGAAGTTTTCAGTCGTTACCAAATGAATTTTTATTCTAGAAACATAAACTTTGTCATATTATGAAACGCTTTTTCTCTAATCATAAATCAGCTTTTTTAAGCATAAGTGGAAAAATCAACTTTTGATTAAAAATTAATGTATGAAGCAGAAGTATTGCCATGGCCGCCTAAAGAGCCTATCACTACCTAAGTTCTTTCATTCCCTGAATCGGAGGGCTGTTGCTTCCACATTTGATCTGGCCTTCTCGGAATTGGTTTCACTACCTTGGACTGAATCATTGGCTTCTCTTTCGCCAGCATGATCTCATTGATTTTGTCTAATTATACATTAACCCTAAAACATGCTCATTTAGCAAAGGGTTAATACCACAAAAAGTTTCGAACTAGTACACATGTGATAAATTCACTCAAAAATATTTTTTTGATCACAAAATATCCTAAATTGGTGCACTCGTGACAAATTTACCTCAAAACGGCCCTCTTACGATAAATTTAACCTATATTAATTTTCGTTTAATCAAACCGCGAAAATCCTGAGTTGGATGACACGTAGCAGTTGACGGTTGTATCAGTTTGAGATTGTTACCCTATGTTTGTCACAAATGTATCAATTTAGGATTTTTCATGATATTAACTCAATTTAATGAAGCGTAAATTTATCACAGGTGTACTAAGTTGGGATTTTTTGTGGTCAAAAAATTAATTTGTGATAAATTTATCACAGATGTACTAATTTAGGATTTTTTGTGGTCAAAAATGATTTAGAGCAATTTATCATGGGTGTACCAATTTAGAATTTTTCCTAATCAAAAAAGTAATTTGAAATAAATTTTTCACAGATGTTCTAATTTGAGATTTTCGTAGTAGTAACCCTTTAGCACAAGTAATTATGACATGAAACACGATATGAATAACTATATTAAGTCGCCCCAGAATATATTGTAATAAATTGAAGAACTAGGTCACTTAAATGACCATCCAATATCCTTACGAAACTGAGTAACAGGTAGATTTATCAGTCTACAAGTTAGTACAATCAATTTCGCGATTGTATTGTAATGACAGAGCCCATTTTTTAATATGTGCTGGCAAGAACATTTTTTTCTTTTTCATCGACTTGTGATTCTAACATTGAGTATTTAAAAAAAAAAACAAGAATGATAAAGTAATTATTATTAGTAAATCACCTTAACGAAAATTTATTAGTAATTTCAATATAAAAAAGAAAATATTCGTCCCCATAGTGTTTCGCCGGGAAAGATGAGATAAAAAAAAAACTAAGAATTTATGTGTTTGTTTTTATCGTAGAAATATCAACAAGAAATACCAAGAAATTGGTATGAGTTGGGACTTATTAAATTAAAAATAAGGCAGTTTCGACGAGTGTTCTATCCAATAATTAACTAGAAGTATTAACAAATGAAAAATTGATTAGCAATCAACACCAGAGACATATATACATACATACGTGTGTGTAATTGATTAGCAATCAATACCAGAGACATACACATATATATATAGGTGAAAGACTGAATCAAGAATTCTCTTTTTTTTTATCATCAATCGAATCATTGTTCGCAATCCAGGATTCGATTTTATCATCCAATCACCTATGTATATATAATCTCAGCATGTGGAATGCATGGGGCATCTTTTCAATCGGTACTGAAATGAATCTGGATCATTAATAATGAAGAGTCCCATTTGGGTCTTACCAGAAGTAAAAGTACACCTTTTTTTTTGGCATTGTAAATTCCACATTTATTTTGGATCTCATTAAACCATTGTATATATCTAGGACTATGGGACTTGAAATATTTTATAAATGATGGGTATGGGTCATCAAATATTTTTTATGTTTTCGTTTTATTAAATCATTTTAACGGAAACTAGCAGAAGGTAAATTTATCACATGTATAATAGTTTGGAGATTTTGTTGGTTAAAAATTTAGTTTGGGATAAATTTATCACAAGTATACCAGTTGGAACTTTTTTATAGTAAAAAAATTTAGTGTAAGGTAAATTTATCGCAATTGTAAAATTTAGGGATTTTCAAGGGATTAACCCTTTAATTAATTAGCTAATTAAATCAAGCTCTCATAAAAAAATCCCTAATGAAGAATTACTCCCTAATTAGCACTAACACCGATACCGACATGCGACAAGACACAACACAATATGATACAACCTGACAACACATCTTATCAATTCTACACATTGAGAAACGTTATATATTAAATATATATCTTTATACAAAAAATGCTAAATTATCATATATATATATATATATATATATGCAGTGAACTTCTTGTTATTCTCCTATTAAGGATTCACAAATTTTGTTTTGGTTAGCGGTGCATATTAATTTTAAGGTGGCTGGGCATATGACTCAAGTATAGATATTTTTGATAAATTTATGTTTTGATGCTTAATGTATCGAAAACACTTAAAATTGATCTCATATGTATCGAAATGTCGTGTTAGGATGCTGGACTTGCATAGTGCCGGTGTGTATGGGGCGCTGATCCTATGTCGGTGGCATGTCGGAGAGTGTCGAGGTGTCCGAAACAACACGGAGGCTTTCGAATAGTATCGGTGCATCCTAAATTACCCCAATCATTCCAAGTCACATCCAGCTTAATCAATAACACTTTAATTACATTGCCCCCACAACCCACTCTGTTATGAGATTGCATCAAATCAAAAATGGCATCCAACCAAGAGCCACGACTTCATCCAATCCCTGCTCTGGCCATTTCCGATGCAATCAAGGAGACCCAACGGAGTAATATGCAAGAATGTGGACAGAAACCGCGAAAAGAGGAAAAGAAGAGCGGAAGCAATAATAAAAATAGAAAAATTTCACTTGATTTTCTTCTTGGTTTGTTCGACCCGTCCGATAGTCCTATGGGAATTCCCGACCGGTCACTCAATCATTTATGTTGTCGGGCCGAGGGGAGTCCATCGTATCATGCTTTGATTTTATTTTCTTGTTGGTTTGTTTTATTTATCAATTAATCCTATTGAAATTGAACATGTGTCATTGATTCAATTATGTCATTATTGACATCTAAAAGCCACCTCAAAGGACCACATGTTAGGTACGTGAAAAAGGTGAGGTTGGCTACTATTAGATGTACCAAAATGAAGTATGAATCAACCGTCTAAATGACACGTGTCAAGGTAAAATTGGCGGCATTTTCTCCCAAAGCAAAAGGAACAAAAAAAAAAAGCCACGATCAGAGCAGTTACGGAGATGGACGGCAAACTTTGAGAGTAAAAAGGAAAAAATAAAAATAGAAGATGAAGATAAGTTGCCTCTTCCTCTCAAATATGTGACGCTCCAAATTTCCAACCAAAGAATAGCATAAGGATAAGAGAGCACAAATTTCCACGTCCAAACTTTCCCGGAAAATCTGGCCCTTCTGTTTCCATAGCCGAATCTTATTTTCCCAAGAAATTTCATCCGCACTAGTTTGGTTGATATGGAAGGAAGCCAATATGAAAAAGAAAGAAGAAAGGAGGAGATCTTCAGGAAGCCAGAGAAACCATAAACTTGCAGGAATCCCTCCCATAAAGGGTGAGGATTAGTTTCTATTTGGGCTTTTTTAGCTTATGGTAACAGTACTATAAGCTAAGAAAGCTCAAAAGAGGTGGGGAAAGGTGGCTCAAATTTTAATTGTATTTGTTTTGTTATATTGGAACGCAAAGTGGAACGTGCTCTACCTGCAAATGCTCCAGCAAAAAAGAAATTCCATAATCAATTCATCAAAAACAAATCAATCATGATCAAAGTTCTAGTCATTCCTCAACAGTTTGCAAATCAATTGGACGAGAGACCGATTTTCCCTCTATTATCCTCGGTTTCGACTTCCTTTTCTGCCGATGGTGCCCCTCCAACCGTCGATTTTGGTTTCATAGCCGAGCCAAAATATTCCTTGGATGTTGTTGTGAAGTAGCAAATACTAGGGTCATCATCCCGATTGTGAACTCCTTTAATTATCTGGACAACGGTCTTTCCCTTGAAAATCTCGTAAGTATTCTCTCTGCTGTCGTCGCCTCACGGTCCATTCATGACCGCGGCCGGCAACTCTGTGGAACGATCGTTTGTTGTGGTGCCGCAATGGAGGATTCGGATTCCACTGGGAAGATGTTGGGAGACATGATTAACTGAAATAATTTGCTGTGGAGTTTCTGAAGGCAAAGGTTTTCTAATTTAGTTAGGACTCCTGGTATGAGAGATTCTTTCTAGTATCTGAAATTCTTATTGGTTTGAAAACCTTAATTGAATTATCACCCATGTGGACCTCCACGGCCTTGCTTATCACATAATGGGTTATACCCAAATGGGACTCTCTCCCACAATATAAATTGGCAGTTAAATAGTAATAAACTGTTTAACGTTAACTAAATTTAAAAGCAATTACTGTCGATGCTTCTTAATTGGCCTTAAGACAAGACGACGCATCGATAGAACCAGTAAACTAAAGAAAAATATGATAGGTTAGCGTTTGCAGAACAGACCTAGAAATAGATGGGTCTAATGGGGTTGAGGCCCAATTCAAGCCTAATTTTGCTATTGAAAATCGCTCATAAAAGAAGTGTACTTGATTAATTTTTTTATCTCGAACAAGCCAAAATTTATTTATTTGTATCCCTTGTTTTTGCTGGAAATTTTATTTGCGTTCTTTGAACCGAAAAATGTTTAGCCTTTCCATCTATAAATTGACTAAAGCCAACATTACTCGCCATGACTCAACTTCATGTGAACTTATAATTAAGTTCCTTTCATTAGGCACTCTGTGGTGTATTCTATAACAAATATCTGTTCATGAATTAGAACTTTTAAATATTGTATGGGATTAGATTTCAAAGCATGGTAACTATATGGAGAAATTACCAATGACTATATAAACAAAAAAGTCATTCAAAATGTTCATGGAGTATGTTATATCGGAGTGATTAATTGATCATGGAGTTAACCGGAACTTAAAAGATCCGGATAGGAGCCACTTTGCTTTGTACATTAGTATTGTATCTGAAACTTCATTTAAAGTACGAGATGAAAAACTAAACCAACATTATCGATCGAATAATGCTATCGCTTATCATGCAATTCGGTAAAAATGTTACGAGAAGAACAAACTCACAATAATGGATGTCAAATGCGGTAACTTGATACTATAGATGCATCTACATGCATAACATTGACATGCTCGTGAAAGATAGATTTAGGGGAACTATATTTGTTGTTCGCATGTGTATCAGAGATAATTATTGTGATTATGAGGGTAGTTGGTCAATATGAGGTTTGGATCTCCACATTTAGATCAAGAGAAATTCTTGTCATGCCATCAAGAGAAATTCTTATCGCTAACAAAAAGAATCTTTAGCTATTAGCAATTATGCTCTTGGAAAAATAATTGGTCTTTTCTATCTGTTGATTTTTTTTATTTTATTTTTTAAAAAACGTCTAACATAACAACAAAATCCCTTCATTTTCCATCCTAATGTAGAGAACCTTTAATCACAATAGTAGGTAGTATACTACTTAAGCCAAAGAGCGTTATAGATATTATGGCTCTATTAGATTACAGAGTAATCTATTTAGTATTTGCAGTATAATAGTTATTACATTTCAATCTTATTCAATTTTTGTAATTGCATTGCGGGATAACTCCAAATAAATAGCTCTTATTTTCTCACATAAGGATATGAAGCGGACCTTTTTTCGAATAAGGGCCTTATTGACGCCTAATTTTGTTGACCCAAGTAAGATTTAATTATTTTTCTGTAAAGCACAAAATAGGAATTGAAATTTGCCTTGGTCTTATTTTACTGCAAATTGTAGATTTTCTTAAAATTTCATTTTTTTTAAAAAAAAAGATGGGGGTGGGTTTCGAATCGGGCCCGCAGTTGCCCCCTCGCCAGCGGAGTGGGCCTGCGCTCTGTAGGCCCACTTCTTTTTGACCCTTTAAGCTAGCCCGCTGACCAGGCCCAGTCGGCCCTCCTCCTCCTTTCAGGTAGACGGTCTAACAGGACAAGGGCACGGCGGAAGGAGGACAGAGGGCGCGGCGCTCCTTATAGGGCGAGGCTGCGGCCAGTTCTTGCGATCCATTAGCTTCCTTTATATCTTATTTGAAGTTTTAGAACATGTATCTTCTTTTTTTCCTTTTGCCTTGTCTGTGTTCGTTTGGCAAGTTGGTTGCTGGGTGTGTCGGGCATGAGCGGGGCCACTCGCCAGGAGAGGTCTTGCATGTAGGCTTCTTCGTGATGCTCTTGTGGCATGTAAGTTTAACCATGTTACGAGTAGTTTGTTGCGTTTCAAATTTTGCGTTACGTTATTTCATTTTGATCGAGCACTTTTTCCTTTTTGACGTAAATCTGAGAGATTTTGGGGCCTGAATCTCGGCATATAACTTGTTACATCTGCCTGGATTGAAACCCAGTTTAAAAAAAAATGAAGAAGAAGAAGAGAGTCAGACCGGCGACTTCGAGGCAAACTTTCGTTGTCATTTTCTGATTATTGGTTGTTATGGTTTAGTCGATACCGTTCCCTGCATGTTTTAGTGCACATCTATGGACGATTTTGATGTTTATTATGTTCGAGTTCCGAGATTGAAGGCCTTGAAAACGCTCGTGAGGGCTGCTTTTAGGCGTCTCGGTGCAGGTCAGGTGCTCGGTGAAATGCATGAATGAAGGAAATTTTGGACTTTGCACGCGAAACCAAGGACGACGTCATTCTGGCAGTTCCCAGACACGGCGTCGTTTTTATGCCGTGCGGAATGCCAATACGGCTGTCGTTTTTTTATTTTATTTTTATAAATAAATCCCCAAAATTACTTTAAAAAATCAGAAAAATTGAGAAAATTTTGCCATGTTTTTACTGTATTTTAGCCTAATTACTATTTTTAGGGCTTTGGTTTGCAATGGAGGATGACCGATGTCTTCGGAGCTTGTTATTTTAGATTGCAGTTAATATTGATTGGGTTGCATGTCTACTTTCCAGAAGCTTTAAATATTTGAGTGTTTAATTACAGCTCTGTATTTCGATAAAATTACCTGTTAATTGATTTCCTAGAGTAAGGGTAAGAATTAAGCTGATAATTGCACGAAAATGATAGAAAATCATCATGCATGCTAATCTAGCACCGGTTAGATACCTAGTAGTCTTTGAATAATAAGAAGAACAATGTGTGATCACGTTCGAAAATATTGATTGGTTAGGTACCAAAAGGGTGCTGATTAGATAATTAGCGCAAAGAAAGTCTGCAAAATTATATGCTCTGGCTGCGTAGAAATTGAGGCGACACTCCTGTTTCTCGATTAATTTATGCGGATCTTATATGCTAATGACGCTATGATTCGGTGATTATGTCTAAACTAATCACTCCGACTAGACTGTTGCATTAAAAATAATTCGCGGGAGTGGAGCCTGCGTGGTACATTAAAACTAATCCCCGGTAATGGTCAGCGGTTCTTAGCTTATGGATGTTCTTGAGTCGTGGCGACGTATGGCCTTCCTCGGTCAGTACAGTAGCTCTATTATTTGTTATTATTCCATGGTTTTGAATTTTGATAGAGGTAGGTTGGATTCATCGTCATTCGACAGCTTATTCCCACCATTTGTACACCCATACGAAGGAGAGGGCAAGAAGTGACTGCCAACCCCTCATTTTGGAATGTTCTAAATTTAAAATTACTGTACTCTTTACTACTTGATCCGTTGTACGAAACTTTGAAGAGAGACAGATGCAGCCTACAAGTTTTTAATTCAAATTAGCTCACGGACAAAAATTGTCCAAAAAGTCAGTAATCTTATTGTATGGTGGCAAGGCGGCGGCGGCGGCGGCGGCGGCGGAAGGGCGACGGAGGTGGGCTAGCAATCGGGCGAGGCCTGTTGCCAATGTTAATGTTGCAGTGTTTTAGCAATACGGATCGGATTCGAATTGGACGGCTAAAATTGTATTGCACGAAGATGGATCAAGACGAGTTAATAAATTAATATGGATTGAACCATTTTCAATTCGATTTGATCCGGGTCACCCATTTGATACGTCCACGCGATAGAATAGTTCATCACCACAAACCACATATCTCAGCCTCCATCTGACCTGTTGACCCTTCATCCTCCTCTCAAGACTTCGAAATTATTTTGGCCTTGTAAACAAACCGAATGCCAGCCATATTGAACCAGAACTTCGTTGATCAAAAGATAATTGCAGGAAAAATTACCCAGCAATTCCGATTCAGTCAGCCAAAGCATTTTCAATTGTTTTCAGAATGCAGAGTAGAGCTCTTAAACTTCATCATACAAAAAGCTGATCAAATCAGTCAGCAAATTGACATTGTTAAAAGACTCCACACAATTTCTTCAAGAGAAAAAGCAACCAATCAAAGACACAAAGCACAGGAAACATTTTCAGTACATAACGTATTTCACCTATACAACACAAATCAATAACTTAATAGAACCCACTCGGTCATAGGAGTAACAGCCGAAAGCCGACTATAGTCCCCCAGCAGGACCGATGCGATTATGAAATCAAAATCACTTCCATCTTTTGAAGAACTTGCCCTTGTGCCTTCCAAACATGCCGTGTTTCCAGCGCTTCCCAAATTTCCCGTGCTTGAACTTTCCATGCTTAAACTTTCCATGACCATGGCCGTAGAAAGCCCCGTGTCCGAGATGATGAGCACCGTGAGACAGTTGGTGCGCCCCGTAAACAGCGGCGGCAGCGGCGAGGCCACCAGCTACCATTCCTCCCATGCCAGGCCCATGCCCTATAAACACACAGGGAACCAAATGAAGAAACATGGATAGCCGTCATAGAGAAGCTGAATAACCAGAGTTGCATCCTTTGCATGCCTATCTGGTCTAGGTTAATGGACTCATACACAACGCTAGCAAGAAATTCAACAAGAAAAAACAAAAGTCCCAAGAATTATCATCTTTGAACCAGAGTTCACATCCCATTGGTTACAATTGTTTCACCTACAACTACTTGTCACTAAGCGGAAAAGAAGAATGAAGGTTTTGTGAAACTGACATATCGACGGTGAACAGGTCCTACCCAACGAAAACACAAAAGAGAAAAAACCAGAGACCATCAGTGCCTCAATGCAATCTCTTAAGATTCAGGATTGAAAACGAATTACAGGAGAAAACCCATCTTTATATAGAAAAATAAAGACAACAATCACAATACACTTTGAAGTTCAAAAACATCATCTCCCAACTCCTAGAAAAAAGGGCAAAAAAGTGAGAGAACAGCTCATGTTACAGCTAACATGTTCTTAACACAATCACTAGTCCAACAATCACAGTTACGATCCATACCTGAATGATGTGGAGCTGAAGGACCGGGATAAGCAGCCGGTGGATATCCCCCATGTGGTGGATAAGCTGGTGGATAACCTGCAGGCGGAGGAGGATAACCGGCAGGAGGGTATCCACCCGGCGGAGGATAACCGGCAGGATGGTATCCACCCGGCGGAGGATAACCCTGTGGGGGATAACCCTGCGGAGGATAACCCTGCGGAGGATATCCATAAGGAGAATATCCATGCTGAGGATACGACCCATGGTGCATGTGCTGCCCCACGGCGTACCCAGCAAGGCTCGACAAAAGCCCTTTGTCCGTGGACTCGTTATCGCGCCCGTCTCTTCCATCCATGTTTATTCAATGACAGATGAGGCCGTAGAATGCCGAGAAATTAACAAGAAGGCCAGCCCAACACAAGCAATATTGAGTCAAGAGCGACGCCGCAGTCTGTCAAACAAGTTGTAGGCATGAGACCCGTTTGCTTCACAAAGATCATCTAGTAATTTAGCAAAGGGCTAGACCCCTTAATTCAACAGAAGTACAAACAGAAAATTATTTCTTGGGCACCAAAAAGCAGAGAACTGAAGGTTATTGAAAAGCCAACTTCCCAGAGATAATGCCATAAAAGAAAACAGCACGACGCAATCTCTGCGGACCCCTTGCCGGTCTAAGACACAAATTATGAACAAGATAGACAAACGAACAAAGGATTCTACAACTTTCGAAGGAAGATGTTAAAACACTCTCATGGCACGGCAACCTCGCAAACGACCCGTTTCACACAAGATTGGTCGCCGATCAAGTTCTCGACCGACAAATAATCAGGAATGCCGCAAGCGAAGCGAACCCAACAGTGTCCTCATTACTCTCTACCGTCTCACCGACACGAAACGCAAATACCCATTTCACAGGAGCGAGAGAAATTCAATCGTTGTACCATTCAAACTCGGACCCCAAAAAAAAATAAAAAAACGATCAGCCGACGGAGGAAGACACGATTACAAAATCAGAACTCAGAAGAGACGAACCCCGTTCATCTCAATTGAACACAGAGAGAGAGAGAGAGAGAGAGAGAGAGAGAGAGAGAGAGAGAGAGATCATACGTAGTCGTCGGAGGGATGTGAACCGCGGGTTGCGAGAATGAGAGAAGGAAACACAAGCAAGCAAGTAAGCAACATATAAACAAACAAGCTTTCGATTCGACATATCTTCGGCACGCGTTACTTTACTCGGATGCGTCTCTCTCTAGCGCTCTCTACCCCCCGCATCACGTGCGAACGCACGTGTGCTTACCTTTCCTCGAATTAAATATTAGGACCATGCATACCACCCCGACATAGGAAACTTCCTTTCGATAATCTATCTATAAGTCTATCTATGCATCCATGTTCTTACATGCCAATCTCATTAGATATGGGACAGTTGATTGATTGGCGTGACAAGATCCAAGCAAGTTTTCTAGCGCAGTTGCAAAGTGTTGTGACATCAGTACGTTCAAGATCTCGTTCATAAGTTCCATAACAGAGGAAACATTCGGTTTTTGGGAACATTTGACACATATCGTGAGAACAGTCGGTGCATTCAAAATTGAGATACTTGCCTGTTGAGTTGCTTTACAAGTGTCCTCGGAAAGTTTTAACTAGGCCCGCCATAATTAGATAAAAACGTGCTTGTCCCATTGCTTTCTATGATTGCATGTCATGCTTCTCTTCAAGGTTTTTTTTTTTTTTTTAATTTGAACTTTGAGCATTGAGTTTTCTATAATTTTCCTGAAAACTATCAACACGACGTTGCCAAAATCCCTTGTGTTAATTAGGAAATGATAGGGTATACCTATTATCCATTTCTTTTTATGTATCGTAAAAGTCAGGTATTCACACTTTTAGATCCCTTCCAATTTTATTCTTGTAAGATTGCTCTCAATCACGGAACAAAATTCAGCCGTTACGTATACTCTTGTCAATTCCTCGCATCATTTCCACGATCGTTCTCTAATTAATGTTGGAATGATATACAAAACAATAGTTGAGCGCGCGCATTATCATAAAGTTCACATAAAAGTTCATATAATGATTTTTTTTTTTTTTGGTTTAACATATATATAATGATAACTGAGTAAGTGGTCAATAGCCAAGAATCCCTGGGAATATCTAGAAAGTCATTTCGAGAATCGGTTTGATCCTAAAGAAAATGGTCAGATCAATCGATAGTTAAAGGAGGATTTTCATGGGAGAGAGAGGTTGTCAAATACTCGAACGACTTCAGTGAACTTCTTGGTCACTTCCTGGTCGCATCTAATATAATATGTATGACATATAGCATTTGTTTTATCATAATTAATGTATCTACTTTGGATTTCTGAGGATAGTGTTCCATTTCATTAATTTTTACAAAGAAGCGATTTTCAAAAAGAGTGCGATATTATTTTAAGGGTAAATGAAAGAAATAATCTCTGACCTTTGGGCAAATTTGCAATGTGACTTTTGAACTTTAAATTTATTCTGCATGGCCATAAACTTTAGCTCAATGAATTTATTCACCGTGGTCCCTGAGTCTTTAATACATTTCAATTTTGTCATTGGACCGTATGAAAATGCCCATTGTTGTTCTTGAACTTGAATTAATTAAAGGACAATACTGGATTTTTTTTACAGTTCAGGGCTAAGTTGAGCATGTATCCAAAAATCCAAGTGTCACATTGAAAAAAATTGAAAGTTGAGGAATGACATTGCATATTGGATCAAAGTTTAGGGTCTGTTAGTGTTATTATCCCTTTTTTTAATGCACCTCGTGTATGTAACATTCGCACATTCTCTAATTCATGGACATGAACGGATCGGTTTACATGCTTATGGAAATTAGTCGAATCAAATGTTCAAGCATTCGCATTGTGCAAAAATAAAAAAGTTAACCAATAAAGTTCAACCGATCAAGACAAAATCTCGCACCAACCATGACGAAAAGAAAGAGGACGTCTGGGGTTCTCGTTTTTTCGTTGGCCATGCGAACGTGATTCAACCCGATTAGCTTGTGCTTGTGAGTTTAGCTTTATGTATTCAATTGAGTTGTTTGATTTGTAAACAACTAGAGTTTAGGTATAATCTAGGTACGAGAAACACGAGAATATTGAGCGATTGCAATTTCGATTATCCGATTATAATGGATTGCTATTGATGGCTCTCTCCGTGGATGTAGGTATTGACATTCGGACAGAACCACGTTATGTCTGGTGTCCTTTATCGTTCCTCGTTATTTTCTTTGGATTTTCTCATTGACGTATGTGACATTCTGATTTTCCTGTCATTTCAAAACTCATTAATGAGAAAGTATCTAACGATGTATTTCAGTCGTATCTCACTCGGATCTGATCAATCTTAAGTTGACTGACCAAGAGGGAAAGACTAACGCGAGACAAGATACGTAGACCTAGGAAACTCGAATAAGAAATGGCGCTTTGACCATAAGGATTGTCGAGGGAACATTTAGAGTCATAAAAGGTCGATCTAAGAACGATTAAGGAATGCATTGCTAGCGTTATATAATTGGAGCGTAGGTAATGCCGTTTAACCAATATATATAATTTACAAAATTTTCCTAAATCAAACAGTGACGATCGAGACTATCGGAACTAGTGCTAGACCCTCACAATTACATGGCAACGAAGGTCACCATGAATTGACGAGCCATAATTGTGATGTGAATCACAGGGTCGATATGCGAATGTGTGCAAAAGCCGCCTGTCAGTTGGGGATAGGCTGGAATCGCATTGGATAGAGAAATGATTCAGAAACGAGTCTCGAAATTAAAAAATAGAAAATCAAGAATTCCAACATCATAATTGGATTGGCCGTCGCCTTATCGAAGAAAATTGAAATTCGAAAAAATGACGTTTCGGACTTCGAGGGTAAATTTATCATTTTGCCCCCCAAGCCTTAGTTTTGCCTTAATAATTGGACAAGGGCATTTTGATCATTGAAACCTCATTATAGCTGTCGAAAATTGAAGAAAATGAGAGTCATTGGATGAGCAATTGATTGACACATGAACAAGTGTCAAAATATTAAACCATGATGTTGATGGAGTCACCTTTTAACTTACCATTCAACAAGTTGACTCTTGAAATTAAAGTATAAACCGCACTCTCTCTCTCTCTCTTGGCCGAACACCACTCCTCCATTGCCGAACAGCTTCTTCTTCTTCTTCTTCTTCACGCCTGGAAGCTCCACCGCCCGATAGGATTCTGCCGCCACCGTCGCTTCTGCGTGCTTTCTATATGATATATCTCTCGACCTATATATGAATCTTGGGACCTCGAGAAAGAGTTGTGCTTGTAGGGAGTCGCGAGCTCATGCCTGAGTCGCGGGGCGTGACATTCCTGATTATAATGGATTGCTCTTGTTGGCTCTCTTCGTGGATGTAGGTACTAACATTCGGACAGAACCACGTTATATCTGGTGTCTTTTATCGTTCCTCGTTATTTTCTCTAGATTTTCACATTGACGTATTTACAAGATCCTCAGTAATTTCCGCGCTAGTATTTAACAATTGGTATCAGAGCTTAGGATCAGATTTCTGGATTATGATTTTGGGCTTTTGCTTGTTTGGTTATTTTATGAAATTTATGTTGGTGCAATTATCTCTGGGGTGAAAGCTAAAATTGAGAAGTTTAACGGGAGGAACAACTTTGGGTTATAGAGCTTCAAGATGGAGACATTATTGACAACTCAGGGTTTGGCAGAAGCATTGGAAGGCAAGACTAAATTGACTGAAACGATGAAGATACTGAAAAGGATGTGTTAACGAGGAAGGCTAGGAGTCTAATCGTGTTGAATTTATCGGATGAAGTGTTAATAGAGGTTGGCGAGGAGAAGTGTTGATTATAATAAAACGATAAACGACTTCAATGAACTTCCTGGTCACTGATCACAACTAATATAATATGTATGACATGTAGAATTCATTTTATCATAATTAATGTATCTAATATAATATGTATGACATGTAGAATTCATTTAATCATAATTAATGTATCTACTTTGGATTTCTGAAGATAGTGTTCTGTTTCATAATTAATGTATCTACTTTGGATTTTGATGAACATGTATCCAAAATTCAATGGCCACATTGAAAAAAATTAAAAATTAAGAGATGACATTACACATTGGACCAAAGTTTAGGGGCCTTTAGTGTTATTATCCCTTATTTTAATGCAGTGGCACATTCTCTAATTCATGGACATGAAAGGATCGGTTTACATGCTTATGAAAATTAGTCGAATCAAATGTTCACGCATTGGCATTATGCAAAAAAAAAAAAAATTAACCAATAAAGTCCAACCGATCAAAACAAGCAAACCATACGCACTTGCATTGTGCACGTTTTCTTATCCAAGCCTATGTTTAAGGTATGATTGGTCATCATTTAGATTTTGCATGTTCATTGTATGATGGGATAATGGTCGTCGAAAGCTTTTTGTACAATAAGGTCCTTAAAACTACGCGTTTGTTTAGTCAATGTGATCCTTTCGTTGAAAAGCTACAACACAGTTCACGACGTGGCCGTTAAATGCCACATTGGCACTTACATCGGAGCGAGGCAGCGCTTACATGACCCATCCGACACTTGACAATTAAAGAGAGTAGCAAAACGGGCGGCGCGTAGGCGTCATCCAGCCACTGGCCAAGGTTCGAGCTTCCACAGCCCTCACCTTGCCGGTAGCTAGTGAGAGAGAGAGAGAGTCAGCCACAGTGCTCGACGGGGAAATAGATCTCCTAATATTGAGAATCCATATTAATGGTGACGTAATTCCTCATTGAGCCGTCCATTTCTCATCGGACAGTCAACAATCAGTCAATTCAAATTTTGAGAATGGGAAAACTTTGGGCAGAATTTTTATTAACGCAATCGATTATTGACCGTTCGATGAGAAATGGATGGCCCAATGAAGAGTTATCTCACCCCTAATATGAATCCCCAATCTATGGTTGCCTATGTACAACAGGCTTCGAATTTCGGATGATAGAGTTTGTAGGCCCATGTAGCTTTCTTTTTCTTTTTTTTTTCCATAATATTTTAGCCCAGAGTTTCTGTGTGATTAGGAGATTAAGGATCTTTCTAGGAAGGAAGGATAACTTAACCACCATGGTAACTACGTAATCTAAAATGCACAAATTAGAGAAGTCAAAAGTAGGGGGACATAAAGTGATAACCGTGAAGAACTTGAGGGGCCTCTTGAAATTTTCCTGGAGTTTTCCATGAGGTAAAACGTTACGCAAATTTGACAAGTGGGTAACCGCTGAGAGCGTTCTTAAGTAAAGATAAAAGATCGAGAACTAATTTTATATATATATATATATATATATATATATATGATTTCCAGTGACATCAACAAGTACTCGGCACATAAGTTATGGCTTGGTGGGCGTTTATCTAGGGAAACTCGAAAAGACATCTCTTAAATGCTCAACCGGAGATGATTAACGCAACCGTTCTTTCCCATCATTTCATCCGACCCACTCAACATACGAAAATTAAAAAAAAATAAAAATAAAAACAGAAAGAATCTCGAATTCAGCATTAGATTGCTGAGCAGAGAGGGCGATGGAATTGGAGTAGTTGGGAGGAGAGAGGGTAGTGGTCCTAATGGAGTAGTTCAAGAGTAGGTGGGTGGGAGCATGGTTCTTATCAAAACACACCTAAAGAACCACAAAGAACACGAATCTTTCCCACATAAGCAAACACAACATAATCTATCCTTGGGAAATCCTACCCTGAAATCACACCAGCTTCTGGTACATTCTTCTGTATATCTTAGCACCTTCCCACTCTGCATGGATTTCTCTCTCTGTTCGGATGCCCATCGGATTTCTCAGTAACCATCCGTCCGCGTCGCACGAAATTGTTGGATCGATGGAATCGATGTTTTGAAGCAAGTCGCGTCTCCCCTCGAATAGGTTTCTCATGTCAGCAGCCACTTCCAGCACGTCAGACTGTATAAATACCTGCGTGATCACAGCCACGGTTAATAACATGAGGCTTCAAACATTAGATACATATTTTAGGACAAGATAAATGATGAATATGCGACTAGAGAATTACATCAATCAAATTAAAAATCCAAAAACAACGTGCAAACTAACTTGGTGCAACTGACCAGACTTTGTCAAGATCCACCAAGAAAAGGGTGAGCTTCATAATTGCTGCCCAGCTATTGATGGAAACACACGTATTGATTGCACCAAACACTTAAGACACACCACAGAGATATTGCTATTGTTGACCAATCACTGCGGCATCAAGGCAGAAGCAGTTTTGACGGGGAAATCAGAGGGCCCACCAAGAAAGGACAAGCTGGTTTAAAAAAAAAAAAAACTCCACATTCATGGCTTGGTATATAACAGAATCGTCTGCAGTATCAATTATGTCAAGATCGCAAGCTTATCCAGTTCTAGCCACGTGAACAAGGTTCGGACATTTAATCTCTGGACCATACGCAATAGATATGATCCTTATTCTGAATGAATCATGTATCATAAGCCCCAGGACACCTAAGCATGACTTCCATAAATCTCCCATTCCTTTGTACTTACTGCTCTCTCTCAGTGACACAAAAAAAAAAATAATAAATAAAATACAAGTCAAGTTCTTTTTGGGAAACCATGGGAACCAAGCATGTCGTATCATATTTGTACTTTGACCAGCTGACAATGTACCCATATGTACTTTGACTTTCTGAAATCAAAACTTTTACCTACCAAGAGTATACCGAAAGTTTCAGTTTTTCCCCACTTCCCCCCTCCACGTGCATTTTCCATGCGGTGGTGCAATCTGCAATTTGTGCATAATAGATGGGAGTGACTGTACTTCAAGAAAGATCAAGCTTGGCGCCATGGATAGAAGTGACTTTACTTTCCAAAGTCAAAAGATTACCCACGACTAGGAGAGTGATTTCCACAAAGCACCAGAGCATGTGAAATAGTGATTTCTAGGTCCAGGCACAAAATTGCCTTCTCCTTAACCCACATGCTTTTCTGTTCAAACAGATTATTTGATAGTAGAGTTTGAAGTGCAAACAATGATAATCTTTACGCCAATAGGTCTATATTCATTAAGAGATGGCATTAAACTGAACTTTCGGATATTGCAAGAGGAAATAAATGAACCCATAATATGGACAATTTATATAATAGGCCGAAACAGAATGACATCCCCATTAATGGTTTAGAGTTAGATTTTGTCTGTCAAATTCCAGTAGTCAGCACAATATTTCAAGATACTTGATGTCGCTAACTCCTAAGTACTGAACTGATGAGCAAGCAAAAAGTCTGCTCAATGGAATAGACTGAGTTTCATATCCCCTCCTTCAGTAACATCATACACAAGTGCAACTTTGAGTTAACAATTCATCTATCCTTACGAGCTTATCTTTCCTAGATACTTCCTCTAATCAGCTTCGGACAGATCTCACAAGAAAACTAATGATAATCCTAGATTGAACAATTAATTCAAGAGGAAACATGCTTGAATTACCTACACCGTAATAAGGCCTAGTTTGGTTGTCGGAAGTAACATAAGATGAATAGGAATTCGTCCCTCATTACAATGCTGAGTGGGAATAAAAATCATGAGCTATACCTAATCCTCAGGTTTCATTACTGAGGGAGGAATATGAATCTTAAATCATAGTCATTCAATTACTACAACTAAGAAGTGTGAAGAATCAGTTTTCTCCACTTTCTTATTACCTGACCGATCTCCCATAAAAACTTGGAACATGCCCATCACAACATCTTTTGTGTTTTTACTTAAAGATGCACCCTTTCACATTTCAAAAGTGCCTGCATTATTCGCTTCCAGAACAGCACACCAATAGTTACTTCCCCATCTTTGGCCATCACGAGTGTTAGATGAGGGTTGGTTTGGGTAATTGCAGATTTCACCAGTTTCCCCAGTGGCATTAATAAGCTACGTTAGTTCAATCCGTCATAATGTCACTTCATACTATCTTTTATTCTTGTTGCAGTTTTACAATACATTTGCTAAATGAAATATTTGATCGTAACGAGGGATCAAAAGCTGATGTACATAAAAAGCTATAATGTCAAACTAACAAATTGTTGCAGCAAGCCCCCGTATACACCCCATCATCCTCGAGCATTAAACATTCGTTCCATTCACTATAGCCAGCAGCCGAATTTTCTACTCAAGTATCACCCATTTTTTTGTTTGAGCTGTAACTGCTGATAAAGAAAAAGAGTTAGACTATCATGGTGGTATTCTATCTGCTAGCTCTATTAATGGAATTGCGACGTGGAGAAAAGCAATCCAGTACAGGTCCTCACAATGTGCATTTCAAGTGCATCCTTGAACACATATTTTCACAACAAAACATGAGAAAGTATAAATGTAGCTAACAAGCAAAACATAACAACACTTGATGGAAAGAATCCAGCAGTAATCATTCCACTGACAATGGAATATTGAAATGCAGCATAATACCTTTCCCCCAGGGACTAGACTATCCAAAATAGAATCAACCAAAGGCTTTTGCACAACTCTTCTCTTGTGATGCTTTTTCTTGAAATGAGGATCTGGACACTGCAGCAACAAGAGCTAAGTTCATTCCTCCAGCATACAAAGTTAAAGAGCTACGGGTTCCTAAGAAGTTTCAAGGATGAGACACTTACAAGGATAGAAACTAGCATCAAAGAACCTGGGTACGTGGATATTATATGTCTGAAAGAAACCGTGGCATTTGCATACAGAAAGTGTCTGCAATGTAGTCAAGAAAGCCGTAAGAAAGATAATGATCTGCAGATTTATCAATAGATGGTAAATTACAAAGCCTACATGTTCTTTAGATCCAGCTCCTTTGCCCAGCATTCTGCACGCTTAACAAGCTGCAAATAGTACATTTCAAGAATGTGAACTAAATCTCCATGCTCTTCTATCAGAATGAGAATAAACCAAGTTTGTAGTACACTAACACAATCAGAGTCATTGCTGAGTGTGCTAGAAGTAACCCTAAGTGTTCATGCCATACTTTCTGCCGAATTTCCAGTCCCAGATAGTTTCCCGAGGGATTTGTTTTTGCAAGCCACATGAGAAATCTGCCACTGCCTGGTAGTTTCAGGTACTATCAGTTGAAGAAAAATTTCCCATGAGGGTAAGCAACATGACTCCTGTTTACTGATATGAAGGCCAAGTGATAATCGTAATGACTGATTCGGCAAGACAAATTAAAGGAAAATAAAGAAACAGAAGAAGATTTCAATAAGTCAAATGTCACTTCCAAACTCTAAGAGCTCAAATTGTTATTCTGGAACCAGGTAATTTCATCTGTGTCAGACCATATCAACTGGTTGTCAAATCTCATTATTCCAATAAACATAGACAGACATACACAAACGAATAAGATATATATCATGCTCATCCTCCAGTAACATGGACAGACAAGTACAAGGGAATTAGATATGAATTGCGCTCGTCATCTGCCAATGAAAAGATAACAGGTGGTTAACAAATTATAAACGAAGAGATGGGAAGATTTCGCAACTCCATGTCACTTGATGAGAATCTAAATCAACCTATAGCCTATAGCATAAACAAGCTAAATAGAGGTATTTCTGCAGCTTCATGGGTTCGAAATCTCAATCATAACATGCTAAACCAATTCATTTGCACTAAAGAAGGAAATTGATATATCAAGTCACTAGATTACTGGTCGGCCCTCAGATCAAATGCTTCTTGAACAATCCTACTTTATTCAAGTGCTTACCACGAACTTTTCAAAGTTACAGAATAATTCGATCGAGAATCTCGGGAAGCCAAAATCCAAATTCAGCAATCAATTCTCCCTAACAATATATTTTTTTTCGTATGAAGACTATAGTGATAGGCTCCAAGTGTCTACTATTAGGAACCAAGATTTTCTCCTTGCAACGAAATTTGCAGTCAAGATAGAAGTAGAAACAAAAATTGGAAATTAAGCAGCATGATCCAAGTAGAGCAACTTCATCAAGAGAAAGAGAAAGGCAATTGAATTCAGTAAGCAGCACAACACTAGCATAAAAGAGAGAAGATGACAAAGCACCAACACTAGTCCTGAAGGCTACGGCTACTAAACTGTAAGCTACTTCCCACCATATATATATATAAGATCCTTAATAATTGTGGAGGTGCACATGTCAGTACGATTTGATGGCAGTTGATTGGAACACTATACCAATGCAAATTCGATCAGAGAAAGGTTTGCGGTCTATTTGATTTTCCCCTTAACCGTTTTCATTTCGCAGCAACTCCCCTGTTACACGGGTTAGCCCCTTTAGTTGCAGGCTCTTTATTAATTCATGCAGGCACAACGGACAAACACGCAAAAGAGAATGACCTCTTTATTATTTAGATTTATCTAATACAATGAAATCAGTTAAGCAAATTAGCAACATGTGTCGTGAAGTGTAACCTAAGAGCAAAATGCTTCTACGAGCTTCGACAACATAAGCACGCTACTCAGGTTTCTACCACGACAGAAATTCACAACTTTCCGAGTGTCATTCAGCTGAGAATTCAGGATAAGCCTAATCGGAAGCACACAGAACTATCCAACCTACAATTACCATGAATGCAAACAGAAGTTACAAATGCAAAAATTTTTGAATAACAAGGTGGCCTCACCGCTCCCAATGTCCACCATCAAAGGCAAGGTCGGGTCCTCCAAAACCTCGTCCCAGTTCGGCGCTTGCGCAGGCATCTGCCATCATCGAACCAGAATCAGACAAAGCCTCGAATGAAAAAAAGGAAGAACTTTAACGCGCACCGAGAGGGAAGAACTGAGAGGATTGACATGTTGCCTGACCCTGACATTACCCAACTCCTGCAAAATGAGAACCAACAAAAAAATCGCTTTTTTACCGGACTCTCGGAATCTGCCATCGACAACCACTTCGTTCAACAGTTACCTCAGAGAGCTTGTGAGGGAGATTGAGGTCCGCGTACTCTAGGGCGACGAGGTCGGGGCTCCGCAGCTGATTCCGCTCTTTTTGTTGCCGTCGCTGCTGTTGCAGCTGGACTGTGGTGGTGGTGCTGCTGCTGTAACAGCGAAGACGACGAGCGCAGGTTTCTGCGGCGAGCTTGGCGATGCGAAGGAGTGGAGGTGAAGAAGCGGGAGGAGTGCGCAAGGAAGCAGAGAAGGGGATGACGATGATAGCCATTGATGCCGATCCAAGCTTTCGACTTCAGGCATTCACGGAAGCTCCTGCATCGGAAGAGAATCGGAACCTTCTACTCGAAAATTCACTCTCGCGAGGCGCCCCACCCAGCTCGAAATCCTCCATATTCCGAACCACCTATATACGTCACCAAGTGGCTTTTTCTATTTTTTCGGTCGGACCCCTGCCTATTTGAGAGTGTGGCTTTTATAATTTTTTTATTTTTTTTTTAATTCTGAGAGAATAAAATTTGGAATTTGGATAATTAAGCTAATTTTAAACATGTCCATAATTTGTTATTTTGTATGTTGTTATTTTGTATGTTTAATCCAATTAAGTTTAAGGGGAAAAAAATAATATTAGTTAAGGAGAAAAGGGGCCCAATTCTGATAAAAAGAAGCAACTTTGTTTCGGGTCCTGATTTTGGTTCATACGTTTTGTGTCTCGTTAAAAAAAACACTAACTTTAGTGCATGTTTCAATTTTGGTCCCAAAAAAAAAAAAATTCCCGTAAAAAAACACTAACTTTTAAATAAGGTCTCGATTCTGGCCCAAATTCCTCTGTCTCGTGGGGAAAAAAAATAACAAATTTTGATCGGTGTCCAAATTTGGCCTTCATGTGCGGTTAAAGTTTTAACGTGTCATCGATGTGTATTCGGCGACTTTAACGACATTATTGGACGGAAACTTGACGAGGCGAGATTTGGGCATCGACCGAAAGTTGGTGTCTTTTTGTGACATTAAAAAAGTCGGAGTGGCGAACTGTTGGTTATTTTTGTGAGACAAAAGAGAGCATGGGCCAAAATTGATAAGCAAGGGTGCGCATTGCAACACTTTTGAAATTTACTTTGAAGCATAAATTTATTTGATAATGTAATTTCTAAAATAAAAATTCAATTGATAAAAATTTACTTCTGGAAAAAAAAATTATACTTATGAAATAAATTTTCATTTCTAAAGTTGTTTTTCATCAATTTGAGAAGTTAAAAAAAATTGATTCTCGATTCAAGAAATACTTCTCACCTCACTCTCTTCTCAACACGCGTGCTTCCGCCCACCTTTACCCAGGTTTTATTACATTGAGAAGACATTACCCAGGTTTTATTACATTGACATGGGCCTCGCCTATCGACGCCCATGTCAAGCCATTGTTACCGAGGCCGGCCTTGCTACGGCTTTTTTAAGAATAGGCTCGTGGTACTCTTTTCTATTCAAATAAAAATATACAAGAATTCCTCATTTCTTCTTTTGCTTTATAATGTTCAAGTTGGAATCAGGGCCTTCTTTCCTATGCACGGGATGTGCACATAGCAACCGGTGCAACTACCCTGAGATGTTGCACTACTCCACTCCATGCATTCCCTAGCAAATTAAATCCCTCCCGCCGATAGTATTCACCAGAGTGCCTCATTCATGTCTGACCAGTCACCTGGCATTCATGTTACGACGTTGATAACGAGTCGCCCAATGAAGATTTTCTTTTTCCACTGAGGTATTTTTTGACGCTGCGAAGATGCGTTTTCACACTATAACCTTGATCAACAATGCTTGATATATTCCGTTTGATGTAGCCATGGCAGCCCTATCGGTCGCGTTTGTTAAGTTATTGTCTCGACAATAAAGTCGACCGCAAAGAACGTATGTTGTTCAGCTTAAATGTCTATGATTCTTGACTTTTCGCTTCTCGTTTCAAGAGGTCGACACCACCACCAAACTTGCCACCCTCAGAAGAACTAGATCTGGTAAATGCCGCCTCATATACAGTCCCGCCACAGATCCACCAAGCTTGCTACCACATGATGTATTGGTGCAATGTTCATCATTGATTCAAACTCAAAGTTACTTAGTCACCATGAGTTTGAGGGAGAATGTTAGAGATTCTTAGATATCATATTAGGATATTTACATGATTCTGTATATCTCTCAAATAATGCATATATATCATTTGATAGTACATATCATTATTTGATTATAATTGATATTATCTTCATTTATTTCCTTACATAGTGATATGATAAAGCCTATAAATAGACTTGATTTAATCATTAACATTATTTCCTTACATAGTGATCTCATAAAGCCTATAAATAGACTTGATTTGATCATTAAGATATATCAAAATGTATTGAAATTCCTCTCTTTCACTTTATATTATTTTACTCATGAAAATATGATAGAACAATAACGATGATTCGAATGGAGTAGTTGGCCATATTGATGGGATTATTACGCAAATGATACCTAAATTTTGTTCGATGTGCAGTGTAGTACATGAACTTTTAATTAGTTCAATGTGATGACATATGTAAATATAAGCTTTAGACTACATGAAAATAGTTACTAATATCCCTTCATCAAATCAAGTTCACAGAATTTATTGATTTGGCTTCCGATAAGCTTAAGAAGTGAACAAAAAAGTAGGATATAATAATCCACATTATCAAACAACTTAATTTATAAATTGAAAAAAGTAAATAGATTAAACGAATTATTAAATTCTAATTTGAGTTGAATATCTAGATAATTTACTTGTAATGTCTTTTTTCTTTTTTGCTAAAGGTTCTAATTTATTAGATTCACAGCCAAATTAGCAAGTTTCATCAAATTGAAATAATGGAAGGGTAACATCATATATTTTCATATAATTTCGAGACTAAATTAAATATTTTCCAAAAGTTTATGGACTACTTTAAATAAAGTAAAAGTTCATGGGCAACATCGTACATTGCTAAAGTTCATGGACTACATTGAATAAATTAAAAGTTTAGGCACGATATTGTACATTGGACTAGAATTATCCAAGTTTATGATTAATTATAATATTTAATATGCTATAGGAATTTATTATAGTTTACTACAATTTATTATCATAATCATATTATGAGCACTTCTATCAACCATAAAATATAACTATTTTTCATGTTATTGTATAGTCTATACTTAGGTTGTCTATATCCAAAAGTTGAACTTATTATTACGAGTAGTCATACTCATATTTTTGTTTGGAAAAGAAGTACTCATACTCGTATTACTATAATTGGGTGTAAATTATGTCTTTACTATATACACTAAGTGATAAATGACGATCTAATTATAAATCATAAATATTTCATAATAATGAGTAATTGGATTATGAAATAACATTTTCAATGTACCACCTTGTTCAATAGAAAAAATCAAAACTGAAAGTACGCGAAAAGTTCTCTTGACCCGATCAAATACTGGTTAAGAAATTACTTTCTTGTGGCTTGATCTGGAGAAATCAAGCTGAACAAAAATTGAACTTTAAGATCTGAAACTTATTGAGGTATGGGATATCAAGTCATTTTACCGGCACCCTAGCGACTAGACTCTAATGATTAAATAATTAATGAGTTAAATTTATAGACAGTTTCATTACTCTTTCCTCTTTTTTTTTTTTTTTTTTTGGCTAACCGAGCAATAGCATTATTGAAAAAAGAAAGAAAAAAAGACCAAGCAAAGCATCCATTAAATTCATAGACAGTTTTTATGTTTTATTTTGGGATAATTACATAAATGGTCTCTGAACTATGACAGAATGTGTAATCTGGTCCATAAACTTTTAATTTGTTCAATTTAGTCTATGAACTTTGACAGAATATGCAATTTGGTCCTTAAACTTTTGACCTGTTCAATTTAGTCTCTAAATTTTTAGTGCATGTTCAATCTAATTATTGAATTATAGAAAAATGTTCAATATAGTCTTTTTGTTAATTTAAGGTCACGGATAACGTTGAATATTTTCATACAGTTTACGGACTAAATTGAATATTTACTAAAAGTTCGGGGACTGAATTGAATAAGTCAAAAGTTTAGGGGCCCAGTTGCATATTTTGCTAAAATTCAGGGACTAAATTGAATAAATTTAAAATTTAAGAATTAAATTATATATTTTGTTAAAGTTTAGTAATATTTTTCCAATTTGCACTTTCACGATAAAGCGTCCGTTTGTTCTTGGAAGGGAAAAGGAAGAGAGAGGAGAAGGACGCGGTTGATCGTGGGGGTTAAGCAAAGCATGTGAGCAAGGCAAATGGTGCCCCTTTTCTTCTTTCCATCGACGATATCTCTCTCTCTCTCTCTCTCTCTCTCTCTCTCTCCTCTCTATCAACAGTAGTAGTATACTTTAATCTTCTTCAGTCCTCCTCGTTGTCGTGTTGATAGAAAAGTGGGATTCACGTCTTGGGTGGCTTCGATCCTGGGGATTCTCGAAAATTCGAAAGCCGTAATTCTAAAAAAGCAGAGGAAGAAGAAAGAGATTCGAGGGTTGGAAGACCGCCCCCACCAAGCCCTTCTCGGATAGAGAAAACGTTGGAGATCTTTAAAGAAGGAGGAACAGAACAAGCAGATCGGATCGTACTCGCTGTGAATTCTGATTGGTATTTTCTTTGAATCTAACGTTCTGTCAACTGGGTGTGATTCCATTTGTTGTGTTGCTGTTCGGTTGAGTTCTGAATGAGTTTTCGATGATGGGTTGTTAGAGGATGAAAGAAAAAGAGACAGAGACAGAGATGGACAAGAAGGGCAATGGCGATAGTGATGATTCTAAGAAGCAGAAGAAGAAGAGGAAGGGGCTGGTGTCCCGGATTTTCGCCTTCTTCCGGATGAGCCGGAGCGACGATTTCGAGAAGCGGCTGCAGTACATCTCCAAGGAGGAAGCCGCCGTGCTCTTGCGGATGAAGCGGCGGTCACAATCCTGGCGCCGCATGGCCCGCCATCTCATTCTATTCTCCCTCCTTTTCGAGGTATATATGTGTGTCGCTATCTGATGTGTGCATTTGCTGTTCTTGCACACACGATGATATAGATCACACACCTACAAATACCTACTGAGTGAGTTTTGATTGCTCTTCCAGATTGTTGCAGTGGTATATGCCGTCATCAAAACGAGGTCGGCGGATCTCGACTGGAAAATGAGGGCTTTTCGGGTCTTACCCATGTTCCTCTTGCCTGCTCTATCTTTTGCATCTTATTCTGCTCTTGTCAGCTTCACAAAAATGTGTAAGTGTCTCGAACCAAATGATAGTCTTGTAGATAGCTTCTCATTCTTGAAGACTACTCTTTATTGTTTTCACGTGGTTTCAGATTTTGCACGGTCCTTGTTGCATTGGTTTCGGGAAAATGTACGTGATTGATTTGCAAAAGTTCACTAGAAAGCAGTTGTTTTAGCAGTTTTGATATGGATATCTCCTGATGGTGTTTCTTAAGTTCTGCATCAACGACAAATGTAAAGTTGGGCCATAATCCTAATTTAAAATGAAGATAGGAAGTGGCGATGCATTGGATTATGTGATGAAGGCTCCCTCACCATCCAAGAGCAGAAATTAATGACTAAGTAGGAGAAAGATTGTGCCTGTGGTAGTGGAAGGTGTCAATTGTTTAGTTTTTCTGGCGCTGGCTGCATTATGTGTCCCTTTGTATTCTGTTGAATATTATTTGGTCTACAGATGGAGTCTTTGCCCTGGATGCAGAAGAGCGAGAAAGCTTTGTTCATTGTTTCTTTGTTGTGATTTATTCCCCTACTGCAAGAGTCATTGAGGTTATAATTTGTTTCTGTCATTGATTGATTCTGTCTATGTGGATAGCCTCAATGATAATTTGTTTAATTCGTTTGATCATGAATTTAAAAGTTGTGGAGCATAACTTATTTTGTTAATAGAGGTTATTTGGCGTGGGAAGGTGCAGAAAACTTTTAGAATTGCGGAAGAGCCTGGGATTATCAACCAGATAAAACCCCTTTGGTCGATGTTTTCATGGACTTTCTTGTGCATTGCAAGAAAAGGCATGGATAAATGTTCTAGGTGTTTGAAGAATCAATTGGCCAATGAAATCTAAAGATTTAATTTTGTGAATTTCTAATATGATTTTAGTTGCTTGTTTTCTAGTATGACTTTGCTTTAGTGTAGCTTTTCTTCTTGCATTTTTTCCCCCTTCTCAAGCCTGGGAATGAACGGGTAGAACAAATTAGGCCATGTACGTGATGTATTCAAGTAAGGCTGCAAACAAGTTCCAGTCTTATCTGTTTTGTTTTTGGATACACAAACTGATAGAGGATTATTCCAGAGGCAATCTGGAATTGATCCAACACTATTTGACGCCCTCATTTTGCCATTGCCACGTGGAGCAGTGTGTGTCCTCTCGTTAATGTTTTATTAAGCAGGTTTCACCAAAGGAACTATGGGAATAAAACCTCGCTGTCCTGCCAAAATTAGAAAAATGAGGAGGGGTAAGAGTAGGGACAGCTATTAAAGTCAATGTGTGCCAAGCACTGAGTGACTACTTAGGAACATGTCCAAGCAGGTGCTGTTTTATCTTCTCTAGCGTGTATATAGGATCTAGAGGTGTTGTCTTTCCTTCTTTCAATCTTTAATTGCCTGTTTGATGAGGACTTATTACCATAGCTGGTTAATCAAATTCTACCATGTGTTCATGCAATTCTTGATGGTGATTTTCTGCTGAGACCTTGAGGCTTTGGAGTATAGAGCCATTTACTTGGGAAAGCTTGTTTGTAGAAAAAAGCCACCTTATGTGTTGATCCACATTCTTTCTGTGGGAGTACAGGGATGCAGAGTGTGTGGTGACATTGTAATCGGCGCTTATGTAAACTTGCTGAGTAGCTTTTTCTCACCTGAGGACTGGTCTCTAGGGTACCTCTCATTTGGGTCTCTTTGAACAATGTATTTACAGAAACTGAAAGCTGGGTGTCATTGGTCACTGCTAGTTATGCAGAAGATCTAGATCATCTTTTGATGTTGAAATTGTATCGCAGCTCAGCTAGAGAGAACAATTTAATAATGCATTGCCATGGGACAAGTAAAATTATTGGAGCCCTCTTAGGTTACGCATATAAATAGCTCTACAGAAATGGAACTTTCATTTTTCAGTTCAACAAATTTTTGAAATCTGCAATCGCTGCATTTGGAGGAAAAATAAGAAAGAAAGAGAGGACCTTATATGGACTTTTTTTATACTCCATCAAAATTGACTCATCTTATGAAAATATAGTATCAATTTTGCCATGTTCTATCCTAGTTGCTCACAGGTGTTGTCTTTAGTTTATTTTCTAATAGCAGGAAACTCTGAATTTCTAATTCCAGATCCGTTTTACGTATTTCTTGGATTTGCTGAAAGTAATTTTTGTAGTTCAATGAGACTAAAGATTGAAGGTTATTTACTTTTAACCTTTTGCTTTTTAGCATTAGAGATTTGACTTTTTAACAACAGTTAAGACCTCAGCTGTAGAAGTCTAAACAATGCAAAGTCATCTGACATCATCTTAGTTTTGTAGCAAATTTTTGTAAGCAAAAATAATTTTTTTTCTCTTTAACTTTTTTCTTAAAGGAATTCATAACGAACAGAGCTTTCTAATTCCAGATCCGTTTTACGTATTTCTTGGATTTGCTGAAAGTAATTTTTATAGTTCAATGAGACTAAAGATTGAAGGTTATTTACTTTTAATCTTTTGCTTTTTAGCATTAGAGATTTGACTTTTTAACAACAGTTAAGACCTCAGCTGTAGAAGTCTAAACAATGCAAAGTCATCTGACATCATCTTAGTTTTGTAGCAAATTTTTGTAAGCTAAAATAATTTTTTTTCTCTTTAACTTTTTTCTTAAAGGAATTCATAATGAACAGAGCTTTTTGATGAATACTTTGCCTGTTCTCAACCTTGAATTTATGGATCGATGTTTTTGATCAAACTCTCCTTTGAACTTACTGTGGAGTTTAATTTACTAATTTCGTCTGGCATTTATAATAGAAAGCTCTATGGATCAGTTGATTTGCAATTCAACTATTTGATGATTACAGGGCACCAACTTATTGTCAATCATTCAAGGACCATTTTTGTGAAACATCTTGTCTGAAGATAGCTGGTTGAGTTGATTATTAAATCCACTACTAAAGTGCAGATGATTGGCGTCATTTACTATTTAGCAAACTTAGGCATCTAGGATTCAGAGAACGTGATAAAAGTTACACCCGCACATTCTTGTTTCTGGGCTGAATGTGTTAGCACGTGTGGCTATGCCTTGGATAATCTGTTTCATATTAGATATAACCATATGGGTTCTTCATCATCTTGATTGGCCCAAATTCCGGACTTCCTGTTCATGATATTGAATTATGATTTTTGATGTCAATTGATTGTATGACTGTTTGATGATGTTGACTTTAAAGGTGATCGCAAGGACCAAAAAACTCTTGAGCGGCTTCGGGCTGAGAGGCAAGCAAAAATTGATGAACTTAAAGAGAGGACTAACTATTATACTACTCAGCAGCTAATTCAGGTGATGTGTTTTGGGGGTGGGGGCATTTTCACGCTGGTATATTCAATTGATATTTGTTTGCTTTGGTAAGTCATTTGAATGAATTGCTCTTTGAAGTAAAATACTTAGTATGAGTGATGGTGCTTGAGGCATTTATTACTTTTCCCCCTTTTTGTATTGTGAATTGTCAAGAAGAGAAATTGCAGCACCAAGAAGTCAGATTGAGGTCCTTTTGCAATGAGATAATGCACGCGTTTATATAAGGGATCTGGCTGCCAACCAATTAGTCAAGTTACAGAATCATAGTCTTCTTACATTTTAACTCCTGTTCTTTCCATGACCCCCTTCGTTGAAACAGGAGTCGAATGTTTGAAGTAAGAATCAATTTGATTCCACTACCCATGTTTGATGGGGTCAAGTGCCTCGAGTTTCTTTTCCACTCTCTCTCTTGTTTTGCCATTTTTATTTTTGGTTTTTTATATTTTTTTGTTCTTTTTTTTTTTTAATTATTGGGGGGGGGGGGGGTTGTTTGGGGTGGTGGGGGTGTTGTTGGTACTAACCAGCGTGATTGATTTTCACAAAAATGTAGGACTTTGGGTATTTACATGTTTATCTGTTATTAAAAATCGTAGCAAAGCAAGGTAGACTGAATATAAAAAGAATTGACTCCCTGTTGCTAAACACTTTACAAAAACGCCTAATTTCTGTGACCTCTGTGGATATTCAATTATCATGGTCTTTAATTATGGTTTGTATTGACCATTCCTGGCTTAGAAGTCGGTAGTGCAGTTGTCTCTTGCGTGAGGTTCAACTGGGGGAATTAAATTCGTTTTGTAACAACATCGAGACATTAAAGTACATAAACCAATTATTCAGTACTCTTCTTTCCTCCTGAAGTTTGTGCATCTTTTCTTGGTCATGATATCGTATCGTTTGCATGGTCAAGGCATCATAATAAAGTTAATTTTCTCCACAGCGATATGATCCGGATCCAGCAGCTAAGGCAGCTGCTGCAACTGTTCTGGCATCGAAATTGGGTGCAGATTCTGGCTTGAAGGTGTTTGTAGGAGATGAATCTCAGTCTGTTGCTTCAACGGGGAAGAGCAATGATGTTGAGGTCGTGCAGTCCAGTGGGCTACGGAATAGAAAAGAGTTGCACAATAGGGCTAGTAGCGAAGGGAGTACCATGACGCGTCAATCCGATGGAGGAACCACCACTTCAGCAGCTGAGCATGAGCAATTGGTGGTTGACCACTACCAGCCGGATGGATCATCTATGCAGAACAATGGATGGATGGCTCGACTTGCAGCATTGCTCGTGGGCGAAGATCCAACACAGTCTTATGCGCTGATATGTGGTAACTGTCACATGCACAATGGTGAGTGAGTTATCTTGTTTATGTAGTTTGTTACGCATGTTTCAATCAACAAATGCAGGCAATGATCAATCTTCTTACTGCGATGTCATTTGTTCGTCTTCTTATTGCGACGTCATTTGTTGGAGAGTAACAGCACGGCATTCTTGCTTCTGTGCAGGGCTTGCTAGGAAGGAGGATTTCCCGTACATCACTTACTACTGCCCACACTGCCGCGCCCTTAATCGGCCAAAACAGTCGGAAGAGCATGTCACTGGGTCTGTATCCCCAGACATGGGTTCGTTGAGGATGGGTACCGTAGGAGACACGATCGACAATGCTGCTGGTTCAGTGAGTGACAGTGTGGCCACGACGAATGCCATTTTAGGGGCTGCTGATGTAGTGGAAGAACCAGAAAAGGTTGCATCGGTCAATATGGCTGACAAGGAATAGTGATACATGCGCCGCTTCTGTGTTTTTTGTTTTCTAATCCCTTTGCGACCTGTTTGTGTTTGCCTGCAACTTGATGGATTTTGCGTAGGATGTCTAGCTTGGTCGTGACTTCGGAGTGTATACGTGTTTTGGACAGCATACGTAGATCATGTGGAGTGGTGGTTATGAGATTTTGTGTAGACTGCCGTTAGACGGAAATGGTTAGAAGCGAAGATCTTATCTGGAAAACAAGGACATTAGCATAAGGCAACCAAGAACCTTATATTGACTAAGACTATTCTGGGCATTCTCCAAAAGATGCTTCAGTTTAGTTTGAGTTGCTTCTTTGGTGTTAGTGTTTACTATCCCACCGTACGGCAGAGTTATTGTCCACCGAACTATGACCTAACTTGCCGTCCCTCTTGGTCTGGACCCGGCGAGTCTAAATTAAGTTGTCGGGAAGCATGACTATGGATCCGGTAATTAAACAAGTGTCTTTTGCGCATCAAAACACACTTCTCAAGTCGTGTTGCAAGCAAATAGATGGCATCGTCTCTCGCCTGTTGTTTGTGTCTTGTCTTGAGTCCTCATCGCCAGTTTTTGATGATTTTGCTCTTTGATGGAATCTTAAAGTCTCGGTGGCTGTCTCCTTCGATGCATCTTGCGAGTACAGGTTCAACCTGGGCTGGACTTGCTTCATTAGACGTGCGAAATCCAATGTCATCTTCACTAAATATAACGATCATCTGTGCAAACATGCTTTGTCTTTTAAGTGGGTTATGCCACTAATAAAATTGAATTGCTCTGCTATTTTGATCTAGTCTAGCTGAGGAAGATTTACGGGGCCCAATAGAATAATATCCTGATTCGGGCCGGGCTTCAATTTTCCACATTAGCGACGGTAAAGAAGATCCATCAAATTCTATTGAGCTTCACTTATAATGATGGTCGTTTTCCATAAACGAGTTATGTGACATAGATCTTTCTTGGAACAAATCTTTTCATAATATTGAAGCTAGAGATGGCAAAATGGGTCAAGATCCCATATTCCAACCCATGTTTAAGAGTGTGGTAAGAAATGGTTTGCTTAATAAATTTAAGTGGGTCATAAATGAGTCACTTAACAACTTAAGCGGGTCACAAATGGATTAGTTAACTATTTAAGTGAGTTAATTTTTTTTAAAAAAATTTCTAATTATATAAATTGCCCACAATGTTTTAGTAATATAATTTTTTTTTTAATAATTCACAAATCTTGCTAAATTAGACTAAATAAGGAAATGTTATAATAATATGGTTCGGGTCGGGCATTGGTCGTTAGATTTGTACTTCATTTTTAAAACGGGTTAATTTGATCAATATGAGTTGCACCATATTCGAGCCAACTCACCCATTCGACATCTTTAATTGTAGCCCTTGGCGTACTGCAGATTAATAAGGTATTTGACAAACTCTTCAGAGCTACAGCACCTCCGCAACTATTTTTAAGAAACTGCCTTGCCGAACTTCGAAATGTTGGGGTTACTATGTATCACCAAATAGCACATCCTTCACACTAGTAGATGCAATAAATACCAAAACCGCAGGATAAGGAAATGAATGTACTTTCCAATATGTCTTAAACTAAGAAAGTTCATTCAATTTTAAACGAAAGTATTTTTTTTTTAATCGGGAAATGACTGTAAATTACAAACAAAATTATGGTACATTTATTATTTATTTTCCTAGACACAAACACGAATATCCGCATGAAAGGAGAGCAAAGTAATTAGTTTTATAAAAAAGAAATGGGACTGGTTATGTACTTATATGTGCTTTTGAAATATATGTACGTATATCTGAAATTGTAGCAAACAATGCACACCTGGTTCTTGTATTTGAACAATGGAGTCCTTGAATGCATAAATGTTTTATAGCAAGTCTTGCTATCTAACCAATTATTTGTTATTTTGAAGTAACTATTCCCAACATGGGTCACAAACACACCGCTTAGTAGTAAATACACGCGGCAAGTGCAACCTTTGACACTAATTTAAGGAAAAAATTATCAAAAAATCTATAAACCTATTACACCTGTGTCAATTCAATCATGTTTTGTTGTGGTGTCAATTAATCATAAACCTTTTTGTATTTGTGTTAATTTAGTCTTTTCAACCAACTTTGGCCGGCTTGCGGATAATTTTTAATTATACTTTAATACTTTTTGAATTATTATTATTATTATTATTATTATTATCTTATTCTCCAAGGACCTTGCTTCCTATATTTACACTAAGTCATGAGTTGACTCGTCGCCGACACGGCCTATCTTCAGTCAATTTCTTCTTCTTTTTTGCTGCTATTTTTTTTTTATATTTTAATTTCTACTTATTGATTTAACTTTCAATCTTTTTGGGGGGGTTGCGAAAAAAAATTCGGGTCCGATATCGCATGGATTCGCAAACGAGGACATCTGGGCGTGGCCGTGTGGGGGCACAAAGCTGGATCGGGCATTTGCCATTTGGGAATTGCATGATAAATTGTTTCTTAAAGTATTTGTGGAGTTGATGATTTGCAAGATGCTTTGTTTGGTGAACCCAAAGAAGTGGATGCTGATTTGATTTGTAAGATGCTATTTCGGTAGGATTAGAACCTGTTGGGACCTGTATTAAACAGCCTCTTAATCATAAGAAAGGCTCATTGCTCATAAGCAGAAAGAGTTTAATTATTATGGTCGAGATTGCCGATAAACGAACTAAACCATCGCGCAAGCGAAGGGATAGAAATAAATAGGGAACATGGTCCACAATACCTCAAATCTTATTGTAATTTCGTCAGTTTAGCTATAAATCTTTTAATTCTGTTACGCCATGATCAATGAAAGATTTAGGACAAATTGACACCAATGTAAAAGGTTTAGGACTGAATTGATATAAAAAAAGATTTAGAACTAAATTGACACTAGTGCAATAGATTTATGACTTTTTTTTTGACACTTTTCCCTATACAACTCCATTCTTTAGGACGGCTCCTTAACACCTTCAAAAGAGGTAAAAGAGTTAGGAAGGGCTAATCTTCTCATCTATACCAAACCAAGGCTATATCACCATAGCTCTTAGCATAACTCCAAAAGAACCCTAACTCCATCACTTCGAATCGAAAAATGTTAATCATGATGGGGTGAGATAAATCTCGATGAGTCAACGCCTAAGCCCAGTTAGGGCATTGATTCGTCTAGAGTACCCTATCAATCAGCCACACAATCACAGTGCATATATCTCAATCACATACAAGCTTACCTGCCAGGATCCACACAATACGCAATACTCAATTTGACGTGGAAGACAGAACAATCAATTCACTGCCAAGGAAACACATCGACTGGCGTACACAGGATTCAACATGAAGTCAGGATGTTACATTTTATTAAGTTTGTGATAAATCTCCATATGTAATTTTTGGTTTGTGATATTATCCAAAAATGTAATATTTGGACTTAACTTTTCTAGCGATTGACTGTTTCACTTAATTAAGTGAAAAAATTGGTATGCCCGGAATATTCGGGATTTGACTGTCTCGTTGACGTTTTCTTCTTTTCTTTTTCTTTTTCTTTTCAAATTACTCTAGCAATAACAAATATTTAAAGCCCAAAAGATTAAATTAAGCATCCGTGTCGCGAATTGCGCCCGTAGAGAGATTTCTCGTTGGGAACACACGTCAGTTTCGACACCGACTTTTGTTTTCTTATTAACGTAGTTATCTTCTCACAGCTTAATTAATGTAATGAACGAAAATGTTAAAATGAAAACAAACACGTTATCTCTTACTTGGACTATAAGATCCAAAAAATAAAAAATATTGGTCAAAGATAATTTGAAGTTGCTCGGTTTTAATATAGCATATTGTTATAACAATAACCTGTGAGAGATCTGCCACGTTTTAAATTTAGTTTGATACCACCAAAGAAATCTCAAACTGGTATGACTCAATATCATATGCCAAATTTCTCTTAACCTTATGAAATGAGGGTATTATCGATTATCCAAAAATTACAACTTGAGGAAGACGATCTAGATGTAACTGCTTCGAGACCTCGCTCATATATCGGGATCCCTTGTACGTAAAGCAAATTGAGGGTATTTCATGTCGTCAGAAAAGAAAAATACGGTGATTGGCGATTCGGAATACAAGAAATGTGGGCATTAGCACGTTAAAATAAGAAACACATATTTAGTGCACGTTAAAATAAGACACAAATCAACTTTAGGATTATCATCCCACTCAATCGCTCAAGAGAGTTCTTGGTTCGGGCGAACCATCGAGGAAAGTGGCGACGTCGTTTGAGAGTGCAACCCACGACATGATTGCGAGCATCAACCAATCAGACGATTAGTGCTCGTATTGTTAACCAAAAAAAAAATTATGAATTTCTTGGCAAAGATCATTCATAGTCATAATCTTAATTTTGGGTGGCGTTAAGATAGTTAATTTTGAAATAGAATTGAAAATGTTGAATAATGCTTATTTGTTGAATTTTGAAAATATATACATTCCAAATTAAGATCCAAACCCAAAAATGAGATTGACGATTTGATATTAACTTTTCAAGATGTGACATGGATCAACTCAGGCTGTCCATTTTAATTTGGACGGCTGAGCATGTACATTCTATCCTAGAATCAAATCTAATCTAAATTGTTCTAGAATTTGACCAGACATGCAATTATTATCTAAAATATTCTATTTAAAATGTAGTTTGACTTAAATATGCAATCTATTTTATACGCGGAACTATTCATATGCAGAAATCTTTCAGAATTTTAAATCATACAAGAAAATGTTTTAAAAGATAACAATCCAAATCAAATTAATTCAAATACGGGAAGCAGATAATTAAATGTTTCGCAAATTTAAATCCCATTATTGAACTATAATCTCAGATACCAAGCTATCGGATTTAAACCTTACCTAATTTGCTAATTAAATGTTCTATGTGTAAGACCAGTTTAACCATATGGCAGTTGCCACGCATAATAATACAATGGTTCAAAATAGGCAATAATATTTAAATATTTTAAGATAAGAAAATTACGTTGAACCAAGCTATTCTCCCTCCCCCACCTCTTTTGCTTTCTGATCGTGTGCTCTCTCCCTCCTCTACAGATGAAGACAAAGGGCCTGTTTGGTTCAACATTTGGATAAGGGGCGAGTGAATGCAAATACATTTGGGCTAAAGATCTTTTCCAAAATGCCAATAGTGTTTGACAAAGTATTTTTTAAAAACGCTTTTGAAAATAACTTTGACTTAAAAATCATTTGGTGAAAAATATACTTTGTAAAGTATTTTTACTTTTTTTTATTAAAAAAAAGAGTGGTGGCGAGGACTGGCAACCGACGACTACTAAATTTCTGAATTATCGCCCAAGTAAAACACTCAGTGAATCGATTATCCCAACTTGGCTTCCATAATGCGAATTTTGACCATCATAGTCTTCAATGGGCTCTTGTCGAATTTTCTCTCACAACGGGTTTTTAGTCAGGCTTGGAACCATTTATTTTCGCCACCGGTCGAGTTAGATGTAGACGAAATGCAACTGATACTAGAATTAAACTATCCCATATATGAAAACTATATTAAAATGATTCAAATATTTTTCTTGTGACCAAAGTTAGTAACTAAAAAAATTAAAATTTAAATGTCAAACACGCACAAAATCACACATCAACTACAAGTACGGCCCAACTCCTCCTGGCGGGCAGCTTCCCCCCTCGGCCTTGGGTAGGACAAGACGCACCCTTTTTCAGGCTCTACAGCTGTCAGCTACGGGAGAACGGGCAGCCCAACTCCTCCTGGAATGAAAAGCGGGTCATGTTAATCCCATTAAAGTTAAATGAAGCTCCTCCACTTAGCATTTGTTGCGATTATGCTCCCCTAGTTGGGCTTGGCGTGTCAGTTGATGTTTATAATCACGATTATCGAAAAGTGAATTATCGGCTGAGCAAGTGAGAACATTTTCAAATTCCCTCCTCATCTAAGTTCTGAACATGTTTTAACCATATGGCAGTTTGCCCCATCTTATGTTGCTGGAAGGTGGAAGCCACCAAAATGATATCAGAATATGTTGGTCAACTTAGAAAGAGTGGGCCAAGTACATGGCCGGGTGAGGTTGAGCCTCACGAGATCTAGGCGAGGAGCCTCGCCCCGCCCTTTTGCCTCTAGCCGACCTTTGGGCTCAGCGGCTCGCTGGAGGAGGGATAAGAAGAGAAAAGAAAAACAAGAGAGAAAAAAAATTAAAACATGAAAACATCATTAAAAATTAGCCAAATCATCAATTTTCGGCTAAAACTAATTGAAATATTTAAATTGACATAAATAGAAAATATCTTAAGACTGCGTCGACATGAATGCAAAACATTTAAGACTAAGTTGGCAAAAAAATATATAAGTTTAACACTAAATTGACACAATTACAATATGTTTACGATTTTATTAGTAATTTTTCTCGAGACGAACCGTAGGTTCAACATAACAAATTCTCATTTAATTAAAGTTAGAACCATGAGCATTAACCTTTTTCGATGCGGTAATGTTGTTGAATATCTTGACACATCTGCCGTATGGCTAGGGTACTTGTAGCATTCGCTTCTATTATATATCTCGAATACTCAGTTATTCTTGCTTTTGGGTCCCTTCCCATTTTATTCTTAGATGGTGTAAACTTTCATTTTCGTAAAGCACTTTCTCCCTACCCAAACCCGCTTTTAACCTTTGGAGGTTACATAGATTCCCCTTATCAACTCCTCGTATCACCTCCACTTCTTGTCATCATCCTGTCGTTAGTTCTAGAACGATGTACAAAACAATAGTTGAGAGCAAGCGTGTTATTATGAACTTCACATAAAAATGCACAGAATGATCGGGAGTGCCTCTATTCAATCAATTTTACTTCTTCCCGTTGTTACATTTATCATTCGTACCCATCTTAATTCTATTTGTTTCCAGAGCCTATAGTGAGTTACGGACAAAGTTCGAAAATGTAAAATCTTAGATGATTCCATCAGACATGATGGAGTTGCGAAAACTTCTAGATAAGTACCCTACCTTTGAACTGAATTTTATAATTGAGTACATGCGAGGCGCATGCATAAAGCCTAGTATAGTTTACAATAATATGTGTGACATCCCTTATCTCACATTGCTTAGGAGGGAAGTCCTGAGCTAATTTATATGGTGATGGGTCCCTCTTGACTTACAAGACACGTTTTCCGAGCGTTGTATGGGCAGCTCTAGAAAAAATAAAGCCGTGAGGACTGCAATATCTTACAAGTGGTGGACTGAGATCGTTACCATATATGTGTCTATTGGTATATAGAATTCATGTTACAAAATTATTGTATCAGCTCTCGATTATTAAGGACATTGCTTATTCTCATTTGATTTAATAAAGAATTATGATATCCCACAACAACACAATAAAGAATTGAAGTGCCCATTGTCCAATCTCTAAAGTACATCAACAACCGAAAAACAAAACGACGAGGCATCAAATTAACATTTATGTTCGCCAACATAGGCTGCTTCTTCTTCGAATTTATATTGATAAGCCTCTGATCTCTATCACATGCCAAGAAAGGAGAGAATTTCATTGACCCACTTTATGTTGTCGGAGGGATGGAATGTAATCTCTCGGCCGAATCTTAAAACCCGCTTCTCAAATCGGAAATGAATCACCTACCCTACCCTCATTATGGCAAAGTTAGGATAGACGATCTGGAACATCTACTTTGAAAATGGATGGCCTAGATCGTATGTTTTTCAAAAAAACACTTTTTATCTCATCCTAATCAAAGGATCTCGATCGTCCAATCCAAAGTAGACGGCCCAAATCAAATCAGGACACCCCATCTACTGAGGCAGGAACCAGATAAATTGGACTGAAATCCATATTTAAAACATGGCAGTTTTTACCATCTTTAAAACAAAGCGTTATTTAAAGGGTTTGGGTGACCACCCTATTTGCATCATCTATGAAAGTGGTAGCATGCCATGAATAAAGGATGTCTTGTATAACCTTATACAAATTATAGGCTTGATGTCTTAAAAGATTTTCAACTTTAGGTTCAATCTCAATTCTGCTCCGAATGTTATTTTCATCTAAAAGAAAAATCATCAACATTTTAGATTTAGTCCAAATCCAAATCTGCGCGAAATGCATCTATCTTTTCTTCTGCTGCTCTGATTTGAGAGCTTAAACAATTCTGTCTCGGATTTTCCACATTCATTCAAGATATATGTTTTTTCAGCTCGACGTCGTTTCAAGTGGTTTGGAATGTGCATGGTGCTGTGGTATCAGAGATGCACCATTCCCCTTGACTTTAGAATTGTGAACCATGCCAGCCTTGTTTGACACTTAGATTTCATGTCCATGCCCACCTCCATGATGTTTGGACTTAAAAAGGAGCTATGAGCAGCCAGCGATCGAGACTCGGGAAGCCATTCTGGCTCGCTGGTTTTTTACTTACCCCCGTAAACAGACGTGAGGAATGCGTAGTCCCGAGTCAAGGACATGAACTTGTCATGCTATCCGTCACCTTTTCAAGCCTCGCTGCGTTTTCTTAAACCCCAAGTTATTATGACTCTTTCCTTTATAAAGCACAAGAGACTCATAACAACCCAAATTCTAAGCATATTAGCTTCACCCAACAAGGGAATCAAAGGTTGGGAATTAGGCTGTTATTAGCTAGGTTTCTTCATCACTTTGAGCGCCACAGCTTGAACTCGTTCCCACCGTTTTCTCAAACAAGCATTGGCATGATTCTAAGATGTGCCATCTACATAAAAACAAAACCCATCATCTTATTTAGTTTCTGGTTAACTAGTTAAGCTCACATTCCAGAGAAATGTCCCGTCCAGAAATGAGAATTTTTGTCGACGTGAAAATGAGACTTCAGAGTAGATTTAAGGCATGTACAAGAAACCATGCAGTCCATTGTAAGACGTTGCAAGAGTGACATGTTTACGTGTTTCCCGTCGTGACTGGTGGATTTACTAACATAAAACGGCACAAATCTTACCATGAAGGTACTTCAAAAATGTTTTGAGACCATAGAAAACCGAATCAATCTCGCTCGAATCTTCAGGATCGATCACAGTCAACGGCCATCTCTTGAATCATCTCCAGCGAACCAGCCTTTTCCGATGTACTGTTCTCCAAATCCTCCGTTCTCTTGCGCACACGCCATCACAGACGACCTCGGGCTTCACGATCAACCGCTCCATGTCCTCCTCTTTCGCCCACGGCCGTCCGTCCGCCGCCCCGAAGGAAGAGGATGTTGAGCACCTGATCATGAAGCCTGAGGCCGTTCGTGGTAGTGGTTGCAAGAGAGCGAAAGATCTGGAGAACAGTTCATCAGTCATGGCGGGATTCGCGGGAGATGATTCGGAGTTGATGTTGGTTGTGATTCTTGAATCGCTCTTTTGAGATCAGTTTCAAACTAAGCGCTTTTGGCTCACTGGCTCGTGTGCGCCCAGTTGAACTCCATCATGGGGCGTTCAGCGAAGGCCGAGCTGTCCAGGATCTCTTTGGCAGTCTCGACTCTCGGGTGAGCCCATCGAGAACAACGCCATCAGAGGAGGAGGTCGGATGGGCCCGAGCATGGACGGCGCCCCTCCAGGCCATTAGCTAGGAGGCGAAAATGACGGCGAAGAAGAGGAAGAAGAGAAAGGTTTATACAGGGACTGGACTAGCGTGACGGCACCGTTACGAGCAAGTTGTAACGGTATATGCTGGACCGCATGATTTATTTATTTTGCGATGGATGAATATAATGAAAAACTATAAACTAATATATTTGTGATAAATTTATCTTAAATTATTTTTTATTAAGAAAAATTTCAAATCGATATACTTATGATAAATTTATTATAAATTATTTTTTTACAATAAAAAAAATTCTAAACTGATATATCTATTATAAATCTACCTTAAATTAATTTTTTTGACAATTAAATGTTCCAAAATGGTATACTTGTGATAAATTTACCCTTCTTTAAATTGAGTTAATATCACGAAAAATTTTAAATTGATAAATTTGTAACAAGTACAGGGTAAAAATCCTAAACTCAACTGCCACGTGTCATACAATTCAGCAATTTGACAGTAAAATTTAATAAAAACTAACAAAGATAAATTTATCACATGTATACAAATTTGGAGTAAATTTATCATAAGTTTAATATTTTTTGTTGTTAAAAAAAAGATTGAGATAAATTTATCACAGGTATATATATTTAAAATTTTTCTGTGTAGTAACCCTTTTACAAAAGATGAGACAACTTCGGATGGACAAGCGAGTGAGCACTTGTCAATTGCCACGTATATGCAATTGGTACCACGTCCGATTCCATCTCTCGCTCGGGCTCGGCTCGGCTCGGCTCGTGCTTTGAAATCAAAAGGTGAGGGGAATGTATTTCTTCTTCTCGGCTCGTGCTTGAAAAATGAGTACATTAGCTGAAACTGAAAGCCACTATGAACCTAATATCGACTTAATACTTGCTTCTTCGGTGTTACTATACGTATGCCACCGTATGACGTGACGCATCATTTATCAAACTGTAACTTAACTTGCCATCCCCCTCTTGATCCCGACTGCCCGAATCCGGATTAAATTGTTGGCAAGCATATATAGACTTTTCCCCTGGACTCGTATGGAATACAGAGTTCACATTTGCGCACGTCCCTTGAAAGAGCTTCTAATCTTGCACTCACTCACTCCCAAAAGAAGTGTATGATTCGAAGAATTGACGCTTTGCATCATGTTCTTAGAGCGAAACCGTGCCTCGGCTTAGAAGTGAAGGTAAAATTAAAACGCTTGGCCTGAGGATATGAGATGTCAAAAGTTTTGGTCGAATGAAGGTAGGGGTGTTAAAAAAACCCAGGCCAAGCGGGCCGGGCCCGACCCGGCCCGAAAATTCAGTTAATTTTCGGGACTTTTCGGGTTGGCCCGGGCTTGGTACTCGGGCCGGCCCGACGCCCGGATATCCGTATTTTTCATTTAATTTAATTTAATTTATTCTTTTTTATATTTTTTTATTTGGTAGATTTGTCAATTAATTTTAATTTTAAAAAAATAAAAAAAATGAAAAGAAAAACTAATTCGGCCCGGCCCGAGCCGGTCGGCCCGACCCCGGTTCTGTTCACCTTCGGGCCGGGCCGGTTGACACCCCTAAATGGTGGGGTTTAGCCGCAACCCACGGGCCACACAAAAGCTAGCTCATACCGAAGCTGGGCCGACCCGATTGAGTTTTGGGCTGAATTTACTTGAAAAATCTAAACGAGTGATACAACTTTGGGCCAGAATTGCAAAACATATGTTGCCAGACACATGGGACGGTAACTTCGCAACAAAATTATATCAAATAGACGCGAAGTCCTCGAACGCCACGTGGAGAAGTCACTGCGACGTAATCTTATAAGACATGCACATCCTTATCGGTGCAGATGCAATAAAATAGGCAAGCATGGAAGAAACGCTGAGCAAGACACAATCTCATTCCTGCTCACGTTTCTTGTCCATGGTTTGCTTTTTAAGTAGGGCATTAAATGCGTGGGTCGAGTAAAAACATGACCCGAATTATATTGACGCGTTTAATTCGCTTTTCATGCGATGTAAATTTTAATGACTCATACTCGATCCGTATTATCAAAACAAATCAGTAATTAATCCGATGCAATAGTTGGAGACATTACATGACCAAAGCATGCAAACTAATAGATTAGAAACAATGACATAGTGAGGCACTCAACTAAATATTACCAGAGAAAAATTGACGAATATGAGGTCAAACAACAAGTATTGGCACACTCTCGAAAACTCATAGTAGTACTCACGCAGCCGAAAACTCAAAGTTGTAACTCTCGGCGACTAGAGAGTTACAACTCCGACGGTGATCATCAGCTGAGCACTGAGCCAATGTCGGCGGCCAATCAACACTCAATTATACCCCTCACATGAAGAAATCCAATCGATGGAGATGAATGCTATCAAAGCCAAATTGAAAACAAACCACCCCCCCAAAAAAAAAAAAAAAACTAAGAAGGGAAAGTTCAAACATCTACATGACATTGAGAATATCGTCGGCACCACTTAAGGTGGAGGCTGCACCTTCACGACGCCGTCCTCTGCCGCGAGCGCTTCCCGAGGCCCATCGGCTTGTCGCTCGAGTCGAGCTCGCACCCGATCAATTCTTGAACTTGTACTGTCTTCTCAATATCGTCATGAACTTGTATTTGTACATTGGATTGCGTTAAAAAAAATTTCTAACAAGTCCTCGTATCGCCAACTCTAACGGATTGAAGCGGAGTTGATGTCAACTTGACTGGTGCCAATCATGTACTTGGCCTCTATTTGTTCCACACAAGAATGTGATATTTTTTAAAAATATTTTTGAACAATAATTTTCAAGAAAATTACAATATTTTTCTGGCTAAGACCCAAAAATGAATTAAAAAATATTTTCCGTCGTTTGAAACAAAAAAGAAATTTTCCTGCCAAATAAATTATTTATATTTTCTTAATATTTTTATTTTTATTTTTTTTTATTTTCTTGTCTTGCTTCCTTCGACGATTGTTGGTCATGGCGATGGCCGGCTAAGGCCGATGAGCTCGACCTCAATGGATCTGGTGAGATGGAGTTCTCCCGAGACCGTTGAGACCTATCTCTCATTTGTGACTGGTCGCTAGTCGTCGTCGTGGCCGGTGACTGGCAGAAAAAAAAAAGAAAAGGAAAAAAAATTAAATTTTTATTAAGAGAAAAAGGAAGGTGGAGTCTGAGGACGCAAAACGAGGGAAGAGCAAATCATTTTCACTACTTTTAAAGGTGACTTTTTAATTGCTGGAAAATATTCCGTTTGACTAATTTATTTTCTGTTAAGTACATGCCGAAAAATTTGAAAAATATTTCTTATAAATTATTTTTCGCGACATAAATGACATGTTGATATTGAAATAGTTATTGCCGGCCTGCCTCACAAAGACAACGGTTGGTTCGTGCGACAGTGCAATCTTTTTACGATAAAAAAAAATTGCATAATAATCCTAAAGGCTTTCAAATTTCAGTGTGCTTTTTCGCCCTGGTATTCAGTTAGTACTAAATAAAACTAAGTGAACAACGTCTAACTGTTAACAACCGCCACTCAGCGTTAGCCCGGCCCGCTCTCCGCCCCTGAGATTTTGCGCGGGGTTTGGCCATAAGAAACCGTTAGAAGTGAATGCCTTTTCAAGATTCTGTCACACCCCATCCGCAGGTCATACTTCGTACTCTTTGAGCTCCGTGAAAGCGTCGACCATGGCGTCTCGTGCGTCTACTCCCCTCACAGGTTCTCTCTCTCTCTCTCTCTCTCTCTCTCTCTCTCTCTTTCTGTATCATCGCCGTTTGAACAGGAAACTGAGAACATCTTCACCATTTCAATTTACGTATCATCATCGAGGGCGCTTTCTGATGATGATGAAAGTGTCCTTAACTTTGTTTTCGAACCAAATTTTGCAGTGTCGCCGGAAGTCCTGCGTTTTCTGAGTGCAGTTCGGGTCGGAAATCTTGGCTTACTCAAGAGTACATCTTGGCTTCTTCTTTTTCTTGCTGTCCTTTCCTTCTTTTGCGAGCTTTGGTTTCATTCCTTTGGAATTTCTACACAATGCGCTGCATCTGTCGAATGATGTGGCGAAACAGAGTTGGCTTCGCAACTCGATGATGGGAGAGGGATGGCAAGAGCTATTGCGGATGCTAAGGACGATAAGGTGCGCGGGGCGCTTCATTTTTCTGTGATAGAGGGCAATATGGAACTGTGCAAGTACTTGTTGGAGGAGTTGAATCTTGATGTGAACCCGAAAGATTTTGTGGGTATGCCTGCTTTTAGCTATATCTATTTTGCTCCGTTAGTTTTTAAGATTTCCATATAGTAGCCTGGTTTTGCGAAAGTCGAGTCTTTTCACCGGGTTGCGGCTGCCCTCTGAAATTTTGTTCTTTTTCCAGGCGATACTCCTCTTCATTACGCTGCTGGATCGGCGCATATTGAAACAGCAAAGTATCTAATAGATCAAGGTGCCAATCCTACTATACCTAATGACAGTGGTTTGACAGTATTGCATCACTCTGCTGGGTCAGGTAAGTCAATATCTTTTTCAGGTGATAGACCTTTCTTTTGTGGTTAGCATCTATGTTTACCAATTGCCACGATTGCTTTCCCGACTGAAGATGACGCTTATTTGTGATTATTTCTTTGCAGGGAACGTCGAATTGATGAACTTTATACTTTCGAAAGAGGTCAACATTGATTGCCAAAGCTCTTTCGGAAGCCCTTTGTTCTTTTCTGCTGGCTGTGCTAAGAAGGATGCAGTAAAATCTCTTTTAGAACATCATGCAAACGTGAGCTTGAGAAATACGTAATCTGTTAAATTGTCCCTTTCGTCTACGACTTTTGTGAGCTTGAATATCTGTATCCATGGGGAGTTGCAACTTCGTGGTTGTGCCTTGTGCATATGCGCTTGTCTTCATGAACGAAAAGGCGAGAAATTTGTGCTTCTGTATTGAGTGATAGAAATAAAGAGAGGAAGAAGAAAAGAGAGAGGTGTAGAGATGGCTGCCTCGTTGGAGGAATTTAGCGGTTCTGTGTGATGATGCTATAGTAATCAGCATTATGCTGAGATTATTCTTTAGCAGTGACAGAAAGCAAAAAAAAAAAAAAGCTTTGGGGGGTGGAGCAGTTGGTATTCAATTTTAATCTCTCTGTTTTCGCAGCCAAATGCGGAAACTGTGGATGGTTTTACTGCGATCTTCGCATCTGTCACTAGCAGTTCGCTCGAATGCTTAAAGCTTTTGATTCAGGTTTGTAAGACTTTCGCACATTTTAAGGAGTTAATGTTTTTTCCTGAAAATACATTTGTTATTTGATTACTTTAGTTTTCTTCTACTCCAAAGCTGCCTTGCTGTCTCCACCGTAGTCATTGTATCTTTTACCAATTTGCATCGGTTAGTTGACACTACATTGCTTTACTCAAGTTTCATTCAGTCTCTCCAGTCTCCACTGATACGCGTGTTTGCTTATTCATGTCCTTTTCTCGTGCCATCTTAATGCTGGCATTCAGTCCAATGGAAGATTCATTTTTAATCCTGAAGATTTACAGAAGGGTTATGTCCGTTTTTACCTCTTTTTTATGCTTAAAAGTACCGTCGCCGCCGCCTGGAACTCCGACTAGTGCACTTGCTTGCTTTTTATGTGCTTGCTTATAGCGCCGCAGCTCCCATGTGCACATAATTTTGATGTCCATACAGTGGGGCGCCGAGGTGAACGTCACTTTGCCTAGAGGAGGAGGAACACCTCTGCACGTCGCTGCTTCCATCGGGAACCTCGACGTCCTAAATTGCTTACTGGAAGCAGGAGCTGATCCCAATGTCAGGGACGAGGTCGAGCTTTAAAGCTTTAGTACTCCTGTTTTTTTTAATTTCATGTTTGTATAACTACCGGTCATTCTGAAAGTTTGTTTATACTGAAAATGCAGTAATTTTGCAGAGAAAAAAGGAACAGTTGCTTGTGATTGATGATTGTTTCATGTCTTTGCTAAGTCCATGTTATTTGTTTAAACTAAAAACAATCACATTATGCTTTCAGTTCAGGATTTCAATATATATATATATATATATTATACTTAAAATCTAAAGATCTTGAAAATTTTCTAAATGACTTACAGTGGATCGTTCATTGAACTTGTGAGATCACAGGATGGGATGACGCCCATACAACTTGCAGCACAAGAAGGCAAACGTGCAGCCGTGGAGATTCTTCTTCCAAAGACTTCAAAAATCGAAACCATTCCATGGAGTGTGGATGGAATCATGGTGCACGAGGCTGAATATGGTGACATGCAGATGCAGGTGATTGAATAGACTGATGTGGAGATGTGGAGTGCGTAAATTCCTCCATCGCTTTCGTGTCGTGACCTGCTATTTGCTTTCTCAGGAAAGTGAAGAAGCAAAGCAGAAAGCTGCAGACGCTTGAGCTAGCCAGAAGAAGATGCCACAAGCCTCATAGTAACTTTCTTCTAGCTTGCATATTCTCTTGTCTATGGACCAGAACAAGAAGTTTTGCTGTGTTGGAAACATGCTCCTCTGATGGTCGCTCTCTTCTGTGTCGTCCAATCCTTCACCTGCGAACGTAGAACGCCGTAGAGCTCTTTGCGCATGGCAACCGAAGACGAGGATTGCGCGGCCCACTCCAATGCCGCTAGCTGCCCACCTCTTAACCTTTTCCCCTAACCCCAATTTATTCGCCGTACATGGATGCCTACGTAGGGGATTGACTCGGGTCGGCTTGGTCCGATAGCGACAGCAGTATCGTGCCTGTTCGAAAGGTTAAATGTCATTTTTTATTTTTAAAATGATTATTTAAATGTCAATTGAGGTCACAGTAATTTCTCATCGCTGGCACTAAATTAATACTTTTTTCTTCAATTTGACACTTAAGTGACCCAAAAAAAATTGACACCAAAATGAACATTATATATAAATATTGACATTTAGGGTGTCCTTATGTCAAAAATAAATAGACAATAGTTATCTTGCTTGATCAAAGTTCAATGTGAAACGCACTCAATAGGTCTTATGAACTAGTTGAATATAGTAGTGTTGGGTGCGTCTTTGACCTTTCTCAACCAAAAAATTTGCTTAAAGTATGAGATTTTCGCTCACACCTATAGATTTACCAATAGTTCATTGCACAATCAATGTAAGATAAGCTCAACAAACTTCTCCTTACATATCGAGCCCTCGCTTGGAGGGTAACAATGTCTTTCGTGTGATTGTTAGGACTACAAAACAACCTATATCTCATCTCTGATCATTGGGTTCAGGCAACAATCTGTATCTCCCGAGTAATTGTTGGATCAAGACTTGTTTGTAATTTGTGCTATGATACTAGTATTGGACGATCTCGTGCTTTTCTCACCTTAAAAACAAGCTCCAAAGGTTAGATTTTGTCTTAAAATTGTGAAGTTACTGCTATCCCCTAACAAATAGTTAACCTATTTTAACTTTTGTTGTTTTGTACTTGATTTGATTTAATACTGCCTAAGAAATTGCAGGACTTCATATAATTGATTATGTGGAAACTCGTCGTAATCATGTCCCTTCGCTTTTTGTACGTTCGACTAACTAATTGATTAAGTGACCGCGGCAATAAGTCTCACGTTGCAGAAAAGACGTAAAAAAGAATTTATGTGCTGTTTCTTTATGGCAAATTGACCGGATCTATGTCGGGAGATGCGCACACGCATAATCTTCTTTTTGTTCCCTCCAAAGAAAAGCTTGTACTAGTCAAGTGAACAACGGACAGAGCTGAGAAAATTGTTTAAAAATTATTAAATTTATTATAATTTTATCAATTCAATCCTAATTTTTTTTTTACTTATGTCAATTTAGTCTTAAATCTTTTTTGTGACACTTTAGTCCTAAATATTTTATATTTATGTCATTCAGTCTATCTGATTAATTTTAGCCTATTAAAGCTGACAATTTTTAATATTACTTTAATATTTATTTATAATTATATTTTTAACAATTTCTTTTTTTATTTTTTTAATCTTTCATTTCTTCTTCCTCTAGCTGGTTGCCATCGAGTACCCTGCCGACCTCAGGCGAAGCTAGCCCTTGCTAGCCCTAGACTCCGGTGGGTTTATGGCGGCGGATGGCTAGAAGAAGAAAAAGATCAAAGCAAAAGAAAAGGAAAAAAAATAAAAATAAACAAATAATTTGAAAAATTATTAAAACATTATTAAAAAGTTGTCCATGTCAGCGCCAACATCCACATCAACATCGGCATGTTAAAGTTGATTGGATGAACTGAATTGGCACATATCCAAAAGATAGAACTAAATTGGCAAAAAAAATGTTTCAGATTGAACTGACACAAATACGAAAAGTTTAGGACTGAATTTGCAAAAGTACAATGAATTTAAGATTTCTTTGACAAATTTTCCGACTTTCCAATGCATGAACTTGTAGTTGTAAAAGAGAGTCATTGGTTAATTGAATTGACCCGAAATAATCTGAGAACACATATTTGTTCATTATCCGAATAGAAACCCAAATAGAATGTAAAATACACGAAAATTCGATTGGATTCGATCACTATATTTAGTTCGGACACTCATAGTCAGGAGTTAAGGATTCAAAGGCCTCTCACTCGCTCACACGAGAGAGTAGCACTCCAAATCCAAGATCACTTTCAGACACAAATGTAGCAGAAAGAAACAATACTGAATTCAATAGGTTCAAAGGATTATTACATGCCAACCTCATTTCACCCAATTGACTTAAGGCTGTGACACACGGAACAAGATAAATCGAGAATTCGGTTAATCGGAAATTGGGTGTCGTGTCTGTAGCTCGGTATTGATTTCTCTTCTTTGTTTCGCATCATGTTGTTAGGCTAAAAATTGGGTGGCGTGGTCGGCTTCAATTGTGCACGAATTTGGAGAGCAAGGGACCTGATTGGAAGAATTCGACTAATTGAAGGACTCGAATGCACAACTCGTAAATTCTATTGGAGAGCGCATGTGGAGGGCGAGGTGTGAAGTTGAGGACCGCAATTGTTTTGTTTTGTTTTGTTGAAGGAATATTTACGGCGGGACGGACAATCCGTACGCCTCGTTGAACCGTACTACAACCGTTTGCAAAAGAAGTGAAGTAGCGAGGAGCGACGGCCACTCGAAGGAGAAGGAGAAGAAGAAGATTTCTATGGTGGTCATGGATTTGGTTCTCCTATCTCCTCCTTCTAAATCCTTCATCTCCTCCTCCTCCGCCTCCTCCTCCTCCGCCTCCGCCTCCCCCGCCGCAGCCTGCCGCCCTGCCGTCATTCTTCCGGTCTGTGTGCGTGTGCGTGATATTCGGAAATGAATGCATGTCCTGAACTCAGTCGTTTGCTTGCTGATTAGCTGAAGTTTCAGGGGTTAGGGAACAACACGGGGGACTACGGAAAGCTGCAACTCACTCTCGAAGGATTCGGCGTCTCCAGCGTCGTCGCGAAGGTGTCGCGACTCGATTGGCTCAGGAATGCCGCCGGCTTGGTCGACCCTAATTACTGGCGCGGCACGCTCCGCCCTCGCCCCGTCCTCGACTGGTACCCTTTCTCTCTCGAGAGATTGATAATTGATGTTTGGTTTGGTTTGGTTTGGTTTATGCAATTTCAGTGGACGCAATCAGACGAGATTATCTTGTTTTAAAATGGTGAATTGTGGAACGTAGGTACTTGGCGAGGGTCGATGAGGCCGTGCGAGAGGCGAAGGAGCTTGCTCAAGGTACGTTGCATTGCATCGGAGCACTCTATGAGCTTGTTTCTTGCATGTTCGTATGATGTCTCGTTGATGTCGTGGAACCTGGAGGAACAAATGTTCCCGAAACAATCACATTAGATGTGATCTTTCTTGTGCTTTTTCGTTTCATTGTGATTGTCATCAGTGTGCAAAACTTCATGGGGCATTTGAAGGTAATTAGAAGTTAACTTTGCATAATGCTAGTACGCCTTTATTTGCACTGAGGAACATATTGTGCTTACTAAAGACAGGACGCAAAATCTTCACTGTGTGACGTGGTGTTCAATGCTGGCTTAAGACAAAGTGGTGACTATTGAACCACTGCAATTTTTTTTTTTTGCCTTGATAACATAGAAAGATGAAAAATTAAGAGCAGATGAGCACGGGCAATAATTTTTCGTGAGAACAAATTTGACTATCTCAGGATATTTGAATTTTTAAGTGGTCTTTCCTTTGAGTTGCACAATCACTTCTTTAGAGCAGTGTGTAACTTTCAAAGCTTTACTCCTTAGCCGAACCCTTTCTTGTGGCTTCCTCGATTCTTAACTCTTCATCATGGAAATCTATTTTCTTATTTTTGCTGCCTTCTTTTACTATGTACTAATCACTGAAGGATTACACTATCCTTTTCAATCACATAATAGGAGGTCGTTCCCATTCTCATTTCAGGTGGCTCCCTGTCTTTGATTGGACACTCAGCAGGAGGATGGTTAGCACGTGTCTACATGGAAGAATTTGGAGTGTGCGATATATCTTTGTTATTGACTCTGGGCACTCCTCACTCGTAGGTTTCAAAGTGTCTCACTTGATCTCTCTTTGCCCCTTTACACCTTGTTCTGGCTCTTTGCCTGTAACTTTGATGTGCTGTATATCTATTATCCATACACTGATTTACTTGTTAGATCTCAGTCTGGAACTCAAGGAAACAGTACAATTGCTTCACCTTTTTAATCAGGCCACCTCCAAAAGGACTTTCTGGGGTAATAGATCAAACCAGGGGTCTCTTGGATTATGTTGAGAAGAATTGCAGAAATGCTGTGTATACTCCTGAATTGAAGTATGTATGCATCGCAGGAAGGTACATCTCATCACTTTACTCTGTTTTTTTTTCCCCTCTAATCCCAAAATGGTTTTAAGAATCTTGGTCAGCTGCTTCACTTCGTATAAAAGCAAAACGATTAGCTATCTGTCACTATAAGATAATGCAGTACAGATATTGATGTGATTGGACTATAACTTGCCATGAAATTTTATTGTTTTGACAATACTTGGCATCTCCTGTTGTCGACCTAAAACTTGGTATTCTGACTTAAGTTCTATTAGGAGTTCATCCCATGGATGGTGCCGATATTCTGTTCTCCAAGGATTCCTTTCATAGTACTTTTTACTCTAGTTGTTGTTGGCTCAATTTGGAGAAATTTTATTGTATAAGGCACCAGAAAACTGGCTAGAATTTCCTATCCTACAGGAGAATTACCTTTCTCAAGGACTTTGCGGCCAAAGATCTCTCGTTCTCTTTCTTTCTTGATGAGATTGGATTTGAGAAAACCTTTCCCCAATGTCCTTCTAGCATTTTCTAAGAGGATATTCTAGTCCTGCAAGAGAACTTATCTCATTGTTTTAGTGGAGTTTTTGGGTTGAAAAAGAACAGAGAAAAACAGGAAAGAACTCATTATCTATTTTCAGCTGTTTAGTGCATGCACCTATGTTAAGATGGTTTGGGCATATTCTTCGAATACCCTTAGATGCACTGGTACGAACAGAAGTTTGCTATCGAGAGCATAACACGAAGAAAGCAAGAGGTCGGCCGAAACTTACTTGGGGGAAAGCAGTAAAACAAGATTTAATGGAGTGGGAAATAGATTGGCGTACGGTTTGTCTTAGGACGGAGTGGAGGGAGGCTATTAGTATTATGGAGGAGTAGTGTATAGATAGATAGATATATATATACTTATTTATTTTTACACATTTATCTCTTTTCCGTCCCTTGATTCTGCTTTTATTTTTATTTTTATGATTCTTTGGGGTTCATCGACCGCCAACCCCAATTAGTTTGGGATAAAGGTGTTGTTGATGTTTATGTTGATGTTGTGGGGGAGGGGGGCTTGGTTTTGGAAATTGGAAGTAGCAAATCTCTAGCATGCTCTGCCAATGGCCAATACGATCATTATACACTTCTGGAGGAAATTTCTTGCTGCTCAATATTGGGATCTGTTTCACAACTATGAGAGAAATAACGTGGCCCCTAAAGTCATCTAAATTTGTGTTACTCAGATGAGATATGCTGACATTTCTCTAGTGAGAGCAAATGCTTTACTGCCAAGCCTCTTGATTCTCTCTTTTTGGGATACTTTATTCAGAAACAGAACTGAGGAGTCCTCTCATATGGCGCAAATATAAAGAGCTAAACATGTTGAACAGATTCCCTGGAAATGTTGCTCTTACATGCTTATGTACAGCCAACCAACAGGGAATCAGGAATATTCTGTAGATGCTAAAATATCCATTAAGTCGTGCAATTTAAATTCTCTTAAAGAGAAAAAAAAAATCTGAAGAGTGCTAGCACTGAAAAAGCACCATGTGCATTGCAGAATTTGAATATTGTATTACTTGGAACATTATCTCTCCATCTTAATGGAGATCAGACTCGAGTAGCAATTTTTTAGCGTCTGAAATTTGGACTCTAGACTGATAGTGCAAAGTCCAGGTATATACAAGGTGCTCGAATATTCAGTGGGTCAGAGATCAATGTTGTGTCCGCAATTCCAGTTGATGGAGATCAGTTGATTTCTGACGCTGCTATTGCCAATGATGGGGAAAGTGCAATATTAAACAGCTCTACTTGGCGTGCCCGCTTTGTTGGGCAGGGGTACAAACAGGTAAAGCTAATTCTGGCACCTTGAACCATTCATCTCTGGAATAACTTGTGGGGGAATCCATCAGAATTATTTTTCAAGTTCCTCTTCACGCCTATTTCTGAAACTTGGCATGATGGATGGACATAGTGGAGCTGTATGTTGGTAAGGAGTGGTTGAAAGTACTGTGTTTTGATCAGGTATGCGGGCAAGCAGATGTATGGGGAGATGGAGTCGTGCCAGAAGTGTCAGCTCATTTGGAGGGTGCGCTTAACATCAGCTTAGATGGGGTTTATCATTCGCCTGTTGGTTCTGATGACGTATCCAGACCATGGTATGGTTCTTCAGCTATTGTTGAAAAATGGATAGAGCACCTCCTCAATTGAATTTTACAATCAATTGAGCAAACTAGGCAAAGAACGCCTCCAATTTAGGACAAAACTTCTCTAGATATGATTTATCATTGATGTCGATTGACCACTTGGGTCAATTAATTTTCTGCGATATCTGCAGGTGCGCTGTCTCCTATATCCATCATTTATATATAAGTGTAGAATGGGTCTTTTTCTTGTTGAATTGGGGCAACTCCCATATGCTCAGTTGTCGTCTCAATGTTTCTGTTGTTGACCTATTTATTGTCAATTAGAATACTACTCAATCTGAAACTGGTGTTCCGAGGAAACAGTTCCTTTTTCCTGGAAATCGCTATAAAAAATTCGTGAAATGCCGCTTTCGCGAATCTTGGTTTACTGGCTTGTCTTACCAGGTCTTTTGGAGTTGATCTGATTGTTGTTGTTGTATCATTGCCTATTGTGTGATTATGTTTACTTTATGAATAACCAAAAAGAAAGAAGAAAAACTAAAAGGAGTGAAAACTAAAAAACACTCGTCCTTACAAAAAAAAAAAACACTCGTCAATGAGAAACTTTGGTCGTCTAGTTTCAGTTGGGAGTTGATTGCATTTGCATCATTTTAGTTGCGGTTTCTAGCAAAATGCAGAAAAAAAAAAATACACACTTGTGATCTCTCTATGACAATGGTGATTGTCGTTCTTTAAGAATCAAGATGCTTACACGACCTCATTTCCAAACTCCGGTGGTGTTCTCGTAACCATCCTGAGATTAAGAGGCGGTCTAGCTGATGTTAGAGTTGAATGTTGCCATCTTTATTCTCAATCAGAGTATTGTGTATGTCTTTTATATAGTTGCCATTATGTTCAGGTCCATGATGTTGCATAGCTTTCGCTAGTATTTAGGGTATAGGATTATCCTTATTACAAAATACATAAAAGATATCACGGATCTACATATCACTTGTCGGCAAATTGCATTGTTTGTGTGTCTAGAAAAAGAGAATGATGCACAATTTTACTGAGAGCCTAGTTCTGATAAATAAATAAAAAAATGTCGGCTCGATTCTTGTGGGTACTACATAATTACAGATACGAAGAACTTCAAGACTTAATAAGTAAGTGTGATACGACCACATTTCTTGCCAGAAGCAAAGCGGCTGTTGATACTGTTGGGGTAAAGTGAAACTTTTCAGAAACTTGAGGAGTCATTTCGGGCTGAAACATTTTCTCGGGGGCAAAACTAGACTAGAAGTATTTTTCATTGGCCAAATAGGAATTTTCTGAATGACTACTCTATCAATTGCGAAGCCTTATGACCCAAAAAAAACAGGAAAAGAAATAAGATTGGGTAAGCCATAATTGTTACGGTGTTTCCATATGATCAATGCCTCTTTTTATTTCCTTCCAACTTGAGGAGCCATTTCGGGATGACGCATTTTGTCGACGGTGAAAATAGGCTAGAGTTATTTTTCCATGGGGCAAATAGGAATTTTTTTCAATGACTACTTTACCAATTGGGTAAGGCATAATAATTGTTATTGCTTTTCCACATTATCATTGACTCTCTAAAATTAGTCAGAGTACAAATCCACGCTGTGCACCGACTTCGCGAAATGTATCTCCCTGTGATTCTAGGGGTGCATGCAATCTTGACAGAACATCAGAGAGATGAGGGGATGAGAGTTCGAAAATCAAGCCAACAACTAATAAGTTAGCTATTGTTTATTATAAGTTTGATGACACAAAGCCTCGTCTTGCTATATCTCCGATCGGAAACGGTCTAAAGGATACTCTGCCAAAAAAAAAATATTGAGTCATTACATTAGAACCGTTAGCTCGACTGTTTATAGTCCAAGATAATGCTTGGTTGAGGCCAGTTTTGTGCCATTGCGTCACTTGTCACAATCTCAAGAGAATGCATGATTGAATCTTCGAGCGCCAATGTATTTATTGTGGATGGGTAACGATTTCGACTAATGGGAGCGTTGCCATATGAACATGACAATTTCGGCCAAAGAGAAAGAGCGACATGGTTTAGGGCATGGCTTGAGACGAGTTATGTCAAGCCGGGTCAATCGGGATCAACCGAGTTTATAGGGGTCTCCGTAAACGTTCATTATTATAAAAAAAAAATTCTCTAAATAAAGGTCAGCAAATTTTAGGCGTCAATCTCAAATCCTTCCATTTAAAAAATTTCATTATTCTCTTTACAAAGCTTCCTTTTTCTTCCTTTTTCATGGTCTTCCTTAACAAGCCGAACCGCCACCGAGCAAAGGCGATTGCCTTTGCTGAGATCCCAATGAGAGTCTTCGACCCTCGGGATGGTGGCAACTAAGCTTAGGCTTTAGTGATTAAGTTTTGGCATTAGAAGATTAAAACGTAAAGCATAAACAATTCAAAACATAGGAGGGCAAGTTGTAATGAAGAGGAAGAATTTTGGTACTTTCCTGATTTAAAAAAAAAAGAGATTTGTGGGATGATTTTTGCTAATTTCCTTATTTAAATAAGAGGTTTTCCTGGAATTGTTGTAGTGCTTTCCTAATTTAAAACGAGATTTTACAAATTCTGCTGCAGCCGAACAGGAAAGAAAGAACAAACGAACTAAACGGCTACTTTCTCAATCGGACTGACTCGGAGCTAATATATACTTAGAAGAAGAGCAAGAAGAAGCGTACAACAATCGGTTCTCGCCCTCACGGAAACTGAATTGCAAGACGCCCAACTTCTCTTGCAATCTCTGTCCCCTTGTTTCGTTTTCTTCTGATCGTGTGCTCGGACGAGAGAATTCTTTACTTTTCGTTCCAAAAGTCATGCCTCATTGGAATTTAGATTTGAGAGGGACGGCTGGGACCAGCCACGACATCCCATTCTTCGGTGTCCTGAATGTGCTTGTTAGACGGCAATCGGTGTCCCGCGACATCAGTAGCCGCAGGATAAGATATGGGTACCCCATTGAGGTAGCAAGAACCTCGGTTGCGCTTCCGCCGGCTTCTCTTCAATTGCCGACGGCTCGCGGTGTCTTGATCGAAGAGGTGCTCGCCCATTTCAACGTGGATCGCCCATACCAGTCCTTCTTCGCAATGCGGATTCTGAGAGTCGCCGATGGTTTGTTTGATCTTTATCCAGATGGCTTTCGTTTGATGGCAATTCTAGACTTGATGATTGCGGAAAGCTCGGAAGTGGAGAATTTGGTTATGCTCGACGCGATGGAGCAACTTGACTCAGAATTGAGTGGTGTCGCTGGGGGCACTTCAAAGTCGGCCATTCTTGGGCTGAAGGAGAAAGTCTACGCTGCCGAAGATGCGGAATGTTGTTCGATATGTCTGGAAGATTTTCACAAGGCGGAAAAGGCCGCGGAACTCCCTTGTGCCCATATATTCCACCGCCAATGCATCATTCGTTGGTTGGAGAACAGTAACTCCTGCCCACTGTGTCGCTGTCAGTTAGGTACTCAGGATAAATGAGCTTTATTGCATAATTTTGCTTCCCTTGAGTTTTGTTGTAACTTGTTAACTACGAGAGAAGGTCTTTGTTAGATATCATAGGATTCTGGATGAATTGTGTATATTCTCAACCAAGAATTTGGCTCTGTGATGATGGTACATGCCCAACCAAGTTCACAGCGTCAACTTTCCCGTTCTCAAAGCAATATAAATTGTGAATATAGTGAACATTGTGCACTGCTTTTCTCTGTTAATTATGTTCTCGTTTTTTTCTTTTCTTTTCTTTTCTTTTTTGTCCAAACTGGTTACTTCCTGTCAAATTCGACTTGTCCAACTTAAGAAAAGATGATATAAAACAGAAAAACATGAATCATCATCGTCGGTGCTGTCTAAGGTCGAGCTGTAGTTATTCTCCAAAAGTAATTCCAAAGAGGCGCGACGACATTGCCCAACCAAGTAGCCACTTTTATTTGCTTATGCCTAGAAAGAGAGGTGACTATGTCAATGAAAAGGGGGAAAACAGAATTGGAATCGGTGGTGGGGTCGAAATTCGAAAGAATGGTGCTTCAGCCTAAAAAGAGAAAGGGCTAAAGTTAATGAAAAGACAGCAATAACTGAGTCCAAAGGAAATGAACAATGCAGAAAGGAAATGAACAAGTGACAACTGAGTTAAGTTGTTATGATGCTTGAAAAGAAAACTAAAGACATCCTTGTGATCATATTCCATCATATATGAAGAATCTTCTCATGTGTTCGCTTACGTCGTCACAGTAAATAGTTCGCTCTCTAATCCTCGAGGGCTAGATGTTTATGCGAAATATGTAGGTATAGTGAGCAGTGAAGTCCCATTTCCAGACTACTCTAATGATACATCAGACACAAGTAAGAAAAAATGAGTAAATGCTGTGCAGCAACACGATGTCCGCTGTTTCTGTCTCATCCTCTATTCGTTTGTGCTTCCAAGCCTCGTGTGGTCTTCTAATAAGCTCGATATTGGCAATGTCCCAAGCTGCACGTAAAAAACAGAAACCACGTAAGTTATTGAACATGGAATCATGCAGCTCACATGGATCTGAGAAATGAGTAGACCACAGTCGTTGAAGTAGCAATCGCCATCGAGCGGGACAGTGATTGGTAGTAGAGTTTCATGTCGAATGATGCTTCTGAGACCTTGTTTCCTGAAGCATACCAATATCCCCCATCTCATGGTGTCACATTTCACAGCATAGCTCGAATCCATACAAACAACTAGCTGATCAAAATCAGTCGAGCTTCGCAATGCACCAAAGTCCGTCGATGTATCAAGCGCAGTTGACTTGGTCTCCTATGCACTGAACCCCCAGCATGATTTTGGAAAATTACGTGAAAACTTGCTAATCGCAATTTTAAGTTTATGGTAACTTTGTAAAAGCTAATTTGTCAAGTTACTTGCAAGCAAATATGGAGGAGCTTTATCTCAGCTGTACAAACATGAACTCTGTCTGTGCTTACTCTTCACTTGGTCTAGCATGTATAATCTAGGATGAAAGGAAAGGTTCCTGCATTGATGATCTAATCTTTCTTCTTGGAAGTTAAATGCACAAGTGCATTCTGCTCAACTTCATTTATCACTTCATGTAGCTCATTGTGGTTTTCAGGTTGTCAAAGATTGTATTTTGAAGCTTTAAATTGCACAGCTGGTCATGGTTGCTAACTACAAAGAGAGGCTCATGTGTTACAGATGATTGATGAGAACCCTGTACTGGTGACCTTCTTGAGCTATATTTTTCAAATAATAGTCCTTATTTGAGACCACAATACAAGTTGAACCACTATAACATGTTATCTACAGAAATCATGGGCCACTAGACAACGACATACCTGTAAAGCTCGAATGCCTTTCAGCTTTTCTTTGTTGGCGACAGCAACACATCATGCCCCTACGAAAACATGGCCACTCCATTAAAAATGACATTAGTGCTCAATAGACAAGAGATGAATGTATACGCAAGTAGTTTCCGGTGAACTTCTATGCAGAGTCTTTGCTTCATCAAAGGAAGATGTTTGGTTGGACACGACTGAGCATCGAAACTTCGAAGTGCATATTCGCACCAGGATTTTTGTCGAAGCACAAGAGATAAACAAGAGCAATGAGGATGAAGACCAAACATTGCTTCAGCATTGCAGTTGATTGTTGAAGTCGATCAAGAACTTTGATTAAGGAGTTGAAATAGTTGCTGTAAGGAAAAGTCTGACCAAACCTCTTTGTGCAGCAAAGGTGTTGCCGTTTAGTTAACTAAGAAGAAAAGGAAAAGGAGAAAGAGGAGAAGATATGAGTGCCTAGTCCAGACATCTTACGTTTCATCTTTCCAGATCTGATCCTGATTTAATACTGGTGAAACAATATTAGCATTCAAAATTTTGAGCAACAGCAACGGCATTGCATATCTGCATATAGAAATATGTATAGGATAAATTCTCATTAAGCCAGCCCCAAATCAGAAGATTAAATTAACGTGCAGAGCGATGACAAACAGCACGTGAAACAAATGTAATCTTCTTCCTTTGAAATATACTTGTCTGCTGAATGTTATGCTGATAAGCATTGAATAGGAGGTTAAACTCAAACGAGAATTGTGGCAATCAAGAAGCCCAAAAATTTTATTCTACTTTTCCCCCAACGTACAGGGGCTACATTTCTCATTTCATTCTTCAAAGAGAGTGCAATTGCAAAATGAATAGCTTAAAGGACTAAAATACTTCTAATTGAAATGCCTCATACTTTAAAATAGGAATCCGTGACAAAGGATCCCAGTAAAAAAGAAAACAACTAAGCAAGATTTTGAGTTTCCAAGTAGCATCAACATCCAAAGCAACAAATCCGAGTTCGTCGGCATCATGATTAACATAATAGTGCAATCATTTGAAAATTTATGAAAGAACCATCAATCCGAAGCATCTATTAAAAGCATGAGGAAATGAATAAGGAAAAGTACGATGAAATTAAAGCATCTTAATAAAAACTTTGAATTTCATTCTTCACAGAAAAGATCAAACCCTTGAGTGTGGAATTATGCTGGCGTTGCTTGAATCTATATTCAGTTTTCCTTAACAATAGGAAAAGTAGACGAGTGATTAAAAAATAACAGTCCGTCCTCTTAGTTCACAGCGTGAGATGAAATATATAGAGATATCTTCTAAGCAGGTGGTAACCATACTGAACCTCAAAGACCACTAAATTTCACTTAGGAGGTGCAAATATGCAAAAACCTAAAACATGGTTTGGGCCTAAATTAATGCAAAATTCGTTGAACATAAAGATTTACTACAGTTGCATGTCAGCAAAAACATTCACATTCAAAGAGCCATTAATTAATTTTCTGGAGCGAAAAGCATTGCCTGAAAGCTAGGCAAGGATAATTAAGGACACCCAACCAAATATACCAAAAAGCATAATTTTCTCATTCACATTGAGAAACTGATAGGCAGAAACCATACCGTGATTCTTTGCTGATTCAAAGCACCCTCAGCATGGAGGAATATGTAGACATTTGTTTCATTCTCAGGCGAAACATCTGTACAGAGGATAAAAAGAAAGAATTCTTTGCTTCACTTTTATCAACATCAACATCAACAACACCTTTATCCCAAACTAGTTGGGGTCGGCGGTCGATGAACCCCAAAGATTTATAAAATAAAAGTAAGACCAATCAAGGGAAAAGAGATAAATATGTGCAAGTAATCTCTGCATCACTTTTATGATGCTAAAAATTGCAGGAATATTATTAAATGGCACGATCATTCCATTCACACACAGAATTATATTTAAAAGCTTTCGAGAAAAGTATGACTCTGTAACACAGCTTCTGTCCACAGTAATTGCATGAAACATTCTTCCTCACCTATCCGCGAGGTGCATTTGATGATCTAATGACATCACTATAACTGGAAATTCTTATTCATCATATCTAGCTCTTGGGAAGGGACTTACCATGAGGCATTAAGAGATCTAGAAACTGCGGAGGAAAGAAATATCTCCCCGCACAAACATGACAAAGCAGAAGAGGTAAATTTCCAGATGCAAACAAAAGTGATTGAGCTTATCTTCACAAGTCAAGAACTATGTAAACATCAACTAGGAGAGAAGCACAGATACAATATTCTTTCCACAGATAAAGCTAATTAAGAGACATTCATGGTACCAACGGTTGATTCAAGAATAGCATCCCAAGTTCCCTCGCTAAACCCGTTTCTTTAATTCTTTTTAAACTACTAATTTTGCCAGTTTTTTTAAACATGAAAAGGAAAAATGAGAAATAATAACATAATTTGTATATAAAGAGTGATAACGTACTGATTCTAGCCTGGGCTTAGTAGGCTACATACTAGATATTCTACCATGCTCAGCACAAGGCTCTCTTTATGTGGTTGCCGAGTATGGATTTTCCCAAAGCAAAAGAGGCTCCTTGACCTAGCAAAAGAATGAAGATTATTTAGCAACAGCCATTGTCACAGCACGTATAGAAAGCCGAAAAGCAGAAGTTCAAACAAGATCGCTCGACAACTTACACGATTGCAATGAAGAACAATGCAATCTTTCCAGCGAAGGTATGGGGCATTCTGCAAGCTGTTCAAGGAGGAATTAGTACAGTACCGGTATCAGAATCATCTATCAGTCCGGCTGACCACGACATGTCTCCTTCAATTCAGGAACTACGTTTATCAATAAGCCAACATGAAGAACCACAATGCAGTCTCATAGACTTGAGGCCTCTACATTGGGGGTCTACAAGAGTGTATGTGAACAAGTTACTTCAACTAAAAAGACCAATCTTTAAGATGAAGCCAAAACCCCAACAAAGCTGTTCAACTCAAAGCGCAGAGCCACAGCTCTTCCATATTCTTCGCAATGTAAAGACATAAGAGCTACACTCAGCAACATTTCCCAGATTCTTCTTTAAGATCGGGTCATCTCATGAACTCCAACAGCAATTTGCTCCGGATTCAGTGTTTGTCTACATGAGCACTAGCAATTCAGCAGCCCAAGGCGTAGAGAAGAGGACGAAAACCACTCACCGGACGATGCACAATTGAGAAGATCGAGATCAACCCGACGAGAGCGACGAGGAGGAGCAAAGCCCGAGATCCTGGAGCCCTAGGGTCACTGGAGAAGTAAGGGCGGCAGAGGAATTGGAGGTGCGGGCAGAGCGATTGGTCGCGATCGCGAGAAGTAATGGCGGCCGCCGCAGAATCAGTCCTTGCTTTCTTCCCATAGCAGGTGAGAGCGCAGAGAAATCCCTCGTACCAGAGGGAAGCCGTCTTCCCCGGGAAAACTCGGGGTTTCGCAGGAATCCCAGCAGGCGCAGTGGTCGTCGTCACCGGCGGGGCGGGAATCGGGGACGAGGGGGAGGAGCCGTCATCGCGCTTCATCGGAGAGGACGAGGCCCGGCTTCCGACAGAGCTCGAACGCCGGAGCTCGGCCACAGCTCGGTCCGGATTGAAGGCCAAAACCACGTCGCTTTGGACAAAGGAAAGGACTTGATCACACTTTCTCAAACTTTTAAAGCTTAATTAGACTTTAATAATAAATTGTAACACCTATAATGAATATATCCCTATAATAATTATGCACTACGCCAGAAATAAAATATTAATGCTTAACATGCCACAGAAGCACTCGTTCAGAAATTTCTAAAAGTCAAAACATAAAGAAATGTGAAATTAGGCACAACGTGATACTCATGCGGCATTCTGCGCGTGCATCAGTGTTGACAAACTTGTTCATTGCCGTGAAATAAATTGAAGGATAAGAGAAATTTTTTCTATTATCATATGATGACGATATATTTTAATTGTCGAGGAATTCTTCTACTTTCTTTTCTTAAAAATTTCAATGGCAGTGAAAATTGCCCTTTCGTTAATTGTTGAATGAAATTTTCAGGTTCGTAAGGAAAAAAATTTTAAGAAAGTAAAGAAAAATATTATAATTTTTTAGGTACTATGTAAAATAATTTAGTTATGGACATATATGCCTTTAAAAGATCTAAATACATAATCCTTCATAGGATACAGAACAAATTTAAGTCAATTGCCTTGTAAGATGCATTTTGGTTGGAATCCTAACTATTTTATTAAGAAATACAATCTTGGTTGCAAAACCGGTCAAACCCGGTCAAACCGCTGTCAAAGTGAACCGATGAGAGCAACATATGAACGCCTTTTCATTTGATTTGCCTTGGTACATCAAAGCGTTCCATGCAGGCTTTAACCTGAGCTCGGAGCTTTTCCGTTTCGGTCAAGTGAATGTTTTCCCCTAGCCATGACCAAATTGACATGCTATGTCGTCTCGTGTATTCATCAACGTATTGATTAGAGAAGGAGCATTTAAAAACAAAATACAAGTTTCTCATTTCCAAAGATAAATACCCTTTTAACGTCAACCATTCAAGCCGATAAAAAATCACATATTTTGAACCTACAAAACTATGTGTGTTTGGATAGAATCAAATAATTTCGACTATTGATTCGGACGGCGCATCCAGATCATGGTATGTTTCTCCGGCTATTGTCGAAAAATGGATAAAGCACCTCCTCAATTTAATTTTTATCCAATCAATTGAGCCAACTAGGCAAAGAAAGCCTCCACATCAATTTAGGACATAACTTCTCTAGATATAATTTATTATTGATGTCGATTGACTAATTGAGTCACTTAGTTTTTTGGGATAACTATAGGTGTGTTGTTTCATATATCCATCATTTGTATATCAGTCGTTTTTCTTGTTAAATTGGGGCAACTCCCATACATCAATTTATCGTCTCAATGATTTTGTCGTTGACATATTTATTGTCAATTAGAATATTAATCACAAATCTTGATTTAGTTGCTTTGTCTTACCAGAATTTTTGGTGGAATCTGTATCGTTCTCTATTGTGTGATTATGTTTATTTTATGAATAACCTAAAAGAAAGAAGAAAAACGAAAAGGAGCGAAAACTCAAAAAAAAAAAAAAAAAAAACTTTTGTGATCGAAAACTTTGGTTGTCTAGTTTCGGTTGGATTAATGTCCAAACTCTAGTGGCATTCTTCTAACCATCCTGAGCAGATATAGGGCTGAATGTTGCCACCTTCATTCCCAATCAGAATATTTGTGTTTGTCTGTCCTTTATGTAGCTGCCGATATGCTCATGCCCATGTTGTTGCATAGCTTTCGCTATTATTCAGGGTACACAAAGATTGGACGGATCTTTATTACTTGTCATGTGCTATAGGGGCAAATGTCATTAATAAAAAAATAAAAATAAAAAAAACAGATTTGTGGGATGGTTTTGCTAATTTCCTTATTTAAAAATGATTTCACTGGAATTTCCTAATTTAAAAAGAGATTTAATCGTTCGTGTTATTATTTATTTTCTAATTTAAAAGAGATTTAATTGTTCGTTTTATTATTTATTTTCGTTTTATTATTTACCTGACTCTGTAAATTCTTGCTGCGGCCGAACAAGGAAAGAAAGACCTAAACTAACTAACGGCTATTTTTTTTTAAAGTCGGATTGCATCAGACAGAGCTATATACTTCGAAGGAGAGCAAGAAGAAGCCTACATCATTCTATTCTCGCCCCCACACCCACAGAAACTGAATCGCAAGACGACGCACCATCTGTACCTTGTTTCGTCTTCTTCTGATCGTGTTTTTCTGACGAGAGAAAGTCATGCCTTACTGGGATTTAGAATTGAGAGGGACGACTCGTGCTAGACACGACCCCCCATTCTTGGGTGTCCTGAAGGTGATTGTTCGACGGCTACCAGCATCCCGCAACGGTATCTGCGAGGTAGCGAGAACCTCGGTTGCGCTCCCGCTGGCTTTTCTTCAATTGCCCACGGCTCGCGGTGTCTTCATCGAAGGGCTGCTCGCCCGTCTCAGCGTGGATCAACCATACCATCCCTTCTTCGCGGCGCGGATTTTGAGAGCCGCGGATAGTTTGTCCAATATTTATCCAGATGGTTTTCGTTTGATAGCGATCCTAGACTTGATGATGGAAGAAAACTCGGAAGTGGAGGATTTTACTACGCTTGACGATTTGGAGCAATTCGACTCAGAATTGAGTGGCGTTGCAAGGGGCGCTTCACAGTCGGCCATTCTTGGTCTAGAGGAGAAGGTTTACGCTGGCGAAGATGGGGAGTCATGTTCTATTTGTCTCGAAGATTTTCAAAGGGCAGAAAAGTCCGTGGAACTACCTTGTTCCCATATATTCCACTGCTCTTGCATCTTTCGTTGGTTGGAGAATAGCAATTCCTGTCCACTGTGTCGCTACCAGTTAGGTAGTTAGCATAGATGAGCTTCATTGATTAATACCGCTTAGCTACCACAGGTTGACTTTGTTAGATGTCATAGGATTCTGGTTGATTTGTGTATATTCTGTGATGATGGTACATGCCCAAGTTCACAGTGTCAATCTTCATGTTCTCAGAGCAATACATATTGTGAATATAGTGAACATTGTGCACTGCTTTTCTCTGTTAGTTCATGTTCTCGTATCTCCTTGTTTTTTTTTACTTTCCCTGAACCGGTTACTTCCTGTTAAATTCCATCCACTTGTCTGACTTAGGACAAGATGATATAAAACAGAAAGACATGAATCATCATCCTTGGGGCTGTCTAATGTCCTGCTGTGGTCATTCTCCAAAAGCAATTCCAATGAGGTGCTGCATAGTCGAGCTGCTGAAATCTCATTAATCCCTTGTCTTCATGAGAAAGAAGAGGAGAGGGATAGAAGCTACTTCTTCTTATTGGGATGAGGGAGGACAGGGAGTAGGTGTTTCTCTGAAATTTGTGTTCGTGTGAGTATGGATTGCTCTTGATTAGGACAATTTTTCCTTAGGACGAAATGTAGGCATCTTGAATGCAAGAATGCCCTTCATGCATAGCAGGGAACCTATAGGCACAGCAACTGTTTCAACAGGCATGTGAAACATTTTAGTTGGGACAAATTGAGACTCTTTTTCACTTTTTATTGGCATTCGATAAATGTATGATGATTCCAACAATACTGCTATTACACATTTCTGTTGCTGTAACCATGTATCTGTTTGACTTAGGTCACAGTCCAGTTATTTTCTTTTGACCTCGTCCCGGGACCTTGGGCACATCCCAAATATGTTTTAGCCAATATATGGAGATTGCAACTGGGAAAGCTCATGCCATTGGCCTGTTGGGCATTTTTTTAAGCTTTGTCATCATCAATCATGGCAGGATAGACCATGAAACAGAATCTAAGACTCTTATACTTGTTTGAATGGAAATCGAGAGTACTTTCTTGGAATTATTGTCCTTTTGAGATTATGTGATTGTCATGGTGAAGCAAAAAAGAATATTGAATCCAAAAGAAGCTGTGATGCAAAAAGATGATTGCTGTGTGATTTGACTGATTAAAATGAGGGATGTTCTGTCTCTGAGCTTTGTTTCCTCTGCGATGCAATTACTGGTTACATTCAAGTTGACCGTGGTTTTCTATGCTATGATTGTTTAAAATGCTTCTTCTCCTTTTTTTTCACAACTCCGTCACTACCCTAGATGCTCCGGTAAGAACATAAGTTTACTACCAAGAGCATAACGCGAAAAAAGGAAGAGGATTTACTTAGGGAAAAGTAGTAAAACAAGATTTAATGGAGTGATAAATAGATTGGCGTACGGTTTATCTTAGGATAGAGTGGAGTACGTCTATTAGTATTGTGGAAGGGCAGAATTCCCATGTTCTTGTTTATCTCTTTTCTCTCAATTAGTCTTGCTTTTATTTTATAAATATACCGCCGACCCCAACTAATTTAAGACAAAGGTGTTGTTGATGTTGATGTTGGCAACTCCATTACTAATTGCCGTGTTCAAAGTAAAGAAATTTTATTTTGCATTCACATCGACCCTCTATGGTTGGCTTGACCGAGGCATTTGCATCCAGAAACCTCTTGCGTAAATACCGTGCATTTTTCTTATCTGTCAGACTTGGTTGCAATAGCTGAAAGAATGGCTACTGCCAAGCATAAGATCCTGGTCTTATCAGGCAAGGGTGGAGTTGGTAAAAGTACAATTTCAGCACAGCTTTCGTTCGCATTAGCCGCCTTAGATTTCCAAGTTGGTCTGCTCGATATAGACATCTGCGGTCCGAGCATCCCCAAGATGCTTGGACTTGAAGGTCAAGAAATCCACCAGAGCAACCTTGGGTGGTCTCCTGTGTATGTCGAGTCCAACCTTGGTGTCATGTCCATTGGCTTCATGCTCCCCAATCCTGATGAAGCTGTCATTTGGAGGGGACCACGTAAGAATGGGCTGATCAAGCAATTCCTGAAGGATGTGTATTGGGGAGAACTCGACGTTTTAGTGGTTGATGCACCACCTGGCACCTCTGATGAGCACATCTCTATTGTTCAATGTCTTCAGGCAACTGGCTTGGACGGTGCAATTATAGTCACAACCCCGCAACAGGTTTCATTGATCGATGTGAGGAAAGAGGTCAGTTTCTGCAAGAAAGTTGGAGTTCCGGTTCTTGGGGTTGTGGAAAACATGAGTGGCTTGGCTCAGGCGTTGAGTGATTTCCGCTTCACAAAGATCACAGAAGCGGGCGAACCGAATGACGTCACCGAGTGGGTGTTGCAATACATGAGAGAGAAGGCACCGGAGTTGCTTAATTTAATTGCTTCGAGTGAAGTGTTTGACAGTAGCGGCGGTGGTGCAGCGAAAATGTGCAGGGAGATGGGGGTGCCTTTTCTTGGTAAGGTACCACTGGACCCACAACTTTGCAGGGCGGCCGAAGAAGGTAGGTCGTGTTTTGTGGATCACCGATGCACGGCTAGTGCACCGGCCTTGAAGAACATCGTAGAGAAACTGTTGCAGAACCAGGGTCTTTCCCAAATGGCCATGGAGAATGGCGCATAGAAGACGGGCTTCAGTCTCCTGATGGATTGAAGATCTTGTAGTCTACTTTTTTTCTTTTTCAGCTTCACCACTTTGTGATCATGTAGACGACTACGAAGTGGTACATATTTTATGCTTTTATTGCGATTTCATAGTTCTATGAACTGTTAATCATGTAGCTGTACGATTTCGATCATATTTTGAGTGAATAATTTTTGGAGGGACATCTAGGGACATGAATGCCAGATGAAAGTCATAATGATCCGAATTTTGGGTTCATGTTTGTAGTTTGGATTCGCTAGAGATTATGTACCTAACTGGAGTGGATCCTTATGCGTTAACATTTCGATGCCACTTATAATCCTCTTTTAACATAATCTTATTGTTGCAAAGACTAAACTTGTGCCTCTTTAGATTTCCAAAAATCCAAATATTCAACACCCACTACCGTCCGCCGCCATCATCACCACGGTGCACGACAGCTGGCGCCAAGCTTAGGCGACCGCCGGTACCAAGCTTAGGATTTAATGAGTACGTTTTTTATTTCAGTTTAGTGCGAACTTGTGAGAAGAGGAGCAAGAAGTGTTCAACAACTTCTTGCAATACCTGTCGCCTTGTCTTGTCTTCTTCTGGTCGTCTGATAAGAGATGTCGCCTTGTCTCGTCTTCTTCTGATCGTGCTGATCTGTAAGGGAATTCGGCACTTTTGGTTCTAAACCGGCTGAAGGCTTCACGATGCAAGAAAAGTTTTCTGTTTAATGTATCAAGCGCCCCCGACTTTGGTCTCTTGCGCACTGAACCAGCAGCGAGAATCTCAAAGTTTTTGTTGGAGAATTACCCAAAAACTTGTTAAACGCACTTTATATGTTTGCCGCAGCACCGTAAGTCTTTCAATTAGGTGATAGTGCGGGAAGAATTAGACTTGAGCTACACAAACATGAACCTGAACCTTTCTTTGTTGATCATTTCACTCCTATTATCACATACAGAAATGTGCAAAAAGAGGTTTTGGAAATGATAATCCAGTCTTTCTTCCCTGTACTGCAACAGCTCTATCTACTTTGCTTCGCGTCATTTGTCAGTTAAAGTAGACCACTCGTGGCTGGTTGGAGTAGCTAACTCGAATGACAGGCCCGACTGTGGCAGAAAGATTATGAGAATCATGTTGAGATGTGCACTTCTTTTAGCACCCTCGGTTTGCCAACATTCCTCACCAAATGGTTTTCTCGATTGGATGCAAATGAAGACTACGAGAACCGTTTGGCCATTCTTCGCACAAGGTTAGTAACACTGTGGTCCAACTCTGTGATAGATGTCAAAGCTTTCTTTCTCTAGTTGTGAGTAAACCTGCTCAGGAGAACCTGCAAAAGATAAAAAAGAAAACGAAGCTTTGCTTTCGGAAACAACGGCGCTGTAGCTTGCAAAATGAAGATATTTTGTTGGAATTGTCAGGGGTTGGGTACACCCCTGACATTTCGAGCTTTGAGAGCCCTAGTGACTCAAGGAAGGCCCAAACTTGTTTTTCTTATGGAAACAAAAAACCAGCAACCAGTGGGGCTTCGTCTCAAACGTAGGCTAAATTTCCAGCATTGTTTTGTAGTAAATCCCAGAGGAATTGCGGGGGGGATGGCTGTTTTGTGGACCGATGAAGTATCAGTCACAGTGGAGTCTTCTTGTAATGAGTATGTCGATATCATTTATGATGATAAAGAATGCAATACACTAATGAGAGTCACTTTTGTTCATGCATCAAGTGCTTTCCAAGATAGATTGAGATTGTGGGAGAAATTGGGAGGTCTAAGCTATCTTAATTCACTTCCCTGGATTTGTTTAGGAGGCTTTAATGAAATCCTTTATCACTAGGAAAAGGTAGGGAGAAGAATGGCTGTGTACTATTGGATGAATGCTTTTCAGGAGTTCATGAATCACTGCTCCTTAATGGACCTTGAATGTAAAGGTTGTGCGTTTACTTGGGCTAATAATAGAGAAGGAGCAACCTATGTGAAGGAAAGATTGGATCGGGTGCTATGCAATATGGATTGGAGGGTTTTGTTCCGAAATGCAGAAGCTTACGCATTGCCCGCAATTGGGTCAGATCACAGCCCGATTCTGCTGTCTTATGAGGCTAAAAAAGTGAAACATCGGAAGGAGTTTAAATATGAGGTTTTTTGGGTTGAAGATGCAGAGTATGGGGACACTGTAAGAAAGGCCTAGACATCCTCAAAGGTGCAGAATCAAAGGCTTTTGTGCAAACTAAAAGAGGTGAAAGTTGCTTTGCATGGCTGGAGCAAGAAAAAATTCTCTAACGCCCAAAAGCAAATCATGCAATTGAATTCAGAACTCCAATTCCTCACAAATGACACTAGAATCCAACATGAAATTGAGAGAATAAAGTCGTTGAAAGATAGAATTCATGATTTATGGAGACAAGAAGAAATGTATTGGGGGTTGAGATCCAGAGTTTCGTGGCTGCAATGGGGAGATAAAAACACCAAATTCTTTCATGCCACCACAATTCAGAGAAGACAAAGAAACAAAATATCGATGCTGGAAATTTTTGGAGTAGAGAGCCAAACGTTCCAAAACAGGCAACAACAGAAATTTTTTAAGGATATGTACACAACAGTGGGCCCTCGGAATTTTCAACCCATCCTTGAACAGTGTCCAAGTCTTGTTGGAGGAGTTATAAATGACTATTTTGACGGCAGAGGTTACTCTACAAGAAGTTAAAGATGCTATCTTCCAAATGGGAAGTTTTAAAGCACCAGGGCCCGACGGCCTTGATGGGCACTTTTATCACCACCACTGGGGAGAAACTTGTGCTGATATTCTGAAAACAGTATCAAATGCTCGGTTCATCAGGCCAGGCCTACCCAGAATGTGCGTTTGGCATTTCTGCGGTGAAGTCAGCTTTAGTGGAAAAGGGCTTAAAGCTTATGTTTAGGTTGTGAAATACTTCTATCGGTTTCATTACAACTATCAATATGTGGTCTCTGAATCAAATCCTTGAGAAAAAGGAGCCAATTCATCAAAGTGATAGGAATTTACTAGATTAGTTGCACCTTGCCCTCAAAGATATTCTGCTTATTTCACTTTCACTCCTTACAGATTGAGAATGTCTTTTTGAAAATTTTATGCCTTTCTTTAGGAAGCTTGCATAAATTCACAAAGGTATGGGAAAATTCTTTCTACACTTCTATGCACATTTGGTGAGATTGAAAGCATGAGCATTGTCTTCTTCACACTTGTCCAGCATCACATCACAAATACATCGGAATTCAAGCATACCAGAAAATAGACTGCTGCCAAGCTTGTCACGTGCTTTCTAAAACCATCAAGCTCATCCTTCCTCGCCAGCTCCTCCTTTGTCACCTGTTATTTGGTGTGATATAAGTGATCTCAAAAGTATCAAACTCGATGCCCAACCATGCTCATTAAAGACTTTTGAAACTTCTTGCTGATAAAAATATTACCAAGCAAAGAGCCCCAATAACAATCTTACGCATACTGAAATGTAAATGTATGAAAGTTGGAAGGACAAAGAATATAGTTTTTTCGATTTGGAAAGATCTTTTTATTTGGGATAGAGAAAGGCAACATTTGAAACTCTGATGTTGTTTCATGGACGCGTAAGATTGTACTTGGGTGTCTTAGAAACAATAACATCAAAAAGGTTTCCCTTAATAGTTCAAGTAAGTGATGAAATGAAGCAACCATCAAACAAACTACATGACAAATCAATCTCCTTTGATTGTAAATGCTCTGCCACTCACAGCCTATGCACAATTTCAAGCCCCGATATCATCCACTACTTAAGAATTCTTGGACATACTTCAAAAGAAGGCATTTCCAGACCTCAGTCCTCTATCTACCTTGATAGTATACGTAATAATTTAATCTGGATGAGCCAAAACTTAAAATGCAGTATTTCGTGGCTAAAACTGCAATTGCATGAGAAAATGGCAAACTTATAGAATAATGATCAAGGAATATTATACATGCTGGAAAGAAGAATAAGACGTGAGTTTCCCACTGCTCCTTGCAAGATTTAATAGAAACTAGCAAGCAGCTGTTCACCATCTTAATTAGATAATCTAAATGGTACAGTGTGAATAAATAAAGGTTTCACCAGATTGGGGAACATTACATGTTGCTCAGCGGCACCAATCGATTCTGGCCACCAAATACCTGCCCATAGGCAACATAAATTTGAGTTTCCTTGGGATATCCCATTGCTCGCAGAATCACAGCAACTTCACATGGCTCAAGAAGACATCGGCCTTCCTTCCTCTTCTACAGGGCCAGCTGCCATAGATGAGAACCATTCTGCCAGGAAGAGCAATACAGCCAAGGCCATTCCTATTTTCTGTATTCAACCATTTTAGCTTTCTCCTCCCTTTTCCCCACAAAATAACAAAAAGATAAGCTAACCATCCCATTCTCAAAACTAAGATGAAGCATCCTGTTTCAAAATACAGGCAGGTCCATGAGGTATTAGAACCCAATAAATGATTAGCGAATATTAAGTGATGTAGTTGCATACATCTAGGGATTCTCTCATCCTTGATGCCAGAAAATTCAACATTTCTTCAATTTCAGGGAGAAACCTCACCAGCAGGGGAATTCACGCTGCACCTTAGTATGTTGATCTCTGGGAGAACCTTATTATACCAAATCAAGAAAGGATCAATGATAAGAAAGGACGTAAACGTACTTTGCTCAGTGCCAGAGACTGACAGAAAATCAATCTACATATATAAATAACCGACTTACCCAAAGGATCCCCGATAAAAAAGAAAACAACCAGGCAAGATTTTGCATTTCTTAATAGTATTAACATGTAAAGCAACAAATCGGAGTTCGTCTGGATCATAATTAACATACTAGTGTAAACATTAGAAAAATCTACGAAAGAACCATCCATCCGAAGCATCTCTTAAAAGCATGAGGAAAAGAATAAGGAAAGTACGATGTAATTAAATGATTTTAATAAAAACTTTGCATTTCCTTCTACACAAAATAGATCAAAACCATGAATGTGAAATTATGCTGGCATTGAATCTGTATTCAGTTTTCCTTAACAATCAGGAAAAGTAGAGCTAGGTAGTAAATAACAATCCATCCTCTTATTGTTTCCATGTGGAAGTTCGATACCCCAAAAAAAGATTCTGCTTCTTCTTAGTTCAGAGCGCGAGATGAAGGACATAAAGCTGAGATGTCTTCTAAGCAGATGGTAAGCATACTAAACCTCAGAGACCACTAAATTTCACTTAGGAGGTGCGAATATGCAAAAACCTAAAACCTGGTTTGGGCCTAAATGATGCAAAATTCAATGAACATAAAGATTTACTACAATCGCATATCAGCAAAAAACATTCAAATGCAAAGAGCCAGTAATTTATCGTCATGGAGTGAAAAGTATTGCCCGAAACCTACGCATGCTGTAGAGGCATGGATAATTAAGGATATCCAACCAAATAGGCCAATAAGCATAATTTTCTCATTCAGATTGATAAATTGATAGAGCAGAAATCATACCGCGATTCTTTGTTGACACAAACCGCCCTCAGCATGGATGAATATGTAGCCATTTGTGTCATTCTCAGGAGGAACATCTGTACCAAAGAATTCTGCATCACTTTATGATGCTAAAAATTGCAGGAATATTATTAAATGGCACGATATTCCATTCAAAAACAGAATAATATTTAACAGCTTTCGAGAAAAATATGACTCTGTAAGGCAGCTTCTGTCCACACTAATTGTATGAAACATCCTTCATCACCTACCGCGAGGTGCATCTAATGATCTAATGACATCGCTAAAACTGGATGTTCTTATTCATCATATCTAGCTCTTGGGGAGGAACTTACCATAAGCCAGTGAGAGATCTAGAAACCGTGAAGGAAAGAAATATCTTCCACATAAAAATGACAAAGGAGAAGAGGTAAATATCCAGATAAAAACAGAAGTGATTGAGCTGATCTTCACAAGTCAGGAACTATCTAAACAGCAACTAGGGCAGGAGCACAGATAGAATATTCTTTTCCCAGATATAGCTAATTAGTCTAATAGTTGATTCAAGAATAGCATCCCAAATTCCCTCGCTAAACCAGTTACTTTAATTCAAGAATAGCGTCCCAAGCTATTGGTTAGGACTTACATTGGGAATCTACAAGAGTATAAATGAACAAGTTACTTCAACTAAAAGACCAATCTTTAAGATGAAGCCAAAACCCCAACAAAGCTGTTCAACTCCAAGCGCAGAGCCACAGCTCTTCCATATTTTTCGCAATGTAAGGACATAAGAGCTATCTTCAGCAGCATTTCCCAATTCAGCAGGCGAGACGTAGAGAAGAGGACGGAAACCACTCACCAGGCGATGCACAATGGAGAAGATCGAGATCAGCACGACGACAGCGACGAGGAGGAGCAGGAATACCGAGAGCCTGGAGCTCTAGGGTCATCGGAGAAGTGAAGGGGGCAGAGGGATTGGGGGCTCGACCAGAGCGGACCGTCGCGATCCCAGGAGGAATGGCGGCTGCCGCGGAATCAGTACTTGCTTTCTTCCCATAGCAGGTGGGAGAGCAAAGACCTTGAAAGCTGCTTTTTCAAGTGCCATTAGCGTTCGAAGACAACTCCATTTGAGAAAATCCCTCATACCAGAGGGAAGCTGCCTTCTCCGGGAAAGCTCAAGAAAGGAAAAGTAAGGATTTCGCGGCAATCCCAGCAGGCGCAGTGGTCACCGTCGTCGATGGGGCGGGAATCGGGGACGAGGCGGAAGGAATCGTCGTCGACGGGAGCGGGAATCGGGGACGAGGCGGGAGGAGTCGGCTTCGCGCTTCATCAGAGAGGACGAGGCCTAGCTTCCTCCGGATTGAAGGCAAAAACCACGTCGTTTTGCACAAACGGAAGGATTTGATTACGCTATCTCAAATTTTTAAAACTTAATTCCATTTTAATAATAAATTTTAAGAATGTCCGTTTGATAACGGTATGCCTTTCTTGCGGAATCCTGGATAAATTGAACAATCTCTCCACATTTGTATCCACATTTGGTCGCAAACTTATGATACTGTTTCTCGGAAAATTGCAAAAAAAAAAAAAAGTCAAAATTTATTGCATCGGTATCAAATCAATATTAAACATTTTAATTAGAAAAATTATCTGAAAATTCCTAAATTTGTTACACATTTGCCACTACAATCCAAATTTTTTTAATTATATCAACTGAGTTCTAAGCATTTTCACTTTTTGTCAATTAAGTTTACTTAACCAATTTTGGCCGAACTTTGCTAATATGGACGTCATTCATCTGACATGGCGCGATCAGTGCTAATGTGAACAATTGTCGTTGCTGGACGAGATTGGTGGCCTCTGGTCGTCGCCGGCTATCTTTGGAGGAAGAAGGGAAGAAAAGAGAAAGAAAGAAAAAATTTAACACTCAATTGGCATAATTAAAATATTTACGACTAAATTGACAAAAAATTTATCACATCTTGATACCCATGTGGCATTCCACGCGTGCATTAGTGTTCTTATTTTTTTTAATTGATTAAAGCGCACATTGTCATTTTTTTAATTATCAAAGTGCATTAGTGTTGACAAGCTTGCTTATTACCGTGAAATAAACTGAATGATAATCGAAATTTTTATTATTATCATATGATGATGATATGTTTTAATTGTCGAGCAATTCTTCTGCTTTCTTTTCTTAAAAATTTCAATGGCAATAATAAATGCTCTTTCGTTAATCGTCGAATGAAATTTTAAGGATTTTCGTAATAAAAAAATTAAGAAAGTAAAGAAAAATATTATAATTTTTTAGATAGCGAAATTGATTATGTAAAACAGTTTAGTTATGGAAATATATGCATTAAAAGATTAAAAATGTAAAACATAAAATTAAAATATAGGAGGGCAATCGGTAATGAGATTTACTCGTTCTTTTCTAATTTAAAAATGGATTTGTGGGATGATTTTGCGAATTTCCTTATTTAAAAATGATTTTACTGAAATTTCCTAATTTAAAAAGAGATTTAATCGTTCTTGTTATTATTTATTTTCTAATTTAAAAAGAGATTTAATTGTTCGTTTTATTATTTATTTTCGTTTTATTATTTACCTGACTGTGTAAATTCTGCTGCAGCCGAACAGGGGAAGAAAGACCTAAACCAACTAACGGCTGTTTTTTTTAAAGTCGGATTGCATCAGACAGAGCTATATACTTCGAAGGAGAGCAAGAAGAAGCCTACATCATTCTATTCTCGCCCCCACACCCACAGAAACTGAACCGCAAGACGACGCACCATCTGTACCTTGTTTCGTCTTCTTCTGATCGTGTTTTTCTGACAAGAGAAAGTCATGCCTTACTGGGATTTAGAATTGAGAGGGACGACTCGTGCTAGACACGAACCCCCATTCTTGGGTGTCCTGAAGGTGATTGTTCGATGGCTACCAGCATCCCGCAACGGTATCCGCGAGGTAGCGAGAACCTCGATTGCGCTCCCGCTGGCTTTTCTTCAATTGCCCACGGCTCGCGGTGTCTTCATCGAAGGGCTGCTCGCCCGTCTCAGCGTGGATCAACCATACCATCCCTTCTTCGCAGCGCGGATTTTGAGAGCCGCGGATAGTTTGTCCAATCTTTATCCAAATGGTTTTCGTTTGATAGCGATCCTAGACTTGATGACGGCAGAAAACTCGGAAGTGGAGGATTTTATTACGCTTGAAGATTTGGAGCAATTCGACTCAGAATTGAGTGGCGTTGCAAGGGGCGCTTCACAGTCGGCCATTCTTGGTCTAAAAGAGAAGGTTTGCGCTGGCGAAGATGGGGAGTCATGTTCTATTTGTCTCGAAGATTTTCAAAGGGCAGAAAAGGCCGTGGAACTACCTTGTTCCCATATATTCCACTGCCCTTGCATCTTTCGTTGGTTGGAGAATAGCAATTCCTGCCCACTGTGTCGCTACCAGTTTAGTTAGGATAGATGAGCGTCATTGATTAATACTGCTTAGCTACCACTGGTTGACTTTGTTAGATGTCATAGGATTCTGGTTGATTTGTGTATATTCTCTGATGATGGTACATGCCCAGTTCACAGTGTCAATCTTCATGTTCTCAGAGCAATCTAGCTCTCTCTCTCTCCCACCTATCTCGACCTTTTCTCTCTCCTATCCCACGACGCCTTCTAGCTCTCTCTACCAAATCGGCGATGCCCTAGAACGAACGCCTCCTCCGCCTTCGCCTCATCCCTCCTACGACGCCTCCAGTTCTCTCCAGCTCCCTAGCAAAGAGGTCTGACGAGCGCCTTCGCCTTCGCCTCCGCCTCATCCGTCCCCTGCTCCTTCCCATATTGAGGACGCCCAAGCAGAGAGCTTTCGTTTTGACGCAGTGGGAGTAAAATGAGTTTTACTGAAATCAAACAGCGGGGAGTTTTCCTTCCTGAAATCAAGCTGGCCTTGTGCGGTAGCGTTCTCTTTGGGTTCAGTTGCGACCATGTCGATGGGCTCGGCGTGAATTGGGGGACGATGGCGTCTCAAAGTCGCCTCCCAAGACGGTGGTGCAGATGTTGAAGGATAATGGGATTCAAAAGGTGAAGCTTTTTGACGCGGATCGATCCACAATGAGCGCCCTTGCGGTGAGCTCTCTCCTGAACAGCGACGATCGAGCCCAAGAGTGGGTGAAGAAAAATGACACCACCTATAACTTCACCGGAGGAGTCGACGTCAAGTGAGTCTCACTTAGGCCCAACTACATTCTCCGAAAGTTCCGTTTCCGTTAGCCTCCGTTTCCGCCCAACTACATTCTCCTAAGGCATTACGCTTTCTATTTGTTGCTGAAGATTTGTCTATCCCGGTGGACAAGAGATTGTAATCTTTCGAAGTCAGCGTTAATGGGGCGCATTGTGTAGTTGGATTGAAAGCAGTTTGCTTTTGTAACTGAGGTTGTTTTGTGCGGTCTAAGTACCTTCAGTTAATGTGCTTCCCTGTTAGCGTGCAACTTGCTTGACATGTCTATATGAAAGTAATGAAGCTTTCTTCATTCTTCTGACGAATCAGCGGAATGGCTACCGGTGTCGATTCCCTTGACTTTCGTGCTCTGCGTTTTGTCTCTTGATGTTACGCATATAAGTGTGCCAGGCAAGGAGAGTGTTGGTGTGATTTGTTTCAAGCAGTGATTTAGTTGAAGAAATGTGATTTTTTTGCTTGTTGCTCTTATTGAGACTGCTCGGGATTTGGATTTCATGGCATTTGTCGTGGAAAGGAATGAGACTACCAAACATTTTTATGTTGCCCCGAATTGATAGCCGTACTATTCATGATGTCTAATTTACAGTATATAAAGATTAAGAAGATTAAAACGACACACCGATCTGCATTTCATGTACCGATTTGTTCGCTATTCTTGTTGGCTTAGTCCTGACATATTTCCTGGTTCGTTCATGTATGTTGCTGTTGGAAATGAGCCTTTCCTCAAATCTTACATGGGCTCGTTTTTTAATGTCAGCTTTCCAGGTTCAGAATCAGGATGCCGAGAGCTGTAATTTCCAAGGTTTGGCCATGGTTACCAGTCAAAATATGTTGCTGTTGGAAAGGAGCCTCTCCTCAAATCTTACAACGGCTCGTTTTTTAATGTCACCTTTCCCGGTTCAGAATCAGGATGCTGAGAGCTATAATTTCCAAGGTTTGGCCATGGTTACCACTCAAAATATAACAAAAGGGAACTGCAATTTCACATTTCAGCTAGTAGCTTCATCCTTCTCTTCTATATCGCCTTCAGTGATTGCGTTGACAGCGATATTGATGGCTTTACCTTTTTGTTACTAGAGTTTTGATTGTAGATATTGGTGTGATGATTTATTTGTTAAATGTTGTTGTCTCTTGTATCCCCCGTTCGATTGATTTGTAGATTTGAGAGCACAACGTTAACAGAGTTCATCTTCCTTCTATCTTTTGTGGTCAATGGTTTGCATTCCGCCCCACCGAAGCTGCCTGAGCAAGAATATTTGTGCTTGATGTTGGAGTTTCAATTCTGAGTGCTTGAAATCATGATATAAGAAATCATGATATGATGTGAAAGGGAAACAAATGAAGTGTCTTTGAGGACATTCTGCCCATGAGCTATCAAGCAAAAAACACATCCTTAATTGATCTGATCCACCTGTCTTGAAATTTCCTTGACCCTCTTTATCAGGCATATCAAGGACTAGGGTTGTACAATATCATCTATTCAAAAAGCAATTGCTAGAAATATGTCCTTACAACAACTCTCTCTACCCCTTAATCACAGTTCTTGATCGACTTCAACAATCAACTGCAATGCTGAAGCACTGTTTGGCCTTCATCCTCATTGCTCTTGTTTATCTCTTGTGTTCCGACAAGAATCCAGGTGCCAATATGCATTTCGAATTTTCGATGCTTAGTTGTGTCCACTGCAACATCTTCCTTTGATTAAGCAAAGACTCTGCACAGAAGTTTGCGGGAAACAACTTGCGTATACATTCATCTCTTGTCTACCGAGCAGTAATGTCATTTCTAATGGAATGGCTTTGTTTTTTTAGGGGCATGAAGTGTTGCTGTAGCCAACGAAGAGAAGCCAAAAAGCATTCGAGCTTTACAGGTTTGATCTCATTGTCTAATGGTCCACGGTTTCTGTAGATAACATGTTATAATGCTTCAAGTGGTTCAACTTCTATTGTGGTCTCAAATAAGGATTGTTATTGGAGAAATAAAGCTCAAGAAGGTCACCAATAAAGGGTTCTCATCAATCATCTGCAACACATGAGCCTCTCTCTGTGCTCACAAGGATGTCTTTATTTTCCTTACGAAGAATCATAATTGTTCCTGTATTGTTAATTTTCCTTGATCCAGTTAGATATTGCCTCGTTTGAGTACTATACATAGGTGTTTCACTGGTAGAACTTATCGTTCCATTAGCATTCTGCTTATGCAAAACAGTAGAAACTTTCTGATTCTAACATCCTGTTGTTACCTTATACCAGTTCAAGAAACAACACTTAAGGCGTTACTCATTTTCGTGTGGTTGCAACCAAGAATGCCTAGTCTAACTGGCCAGCCATGTTTGAGATTGAGAGTGAGAGTAATTACCTGGCATAGATTGAATAAGATGGTTAGAGTGGTTGTTCATGTCCCTACTGCTGGACAAGTGTGAAGAATACAATGCTCATGCTTTCAATCTCACCAAATGTGCATAGAAGTGTAGAAAGAATTTTCCCATACCTTTGTCAATTTATGCAAGCTTCCTAAAGAAAGGTATAAAAGTTTCAAAAAGACATTCTCAATCTGTAAGTAGTGAAAGTGAAATAAACAGAATATCTTTGAGGGCAAGGTGCAACTAATCTAGTAAATTCATATCACTTTGATGAATTGGCTCCTTTTTCTCAAGGATTTGATTCAGAGACCACATATTGATAGTTGTAATGAAACCTATAGAAGTATTTCACAACCTAAACATTTTAAGCCCTTTTCCACTAAAGCTGACTTCACCGCAGAAATGCCAAACACACATTCTGGGTAGGCCTGGCCTGATGAGCCGAGCATTTGATAGTGCTTTCTTGTTTGGTCAGGTCCATTACTTTGCCCTTCTTTGCCCTTCTTTATCAGCCATATCACCGACCCGAACTGTGCGATATCATCTACTTAAGAAGCCATTACTTTTTCTCTCTCAACCCTTGATCACATTCAGCAATCAGCTGCAAGGCCAAGACACACTTTGGCCATCATCAATGTTGCTCTCATTCATCTATTGTGCTCCATCAAGAATGCAGGCACCAAATCTGCACTTCAAACTTTTGATATTTGGCTGATTCCTACCATACATCTTCCTTAGATGAAGCAATGAGTGATGGCGACACCAGCTAGCGTGATGGTGTGCACAGAACTTTGCGAGCAACTACAGCCTACATCATCTCTTGTCTACTGTAATCGATATTATCTGTAATGGATCAGCTTCTCCCTCTATGTACGCTCCATCAACGTTTATTTTCAGAGCTCCCGAGCGCGGTGGAAACCAGGAAGTCTGTGAGGTCTCCTTGTTTTTTCTTTTTCCTGTGGATTTCGAGCTCCATCTAATGAACTTCTCCTTCATTGCACACGCTTTCGTGACCACCATCCTCGAATTTTGATTGGTACCCCTGAAGATGAAATTGTTTCGCGTTTTCCAGATTTGCCAAAGAATGGTTGTGATAAATTCCAGGTTTGGCTCTTCCCTTTTTGAGCTTTGTTAATTCAGCAACCATTGATCCATGCGACTGAGTCCATGGCTTGAGATTTTGACTTGTATTTGCTGATCTGACCAGACTTTTTGAGTCCATGAACAGAGGAGGAACATGTGCTCGAGGGTTTCTCGGTTTCGCTGGCAGAGAGGGCAAGTTGAGTCAGGTACTATATTTCTTTTGAGGAGGTTATCTTTTGTGGGTAAGGCATTCTGGCAGATACTCCGTAGAAACATCCTGAGTTTTGGCGAGACCTCTAAATGCCATATTTTACTCCAGAGTTCTATAGGAATCTAGTATGAAGAGGAGGGTTGTTGTAAGCATGCTGGTACTTCATTATGTCTGAGTTGGTTGTACCCATTCTTTACTGAATACATCCCCGACTTCGTTCCTGTCCAAATCATTTTATCTGCCTCATTTTCCTTTGGTAAAGGGATAGACTTTATTTCTTTCACCACTCTGTCGTCAAATAAGTTCCTTAGGGTATGCTCATTCCAAGTGGAACCATTCTTATCGATAAGGTCAGCAACATGTATTGGATCCTCACGATTGGCAGGGCCTCTAATCACACCTGATGGTAGCCATTTGTCCTCTCTAATAGTGATGGATTCTCCGTTGCCTATTGTCCACAAAGCCGAGTTTGAAATTGCATCTCTACCCATGATTAGACTCTGCCAGCCCCAGGATGATCTGCTTCCTTTCCCCGCATGCCGGAAATCAGTATTTGGAAAATAAATTCCTTTCAACAGTTTGCTCCATAGTGCTGATGGTGACTGAATTATCCTCCAGGCTTGCTTACCGAGCATGGTCTTATTGAAGTTAACCAAATCTCTAAAGCCCAAACGTCCTTTGTCTTTCTTTGTTTTGAGTAGTTTCCATTTTCTCCAATGTATGCCTATTTTTGATTCCCCATTCTTCCACCGGAAGGCTGCAATCTTCTTTTCAATTGCACGACACATAGATATGGGAATTTTGAAAATCGACATCGCATATTGCGGTATCGCTTGGATTACGGCCTTTAGAAGCACTTCTTTTCCTGCCTTCGAAATCATATTTTCTTTCCACCCTTCCACTTTCTTATTTACTCTAGCTAGAATCCATGCAAACATGTCTTTCTTTGAAGCTCCCCAATCCGAGGGTATTCCCAAGTACTTTCCTGTTTTTTCAATTTCCGGTACACGCAATTCTTGGGGCATGTTCTTAGTCTTAGTCTCTAGGGACAGCCTGAACTAAAAAACACTCCTGACTTGTTCAAATTAATAGCTTGGCCCGTAGCATAACGGTACTGATTTAATAGTGCAGCCACATTCTGACATTCACTCACTTTCCCATCCAGGAAGAAAATGGAATCATCAGCAAACAATAAGTGGGTGAGTAATGGACAAAATCTATTTATTCTGATTCCTTTTATAAACCCATCCTCTGCTGCCTTTTTCATTAGCAAAAAGAGTACATTTGCTATTATAATGAATAAGTATGGGGAGAGAGGGTCACCTTGCCTAATTACTCTCGATGGCTGAAAACATGGAAGAGGTTTGCCTTTGAATTTGACACTAAAAGATACTGTAGTAACGCATTGCATGATCCACCTTACCCATTTCCCACAAAATCCCATCTTTAACATTCATGCTTCCAAAAAATCCCATTCTATTCTATCATAAGCTTTTTGCATATCGAACTTCAAAATTGCCTGAAATTTCTTCTTCCTTTTTCTAATACGAAGCTGATGTAGGACCTCCTGGACAACCAAAATGTTATCATGTATTTGCCGACCTCTAATAAAAGCACTCTGCTCCACTTCGATTAGTTGGGGAAGCCAAGTTTTAAGGCGATTTGCCAAAATCTTTGATATAATCTTGTAAACAAAATTGCAGAGGCTAATAGGCCTGTATTGACTGAGATTTTCTGGATTGGGGACTTTGGGTATGAGGGAAATTAGAGTTCTATTCATGGATGGATCCAACACATCACTGGACATAAATTCTCTCACTGTTTTCAGAATATCAGCACAAGTTTCTCCCCAGTGGTGGTGATAAAAGTGCCCATTAAGGCCATCTGGCCCTAGTGCTTTAAAACTTCCCATTTGGAAGATAGCATCTTTAACTTCTTGTAGAGTAACCTCTGCTGTCAAATAGTCATTTATAACTCCTCCAACAAGACTTGGACACTGTTCAAGGATGGGTTGAAAATCCCGAGGCCCCACTGTTGTGTACAGATCCTTAAAAAATTCTGTTGTTGCCTGTTTTAGAACGTTTGGCTCTCTACACCAAAAATTTCCAGCATTGATATTTTGTTTCTTTGTCTTCTATGAATTATAGGCTAGAGGCAAGGTTTTCACCGATATGTACGACAAACTTGGGAGCAAAAAAGGAGAAAAATGCATCTATAGACTTGCAAAATCAAGAGACAAGAAAATTAAAGACTTGACACAGGTTAAATGTATCAAGGATGAAAATCAAACACTCTTGATAAGAGATGAAGACGTCAAGGGCAGGTGGATGAGTTATTTTAACAAACTTTTTAATGGGGAGAGCGATAGAAGTGAGGTGGATTTGGAAGATGCTTCTGATGATTCAAATAGAAGGTTTTTACGTAGAGTTAAAGCACGAGAAGTTAGGGAGGCATTAAAAAAGATGAAGACTAGTAAAGCCTTGGGATCCGATGGTATTCCTATTGAAGTGTGGAGATGCTTAGGGGATGTAGCAATAAGTTGGTTGACTAGTCTTTTTAACAAGATCCTCCATACTAATAAGATGCCTGATAAATGGAGGAAGAGTATACTTGTGCCTATATACAAGAACAAGGGGGATGTCCAAAATTGTTCTAATTATAGAGGCATCAAGATTATGAGCCATACAGTGAAACTGTGGGAGAAAGTTATTGAGCATCGTTTAAGAATAGAGACCAAAGTTTCTGTCAATCAATTTGGATTTATGCCAGGACGATTTACCATGGAAGCTATTTTCTTAATACGGCAATTGATGGAAAGATATCGAGAAAGAAAGAAGGACCTCCATATGGTGTTTATTGATCTCGAGAAGGCGTATGATAGGGTTCCAAGAAAGGTTTTGTGGTGGATTCTTGAGAAGAAAAAAGTATCTTCAAAGTATGTCGAGGCAATCAAGGACATGTATAACGGTGCTGCTACATGTGTGAAGGCTTGTAATGGCACATCAAATTATTTTCCAATCACAGTAGGCTTACACCAAAGTTCTGCTTTGAGCCCTTAACTTTTTGCCCTGGTTATGGATGAGCTAACAAAAAATATTCAAGATGAGGTGCCGTGGTGTATGCTATTTGAAGACGATATCGTGCTTATTGATGAGACCAGGGCTGGGGTTAACGCTAAGTTAGAAGTATGGAGAAACACGTTGGAGTCTAAAGCATTTACGCTAAGTCGAAGTAAGATGGAATACTTGAAGTGTGAGTTTAACACGACAGGAATATGGGATCAAGAAACCGTAAATATGCTCGGACAAGAGGTACCCAAAAAAGATACATTTAGATATCTGGGATCAATATTGCAAAAGGAGGGAGAGATTGATGAGGATGTAAGCCATAGAATCAGAGCAGGTTGGATGAAATGGCGTAGTGCATCGGGATTTTTGTGTGATCACAAAATTCCTCTTAGGTTAAAAGGAAAATTTTATAGAACAGCAGTCAGAACTGCCATGTTATATGGAGCTGAATGTTGACCAGCACAAAGGAAACATGAGCATAAAATGGGAGTAGCGGAAATGAGGATGTTAAGGTGGATGTGTGGTCATACAAGGATGGATAAGATAAGAAATGAAGAGATTCGACGAAAAGTTGGAGTAGAATCGGTGGCGGAAAAGATGAGAGAGCAAAGATTGAGATAATTTGGGCATATTCTCCGAAGACCCTTAGATGCACCGGTACGAACAGAAGTTTGCTATCGAGAGCATAACACGAAGAAAGCAAGAGGTCGGCCGAAACTTACTTGGGGAAAAGTAGTAAAACAAGATTTAATGGAGTGGGAAATAGATTGGCGTACGGTTTATCTTAGAACAGAGTGGAGGGAGGCTATTAGTATTGTGGAGGGGTAGTGTATAGATAAATAGATATATATATATACTTATTTATTTTTACACATTTATCTCTTTTCTCTCCCTTGATTCTGTTTTTATTTTTATGATTCTTTGGGGTTCATCGACTGCCGACCCCAACTAGTTTGGGATAAAGGTGTTGTTAATGTTGATGTTGATGTTGATGTCTTCTTTGAATTGTGGTGGCATGAAAGAATTTGGTGTTTTTATCTCCCCATTGCAGCCACGAAACTCTGGATCTCAACCCCCAATACATTTCTTCTTGTCTCCATAAATCATGAATTCTATCGTTCAACGACTTTATTCTCTCAATTTCATGTTGGATACTAGTGTCGTTTGTGAGGAATTGGAGTTCTGAATTCAACTGAATGATTTGCTTTTGGGCGTTAGAGAATTTTTTCTTGCTCCAGCCATGCAAAGCAACTTTCACCTCTTTTAGGTTGCACAAAAGGCTTTGATTCTGCACCTTTGAGGATGTCCAGGCCTTTCTTACAATGTCCACATACTCTGCATCTTCAACCCAAAAAACCTCATATCTAAACTCCTTCCGATGTTTCACTTTTTTAGCCTCAAAAGACCACGGAATCGGGCTGTAATCTGACCCAATTGCGGGCAATGCGTAAGCTTCTGCATTTGGGAACAAAACCCTCCAATCCATATTGCATAGCACCCGATCCAATCTTTCCTTCACATTGGCTGCTCCTTCTCTATTATTAGCCCAAGGAAACGCACAACCTTTACATTCAAGGTCCATTAAGGAGCAGTGATTGATGAACTCCTGAAAAGCATTCATCCGATAGTATTCAGCCATTCTTCTCCCTACCTTTTCCCAGTGATAAAGGATTTCATTAAAGTCTCCTAAACAAATTCAGGGAAGTGAATTAAGAGAGCTTAGACCTCTCAATTTCTCCCACAATCTCAATCTATCTTGGAAAGTACTTGATGCATGAACAAAAGTGACTCTCGTTAGTGTATTGCATTCTTTATCATCATTAATGATATCAACATACTCATCACAAGAAGACTCCACTGTGACTGATACTTCATCGGTCCACAAAACAGCCATCCCCCCCGCAATTCCTCTGGGATTTACTACAAAACAATGCTGGAAATTTAGCCTACGTTTGAGACGAAACACCACTGGTTGCTGGTTTTTCTTTCCATAAGAAAAACAAGTTTGGGCCTTTCTTGAGTCACTAGGGCTCTCAAAGCTCGAAATGTCAGGGGTGTATCCAACCACTGACAATTCCAACACAATATCTTCATTTTGCAAGCTACAGCGCCGTTGTTTCCGAAAGCAAAGCTTCGTTTTCTTTTTTATCTTTTGCAGGTCCTCCTGAGCAGGTTTACTCACAACTAGAGAAAGAAAGCTTTGACATCTATCACAGAGTTGGACCACAGTGTTCCTAACCTTGTGCGAAGAATGGCCAAACGGTTCTCGTAGTCTTCATTTGCATCCAATCGAGAAACCATTTGGTGAGGAATGTTGGCAAACCGAGGGTGCTAAAAGAAGTGCACATCTCAACATGATTCTCATAATCTTTCTGCCACAGTCGGGCCTGTCATTCGAGTTAGCTACTCCAACCAGCCACGAGTGGTCTACTTTAACTGACAAATGACGCGAAGCAAAGTAGATAGAGCTGTTGCAGTACAGGGAAGAAAGACTGGATTATCATTTCCAAAACCTCTTTTTGCACATTTCTGTATGTGATAATAGGAGTGAAATGATCAACAAAAAAAGGTTCAGGTTCAGGTTCATGTTTGTGTAGCTCAAGTCTAAATCTTCCCGCACTCTCACCTAATTGAAAGACTTACGGTGCTGCGGCAAACATATAAAGTGCGTTTAACAAGTTTTTGGGTAATTCTCCAACAAAAACTTTGAATCTCGCTGCTGGTTCAGTGCGCAAGAGACCAAAGTCAGGGGCGCTTGATACATTAAACAGAAAACTTTTCTTGCATTGCGAAGCCTTCAGCCGGTTTAGAACCAAAAGTGCCGAATTCCTTTACAGATCAGCACGATCAGAAGAAGAAGAGACAAGACGACATCTCTTATCAGACGACCAGAAGAAGACAAGACAAGGCGACAGGTATTGCAAGAAGTTGGTGGGTCTTGAGAATGTTGAACGTTTCTTGCTCCTCTTCTCACAAGTTCGCACTAAACTGAAATAAAAAACGTACTCATTAAAGCCTAAGCTTGGTACCGGCGGTCGCCTAAGCTTGGCACCCGCTGTCGTGCACCATGGTGATGATGGCGGCGGACAGTAGTGGGTGTTGAATATTTGGATTTTTGAATATCTAAAGAGGCGCAAGTTTGGTCTTTGCAACAATAAGATTATGTTAAAAGAGGAATATAAGTGGCATCGAAATGTTAACGCATAAAGATCCACTCCAGTTAGGTACATAATCTCTAGCGAACCCAAACTACAAACATGAACCCAAAATTCGGATCATTATGACTTTCATCTGGCATTCATGTCCCTAGATGTCCCTCCAAAAATTATTCACTCAAAATATGATAGAAATCGTACAGCTACATGATTAACAGTTCATAGAACTATGAAATCGCAATAAAAACATAAAATATGTACCACTTCGTAGTCGTCTACATGATCACAAAGTGGTGAAGCTGAAAAAGAAAAAAAGTAGACAACAAGATCTTCAATCCATCAGGAGACTGAAGCCCGTCCTCTATGCGCCATTCTCCATGGCCATTTGGGAAAGACCCTGGTTCTGCAATAGTTTCTCTACGATGTTCTTCAAGGCCGGTGCACTAGCCGGGCATCGGTGATCCACAAAACACGACCTACCTTCTTCGGCCGCCCTGCAAAGTTGTGGGTCCAGTGGTACCTTACCAAGAAAAGGCACCCCCATCTCCCTGCACATTTTCGCTGCACCACCGCCGCTACTGTCAAACACTTCACTCGAAGCAATTAAATTAAGCAACTCCGGTGCCTTCTCTCTCATGTATTGCAACACCCACTCGGTGATGTCATTCGGTTCGCCCGCTTCTGTGATCTTTGTGAAGCGCAAATCACTCAACGGCTGAGCCAAGCCACTCATGTTTTCCACAACCCCAAGAACCGGAACTCCAACTTTCTTGCAGAAACTGACCTCTTTCCTCACATCGATCAATGAAACCTGTTGCGGGGTTGTGACTATAATTGCACCGTCCAAGCCAGTTGCCTGAAGACATTGAACAATAGAGATGTGCTCATCAGAGGTGCCAGGTGGTGCATCAACCACTAAAACGTCGAGTTCTCCCCAATACACATCCTTCAGGAATTGCTTGATCAGCCCATTCTTACGTGGTCCCCTCCAAATGACAGCTTCATCAGGATTGGGGAGCATGAAGCCAATGGACATGACACCAAGGTTGGACTCGACATACACAGGAGACCACCCAAGGTTGCTCTGGTGGATTTCTTGACCTTCAAGTCCAAGCATCTTGGGGATGCTCGGACCGCAAATGTCTATATCGAGCAGACCAACTTGGAAATCTAAGGCAGCTAATGCGAACGAAAGCTGTGCTGAAATTGTACTTTTACCAACTCCACCCTTGCCTGATAAGACCAGGATCTTATGCTTGACAGTAGCCATTCTTTCAGCTATTGCAACCAAGTCTGGCAGATAAGAAAAATGCACGGTATTTACACAAGAGGTTTCCGGAGGCAATTGCCTCGGTCAAGCCAACCATAGAGGGTCGATGTGAATGCAAAACAAAATTTCTTTGCTTTCAACACGGCAATTAGTAATGGAGTTATCAACATCAACAACACCTTTGTTTTAAACTAATTGGGGTCGGCGGTCGATGAACTCCAAAGATTCATAAAATAAAAGCAAGACTAATTGAGAGAAAAGAGATAAACAAGAACATGGGAATTCTGCCATTCCACAATACCGATAGCCTTCCTCCACTCCATCCTAAGATAAACCATACGCCAATCTATTTCTCACTCCATTAAATCTTGTTTTATTAATTTCCCCCAAGTAAATTTCGGCCAATCTCTTCCTTTTTTCGTGTTATGCTCTTGGTAGTAAAATTCTGTTCTTACCGGAGCATATAGGGTAGTGATGGAGTTGTGAAAAAAAAAAAAAGAAGCGTTTTAAACAATCATAGCATAGAAAAACACGGTCAACTTGAATGCAACCAGTAATTGCATCGCAGAGGAAACAAAGCTCAGAGACAGAACATCCCTCATTTTAAGCAGCCAAATCACACAGCAATCATCTTTTTGCATCACAGCTTCTTTTGGATTCAATATTCTTTTTTGCTTCACCATGACAGTCACATAATCTCAAAAGGAAAATAATTTCCAAGAAAGGACTCTCGATTTCCATTCAAACAAGTATACGAGTCTTAGATTCTGTTTCACGGTCTATCCTGCCATGATTGATGATGACAAAGCTTAAAAAAATGCCCAACAGGCCAATGGCATGAGGCCAAAAGAAAATAACTAGACTGTGACCTAAGTCAACAGATACATGGTTACAGCAACAGAAATGTGTAATAGTAGTATTGTAGGAATCATCATACATTTATCGAATGCCAATAAAAAGTGAAAAAGAGTCTCAATTTGTCCCAACTAAAATGTTTCACATGCCTGTTGAAACAGTTGCTGTGCCTATAGGTTCCCTGCTATGCATGAAGGGCATTCTTGCATTCAAAATGCCTACATTTTGTCCTACGGAAAAATTGTCCTAATCAAGAGCAATCAATACTCACACGAACACAAATTTCAGAGAAACACCTACTCCCTGTCCTCCCTCATCCCAATACGAAGAAGTAGCTTCTATCCCTCTCCTCTTCTTTCTTATGAAGACAAGGGATTAATGAGATTTCAGCAGCTTGACTATGCAGCTATAAAAACATAAAATTTGTTTCTCCAAGGTAATCATCAAACTCCGCAAGAGGACAGCTAAGAAGGGTTGAGCACAGCACATAGTCGCCGAATCACTATGGTGGACACCGCACACAATTTCGCACGGTACAACAACCAATCTGTTTCCAAAGCACACACCTCCCCACTTCAAATACCCTAACACACAACTTTAAACCCCCACGAAAAACGAAAATTTGGTTTTTTTTTGGGTAAACGGAGCAGAAATGCAAAACCAAGAACATGAAACGGTGACAAACTAAAGAGCCATCAAGCTGGAAACCTTGATCAATACAGTCGTCGAAGTTCACCATGAAACGGAGCTACAAGATAAGCAACCTCGACACAATTGATCGAAGAGCGGGAGAAAGAGGACCTGGGTCGGGACCCTTGGGAGCAGTGGCGCAAGCTTGTTGGTTAGGGCAACCTTGGCAAGAATCGGCCTTTCCAGCCGATTCCGACAGAGTGCCTGGGCAATCTGCACAGAACAAACCTCAAAAATCAATCGCCGATCGATCAATCCCCGACCCCTGAAGAAGAATCCGAGGATAGGAAAGAGAGACAAAGAGAGCGAGTTACTTTCGTTCGCGTTCTCAGGGATGTCGCCGTTCTCCATCGCTGCGAAAGAGGCTCCGACCGGGCAATATTGACTCGTAAGAAAGAGAAGATGGCGTTGAAGCACTCAGGCTGCCGCGCCGCGCCGGAGTTTCGACTTTATACGTTTTGCCCACTCTCGATCCGAGTCGGTGTGGCTCTCTGCCCACACGACACCGTTTCTTGAAGAGTCCGTAAAAAAACAGAAATTCGTAGATGAATACGATGACGTAGCCTAGCCTGCTTGCTTCATACCTTTTTGTTTTTGTTTTTTTCTTTCACTTTCCTAATAAAATTTGCAATCCAGTCGGGTTGGCCCGATGCGATACGGGACGAAAATTAAGTAGTAGGCAAAAATGAGACCATTACTTTACAAAAATGTCCGCGCGCTAAATTTGTCTAAAGAATGCGGTGAGGAAGATTGCTAAAGTTGCATGCTGCCCTAACATATACGTTCAGTAAGAATTATTAGGAAACATTGATCAACAGATAAATATGTTCGTTTTTCTCTCTTTTATGATATGAGTTTAAATCATTGCGTTTGCGACGGCTTCTTAGGGCCGTCTCAAGAGTACAAATATGAGTGTTTTCAGCATTTATCGATTTGCGTAGGTCGCAGCAAACTGTTCAAATGCATAGCGCCTTAAAAAAAGGTGTTTGACATTGAACAAATCACCTCTAGTCTGCCGTACTAACTCCGAATATGAACTCCTTCTTTTGTAGTCAAATCCCCTAAAGTTGTTCCTTTTTTTTTTTTTTTGGACAAAGGGGTGTTGGCTTTGAGTACGTAACACTTATGATTAAAAGGATTGCATACTTTCTGAGGATAACAACCTAAAACAAGGTTGCCATTTATACAAAGTAGTCAAAGTTATTGCAAATGGGAGAATGATGACACGATACTAAGTAGAAGCACAATCTTAGTTGTAAAACATGAATATGAGATAACAATATGTGAAAATCTAATCTTCATCTACGCTCAGCCAAGTAATAATCCATAGAAATCTTCATCATGAAGGCCTCAATGAATTGGCGATATCAATGACGAATCGATACTTGACATCTGCTTTTAATAGACGCTCCATGGCAGTGTTCACATAATCCATAGGAATAAGCTCAATATCTGCGACTATGTTGTGTTTCGCAGCAAAATCAAGCATCTCTTGCGTCTCCTTTATCCCTCCAATGCAACTTCCTCCCACCATCTTTCTACCTATAATTGCTCTTATTGGTTAGTGTTTTTGCACATGTGAAACTCATAATGAATCGTCTACATAACTAAAAAAGCATGAAAATTTGATTCTAATCACCAATTGTGAATGTGGTTTTTTTCCCCCAAAAAATTACTATAAAACTCAAAATAATTGCTTAAACTTACCAATAAGAAGTGGGAAAGCAAGTAGCTCAAGGGGCTTCTCCGGTGCACCAACCATGACCAGCTTTCCGTTAGTCTTTAAGAGACCGATCAAAGGCAAAAGAGCATGCACAGCTGAGACCGTGTCAATGATGCCATCCATTGTACCCATAGCAATCTGTAGTTAATAAGAGGAAATAACATCATATTCTGTTAAGATTCCCCATATCACAGAAGAAAATAATATGCCGTGATTGTAACTTACTTCCATCTCTTCTGCGTTACGACTAACCAAGAATGCATCGGCTCCCAAATGGTCCATGGCTTCCTTCTTTTTATTTGGTGAGGTACTAATGACAGTAACTTTAAGGCCCATGGCCTTAGCAAACTTCACAGCCATGTGTCCGAGCCCGCCAAGCCCAACCACCCCTAAATGCATGCCAACCTTATCAAGCCCGTAGTACTTCAATGGACTGTAGACAGTGATCCCAGCACAAAGGAGAGGAGCACCACCATCGAGAGGCAAATTGTCGGGGATTTTAATCACGAAATGCTCATCTGATACCATGATGTCCGAGTAGCCACCATATGTGGTGGTTCCATCGTAGTATTTTGAACCATATGATAAGATCATATTGGGACAATAATTCTCAAGATTGTCTTTGCAATTTGCACAGGAATGACATGATTCGACCATACAGCCAACACCCACTTTGTCTCCGACTTTGAATTTTGTCACTTTGGCGCCCACTTCGGTGACCACACCGACAATCTCATGCCTACATATAATAGCTGATTACCGTGATTATTGGCTCAAACATGCCATTTTTTTTTAAATCTTAAAGGAATCGAAAATGATGACATTTTTGAAAACGCATACCCGGGCACTACAGGATAAGAAGTTATTCCCCATTCATTCTTGACATTGTGGAGATCAGAATGGCATATACCACAATACAACACCTTAAAAGCTACATCCTTTTCCCCGGTGGCCCTATTAAAAAGAAAATCATTAAATTTCGAGAAAAAAAAGGGGTTCCCCTCCGTTGTGTTGTGTGATGCACCATAAATGAGAATCGAAGAAAACGAAAAATCCAAGGCATGTCACCTTCTTGAGAATTTGAAGGGAGAGAGGTGTCCTGAAATGTCTCTGGCTGCCCATCCAAAAGCCTGCACTGGATGTTCATTCTCCGGCGACATTGCCATATCCCTAAGCTTGAACTGCAAGAGAATCGTGCAACCTTTGTGTGTTTTGAGATAGGAAGAGAGTGGTGATGAGATGGGGAGTGAGAAGCGAGGTGCATATATGTAGGGCTTGAGGAGATACCGGGAGAGTCGGTGATGACGCACTCAGTGAGCCAAGGCTTTGAGTGATGACGTACATAGTGAGCAAACTGAACCGGACATTGTGCGTCATCATCTCTTCCCCCAATTGTTTGACCAGTCAAACCATGCACGAAATGCATCCCTCTCTGCTTTGCTAGCAGCCCAAGAAGAGGCAATTAATTAATGGTTTACATGTTGAAAGTTCTGGGCCCTGTCACATGCCATAGTCGGCCACTTTATTATACCCGGCCATAATTATTTTTAACTTATCTATGAATTTAAAATTCCACCCATAATAATTCCAACAAGGTGAAGAAAACGAATTCCAATTCTATAACGAAGATCGTGCGGAAAAACATATGAAACATTGTATCACTCATTGAGATATTATCATGCAATAAAACATATTTTATGCGGATTAAATTTCCTCGAAATGCATCCTTGAGAATGTTTTTGAACGAGAATGATTAACGTTAAGCAAACTAATGTTCCTCTTTTCTTGTGTTATCATCTATTCGAAAAGAGATAACTTCCTTTTAGCAACCTCTGATAACCGCCATGGGCTGGGCGTACATAATGGATAATGGGCATCATGGACAGATTTAATTGGCCCCAATTACTTAATAAATTCCAATAATAGGAATTCCACGAAACCTATAACAAAAAATTGAATTTAGAGCCATCTATATGTTTTTGCTGTGAAAATTGTCTAAAATGGAAATTCGATAACTTTTTTCCAATATCTAACATGAATTTCTAAAAGGCGCTTTTCAATCAGAGTTTACCAAATTTATTCCACAAAAAAAAAGAATAGAGTTCACCAAATAGTATTTCCATTTCACCAACCGAACGGCCATAGCTTTCGAACTTAGGCAGTTGCGGTACCTATAATACCACTTCAAAAAAACCCATTTTGAGTGCAAGCTATAAAAGAACAAAATTCCATTATAAAGAAATTACTTAGTTGATCTTAATTGCTTGATGTAAATATCGATTAGACAGTGAATTTTTTTTACTATTTCGTACTATGTAATCATAAAGCAAAAAGATATTATGTTTATCTATGTGAATATGGCAAGGTATAATCATAATTTTGGTAAAAGAAGAAGAAGCATATTTGACTTATTATATCCCTAATTAATCAGTGAAAGTACAGATTACAAGTACAAAGTTCAAGTATTTGAATGCGTCATGTGTTTTATTCATGTACGTTACATTTTATACTGAAAGAAGGAATATGTCCTTCAATAAGTTCAGCAAATTTGGAACACCGAGCTTTATAAAAAAATAACATATATCCGTGTAATCTATTGACACAAATATTTTTCTAATGGAGATAGATATTATATATATAGTCGTTGAAACCGATTTATTTAGATAGGTTCGAGCTTGCCTTGGATTTTGTATTTTTGTGTTATTTTTAGGGAAAATAAAAATCCTGTTTGGTATTTATCAAGTTGTAAAGTCAAATTCGTATCCTGATGTTCAGCACAAAAAAAAAGGAAAAAAAATGATGGTAATCGTGATTAAAAACATTAGTGAACATACAATCTACACATGACTTTGGTTGGGGGAATATTTCATGAAAAAGGAAAGATACTTTTCAGGAAATTATTTTCAAGAAAATGATTAGTTTTCCTATTTTTCGTGACATATGACTAAATTTTTTTTATCTCATTTGAAAAATCATTTCAATCTCATAATTTTATCTCATGTTAAAAAGAATCAAAATTTTAATTTTTTTTAAATTTTTATTCTTATTTTCCCTTTTTCCTTCAGTGTGATCGGTCGGTGGCGGCCATGCGTGAGCTCAAGCTTGTCTGCCATCATAGGCCTGGCGATCGGCAGAGGAAAGAAAATTAAATACAAAAGAAAAAATATGTAAAAAGTTTAAATACAAAACATAAAATGTAAAAAGGTACTAAATGAAATAAAAATTCAAAAATTCCCGGTGAGTAATTTTGAAAAGTGTTTTCATTTCTTTAGATTTACGAATTTATTTTCCCAATTTTGCGCATGAATTTTCCATTGATAGGTTATAATTTTTTGTTAACTATATAAATCATTTTCGGCAAACCAAATAATTAAAAGTCCGAAAAATCAATTCCTGAAAATTACTTTCACCGAAACAAACGCGACCTTACATGTGAATCAAAGTTTTGGAAGGATTAGCCACTTTCCCATCCCACCCACTCGTTCAATTAAAATTAGGTAACTACATATTAGCATTAGTGGGGCCCCCATCCTTCACATGTATGGTTGTCCCAGAGCCCAAATAATTTACTACAAATAATTAAAGATTTCTTATGACGACCTTCCAAAGAAGCATTCTTCTACACGAGGCAGGTAGGTGGAATGCGTGGGGGCCAAAACATAAAAATAGAAGCCTTCTTTGGCAAGGTCGAACAAAATGTCGTGCATGGTATTTCATCTATATTTCCTACCTTGTCTGTAGTGCGTGGAGATAGCCTGTAGATAAACAACGTAACCCGTAGATAAGAAGCACAATTCCTTTACACAGAGAGGAGGAGGGGAGAAGATCAACCGGCCCAATATTAAAAAAAAAAATCTCAAACTTTGGACTTGTACCAAATATATCCACAACTTTTTTTTTTGTCTCTAAAAAAAACCCTTCAACTTTTATTTTTGTCCAACAATTATTCAGCGGAGATCAAAATATACTTCAAACTGTTTTGACAGGGAAGGTTTGACATAACACGATCACATTTATTCACTTCGGGATAGAATTGAATTACTCGATATACATATATAAATTCTAATGGGAATAACAAGATATTAACGAATTTTCTTCTTATGCTTCAAATCTTTACCGAAATGATGATCACAAGCAAGCTTCGAGGGCTGCGGCTCGTCGTCACGGAAACCAATCGGCATGGTGGTCGTCGGTGGCAAGCTCGAACGACGTCGAGGATTAACAGCGCATAAGGGTGTCGATCCGACGGTTGCAATTGTCTCGAGATGAGGCTACATCATCATCGACGAAGGTCGAGAAACGCTTTGGGTCTCGGCAGAAGCTAGACAATGGAGCCGTCGGGAATTCTGCAAGATAGAAGTGAGTGAGATGGAAAGAGAGCTCGATTGAAAAGGAACCCTAATTGCTAATCTAAAGAGAGAACGTTCTGGAGTTTTTTTTTTCCACGCCAGCGGGAGATGTAACTAAATAACGAGGTGAAAATGTCACCTAAGATTCATTAACGGATTTTATTAACAGTGGTAGATTTGGTAAAAAATAAAAATTGTAGATTTTTTTTTGAAGACAAAAAAAAATGATGAATATATTTAAGACAAACGTCAAAGTTTATGACCCTTACCCGAAAAAAAAACGTCAAAGTTTATGATTTTTTTGGTATTGGGCCAGATCAATCAAAGCCCACAATTCCTCGACAAACGAGCGCGAACAGTGTCGTGTCTGGATCCCATCCGTCCGTCCATCCATCCATCCATCATCCCTTCCCTTTAGCCTCCACCTCCTTTTCCACCACCATCCCTTCCCTTTTGCACTGTGCTTCCTCTCTTTCTCTCTCCGTCTCCTTCTCTCTCCTTCTCTGCGAGACGACCTGCGACACATGGCCTACGACCACGAGGCTGAGTGCCTGACCATCGCCATGGCGGACGACTCCACGGTGGCGGAGCTCCTCCTCCGGATCCGCCGCCTCACGCTCTGAAGCTTGACCGGACCTTGCGTCAGCGGAGGTCTTCCAACTCCGAGCCCGCGCCGAAGGACCCCGGGCGGAAGTAGGGAGGAGGCGAGCCGGCTCGAGCTAGCCCGATGACTCCCCTCTCCTGGAGCGGCGCCACCTCCACCAGCGGGGGCGGCGGAGGAGGAGCAGGCAACGAGGGGTGTAGCGTCCCCGTCGTCAAGTCACCGGAGAAGGCAAGATCTAAGGTGGGTACTGTAATCGTACTGTGCTTGTGCACTTTCTTTTTCGACGTCGTTTTGCTCTGTCAGCCACGTCAAACACCTGCTGACCGTGGCGTCACCCAAATCCAACGGTGGAGATTAGTGGGGGAGCAAGAGTCGACGTCCCGATGACTATAAAGCGGATTCGACCGTTGGGCTCCTTGTCAACTCTCTTCAATCTCTCTCTCCCCACGAAAAACCCTTTCCTCTCCGTGGCTCTCCTCTCCCTAGATTCGCTTTAAACGAAACCCTTCCTGAAAGATATTTGGAAAATCCATCGTGAGTGGGTAAGCGCCGGAGAACAGAAATCGCCAAGATCGCCGATCCGGCCGCGCGGCTTGTGACGTACTCGAAGAGGCGTCAGGGGCTCTTCAAAAAGGCGTCCGAGCTCTCCATCCTCTGCGGTGTTCATATCGCCGTCATTGTGTTCTCCCCCGCCGGCAAGCTCTGTTCCTTCGGCTCTCCCTCCGCGGAAGAGGTGATCTCGGAGTACATTCGCGGCCATGGCGACGTGGTGCCGCCCACGGATCAGACCCGGTGGGAGGATTGGCTTGAGAAGGGTTTAGATTCCTGCGTGACGGAGGAGGACTTGGAGTCCGTGATTGCCAAATTCGAGACCCTTCGTGAGTTTTTACTCATAAAGATGGAAGATTTGAAGAAGAATTCATCCGTCACGTTTGGTGCTGGTGGAGATTCTGTATCTGGGTTTGGGTCTAATGCTGAAAATCTGACTGATGAAGAGTTGGACTTGATTTTCGAGAGTTTCAAAGCCCGATGCCCGGCTCTCTTTGAAGATGGCCCCTGCGATGGGGATGGACAGGCTTTCTTGGCTTCGCCGGAGGAGTCGGTCGCCGGCAGTGGAAGTTGGGCAGTGGACTCCTCGCCCACTTATCAAAGATCGCAAGTTGGCATTCAAACAGAAGACAGTGTGAGTCCCGTCTCGATGAATCACGTTTCTGATCTATAGCTTTTTGTTTAGCATTCTGAAATGGGTATCTCTCTATTGCTACTATTGGCTGATTTTATTTGTAAAAAAGAAAGTTCTTGGGGAAACATCTTTCGCGTTTTAGCCATAGTCAGTGTCCATCGCAGATATGATTGTGTCGTGGTACCTCTGACTTGGGGAAACATTTTACTGGATGATACGGATTTGCAAATTGATTGCTTCTTTGTGCTATTAATTCTGCTGTCAGATTTGTGGTTTTTTGTCAACTGTTTCACGAAAGAGAAGGTAAAGATTATAGCAATCTGGATTTTCTGTTGCAAATTGCCAATTCAGAGACTTTGTGCCCGAGCTTATGGTCATCTTTCGCGTTTTAGCCGTAGTCAGTGTCGGTCACAGATATGATTGTGTCGTGGTACCTCTGCCTTGGGAAAACATTTTATTGACCGATACGGATTTGCAAATTGATTGCGTCTTTGTTCTATCAATTCTGCTGTCAGATTTGTGGTTTTTTGTCTACTGTTTCATGAATGAGAAGGTAAAGGATACAGCAATCTGGATTCGCAAAGATTAGCTTGATCGTGAAGGTTTTAAGAGCAGCATCTAGATATAAAATCTTGTGCTCATTGCCGTGATGAAATGCTTGATATCACGACTCGATAACAACTAATTTGCTCAAAGAATGCAAAATCAGGACGTGATACTTTGATTGTGGTCAATTCTTGAGAATTTCAATCTTGTGGTTGGGAACTGATGAATATAGACTTAGGGTGTTATTTTCTTAGTTTTGTATCATCTGAGAATTGCATTACCCAGGTTCGTGAACTGGTTTTAAGGTGGCCACACTGGAAAAATGTTCCCTTGGTGGTTGGTTCGCCGTAGTTCCTCATTCTCACTCTTCGTGTTTGGGAATGCTAAAAATTTGCTCCAAGCATTCAGTAGCTTTCACTAGCTTTTATCTGCTATTCTTCGCCAGATAATACTAGATGATCCTGAGATTGCCTGACATTATTTCACAAGTTTTATGCCACCCTGTTCACAGATGGTCGTCCGATTCGCCCGATCACAGCTTCTCGTCGGAGATCACAGGTGATGATGGGAGTAATCTGTTGGAAACCTGTGATTCAAGTGAGCTAGGCAATTCCAAGATTGGTTTTCTTGAAGCAAACCTTTCGGCAAACCTTCTCACAACGGCTCAAGCAGAGGTCTTAAAGCCGTTCGATGTGAACCCCCACACGGTGAAGCTTTTAGGTGGAGCAATGAGTCAAGTGGATGGGCTTCGTAATCCACCTGGAAATAAAACTTACTCGGGCGGCTTCCTTGAATATCCTACGTTTCTTTTTTGTCCTCCTCATGTGGATTCTTGCAATGTCACTGTTTTCTACTTCATTGCTGAATCTCAAAGCATGTCCTTTGGCCCTTTACCGGCTTAAGGAGAAAACTGTAGGGTCGATCCCATTGCTGCTCTTCTCTAAAGATGGTCAAACACTTGTTCGATATAGATTTGTCATGGGAACATGGATGGACACAGCTTTGAATGGGAAAAGTTCAAAAAAGGGTCTGAACTCTCTTTATTTTTTCAAAAAAGGGCCTATAGTAGGCATTGACTCAAAGAAGGGCTCAAATGCCCAACATTGTTCCAATGAAGGGCCTAAGGTCCCCGGCTACTGTTTCTGCATCTGGAACTCCTCTTCCTCCGACATTATGTAATTGCCACCACAGCTGTTGAGGGGCTCTAGAGAGCTAGAAGGGGTCGCCGGAGCATCCCGGGCACCCTGGCCGGCTGGAGGGCGCTGATCGGAGGTGGGAGCGCTTGTCGGCGATTGGATAGGCACATGGGGCTCGTTGGATCAAGTCGAGTTGTGGTTGTGGCGCTGATTGAAGGTGGGAGCGCTTGTCGAAGGATTATTGCGGTCTTCGGGCCGCGAGACACCCCTCGTTATTTCCCCCATACAGCCTCATGCATCTGAAATTCTCCCACTTGGAAAATCCAAATCAAGCTCTTGCCGTTACGTTCGATCCCTCCTGGGCGATCAACATGCTTCCCATCTCTGGGCCATCTTGCTCGGGCTCACCATTTTCTCCTCTCAATCTGCGTAGAATTTGATAAGATTGCAACTTTGACTCGTCGGCTGTGGTTGGCTTATGCCAAAGAACTCTCCCCGTGCTTTCTCTCTCTAGAATCGCTAGCTTCCTGTAATCCGTCGATCGCTTTTCCCTCACTGTTATGCACAAGTTTCCGTTTCTCTCTCTCTCCTCTATAGGATTCTGGAGGAGTCAAGAGTCGAGACAGAGGATTTGGGAGGGAAAACTTAGCGACGCTGTGTTTGTGCGCCTGTACACGACGGAAGGTTGGATTTTTCCGCCGCTGCCGCCGTCACCATCGCCCCCTAGCTTGGTCGCAGTGCCCCGTGCTGCCACCGCCCAGTTGCGCATTGTCGCTCGGTTGCTTACGGCCACTCCTTGCCTCGACGAAGTCAGAGAAGCAAAGAAGACAGTGGTGGTTTTGATTTTTGTTACAGTATTGTCTTACTTCGACTCATTTTTTTTTGGACAACATTGCCCTTACTTAACAGCCGGAACAGTACATACTTGCTCGCTGGTGACCTTAGGCTTTTCATTGGAACAAAGTTGGGCACTGAGGCCCTTCTTTGAGTCAATTCCCACTATAGGCCCTTTCTTGAAAAAATGAAGAGAGTGTAGGGCCTTTTTTGAAATTTTCCCGCTTTGAATTGAACTGATTGATCAGTTCGTCATGCTTTTCGCCATTGAATACAGCCATCAATTACGGACTTATCTTACTTGTACGATTATCCTCTAAGGGTAATGAATGTTGGTATGCATCCTATGTCTTGATTCTTGATCAGGAACTTATCGGCTCCATGTGTTTACACAGAGACATCTGAGCTCGGAAACACCGAGGCGTGGCCAGTTTTGAAATCGTCTCAGCTGGGTTCATTCATCAATCCAATGCCGAACACATATAAGAGGGAAGTGCCATTCGATGGTCATATCGACGCGCATATAGAGTTAGTTCTCATCTGCTGTGCCCTGTGCCTTCTCCATATTTCACGAGTAACTAAAGATAAAAGCCCTAAGGAATTTATTTGCCAGTTTTGGCAAATTGTCGTGTGCTGCTACACAAGCTCCTCTGTTCTACCATGAGCTTTCGGTTTATATTGTGGCCCGTGGGGTTGCAAATCAATAATGTAAGTGTTCAGACTTTGAACTGGTCCTCTTTGTCTTTGTTTAATCTAAGCTGGTCTTCCGGTGAATGTAGATAACTAGTGCTCACTGTTTGAACATGTCAAGTTACGCTCCTGAACCAAAATTTTCAGTGCTCTTGGAACTAGGCGTCCCGGACCCCCGTCAGGATCCAAGAATCGCGGGGGCGGGGGCGGGGGCTGGTCGGGGGCAGGTTAATGCCCCCATGAAGCCGATGAAGGAAAGCCCATGAAGCCGATGGTTCCTGACTCACTCTTCTAATTGAGAGACGAGTTAAGGAATTTCATCCCAATCCCATGTAGATGGAATTTCATTTGCTTAAATTCGAGTCGGGGAAACCGGTTCGAATTCGAGAGATGTTCTAACAAAATCCATTCGAGTGCATAAGTGGGGGGTCCCCCTCTTCCCGGTCCAATACATATAAGAGAGTCGAAAATTCGAGTTAATGGCCAATCGATGACCAAATTCTTTTTCCTCTTCTTAGGGGCTTTGATCTGTACATCAACGCAATCCTGACTTGAACATATTCCCACAACAACCACATCTAGCTAACATATCCCTAACAAAAGATTAGTCTATAATTTTTTTTTGGTAAAGGGTTAGTCCATAAAAATTAATCTACAGATAATCCAACTAAATTGGGCAATGTCCCTTGAATTCCCAGCCACGAATGAACGAGGAGTCATCTGAGAGAGAGAGAGAGAGAGAGAGAGTCGTAGCTATCTGAGTTTGAGTCCGAGTCGGTGTCGTAGTTTAAAAAGGCAGAGATCAATTATAATAGGTTCGAGCAAATGACGTCTACCAGTTGCAGTGTTCACCGGTTTTTAGGATACATAATCTCTAGCGAACCCAAACTACAATCATGAACCCAAAATTCGGGTCATGTATGGCTTTCATCTGGCATTCACGTCCTCAGATGCCCCTCCAAAAATTATTCACTCAAAAAATGATCGAAATCGTACAGCCACATGATTCAGAAGGCTATGAAATCGCAATAAAAACATAAAATATGTACTACTTCGTAGTCGTCTACATGATCACAAAGCGGTGAAGCTGAAAAAGAAAAGGAAAAAAAAGGCATACAACAAGATCTTCCATCCATCAAGAGAATGAAGCCCGTCCTCTATGAGCCATTCTCCATGGACATTTGGGAAAGACCCTGGTTCTGCAACAGTTTCTCTATGATGTTCTCCAAGGCCGGTGCACTAGCCGTGCATTGATGATCCACAAAACACGACCCACATTCGGCTGCCCTGCAAAGTTGTGGGTGCAGCCATACCTTACCAAGATAAGGCGCCCCCATCTCCCTGCACATTTTCGCTGCACCACCGGCGCTACCGTCAAACACGTCACTCGAAGCAATTAAATTCAGCAACTCCAGTTCCTTCTCTCTCATGTATTGCAACACCCACTTGGTGATGTCATTCGCTTCGCCCGCTTCTGTGATCTTTGTGAAGCGGAAATCACTCAACGCCTGAGCCAAGCCGCTCATGTTTTCCACAACCCCAAGAACCGGTACTCTAACTTTCTTGCAGAAACTGACCTCTTTCCTCACATCAATCAATGAAACCTGTTGCGGGGTTGTGACTATAATTGCACCGTCCAAGCCAGTTGCCTGAAGACATTGAACAATAGAGATGTGCTCATCAGAGGTGCCAGGTGGTGCATCAACCACTAAAACGTCGAGTTCTCCCCAGTACACATCCTTCAGGAATTGCTTGATCAGCCCATCTTACGTGGCCCGCTCCAAATGACAGCTTCATCAGGATTGGGGAGCATGAAGCTAATGGACAAGACATCAAGGTTGGACTCGACATACACAGGAGACCACCCAAGGTTGCTCTGGTGGATTTCTTGCTCTTCAAGTCCAAGCATCTTGGGGATGCTCGGACTGCAGATGTCTATATCAAGCAGACCAACCTGGAGATCTAAGGCAGCTAATGCGAACGAAAGCTGTGCTGAATTTGTACTTTTACCAACTTCACCCTTGCCTTGATAAGACCAGGATCTTATGCTTGACAGTAGCCATTCTTTCAGCTATTGCAACCAAGTCTGGCAGGTATGAAAAATGCAAGGTATTTACACAATAGGTTTCTGGAGGCCAATGCCTTGGTCAAGCCAACCATAGAGGGTCAATATGAATGCAAAACAAAATTTCTTTACTTTCAACACGGCGATTGGTGACGAAGTTGTGAAAGAAAAAAAAAGCATTTTAAACAATCATAGCATAGAAAAACACGGTCAACTTGAATGTAACCAGTAATCGCATCGCAGAGGAAACAAAGCTCAGAGACAGAACATCCCTCATTTTGATCAGTCAAATCACACAGCAATCATCTTTTTGCATCACAGCTTCTTTTGGATTCAATATTCTTTTTTGCTTCACCGTGACAGTCAAATAATCTCAAAAGGAAAATAATTTCCAAGAAGAGACTCTCGATTTCCATTCAAACAAGTATACGAGTCTTAGATTCTGTTTCATGGTCTATCCCCATGATTGACAATGAAAGAGTTTAAAAAATGCCCAATGGGCCAATGACATGAGCTTTCCCAGTTGCAATCTCCATACATTGGCTAACATATATTTGGGATTTGCCCAAGGTCCCGGGTTGAGGTCAAAAGAGAAGAACTAGACCATGACCAAAGTCAACAGATACATGGTTACAGCAACAGAAATGTGTAATAGCAGTATTGTTGGAATCATCGTACAATTATCGAATGCCCATAGAAAGTGAAAAAGACTCAATTTGTCCAACTGAAATGTTTCACATGCCCGTTGAAAAGGTGCTGTGCCTAAGTTCCCTGCTATGCATGAAGGACATTCTTGAATTCAAGATGCCTACATTTCGTCCTAAGGAAAAATTGTTCTAATCAAGAGCAATCAATACTCACACGAACACAAATTTCCCACTACTTAACATATGTCAGGAAAACACCTGCTCCCTGTCCTCCCTCATCCCAATACGAAGAAGTAGCTTCTATCCCTCTCCTCTTCTTTTCCGTGAAGACAAGGGATTAATGGAATTTCAACAGCTTGACTATGCAGCTATAAAAACATAAAATTTGTTTCTCCAAGATAATCATCAAACTCCGCAAGAGAGGCAGTTAAGAAGGGGTTGAGCACAGCACATAGTCGCCGAATCACAATGGTGGACACCGTCCACAATTTCGCACAGTACGACAACCAATCTGTTTCCAAAGCACACACCTCCCCACTTCAAGTACCCTAACACACAACTTTTAACCCCCACGAAGAACGAAAAATTGCGTTTTTTTTTTTTGTTGTAAACGGAGCAGAAATGCAAAACCAAGAACGCAAAACGGTCACAAACTGAAGAGCCATCAAGCTAGAAACTTGCTCAATACAGTCGTCGAAGTTCACCATCAAACGGAGCTCCAAGATAAACAACCTCGACACAATTGATCGAAGAAGGGAGAAAGAGAGAACACCTGGGTCGGGACCCTTAGGAGCAGTGGCGCAAGCTTGTTGGTTAGGGCAACCTTGGCAAGAATCGGCCTTTCCAGCCGATTCCGACAGAGTGCCTGGGCAATCTGCACAGAACAAACCTCAAAAATCAATCGCCGATCGATCGATCAATCACCGACTCCTGAAGAAGAATCCGGGGATAGGAAAGAGAGACAAAGAGAGCGAGTTACTTTCGTTCGCGTTCTCAGGGATGTCGCCGTTCTCCATCGCTGCGAAAGAGGCTCCGACCGGGCAATATTGACTCGTTAGAAAGAGAAGATGGCGTTGAAGCACTCAGGCCGCCGCGCGGCGCGTCAGAGTTTCGACTTTATACGTTTTGCCCACTCTCGATCCGAGTCGGTGTGGCTCTCTGCCCACACGACACCGTTTCTTGAAGAGCCCGTAAAAAAACGGAAATTCGTAGATGAATACCATGACGTAGCCTAGCCTGCTTGCTTTATACCATTTTGTTTTTCTTTTTTGCTTTCGCTTTCTCTTTCCTATACAGTAGACGAAAAACAGATTATTACTTTATAAAAATGTGCGGACGATAAATTTGTCTAAAGAATGTCGTGAGAAAGATTGCTAAAGTTGCATGCCGCTCTAACATGTACGTTCAGCAAGAATTGCTAGGAAAAGTTGCTCAATCGATAAATATGTTGGTTCTTATCGCTCACGAGATGAGTTCAAATTATTAATGTTTGCGCCAGTTTCTTAAGGCCATCCCAAAAGTACATGTATGAGTGTTTCCAGCATTTATTGATTTGCGTAGGACTCGTCATAACGAATTGCTCAAATACAAAGCGCCCTCGAGAATGGCGTTTTACATTGAGCAAACCACCTCTTGGTTGTGGTACTAACGTTGAACATGATACCTTGCTTTCAAATCTGAAATTGTTGACAAAGGAGTATTGGCTTTTAAGTACGTTTATTTACAGACAAGACATAAAAGGGAACTCTTTATGATTAAATGGATTGCATACTTTTTTAGGATAACAACCTAAAACAAGGTTGCCATTTATACAAAGTAGTCAAAGTTATTGCAAAAGGGAGAATGATCGATGATCTGAGAGCTCTTGCTAAGTACACACGGGGTTTTAGTGGTGCTGATATCACAGAAATATGTCAGCGTGCGTGCAAATATGGCATCAGAGAGAAGATGGAGAAAGTATGGTACCTCTCTCACTTGATGTTTTACTATCTCTCTCTCCCTCCCCCACCCCCTTTTGACGACATTAGTTACGGTGCACGTGGCACGTTAAATAATAATAATAATTTAGGATTGAATCAACAAACTTAAAAAGTTTAGAACTGAATTAGTAAAATTGTGAAATGTTTAGGACCGTTTTTGACAATTTTTCTCTTTCTTTTTAAAATGATTAATATCACAAAAACAATAACTCTCTCTTCCCCCGTTTTTTTAAAAAAAAAAGGAAAATAAAAATCCTTTGTTGGTCGGAAGAAAATAAGAGTTCAAGAAATCCAAACGGATAAAGGAAATCAGCTGTGGTGGTGGCCTTCCACAATCATGTCGCGTCGAAACCGTTGAATGCGTTAATAGACATTTACAACCAAACGACCATAGCTTAATTTGAACTTGGGGGAGTTACGGTACCACTTCAAGTAAAAGATAGTTTCCGGGAAATTATTTTTTAGGAAAATGGTTAATTTTCCTTTTTTTTTTGTTATATATGACCTGAAATATTTTTTAATCTCATTTCGAAAATCATTTCAATCTCATATTTTTAACTCATGTTAAAAAATCAAAATTTTAACTTCTCTTTTTAAATTTTTTATCCTTTTTTTTTATCCACTGTGATCGGCCTGTGGTGGCCATGCGTGAGCTCAAGCTTGCTAGCCATCATAGGCCCGGTGATCGGCAGAGAAAAGAAAATTAAATAAAAAAGAAGAAATATATTAAAAAGTTTAAATACAAAACATATAATGTAAAAAAAAAACCAAATGAAATAAAAAATAAAAATTCAAAAACTTCCAATGAGTAATTTTGAAAAGTGTTTTCATTTCTTTAGATTTACGAATTTACTTTCCCAATTTTGTGCATGAATTTTTCGTTGATAGAATATTATTTTTCGTTGACTATATAAGTCATTTTCGGCAAACCAAATAATTGAAAGTCCGAAAAATCAATGTCGGAAAAGTACTTTCACTGAAACAAACGCGCCCTTACATGTGGATCAAAGTTCGCATATTGTGATTTCCACGTGCAATAATTATTCCATTCCCTTAATTTTTGGTTGTATGCTTTATTGTAGACATAGCTGTGGGATGGATTTACGTGAATCCAGATTGGTGTCTGGGTCTGAGTCGTAAAATGGGTCGTTCTTTATAGATGACATTGGATGAACCCATATACAATCCTATTTAAACCAAGTTAGTGCTGGATTGACCCATTAACATTCCTAATAAATCAGATTAATGCTTTTTTACCCTATTTTTCCTTCCAAAGTAATTTACTTTTTCGGGAGCAAATACTTATGGAAAATATCTTTGACAAGTGAATAAATTGAAAATTTGTGTAATGGTTGGTTAACGAATTTATGATAGTTTTTAAATAACCGCATGATTAATTTGCTCGATATATCATAACAACATATTGATAAAAAAGAATTGGTAATCTTTTAAAATGACTATGATTAAATAGATTCTCGAATCCAAGGAAAGAATGTTTAGAAATCATAACAAGCGAACCACATAAGAGTATCATACAAGGAAAACACTGTATAGTGTTTTCTAAACATTCTTTCTCTAATAAAGAAAAAAAATTGCTAATAAAACTCCGACATCTAGCACAATGATATCGAAGTTTGGTGTCACGCCCCGAACTCGGCGAGCACGCGAACATACCACCAGGCCGTTCTTCTTATAGTATGTTACCCAGGATCTAACGACCAACAACAAACGCAACTTCTACATGAGATGCATGCGGAAACGTGAAACAACTCCTTAAAAAAAAAACAACATAAGATGACTTAGGGCAAGATGATACACCTTTCATAAACGTCGACCATGTTACAGAGGTTACAATTCTAAATCCCCAAGTTTCATCATTACAACCTTAAGGTCACAAAATAATTCATCTTAATTTTCTCCAACGACTTCCTCAAATGCCAACCCATGGCAAATTCAGGTTTCCACCGCCTGAGATTTGAAAAATGTTATCCCACGCGGGGTTAGATATATAATCTCAGTTAGACAAACCTAACCCTAAACTAGGCTGTCAGTACCTCTAGACACTTTTGAAAAACGGGTATTTTAGAATAAAATCTTTGGCATGGTAAAATAGGATACTTGTCAAAACTTGGCATTTCAGTACTTTAAATTGACTCGACTCAGCCACAAATCATGGCAAAAATCCGAGCTTCGTACAATGGTAGAATTTTCAATCAAAAGCAAGCGCTCAACGTTATCTCAGAAACATGAGAATATTTCGAATTCCATTTCATGAATTTCCAGAAAATATATACTTTTCTATCAGGCCCTTCCAGGGCCATTTTTAACTCATGAGGCAAACTTAAAACTCGTGAGGTAAACCTCCATACTTGAGGTAAATCATCAAAATATGAGGAATATTCAATTTCTCAAAAATCATTCTTGATTTATCCGGAAAATAGATTTTTTCATATCCGCCCATCTTGGGTCGCCCACTTTATGGCTACGAGATGATTTGGTCTCTATATGACCCGTCGGTCCATATGAGACTCTCGCGTCCGGACCTAAAGATGATTCATTCACCATACGACTCTCGACGCCCATTTTCAATTGAGATGAATCGTGTTAGTATGGGCTCTCTAGCCGCACGATCTCGTCAGGTCAAATAGGAGTAACTCTCTCCCAATACGTTGGTCAAATAAAATTTCTCGATGATCCCACGCGCTAGTGTATATATCATTTCCTTGACGATCTTTATATTATCAAAAAATCATATAAAGATCGTCGTTGGTAACCTCTGGTCACGCCGCCATGCGGCGCCACTCGCCGGTGGCAACCGAGCGCGTGGCCGCCATGCGCCCCACGCGTTACACAAGCTAGTCCGAGCCCCATAAGTGCGGGGCACGTAGGGGCTGATGTCAGCATGACGTCATCTTAGCCCGGGCAGAACTGACCCTATTCCGTTGACTCGACCCGATCTGTTGACTCGATCCGGATAGTTGACGTTGACTCGGACCGTTCGTTTGGATCGGTCATTGATCGATTCGATCAAACCGCCTCGACCCGGTTCACTAAACCGATTCAGGGATAGCGATCGGACCGGTTTAAAGACTGGCTGAGACACTGAACGCGTGCGTTGCACGTGTCAACACGTGGTCCTCACACGCCGAAAATTCTGGTGGCGCGTGAAGTCGCGTGTGTGATCCGATGTGGAAGTTTCAGGTATTGGCGTGTTCATATGCTCATGCTCTATAATGTGGTATATTTATTTTACATGTTTGGCATTTTATTGATGGAAAATACTAGTGGAACTCTAAATATGTGTATATTTTGGAGTATTTTTTTCTGCATATTTTCAAGTATTTCTCTATGATTTTATGAAATACAAGTGCAAAACTCACATGTAAATACCACATATGGATATGTGGAGCATGATTTATCAGTTACATGTTTATGGTTTGACATGAATATTGAGGTACCAATGAAAATTAACGATACGTGTAACTTTGGGATGATTGCCCCTAATTTCTAAAATTGCATGCATACGGTAGATGTGAAATATAAAATTGTATCCCAATTTCAGATAAATTCAGTTGGGTTGTAACCTCCAAAGCGGCACACTTGGTTGAGTTTAGTAAAGAACATGTTTTATTATATTGGGATGTCTCATGTTTTAAGCGTACTTATACTCCCAAATGAGGTGATTGCGCATTAATGCATGGAGGGTTACATGTACAATATATGGTTGATAATTGATTAGTCTAAGTGCTGTCATACGCCCAAAAGTGGTAATTAACAAAGATTGAAATAAATTCTCATGGCCACTGTAATGTAGGGAGTGTATAACTGCATGTCATGTTTTCTGCCCAAATGTGATTATATGATGATGTATGTATCTCTCGGAGTGAAACTTCTCGTTATGCTAATTAAAAATATTGGTTATTTTTCCAATCACTTTTTGTGTGAACGGCAACTCCACTTCTATTGAGATTCTTACTGGTAGTAATTTTAAGAAATGGAGAGATGATTTTCTGTTTGGTATGGAACTGACGAATGTTCATATTGCTCTTAATGAAGATAGGCCAACAGCTCTTACTGACGATAGTACAGATGCCCAAAAGACACTTTTTGCTGCTTGGGAAAAGAGTAAGATGATTTGTTTACTGTTAATGAACTGGTCCATGTAGGAACATCTTAGAAGTGATTTTGTTGTTGACATCACTGCTAGACAAATTATGGAAGCTTTGATGGCTAGAAATTGCGACTCTCCTAATGCTGAGGTTGGGACACGTACGTTAGGATTATTCAGTTTGAAGTATGATGGTTCTACTGGTGCTAGGGACTATGTCATGAAGATGGTAGATCTGCAATCAAAGCTCAAGGGGCTTAATGTTCCAATTCTTGATACTTGTATCATATATCTTGCGCTTAATTCTCTTGCGCTTGAGTTTGGTATTATCCAAACACAATATAACACCGCTGATCAGGCATGGACAATTAACGACTTGATTGCAAGGGTAGTATCAGAAGAGACCAAGCTGAAGAAAAGTGACGCTCATATGGTTATGTATACTGCTTCTAGTTATGGTGCAAAGAAAGGCAAGGGCAACAAGAATCGTAAAGGAACTCATTCATTTGCTGGTCAGCATAACAACTTGGGTCCAAAGAAACTGACCTTTAAAAGTGACGGTAATGCTGGTAAAGATAATCTTTGTTTTTTCTGTAAGAAGGGAGGGCACGTAAAGAAAGACAACGCTAAATATAAGAATTGGTTATTTAAGAGCGAGCCTAAAGGTAATGGTTCTTTGGCATTGGTTTGTGAATCTAATTTATCAGAAGCCCCATCTTGTTCATGGTGGCTAGATAGCGGTGCAATTAACCATATTGCGTTTACCATACATGGATTAAATCGGAGGAAGCCAAATAAGAATGAATCAAAGCTCACTGTCGGAAACAACAATAAAGCTGATGTCGAGTTCGTGGGAGATGTCATCTTAATTCTAGATTCTAGTTTTAATTTGATGTTAAAGAATACATATTATGTACCTTCTTTTAGATGAAATTTAATTTTCATATCAAGTTTGGACATGTGTGGTTACTTTTTTGAGATTTCAAACTCTACAATTTCTATTTCTTTTAATTCAAATAAAATTGGAAATTGCATTATGTCCAATGAATTGAACAGATTATATTTGTCTCCTAACGAAATATACGTCGCTTATACAGCTGACAATGTTATTTCCAAAAGGCCTCTATCTAAGGGACAATCCTACACAATATGGCACAAACGTCTTGGCCACATCTCTAAAGAAAGAGTGAAAAGACTGATAAAGACTTTCATTCTATCAACTGTTATAAGTGACCTAGACACATACATAAACTGTTGTAGAGGTTAGATGACCAGAATAAAGAAGAAAACTGCAGTCCGTAGTTCTCATTTATTAGAGAACATCCATATAGATATAAGTGGACCCTATACAGCAACGTTATGTAGAAATTTTTATTTCATCACATTTATAGATGATTATTCCCGATATGGTTATCTGTACTTGATTAATGAAAAGTCTAAATCTCTCGATAAGTTCAAATTTTTTCGACTGAAGTCGAGAAACAGCAAGGGAAGGTTATAAAAATTGTCAGATCTAACCGTGGTGGTGAGTACTATGGTCGACATGGCGATGCTGAACAGCTTAAGGGGCCATTCGCCAAGTACTTGGAGGATTCTAGAATTGTGGCTTGGTTTACTATGCTCAGTAGTCCTGAACAGAATGATATAGCTGAAAGGCGTAATCGTACTCTTATGGATATGGTGAGGAGTATGATTAGCAGATCTAATTTACCTGATTTTTTATGGGGTGAGACCTTAAAAACGGCGTTTTATAAATTGAATCGTGTTCCTACTAAATCTACGTCACTTACTCTTTTTAAATTGTGGACTGGACGAAAGCCAAACTTGAATCATTTGAAGGTTTGGGGATGCCCTACAGAAGTAAAATTATATAATCCAACTTTGAGCAAGTTGGACTCCAAAACTACTCGTTGTTATTTTGTGTCTTATCCAGACCATTCAAAGGGATTTCGATTTTATAACCCAATGGAGGAATGAGAATTGTGGATTCACAGACAACAAAATTTCTTAAGGTTGATGTGGCAAAAAAGGGTAATTGCTCATAGAATGTTGAGGATAACAGCACGGTGAGTACTCCTATGTCGTTTTCTATACCTATATAGACAATTGTGGAAGTACCAGTACCACAGATTGAACCTGTTGAGGCTCAGGAGCCTGTTATTGAAGCAGTTCCTAATGAAGTTCCTCAAACCTCTCAAGAACAAAATGAGATAGAAGATGCTCCTCTAAGGAGATCTGTTAAGCAGAAACGATCACCTATATCACCGGAATATATAGTCTATCTCGGAAAACATGATTATGATATAGGTTGTGTTGTTGATCCAATGACTTATACAGAAGCTATTTCTTGTCCTCAATCTGATTTATGGTTAGATGCAATGAAAGATGAGATGTTGTCTATGAACCATAATGATGTTTGGGAAATTGTTGAATTACCTGAAGGCTATAAACTTGTTGGTTGTAAATGGGTTTTTAAGACCAAAAAAGACTCCGCAGGAAAGATTGAAAAATTTAAAGCTAGACTAGTAGCTAAGGGATTTAATCAAAGAGAAAGAATAGAGTATGAGTCAACTTTTTCTCCAATTTCTTCTAAAGACACTTTTAGAGTAATTATGGCTTTAGTATCTCATTTTGATATGGAGTTTCATCAAATGAATGTTAAAACTGCTTTTCTGAATGGAGATCTAGATGAATAAGTTTTTATGACACAACCAAAAGTTTTTGCAATAGATGGCATAGGTAATCTGGTTTTTGGATTAAAAAATATCTATGTATGGTTTGAAACAAGTTTCTAGACAGTGGGTACTTGAAATTTCATAGTGTTGTTACTTCTTTTGGTTTTGTTGAGAACAAGCGAGATCAATGTATATACTACAAGATCAGCAGGAGAAAATTTATTTTTCTTGTTTTTTATGTTGATGACATCTTGCTTGCTAGTAGCGATATTACATTGATACATGAGATAAAAAGGATGTTGTCACAAAATTTTGATATGAAAGATCTTAGTGAAGTTTCTTTTGTCCTTGGTATAGAGATCCATAGGGATCGTTCTCGCCGCATATTAGGCTTTTCTTAGAGGGCTTACATTGATCGTATTTTGAAAAGATTCAATATGCAATAGTGCAAGTCAGGGATTGCTCTAGTCTGCAAAGGTGATAAATTAAGTCTTTCACAATGCCCCCATTCAGATATTGAGAAAGCACAAATGAGAATATACCTTATGCTAGTGCACTTGGTAGTGTCATGTATGCTCAAGTTTGTACTAGGCCAGATATTACTTTTGCAACGAGACTTTTAGGCAAGTATCAATTAAATCCAAGATACGATCACTGGATTGTTGTCAAGAAGGTTTTGAGGTATTTAAAAAGAACTAAAGACAATATATTGATTTATAAATGTGTTCAGAACTTGCAGCTAATGGGGTCTTCAGATTCAGATTATGCTGGTTGTCAGGATGACAAGAAGTCGACAACATGGTTTATCTTTACGCTAGCGGGTGGTGCAGTATCATGGAAAAGCGAGAAACAGAAAATGGTATCATACTCTACTATGCAAGCGAAGTTCATAGCATGCTTTACAGCCGCTACTCAGGTTATTTGGCTCCGAAATCTCATTAGGGATTTGACCGTGTTTGATTTTGTTAATAGACCCATACAATTATATTGTGACAATAGCTCTATTGTGTTGTTCATTAACAACAACATAGGTCTCAAAGAGTCTAAGTATATGGAAGTCAAGTTTTTTACCATAAAAGAATCTGTGCAGAATGGTGACGTTGCAGTAGAGCATATAACTACAGATGATATGATTGCTGATCCACTGATGAAAGTTCTACGCCCTTGTGTATTTGAACGACATGTCTTAACATGGGCTTAGAAGCAATATGAGATGGCATTGTTTAGTGGGAGCTTTCTAATTTTTGCTCTAATAAATTTTACAGTGTTATGTTACTTTTAGTAATGATTCTGATATGTATTAAACTTTTACATTCTTTGAAGCGTTTTTTTTTTAATGTGATAGTGTTATTAAATGCATATCTGTTGAAAATCTCAAGGAATTGCGTAAACCTTGAGTGATGGCTGTAGCATTTATTTTAGTCAAAAAGCTTATGTCTTGTTACACGTAAAGTATAGTTAACTATAAAGGTGAGACATATGTTGGTTCGTTGGAACCAAAAAGATGTTCTCTCGTGACACATCCAATTTCGTGACACATAAAGTGAGAGAATGATAATTGACAAGAATGATGACATATAAGGTGTCTCTATTATTTGAGATGTTATCCGTTTGCCATACTACCATATCAAATCCACATCAGTAAAGTTAAGAGTATTCGTGATCATGGATGGCTTTGTGTCTTCTGATGTAGTTACTGGCATGGTTCGGTGATTAAGACTTTACGGGATCGGAATGACTTTTGGGAATTATCTCTAAACCAATAAAAAGATGCGCATATACAGTACAGTTACAATTAATTTAGTCAAAGTGGGAGAATGTTAGAATATATTCTTTTTGGATATATTCAATTGTGGGCTTTATTAATTGTTACTGTAATTATTAATTGGTCTAATAAAAGTAAGATATATACAGTTTTCTATTCTAGTCGGATATGAGACTGGATAATATGGGCTGAGATAAACCTAATCTTTGATGAGGGGATATATTTCATTCTCTATAAATATAGCTCAAATCACCCTCTAAACCCTAATGTCCACATAACCTCACATATAGAATCGTTTGAAGCGATAGTGATGGGCCGTCTCATTGAAGCCAGTGATAAATAGGGTTCATAGAGTAGAAACTCTTGAGTATCAGATTCTCGCAATTCCGCATCAAGAACGATGAATCCTAAATAAGGTGCGTTAATTCTTTAACTCTATAGATTATGGATTTGTGTATCTGTGCGTGTGTATCTTGGGTCGCTGCATATGGATGAAATACGCAGGTTACAATTATTTCTCCATTTTCCAATAAACGCATTCACCTGAAGCCAGTTTTATACCATACAGACACATTGATATAGAGTCCCCATCATATGCATTCTTTTTTGACTGGCTTTTGTAGAGCATCTGCATCACCAAGCCACGGAGACATTGGAAGTGCAGTACAAGTGGACAGGTTGCTGATTGACTGCAATGAACTGCGCAGTAGGCAGTTCGCTGCCGCCAAGGATGCAGCAAAATATTTCTCCGACAAATTTAGAGCGGAGACAGAAACTATATAAGGTTAAGAACAGGTCAGTCCTTCTTCAAGTAAAGAATGTGCCGTCACTCAGAGTAGTACATGGAACAGGGGGAAAATCCAAGAGATCGCCTCAAAACAAGACAAATTTACAAAAACAAGCCGTTTCGGATAATTGCTATCCTCTAGTGACCAAGCTAAAATTGAGAAGTTAGTGCAGGAATCAGGGAATATGTATCAATTGTGTCTAAAACTTTTTTTTTTTCATAAAAATTTCAAATTTTACTTTTGTCATAATTCTACCACCATTAACTTTTTGTCCACAATAATCACCGGTTACTTTACATGATATTTTCATATCATTAATGAATTACATCTCAATAAAGCTGACAAGAAAAAAGCCTCTAAACTTCTTCTTCTTTTTTCTTTCTCTACATATTACAAGAGATATAGAGTAACTCAAAATGACGTGCCTCATATTTTTTTTTTTAGCACTCAGCAACCTAAAAAAGATTAGATATGTAGATATTTGGACGAACTATCTAAAATTTCATCGTCCCTGAAACCTTTTTTTGATAAGTGAGGCGAGAAATTTCGAACCATGTAAAATTAACTAACAGTAATTATGGACGAAAGGCTGACAATGGTAAAATTGGAATAACAGTAAAACTTGATAGTTTTTTATGAGATAAAAAAAGTTTTGAATATAATTGGGACATATGCTAAAGTTGGGATTTTTTTTTGTATCAAACCGGTAGAATTGAGACAAAACTAGAAGTTGAGATTTTTTTTAGACGATTTTTTTTAATATAATTATCGCAAATGCTAAGTCAAATATTTTTTTTTTAGTATTGCGACCCCACAATGTCACGTACCAAATTTGGCCGCATTATACCAGGGCCTGATGTTTGAACTTATTTTTTAATCTAAAATTGCACACATCCAAAGATTCCAACAAAAAGCAGGAAATGCCACAAAATCGATGAGTTTAGGAACGTTATATATATATATATATATTGGTAGGAAAATTGCCCAAAATTACCCAATTTACATAGGACGATGGTTCCACCTTGCCTTGGATTTTGGATCTCCGTCTTCTTTTTAGGTAAATAAAAAAGTCCCATTGGGCGATTTATCAAGTTGTAAAGTCAGCAATTCGGATACTGATGGTCAGCTAGCGCAATGGGATTGTGACGAAAGAAACATTGGTGAATGTAAAATCCATGTGTAAAAACCAAAATTTGAAATCTCTTGGAGTGACTATGATTAAATAAGTTGGCAAATCAAAGAAAAGAACTTGTAGAAACTATAAGGGATAACGACACAAATGGTTTCTAAATTTTGATTTAATGTGTAATGTGGTTTATGAACTTTTAATTTAACCCATATGATTCATGACCTTTAGCCCAATGTGCAATGTCGTTTCCAAACTTTTAATTTGATCAATATGATCCTTGAACTTGACCCACATGATTCATAAACTTTAACTTAATGTGCAATGTTGTTTCCGAACTTTTAATTTGATCAATATGATCTTTGAATTTTTGGAACATGTTCAACTTAGTCTCGTGTTATAGAAAGATGTTCAATGTAGTCTTTACATTAATTCAAGTTCAAAGAAGACTTTGAACATATTCATGTAGTTTATGATTAAATTAAACATGTTCTAAAAGTTCGAGAACCGTATTGAACAAATTGAAAGTTCATGGACCACATTGCACATTGGGCTAAAGTTTCGAAACTACATTGGTCAAATTAAAAGTTCATAGATCATATTGCATATTGGGCTAAAGTTTAAGTACCATTTATATCATTTTTCCAAATCATAGTAGTGCCAACTACGTAAAGCTTATAAGGAAAACACAGTACCTGTTACTTTCTTTCACTAATGAAGAAAAAGGAAATTACGCTAATAAAGCTCCGACATGTAGCACAAAGCTATCCAACTTTAGCTTCCCACCAAAAAAGTGACGCTCCTTTGACATTATATAGATTATGTTTTTGTTATAAGGATGTTACATATATCATGAACAATATCGAACACCGTATGATTTTAACTATTCCCAATCTTCAACTGAGATTACGATGATTCAACCAAACGAACAAAAATTAATTTATTCATTTTTCGGGTCAACTCGGGTCAAACATAAGAGACCCGACTTAACTATTTAATTATATGATCAATGTCAGAGATACCAAGATCCGTTTAACGACATTTATTTATTAAGTCAATGGCCTTTTAAGCCAAAGAGCTTCTAGATTCCCCAATAAATAAATAAAAATGGGGGATCCCACAATGGGTGCACAAATGACTGGCTGTTATTTGAGTAAGTACACTATTTAATAGATTAATTATCATTTAACTCTTATCATCAAGTGTGAAATTGCGTGTTCGAACTTCTTGTTTTGGACCAAATCCTCTAAAAGTTGTTTAGTCTTTTCTTTCACACGGTCCCATAAACATTGCGGGGAAAGGGTGTAGCTTTGAGTGCACGATTTGCTTACAACACATGAAGGAACTCTTGTGGATTGCAATTTTTTCTGAGGAGGTTGCCATCTCTACAATGTGGTCAACGTTATTCCAAAAGGGATAATAGTGATGCAACCATGATTACGAGATAGCAAGATACGGAAACTAATCTACATCTTCGGTCATCCAAGTAGAAATCCATTGTAATCATCATGAGAAAGGCTTGAAATGAATTGGCGTTATCAATGGCTCATCAACACTTAACGTATGCCTTTAATAGAAGCTCCAACAAGAGGCAAGTTGTAGGGCCTTTTAATCACAAAATGCTCATATGATACCATGCTGCCCGAGTAACCACAATCGGTGGTGCTTCCGTCGTAGCAATTTGCACCATGGGGCCATATCATCTTGGTTTAGTAATTCTAGAGATCATCCTTGCAATTTGCACATGAGTGACATGATCCGATCATACACCTAAGACCCGCTTTTGAGTAAAGGTGTGTCCAGCTAGATATGTTGATAGGCTCAAACTTGGACTCTCTATTGGCAATATCTCAGGATGAAGGTATCGGATTTCTGCCAAACGCTTTTAACAAATAGGCTATTGTTTATTGGTGCTCTACCCTAATATGTTTTGGTATTTGGTGAATTTCTAAAGAAAGAAATCAGGCGACCAACGCGGTTTCTTGGAGTTAGCATTGTGTCTAACAATGTGGGCTCGAAGTCAGACTTCATGGTTGGATTTGAATAAAGACATTAGGGATGAAGTTGGGTGTTGATGGAGATTCGATTCATTTGAGATATAATGGTACCATTGGTTAGGAACGTGAATCTTTGAAGAGGAAAAATAGATAAGACGACAAACGAATTTTTACGTGGAACCCTTTAAAAATCATAAAGAGAAAACTAGTGCGTCGTACTAGGCAATCTCTTCATTATTATTGTCAGCATCAAGAGTTTCTAGCTTCAGCATTTCATTTTTTGAAACTCGCACATGATGCAATCTAAGGAGTCCATTGTCCATGGTGTTACGAGCTCCCTCTTCCAAATTTCATGTCAATAAAACCAATGTTGCACATCCACTCCACGGTCCTGCCATTGAAGGACATTGAACTGAGGAGCAGCAACATAACTGGTTGCCTTTGGCATATAAGATGCAAATAATCGGACGCTATGAACAGACTTACCTTGGCCATGGCTCAAATGTCCGCTGCAACGTTTCATCCTCAGACGGATGAGTTCATCATAACCGTCGGTGATATGTTTATCAAGTTTAGGAAGGTTCAGCCTTGCCTTGGATTTTGGATTTTCCGTTTTCTTTTTGGGGGAAAAGAAAATCGTAATTGGTGGTTTATCAAGATTGCAAAGCCCACAATTTTGTAGCAAAACAACAACAACAACTCAGTGAATATAAAATCTACGTGACGCATCAAAGTTGGCACGCTATGATATTGTCATGAAATAAACATTAAATTCCCTTATTTTTCGATCGTATGCTTAAATGTAAAGTAAAACCTAGCGGGTTATTGTGTATATGTTTCAAGTTTTCAATTGTAAATCAAACGAAAACAGACAAAGAAGCTCATTCTCATGTTTGGGTTTAAAAAAAAAAATGCGTCAAAACAGCACGTTGATTTGGTTTTGTGTGTTGCAAAAAGACCACCCATTCCCTATTTTCAAAGCTAGTTTGGGTGGATTACCGGGTTCAAGCTCCTTTTTTTTTCCGGATTTACTTAGATTTAGGCTCCCTTTGTTTCGCAAAAACTATTTTTCAGGAAGTCATTTTCTTAGAACATGACCATATTTTCCGATACTTGACTGAGATCTAAAAAGAAAATGAAAAATGATTTCCTCTATTTGGAAAGGAATTGATTTTTCTAGAAAAATTTCTCTTTTTTTCCCTTCTTTCTTCTTTAATTTCTTCTTCAGCCGGTCGCCATCCACAACGACAATCGATGAGATCAAGCCGAGCTTCGCCGGATCTAGCTGAGGTTCGGTGTTGCTCGATCGAAAAAAAAAATTAAAGAAACTAATCAAAAAAAATTAATTGTTATTAAAAAATAAAATAAAAATAAAATTTCAGAAAACATATGAAATATGAAAAAGAAAATAATTAAATAATTAAAACGAAAAAAAAGATGTGAAAGAGAGGACGAAGTAAAGAAGAGTAAAATGTTTTGCTCTTTTCCAAAAAAGGAAAACATTTTCCTCACTTTTGAAGAAGTATTTTTCGGGACTGGCTCATTTTCCATGAACCAATTGTTGAAAAATCCCAAAAAAAAAAAAAATCGAAAAATTATTTTCCGTGAAAAGAGAGCCCGAGTTTCCAAGATCTTCCAATTGTTTTCAAGCCAACATGCTTTCTAGACTCCCGTATTGAAAAACATGAGACGCCGTCTTGGGTGCAAAAATGACAGGCTACTATTGAGTTAAAGAACACTGTTTATCCTTTGACTCGTATCATCAAATGTGAAAACGGATCTTAAAGCCTCTTGTCTTGCGATCAAATCTTCCAAGTTGATTAGTTTATCTTTCGCCGTGTCAGAAAAACAAAGAGAGTTGAGAAAGGAACCTCTTGCGATTGCGTGAATTGCACACTTTCTTAAGGATAACAACCTAAAACAAGGTCGCCATCTATACAAACTTACAAAGTTATCAACGTCATTTCTAAGGGGACAATGAAGTGATGTCACCATAATAAATGAAGCAAAATCCTAGTCATAAAACATGATTATGACTTTACGAGACAATAAGATAGGGAAAGCTAATATTCATCTATGCTTAGCCGAGAGCAGTAATCCATCAGAACCATCATCAGAAAGGCTTCAATGAATTGGCAATGTCAATGACGAATCTATACTTAACATCTGCTTTTAATAGACGCTCCATGGCGGTGTTCACATAATCCATGGGAATAAGTTCAATATCTGCAACTATATTGTGTTTCGCAGCAAAATCAAGCATCTCTTGCGTCTCCTTTATCCCTCCAATGCAACTTCCTCCCACCATCTTTCTACCTGTCATTGGTCTTATTCATTAACATTTTGCATTCGTGAAACTCAGAATTAATCATCTACTAAAACTAAAAAACTTGAAAATATCTTCTTAAACACCAATTATGAAGGCAATTTTTTCCAAGAAGTGTTATAAAACTGAAAAGACTCGCTTAGGCTTACCCATGAGGAGTGGGAAAGCAAGTAGCTCAAGCGGCTTCTTTGGTGCACCAACCATGACGAGTTTTCCATTAGTCTTCAAGAGACTAATCAAAGGCAAAAGAGCATGCACGGGTGAGACTGTGTCAATAATGCCATCCATTGTACCCATCGCCAACTACAATAAATAAGAAAAAATAACATCAATATACATTCGATTAACCTTATCCTTATACATCACAAAAGAAAATAATATGTCGTGATTATAACTTACTTCCATCTCTTCTTTATTACGACTAACCAAGAATGCATCGGCTCTCAATTGGTCCATGGCTTCCTTCTTTTTATTTGGTGAGGTACTAATTACAGTAACTTGGAGGCCCATGGCCTTAGCAAACTTCACAGCCATGTGTCCGAGCCCGCCAAGCCCAACCACCCCTAAATGCATGCCAACCTTATCAAGCCCGTAGTACTTCAATGGACTGTAGACAGTGATCCCAGCACAAAGGAGAGGGGCACCACCATCGAGAGGCATGTTGTTGGGGATTTTAATCACAAAATGCTCATCTGTTACCATGATGTCCGAGTAGCCACCATAGGTGGTGGTTCCATCGTAGTACTTTGCGCCATAGGTCAAGATCATCTCAGGGCAGTAATTTTCAAGATAGTCTTTGCAATTTGCACATAAATGACATGATCCGACCATACATCCAACACCCACTTTGTCTCCGACTTTAAATTTTGTCACTTTAGTGCCCACTTCGGTGACCACTCCTACAATCTCATGCCTACATATAATGGTCAATTAGCATAACCATTGAGGTAAAAATTGCTTGATTATTAATTTAAGAAAGTCAAAGATGATGATGCTTTCGAAAACACATACCCGGGCACTACAGGATAAGAGGTTTTTCCCCATTCATTCTTGACATTGTGGAGATCGGAATGGCATATACCACAGTACAATACTTTAAAAGTTACATCCTTTTCTCTGGTGACCCTGTAAAAAAAAAAGAAAATTATCAAATTTCAAGCTAAAGATGTGACCCTCTATTGTATTTTTAGATGCACCAAAAATGAAAAATCAAGGTACGTTACCTTCTTGAGAGCTTGAAGGGCGAGAGATGCCCTGAAGAGTCTCTGGCCGCCCATTCAAAAGCCTTCACTGGATGTTCATTCTCTGGTGACATCGCCATTTCGCTGAGCTTGAAGAGAAATTGTGTAGTGTGTATGTTTTGAGATACGAAGAGAAAGGTGATGAAAATGAGTGAGAAGCGAGGTGTACTGTATATAGGGCTAGAGGAGATACAGGAAGAGGTGGTGATGACGTACTTGGTGAGCCAAACATCGTGCGTCTTGTGCGTCATCACATCTTCCTACGTGTGCCTGGTCTGCTCGCCAGCAGCCTAGAAGACGACATGTCGTTTTGCGACGGTTATTGAAGAAGACGATTGATCTACCAATTAATTGAAGGATGAAAGTTTGACCCACGCTATTCCCAGGCCTCGTTTTTTTTTTTTTTGACTTTTTTCTTTTTATGATTCTACACATTAAAAATCATGAATCTAGAAAGAACGATAATTTTTTGGTACGAAAAATAGTTTCCTTTGTTAATAGAAATTACTTACTAAGAATATCATGTTGATAGTCATGCATCTTTTGTTACTCTTTCATACTATCTAATGATAAACTTATATATGCGAATATGGCATTATATAATCACATTTTTGGTACACACATATATAGGTATGCGACTAATTATATTAAGTAAAAAGTTTTAGTATTTCAACGCAAGTATTATATTCATTTATTTATGTTGGTTGGAGCTTGCTGACGGTTTGCATTCGTACGATTCTGAGTAAGCATATACTCGCTAAAGACATACACATTTTTAATCAATGCATATGGACGGTTGGGATTACTTCATCGTTTTTTGGAGGGGTAAATATACTGTGAGTGCTATAATTTTTGCACGGTATTCACTTGAATGTTATAACTTTTTTTTTCGCTCGCCTGAGTGTCACTTCCAACAAAAATAGTTCATTTGAGTGTCATTTTCAACGAAAATCGTTCACACGAGTACCACTTCTGGAATATCTTCCCGTGTGGATTTTTTTTTTGTGACACATGGAATTTTTTAATATTTTCTAGAATTTTTATTATATTATTTTTATTTTTATTTTTGTTGACTTTCCCGTCTTATTCGGCAAGGGTCATTGGTGACCCTTGTCGGCCACCATCGGCCAGACGAGGGGCTCCTTGACCATGGCCGACGACATCGTGAGGGCCTCGCCCACATCTGGAGAGAGTGTTCACACCCTCACCCGAGGCCACAACAACCATTGCCCTGGGTCATCGTAACCACGCCAGCCCAAGGCGAATTGGCCTTTGCCCCTAAGCCAATCGACGAGGGTCGCCGGTGACCCTTGCCAGCCAAGGGAGCAAAAAATTAAGAAAGAAAAAAAATTGAAAATAAATAAAAAATTTTAAAAAGTTCATGTGTAAATTTATATATTCAAAAAATTATTTTTTTTCTATACCACGTCAGTTTTTCTAGCATCCACGTAAGCGATACAATTAAGTGGTCAGTTTTTTTAAGTTAGGCACTCAAGTAAGCGGAAAAAAAAAAGTATTAGCTATTAAGTGAGATTCATACAAAAAGTTATGGCAGTCATAATCTTTTTCTCTTTTTTTTTTTTTACATTCTAAAATGAATGTTTGATTTTGGGTGGGCTTCCTCGTATTCACAGCGCTGATTTTTTACGTAAAATTTTCCAACTCCATCGATGCGATGGAGCAATCAGGTTGAACCGATTGACTTGCAGACTGGAACCCAAACAAGTTCTCATGATTTGGACGTGCAATAATTATTTCATTCTCTTATTTTTGGGGTTGTGTGCTTGGATATGGGAAAATACATTAAAAGTGTTATAATATTATTATGACGTTTATTTTTATATCAAAATCATTTTTTATTAAATCATTAAAATGTCAAATCGAAATAAAAACGATCACTTAATTGATTTCGACTACAAATTTTGGCTAGATAAGATATGATCCGTTAAGTGCCTTTAACTATAGATTCGGGCCACGTGGCTTCCTTAAATTGAATGATCATTCAATAAGGCTTTTTCTATTCAAAAATAAGTCCAACGTGGACTATGATGTGCCTGGACTCTCAAACGATGACGCATTAGCCGATTTTGAAGGTTATTCATTTTTCTGTTTCGGGTCAAGCCATGAATCCGAGTTTGAGGATTCCATGATGGATGATGGCGGTGGATGAGTCGCAGCTTCAATGGTCAGAAATGGTGATGTTATTCCTTCCTATATTGTCTTTTATTTTCTGATTCATTTTGTTTTTTTTTTTTACCCTTCTCTTGATGTTTACCAAATTCCATTGCCCCATGGATGGGGATGTTCCGTTTGCGTGGAAGCTCCGGTCGATTCGCCGCCGTCGTGGCTGCAGATATAGAGATGAGCTAGCCGCGGGTTCCCTCTGATATGGAGATGGAGCTCTTCATGGTCATGGAGTTGAAAATCGATGGGATGGAGCCCATTCTGTGAGGTCGCCTAGCCCATATCCGTACCTTCCTCATCTTCATTAGCACCCGTCGGTCTCCACCTTTTCTTCTTCTTTGACTGTTTGTATAATTGAGAAATAAGACCGGGAAGTACAAACCCCTGATGCACCAGTTATCGTGCCCACGGTAAATGTCAGGTAATCAAGTGTGGAACGGATAATCCTAGTTTGTCCTAATCTTATTTGCAAAGAAAAATTAGTGTTTATATTGGCTGAAAAGATGTAGATGATGTCGTTCAGAGCTGTTACTGATTGAGCATGCCAAAGAGCCATGTCGATTAGGAAAATTGATAAATTATCGACATATAGATTTTCGACAATCAAAATATAAATTAGCACTTTAGTGATAGTTCATATTAGAAAAGTTGCACTATGTGATTTGACGGAAAAGTTTTGGCATTGAAGTGAGTGTTGCATTAAAGTTATGACAATTTTAGTGACGTTTTTCTTTTAAATGTAGACCTAGCAATCAGCCAAATTTAGGCAATGTTTGGATCTTGGCTCGTGTCCGGATTTAAGTCGTTAAATGGGCTGTTCTAAATAGGTAGCATTCTGTCAACTAATACGCAATCCTATTCGAATCAAGTCAAAACTTTCTTCATGCTTTTTTTCCCTTCACAAAATAAGTCACCTTTTTTAAGTGCGAACATTAATAAGAAATTTGCAAGTGATCAAATAGAAAACATATGTAATTGTGGCGACTTTATGATAGTCCTTAAATAACCGCAAAATTAATTTGCTCGATACATAAGAATATTCAACATAAGTTGGAAAACTCTTAGAATGACCATGATTAAGGCTCTGTTTATTTCGCAAAAAATATTTTTCCAAAAATCATTTTAATTATTTTTCAGTGTTTGGATTGCTTAGGATAATAAGCCAACCAAAAAACTTTTCCTGATTAATGAAAAACCTATGCTTAATTCGGGAAAAAAAATTAATTTTGTATTTCAAAAATCAGGAAATCATTTTCCAAAATATGACTAATTGTACTTAGAATAATGACTCTATGTTTGGGCATGAGAACCCCAACACCCACTTTTTGCTCCTTGGTGACAGGGTCGAGTCCAAAGAGGCTGGGTTAGGACCCCGATGCCGGTGACTGCTTCTTCAATGCTTGAGCATATAAACATAGAGGTCAGCATTAGGACCTTGCACCCAGACTTGAGACATTGATGCCTCTAACCGAGCCAATGGTCCATAGAAAACAAGCTCGGGATCTTATCCGCGTTGTCGGTCATCCCCGTGACCCTGATGCATATGCCCTCACCCTAGCGCTTGGGCCAGGCTTCAAAACTGGTTCCATGACCTCCGGATGCCTGAATTCCCAGAGCCAGACCCCAGGTTCATCGGGACCAAGATGCCAACGCTCATGTCTGCATCCCTGATGCCTGAACCCCAGTCCTTCGAGGTCGTGCCTAGGTAATTAATGCCCGAGCCTGGGTCCTTAGCGACTTGGCCTAGGTCCATGGAGGTCGAGCCCATGCCTGGTCCTTAGCTCTCGAGCTCGAGTCTCTAGTGCTTGAGTAATTCACTAAGATTGTGCTCAAGATTGCAATGCCCGTGCTTGAATTTCCAGCACTCAGATCTATCGAGGCTGAGCTTAGGACATCAGTGCTCATTGGCTTCCTAGCATCCAATCCCAATCACGAGGTTGGGCCTAAGTCCATGGAGTCCAGGCTTTGCATCAAATCCTCTCCCAATTATTCGAGCTTAAGTCCATCAAAGAAGGGCTCAAGACCAACGGCCCATGTTGGAGTCCTTGGCGCCTAGGCCCCAATCCACCGAGGCCATGTTCGGGTTCTCGGTGCTTATGTTAGGTCTTCATTGCCTTGGCCTATGTCCATGGATGTCAAGCCCGAGACGCTGATACCCATGGATCAAGATCCTCTACTAGATCATTGAAATCCCCACCCTCCATGTGGGTTGGGATTTCAATGGGAGGAAATCCTCTCCCGATACCCATACCCTAGTCCCTGCTTCTTGGGCTTACGTCCTCTGGCTCAAGCATGAGTCCTTCGAGCTCAAGCCCAAGACCCTAATGCCCATGGTCGAATCATCGATGCTTGAGCCCAGGAACTCAAAGCAGTTCCCAAGACCCGGGCTCAAGTCCCTTGAGGTCCAGCCTAGGTTCATCGAGGGTGAGCTTGACTTGGTTCTTGTGACCAAATGTCCAATGCTTGTCCTTAGGTCCATCAAGGTCTGGCTTTAGTCCATAGAGATCGGCCCACTTGGGTTTTCGGTGGCCAAGCAAGGACCATGGAGTCAGGCTTGGGTTGATGAGGCCAGGCCTAGGTCTATCTATCCTGAGTGCGGAAAACTTTTGGGGTCCCAAGTGCGGCCTTAATGAATCTAAGCCCAACCATGATGCACTTGAGCTTGAGCATATGAGATTCGGGTACAGGCACTGGGTCCTAGGCTTGATCTCCATGGACTCAAACTTGGCCTAATCGGAACCGATCCTAAGTAAGTAGAATCAGCCATCAGGACATGGCCATCGAGCTTTGGGCCCAGACTCAATGGACAGCTTAGACACAAGGGTTACAATTCGTTGATAGACATAGGCTTGGGCACTTGGATCCTAGGCCTAGCTATGTGGACCCTGGCGTGAAATGCATGAATCGAGGTCTGGGCATTAGGCACCTAGGCATGAGCATCGAGATTCTGGGCCTAGCCTTTGTGGACTCGAGTGCCCATATCTTGGTCCTCGACTTTTCGTGCACAAGTCATTCTCGCTCAAATAAAGCATATAAGACCGAACAACAAAAAATATTTTTTGATCCATTTTGAGGTTTTAGTAAAATATGGAAAAATATTATCATTTTCTCGAAAAATTACTTTCTAGAACAAAAGATTCTTCCAATGTATCATATCTGGGTGATTCTTATTTGTACAAATGATACTTCGAATTTGGAACGAGCATGAAGAAATGAAAAATTACTTTCTAGAAAATATTTTTCATAAGTGTTACATTTTTTATGAAATAAACGGAGCCTAAAAAGCTACCAAAATGAAGAAAAAATCTTTTAAAAAAAGGCTAACCACAAGAAAATTACCAAAGAAGTCAAACCTATTGCATTTATGCATATTCATTGACAAACCTTTCAATTATATCAATTACATCTTAAAACTTTCGATGATTTATCAATTGATTACTTCCAAAAAGCGGAGTGGCGATCTAATCAGCGTTAGCTATCCCAAGTGAAAAATGGGCACTGAAATGGACAAGTTATTTAATTTTTTGAATTAGTTTTCTTTTTTCTACTTTTTCTTTCCTTTTCGCTTATGGCCAATCTCAATCAATGATCATCCACCGGCGATGCTCGGAGAGGGATGGGCGAGGATTGCCCTCGCCGATCTGACAAGGGCCTCCCTCGCCTGCCACAAGCAAGGGACGACTTAGCCTAGGTGAGCCTACCATCGATGACCACACAAGTTCCTCGCCCACTGTAGACGAGGGTCGTCAGGTCCTCGCTTAGTCCCCAACGAGGGTCGCCAAGCCCTCGCTGGCCACAACATAGAAAAATAAATAAATAATTTAAAATGTGAAAAAAAAAATATTAGTAAATATTGCCAATGTTAGCGTTTTTTTGTCAAAATTGGTCGAATGGCTAAATTAACAAATTATCAAAAGCTTTTAGGACTAATTAGTCAAATTAAAAAGTTTAAGACTGAATTAACATAGGCGCAATATATTTAGGAATTTTTTGATAATTTTCTCGGCTAACCACCTAAAGAGTAAAGGAAAATACTATATACCAGGTACTTTTCTTTTCTTTTTTACTAATAAGGAAAAGCAAAAAATTAGCATCGTATCCAATATTTGCTTCTTATCATAAAGAGTGACGCTCCTTTAACATTATATAAATTAGTTTTTCCTCAGGATACTACATAATCTTTGCTAACAGTATCTAAATTTTAACTATTCCCGCTTCTCAACTGTGATTATGATGATTCAAGAAAAAAAAAATAGTTCTTCATATTTGGAGTCAAGTCTGGTCAAACGTCATTGACTTGGATATTTATGTGACTTCGACTATTTCAAATTTCCAACGTTTGCAATTATGATTCAAATAGAAAAAAGATAAAGAACCTTATTCTGATGTCGGATCAAACAGGGTTGATTGCAGCCCTAACATTTTTATCTGCTAATTGCTTTGTGTAATAATAATAATAATAATAATAATAATAATAATAATAATAAGACATGCTTTTTTCTTAGTTTTTTAACCGCCGAGGCTTGCTCCTAGCTACTTCTCATTCTTTCAATATTCCAATCTCGCAATTACTTATGTTGGGACACAAAACAAGATACTAGCATACCGATCTGCCTCTTCCTTCTTGTTCTTGAAAACGGAAATTTTTTATATTCGTTTATTTCGCAAAAAATGAGTGAAAAATATTTTCGGCCTCATTTTTAAAATTTGGCCGAGGTCTGAAAATAAATAAGAAAGTATTTTTCGCGTTTGGTAAGAAAAATCTCATTTGAATTTCCTAATTAGACATACATTAATCAGGCATTGTGACTTGCACATGGGTAGCCAAGGAACCCCAACACGAGCATCAAGGCCTCAAGCCCAGATACTTGACTGCCAGGGGCTGAGATCTCGGTCTCGCATCTAAGGATCGAGGCGTGAGCGCAAGGAAACTTGGCACGAGCACGGGAGTCAAGGACCCAAGCATAGCCTTCAGGGTTCAAAGCCCGGCCGCGGCGTTACCAGGGACGAGCTCTAGTTTCTCAAGCCTAGCCTGGATGTTATCGGGCCTAGCGTTCCAAGCACCAGCACCATCGGCCTGGGTCTGGTTTTAATGGACTCGGGTCGGGGCACCGAGGATCTGGTCACGACCTCTAGTATATTTCCGTTACCAAAGGGTGCATGAACTGAGTGTTGATGTTCCCACGCCCAAGCAGTGTTTTTTTTTTCCCCAAGCGTCAATATATAATAACATTTTGAAAAATGATTTTCGTTTTATTAAAAAAAAATCATTTTCTTGAATTTAAGCTCTAGTAGGAAAATCCTTTCCGTTGACTCCTTGACTCATTTTCCTAAGCGCCAGAATAAAATGATGGGGTTTTCAAGATGGACTCTGGCCTGGCTTCATATGGCTCCTGAAGGAGAGTAAAGTCTTGGTGTTGTAGTCAGCCTGTAATGTGAACATATCTTGACTCAGCTCTTATCTTACCATTTTTCAACTTCAAAATGTCTTAACATTCTTTTTGGGAAATGACATGTATGGCCTCTAAATTTTGACCTAATTTGTAATATGATCCATAGACTTTTAATTTGTTTAATATGGTCATCGAACTTTGCCTCACATAAAATATCATGTTTTTTAAACTTATTCAATGTAGTCCATGAACTTTTGACCTTTGTTCAACATAGTCCTTGAACTATATGAAAATATTCAATATTATCCTTCTATTAATTGAGAATTAGGGATAATATTGAGCAATTTCATATAGTTTATGGACTATTGAATATAAACCAAAAGTAAAGGATCATATTGAACATAATAAAAATTTAGGGACAACATTGCATGTTGAAATGAGTTCAACAAAATTCTAGAGAAGATTATTCCTGTCTTTTTTCGCTTGCTTCATCATGCGAAAAAGTCGAGGTTTCACAATGTTGTACTGGATTTTTCGGCACATGTCACTTTGGGCCAGGTATCTAAAGACAAAATTTTCTTGTTGGGGCCTAAAACAAGCTTGAGGTTGTCTTTAAACTCCAGGGTTGTCCTGAACCTAAACTGCTGCGAAATGGGTTTTGCTGGAAAGCTTATTTGAGGACTGTCCGCACCTCCGATCAGCTGGTGCCAAAAATGCCTATATAAAATTTGTGACTCTAGAAGTGGAGTCGTCCAATATTTCCTTTCAGTTAAGAATGTTGAGAAGGCAGAGTTTTTTTTCTTTTTTTGGTGCAAAAACAGGCAGAGATCAATTATAACAGGTTTGAGCAAAAGACGTCTAACGGTTGCAGTGTTCGCCGGTTTTTTAGGCCGAACCCAATGCATCGAGATGCTATCGGCCCTGCCCGGTTTATATTTACTTTCTTTCTATTTAGCCTGTTAAATCAGTAGGTGATGCTCAAAATTTAGTCAAATGTGATATTTATTATTGAAAATTACATGTCCCCAGGTAGAACATTCATTCAAGGCATTCTTAAACATGCCATTTAGGTAATTAGAAACAGTTAATTCTATTCTAAAACTAGTCAAGCAATCCACAATTTGTGTTCATCATCTGTCAAGAAAGAACGTTGTCCTTGAACAAACGCGCGTTTTGTGTCCGCTCTTTGTACCCTGTCTGGATTCTTCATGTGATTAAAGAAAGACCGCAACTCGCAGAGTCAGGGCAAGGCCATACCCTCCCGTTGCTTCACGATGAATATTCCACCAAAAGACATTGAACATGATCAAATTAACATTTACTGCACATCGCACGCAGTAAATGCTGAGTTGGAGATTTGCTCTTTCAGTTTTTCTGATTCGGTTTCAAACTTTGCAGGACCTAGCCACGACGAACGCACGGCGACAAAGCAGCCCTAACATGGAGCGAGCTCCAAAATAATCGCTCATATAAGGGGTTAAAAAGCGATTGCACAAAAGTACCTAACAATTCATTTCCTAAAACAACTTACAACGTTCAGCAAAGTTCAAAGCCGAGTCCAAAGATCACAACCAGAGGTACCCACAACAGTCAGAGACAACACCTGAAAAGTCAGTGACAATGTCAAAGAGGTTGCTGCAACATGGACAGTATTAATCCACAGACGAGATTCGTGAAGGCGCGATACTCCGAAGCAGCTTCAGCTAGTCTTCACAAAATGACGGGACAGCAGCTTACCAATCTCCAGGAATCCAACTTTCTCTCTCCCTTCAAATAGAGTTTTCAGCCTCTCATCACAATTAATCTCTCGCTTATTACAGCTATCCTGCACGAAAGCGAAACATATCTATTAGAAGAACATGTAAGAAAAGACAAATAACACGACTTTTTAGATATCCAAAGTGGTGTGCTCAATGCTTGTCCAAGTCCACTTAAATAAGAAGATAAAACAATTGATACGGCAACATAGCTGCAGGGAAGCTTCGTAGATTTTCCCTTTTCTAAAAGAACAATAGCATGTAGAAAGAATTACAATCCCCATCCTATCTAAAATTCTAGGAATTCGTCGATAGTTCGAAATAGACCACTCCATTGTCAGAGGAAGATGAAATACAGAGGCCACAAGCCTTCGGGCTTTGGCCAGCACAGAATCAAATGCTGCTGACAGAACATAAGTGGATGTATAAACAGCACTGTATATGTCTAATTTCTCTTATTAGCACCATCAAAAAGCACAGAGCTCATCTCTGTAAGTATTTCCCGTAATTGGATAGAAGCCATAACACTCGGAAAGTAACATATCAGTCCATATTGACTGGGTATCAATCTCTATCTTTGGCTATGGATATCCCACTATCTTCTTAATGATCCCATAACCACCATATCATAGCGTTCACCAACTAGTTCGACGGTGTCCTCAATCACGATTTGTGTCTTCCTGAGGTAAAGAAGTGATCATGTCATTTATGATCCATCAAGTCAATTCCTGAATTAATTGAGGATTATGGCACATGGAAACCATATAAAATAGCTTTGCAACCATAAAAACAACAGAGCAATCTTATAATCACTATCGAGAGCTAAGAACAAAATTACACTTTACAGCTGAATATCAGACAAAAATAAAGAGTATGCTTTCTGTATGCCACATTTCTCACGCACAACATATTTTGCATGTAAATTTAGATGCCAATTTACAAATTTGCATCGACATGTTCTTGCATAACCCACTCATAGCATGTCCGCAATGGGGCTGCCTTTACGGGTATCCAATCCAAGGCAGTGGAGTCCATTTAAATCAGCTATGAAACTGAAACCTCTGCTAACAACTACAAAGGATTTGCATTACACTGTTATTTAGAGCCAAAACTAGCGTTGGGTACCCGAAAAGAACACTGAGAAAACTCAACATAGTCTCTGACAAATGCTTCAACAACTTACTTTGAGGTCTCTCATTGCCATATTCAAATCACACGGCCATTCTCGCTGCTGCTACCGAAGAAAGCGTCCCACACATCAAGTATATTTTCCTAATCTCAATGTTCAGTCCGTCAATTAGTTAGACATGATGTAAAACGAGTATCTTTATGGTTCAATGCGTTCTTGCATCAAAGTATCTCCGCTCCATTTTCACCGTGCCACAATGTTTTCGCCTTACTGCAATAAACAGAGGACTAAATGCCCCATCCACACATCACGGAAGAACCCTAGCAAGCTGAAACCAAAAACAGCAAAACAAAAGGAGGGGGAAAAAAAAAGACAAGCGCACTCCATTTCTCCGGGGAATGCGTCATTTGATCTCATACCTGGAGGCCTTCCTTCTTGATGTAAGCCCAAATCTGCTGGACAGCCTGGACGCGAGAGGCTTCGCTTGCGTTGAGGAACCGAGCGAGCGCCGGCGAGACGGGAGTCACTTTCTGTATCCCCGACGGCCGGCTCGGCGCCTTCGGCGACGCCGAATCGCTAGTCTTCTTCGGCTTCGGCTTCGCCGCGGGCTTTGGAGCATTGGCAGGAGCAGCAGCCGCAGCGGAGGAAGCGGACTTCGCGGGGGCCAGCAGTGCCCGGCAACCCCTGAAAACCCTAGAAGCAGTGAACGACATCGGCTTAGGGGTTCTTCGCAGCTTCTTCGAACAAGAGGGAGGGAATGGCTTCTTTGGGGTTTCAATAGGAGGGAAATGGTCACCTTCGTAGCCGTAGCGACTGAAGACTGCACACAGAGACACAGAGAGAGGAGCAACGGAGACGGAGGGCTTTTGCGTTTTTGGACACGCAGAGAGGGAGGCGACTGCACGTGATTCCCACGCTTCTCTCATTTTTACACGCTAGCTACTCGCGCTTGCAGTCGCGGAGCACAACTCTCTATCCTAACGCGACACTTGTCCCTAAACTCTGATTTAATTTAGGATATCACGCACTAAATTTTTAATTTATTCAATTTAGCCCATAAATTTTCAATTCGCCCAATCTAGGCCCTCAGTAATTTTGCTACTATTTTGAAATTTTTTTTCAATTTTTGAATTAGTTATTTATATGAATAAAAAGTATCGCGATCTATCTATTACCTTTTCTTTTCTTTTTTTTACAATGATGGTCTTTCTAAATGCCATAGTTACATTTAAGTATACTGTAACTTATTATCTCAATAATGATAAAAGTGTAACCTCGTTTAAAGTAGTTTTGGGTCGATATACTTGCTTTTTTTTTTGGGTTTGGATATGCTTGCTATTTCAATTTTTAAAACATGTTAGTAATCATATTTAATTATAGAAAAAAGTGTCGGAAAAATCTTAGAGCTATTGCATTTGTGTCAATTTAGTCATAAACCTTTTAATTGTATCAATTTAGTCTTAAACTTTTGAACTAAAGCCAATTCAGCCCTTCTGGCTAATTTTAACCGGATATTGCTAACATGGATGCAGACGACTTACGTGGCACATTGGTATTGACGTGGGCTTTTTTAAATAATATTTGAATAATTTATTATTATTTATTATTTTTATTTTCCTTAGATATCTCCGATGGTCTTCTTTAGTTTGGGTCTCCATCTTTTTGTCTCGTCTTAAATTTTTGTCTTTATTCACATGTCCTGAGTTGATTATTATATTCACACCTTATTAAAAAAAAATTAGCTTCTCAGAGTTGACCAAAATACAATCAGAAATAGAAAATTATACCATAAATTAATTTTTTTACCAAACGCATTTCTACTTCAAAAGCGATTTTATCAAACGAATTTCTCTATCAGATTGATTTATTATAGAGAAATTCTCATTCTGGAGTGTAATCATGTAGCACCTTAATGTTAGAGTTAGAGGTAGGAAAAATAATGTGCTATAGAGCTTTGTGGTGGTGCGAAATGTGACTTAATCACAAAATACTATCCTACACACACACGTTTAATCTTTTATTAGATTATATACGAGTCCAGCACACTCATTTACAATATTAACTGCAAAACAAAAAAGAAAGGTGGGACAAAATTACCCGGTTCGGAGTGAAACGGATAAAGCCCATGGGCACGATCCGTGCCCGTACAACATTTCCCTTTTCGAAATCCGAGCGTTGCCCGCGTTCAAAAGTGTAGACCGAGCTCTGCTTCTGAGCACGATACATAAAAAGCCCTTGCCCATTCCCCTCACCTCGCTCCTCGCTCCAAAAAATTCTAAAATCCATTATTATCATACAAATTCAACACATAAAGTTTATATGATATTGAAGCTGTTCAATCGGTAATCCGTAGAAGTATGATCACGATTCTCATGCGATGTTGCCAATACTGGAACCAGTTCGTGTGCTGGTGCGGCTTTAGAACCATATGTGATAAACTTAGTCCTTTCAATAATTTTCCCCCTGTTAATGGATCTAATTTTGGATTTTTAGACTCATTATTTGCATATCTAAAACGAAAATGTGCAACTTTAACTAACTGTGATCAGATTTTGACCGGTGCAGTGGGAGGAGAAGGAAAGATAGGGAATATCCGGTCCTCGTCAAAGTAGACCGAAAAATCACATGTCAAGAGGGAGAAGTGAATCGAACGGCGACGATTATGGCGGAGCTGTTAGCCAATCTGGAGCAGTCCAAGAGTAAACATACGGCACATGATTAAAAAAAAGAAAAAAAAGAAATGCAGGTAGGCTATGCATAGCTCTTTTACAATCTTGGGTGCTTCCTACTTCATAAGTTACTAATCGCGACGGCAAATCACTTCGACAATGAGGCTGGATTTATTCACAGTATGCCAATGTTGTGAACGTGACGACGGTAACCCAGATAACAATCTCCTCCACACGCCCTTGAAAAACGTTCTCGAAGCTCACTAGTGTAATGATGCATCCAATTTCGTTATGTTCATGTCGATGAATCTTTACCGCAAAGAGCCCCTCACTCTCTTTTCCTTCCCCTCGTTGCCTTCATGGAATGCACTTCGTATATCTTCAAAGAGTTGCACTTTCTAGAAATCTTTCACCATAACCCAGAACAAAACACACTGCCCATGTAATCAAGCAATAGTAAAAACCAAAAACCGACCAAATGAACCAGCAAACCCCAATCCTGGACAGCAAAAGAGGAAGGATATGCGTCTCCTCTGCAAACAAATCTAGGAAATGCCCTTGTTTTCATCAGCTTCCATAACCTGACACTTGTCCCTAAACTCTGCTTTAATTTACGATGTTGCAATTTGAACTTTTAATTTATTCAATTTAACCCATAAAACTTCAATTCATCCAATTTAATCCCTCAGTAATTTTACTCTGATTTTAAAATTTATTTTTCATTTTTGAATCAGTTATCTATATGAACAAAAAGCATTGTGATCTTTCTATTACTTTTTTTTTCTTAACAATGATGGTCTTTCTAAATGCCATAGTTACATTTAAGTATATTGTAACTTATTATCTCTACAATGATAAAAGTGTAACCTCGTTTAAAGTAGTTTTTGGTCAATATACTTGCTTTTTTTTTTTGGGGGGGGGGGTCTGGATATGCTTGCTATTTCAATTTCTAAAACATGTTAGTAATCATATTTAATTATATAAAAAAGTGTTGGAAAAATCTTAAGCCTATTGCATTTGTGTCAGTTTAGTCATAAACCTTTTTATTGTGACAATTTAGTTTTAAACTTTTGACCTAAAGCCAATTCAACCCTTCCAGCTAATTTTGGCCGAATATTGCTAACACAGATGCAGACAAATTAAGTGGCACATCGGTATTGATGGGAACTTTTTTAAATAATATTTGAACAATATTTTATTATTTATTATTTTTATTTTCCTTAGACATCTTCGGTGGTCTTCTTTGGTTTGGGTCTCCATCATTTTGCGTCACTGTGCCTCTTCCTCGATCTCTCTCTCCCCTCTTGTTCGTTCGTGCTATGTCCAACACATGATTTTTGTCGTGCCTACTCTTAATTTAATACTTTGTCTTACCAATTTTTCTTCCTTCTTGGTTTTCATTTTCCTTTCCTCCTGGGACAAAATTTGTGTCTCTCTACTTCGAAAAATAGTTTATGCCCAAATTATTGTTTAGTGGGTTGTATAGTTCCTTTTCTTAACTAAGAAACCATGAACTAGTAAAAATGAAAAGAATCATGGACTATTTTTAGTAACTGCATTCAGTTTAATTGTAGCTTTAATATGTACGATTGGGTTATAATCCATGTATTTTAACTATTCAAATTTCGCTTTATACGGTAAATCAAATATTCCCACTTTTATTCCTTTTTCATGCCATCGCTGCACGATTTGGAGAAGATATTTTCAAAGAATTCAATATTATAAAAAAAACTAACTACATTAAAAATTCTAAAATCCATCATCATCATACAAATTCCAAAGAAAGTGCTCCTTAAAACAATATATGGACTATTATCTTTGCCTTGCTTACGTGGAGTAATTAACTGTTGATAAGAAAATTACGTACATTATAGGACAATCCGTTCAATTCATTTGTCAATTTTAAGTGCATCAAAATTTCGAAAGAGAGAGAAAAGGAAAGTTCAAAAAGTAATCTTAAATCTAGAATCTATAAGGAATAGTGGGAGAAATGCATCTCATCATCTTCGAACTGATCACTGTCTTTGTTTGTTAAATTGCCTTAATGATGAAATGCTTTTTCTTCATCCTTATGCCTCAAGATAAGAGTGATCCACAGAGGATTTTTTTCACCGGTAAGAGACCGACAAAAAAAAAGTCCCTCATTTTGATAAAGAATGACCGATTAGGACTAGTCAAGTTCTCGGGCATAATGGTCCGGTTTTAGTCCCATCGGTCTGATTTTCTGTTCAGAGAGGGAAGCCAACTGCTCGCCAACTGATCACCCCCTATCCCACAATGATATCCATCGATTTCTGAAAGACATCATTGTATGCTTCGATTTCTAGACGTTAAAATTTCTAAAGGAACACAATTCAATGCCGTGATATGTTTCTAGAAAAATTTAAAGAAAAAAATTATGATGACGAGCTTCTCTTGTTTGACCTCACGATGTATTTTTTTTTCCTTTTTTTCCCTTGTCTTATGTTAAAGTGACATCTTAATTTATTTAATTTAAAAATTAAGTTTTATAAATTAAAATAATGTTTTTAAATTATGCAATTTAAATAGATATCACATCGTGGTTAATGGCAAAAGAAATTCATTAGACAATCACCAATTACTCAAACTATGAAAACATAGTGTGTCTAATCAACACCGAGCAAGAGGGCTCAATTTGACAATCCAAATAATTTAAGAGGACCAAAAATCGGAATTCGCAAAGTTATCAAATGCCCCGACCACTATAAAGCAGATATCCGACCGTTGGGCTCCTTCCTCTCTCTCTCTGCAGCTTCAGACTTCAACTCTCTTCAATCTCTCTGTCTCCAAAAGAAACCCAGAAAAAACGAAGCTTTCCTCAACCTCGCTCCGAGAAACCCAGAAAAACGAAGCTCTCCTCTCCCAAGATTCTCTTCTCCCAAGATTCACACGAAGCTCTTCCTGAAAGATATTTGGGAAATCATCGTGAATGGGTAAGCGCCGGCGAACAGAAATCGCCAAGATCGCCGATCCGGCCGCGCGGCTTGTGACGTACTCGAAGAGGCGCAAGGGCCTCTTCAAAAAGGCCTCCGAGCTCTCCATCCTCTGCGGCGTTGGTGTCGCCGTCATTGTGTTCTCCCCCGCCGGCAAGCTCTGTTCCTTCGGCTCTCCGTCCGCGGAAGGGGTGATCTCGGAGTACCTTCGCGGCCATGGCGACGTGGTGCCGCCCACGGATCTGACCCTGTGGGAGGATCGGCTTGAGAAAGAGTTGGATTCTTGCGTGACTGAGGAGGACTTGGAGTCCGTGATAGCCAAATTTGAGACCATTCGCGAGCTTTTACTCAAAAGGATGGATGATCGGGAGAAGAATTCATCTGTCACGTGTGGTGCTCGTGGCGATTCTGGATCTGGGTTCGGTTGTAATTCTCAGAAATTGAGCGATTCAGAGTTGGATTTAATTTTCGAAAGTTTCAAAGCTCGTTGCCCGGCTCTCTTTGAGGATTGCCCCTGCGACGGTGATGGGCACGCTTTCTTGGCTTCGCCGGAGAAGTCGGTCGCCGGCGGTCGAAGTTGGGCAGTGGACTCCACGCCCACATGTTCCCATCTTGAGGAGTCTCCATTTAATCCAGACAGCTTTCTCAATCTGGACTGGGTGGGCGAAGGTGTCGGCGACCATGTTTGAACCTTTTTGCTGTGGTAGTCATCGTAAATGTGCTAGCATCAAAATTTAGGAGGTTGCCAGTATATGTTCTATTTTTACAGAGCTAATTCTAATTTAGAAGAGTTAATTGCATATTTTGAACCTTTTTGCTGTGGCTTGCTCAGTAACATAGTCTGCTGCTGTATCATATGAATCATGATGGCTGGGCGAATTCTGATGATTAATTTGAACGGGGTCTGTTCGATTTGGTTTCCTATATTTTCACATTCTTACTCCCTGCTTCGTGTCTTAATTGTAGTCAGTTGACATTAAGGTGGCCAAAGCTTACTCAACCACACATTGTCTTAAAATTGTTGAGCTCCTTCACCATTTTGAAATTTCGTTCCTGTGTGGTTGTCGGTCAAGTAGGCACATTCTTCTCCTTTCTGCTTCATTGTGTACATTTGAAACACTAAGGTTACGTGCTTTGGCTTCTGTCCAGTGTCCCAAACCCAGATTCCGTTGTGGTTGTTCATACTCCCTTAGGGATGTTCTCTGCTAGAAACTTGGTTCAAAACCAATGGGGAAACTTCAAAGGTTCGAGGTTGATAGCCTCTAGGAAAGAACTTCCTGAGTCCTTAACTGTCAAGAATGATGAAACTGAACCCCTCTTGTCTGCAAGATGTCAGGTCTTCACAAGATCTAACAAAATGGTATTGTATCCATGCAGCTCTAAATTTCATTGCCATGATCATCATTTCAATAGTCAGTTGACATTAAGGTGGCCAAACCTTACTCAACCACGCATTGTCTTAAAATTGTTGAGCTCCTTGACCATTTTGAAATTTCGTTCCTGTGTGGTTGTCGGTCAAGTAGGCACATTCTGCTCCTTTCTGCTTCATTGTGTACATTTGAAACACTAAGGTTACGTGCTTTGGCTTCTGTCCAGTGTCTCAAACCCAGATTCCGTTGTGGTTGTTCATACTCCCTTAGGGGTGTTCTCTGCTAGAAACTTGGTTCAAAACCGATGGGGAAACTTCAAAGGTTCGAGGTTGATAGCCTCTAGGAAAGAACTTCCTGAGTCCTTAACTGTCAAGAACGATGAAACTGAACCCCTCTTGTCTGCAAGATGTCAAGATCTAACAAAATGGTATTGTATCCATGCAGCTTTAAATTTCATTGCCATGATCATCATTTCAATTGTCTGCTTGCAAATATAGTCTATTTGAGTTGTGATATGTGCTCATTCACTTGTCAGAGAAATAAAGAATCGGAGTCTCATCGTCCAATGGGGCCAAGCCATCATTCTCTTCAAGAAGTCATTAACATGCGAAATTCGGAAGTAATTTATCTACTATAACTCCTTTCTTTTCCTTGTTGGAGACCCTTTTTTCTCTACCTTACGGATTGATGGTCATATTAGTGTTTTACAGATTTCTTCTTTTCTTTTTGCAGAAACAAAATGATTCTATAATTTTCACTTCATTAAAGGAATGGCTTCGCCAATTACAAGTAAACTTCGTTCTTCAATTTTTATTGTCATGGTTTTCTTGATGTGACTTTTTTAATAGTTAATATTGAATTACTGTTTCAGAGGACAGAAAAGCATCGAATTTGTTTCAGTAAATCTGGTATACATGGATGGGGACTGTTTGCGCGAAGAAATATTCAGGAAGGAGAAATGGTAATTTCTTTTGTAAAGCACCTTGTTATTGCATATTATATCATGCTTTAGTTGGACGAAATGTCGTACTTGTAATTCTGGTTTTCATTTATATTTGGACATGGAGGACATGATGAAAAGAGACAAGTACAGTGATTTTCTATTCTCATTGTTTTTTGTTTTTCATTATCTTAAGAGAGTGGAGGTTCTGTGGAGGCCTTAGTAGAATGGGTCCATCTTACTTATGTTTTGCTAGTCCTTAGACCGGTCTGCTCTGCTGTGGTTACTCTTTTCAGCTATTTCTGAGAGATCATATGAAATTTACAGTGCCATAGGCCTATCCAGAAGTGAGGTGAGGTTGACACTAGACTTGTTTATTTAAAGGTTGCTGAATACCGTGGTGAGCACGTGAGACGCGGTGTGGCAGATCTTAGAGAGGCAACTTACCGCAGAGAGGGAAAAGACTGTTATGTAAGGCTTTATAATTATTTCTTGTATGCACTGCACTTGCCATTTTCATTATTGTTGGAGTTAAGTTCGAGTTTGACTTAGAACTGAGCTCTAGCTTATCTGATATGCTGTTCTAAACACGACGTTTGTTAAGGCAATTATGATTGTCATCACTATTTTCACATTTTTAAGTAACTCATTTACTTGTCGCTTGCTGAGGATGTATAGTGCCTGTGGCTTGAGGAAGTGTGTTTCTTCATGATTTTTCCTCCCAAAGCTTTGTTTCTTTGGCTCATCAGTTTCGATGTTTAGCATCAGATCATGATCTGCATTGTCTGTCAGCTCGTCTTCTAAACATGATAAGACATTGTGCAGCCCTTCAAAATCAGTGAAGAAGTTGTAATCGATGCCACAGATAGAGGGAATATAGCTCTGCTGATTAACCATTCGGTAAGTTTCAATATGGGCATTCCTTAACAGAATGATGTGCCTCTTCTGCTTGGAGTGTTTAACTCGCGAATTCCTAGTGAGACAAGGTTTTTGGTTGCTTATTGAAAACACCTGGTGTCCTGTTTATGCTGCGGTGCATGCCCAACTTTTACGCCAGAATTTTGAGTATGGGTGATGATGAGAGTCGAATAGTTCTTATTTCAAAGACTAATGTATCTGCCGGCAATGGGCTAGAACTTTTTATGCTACTACCTCATTTTTTATGAGTAACTATAACATTAGTAAATTTAGTAAGGTTATTTTCATTTATTTCACCTACGAAGTACGAGGACAAATAGTCATACAGATGTAATTAGATTCCTTTCCACTCTTCTTCTTCTTCAACCACACATGAAATGACTAAATTCATTTCGTTTCCCTTTTCTTTTCATAAACATTCAAAAAACAATAAAATCAGATCTTTTTCTTTCCTTTCTTTTCTTTTCTCTCCCGTGGTCATTAACTGAATCCTTTCTATTGGCTCCTAATCACTTCATCCACATTGAGTGAGAACTAAGACTGCGGTGATCATTTGTTGCTTCATGTTGATCGACAAGCAAGATCTGGAAGCTGATTTTGTTTAATTATGGAGCTAAGCTGGACAATAGTGAAGAATATAACGATAGAATAATTCAGATAGAAAAGGCATGCATATTTACAAGGTTGGAAGACGCTTGTTCATGCGATTGCCGTAGCTTTGTTTGGTTAATCTCTGGAAGATTGGAAGTGACAGAGGAGTCATCGACTACTCTTAATTTCTACTATTAAGGCTCTTGGTTTAAAACACACAAGTCTGATGTGTTTTGAAAATAGTGAAGTTGTAAATTCTGTCTATAACTCAAGATGTGTGGCGAAACCCCTTGTTGCCTTTGCAGTGAAATTCTCTTGCTGGTGGAAAATGGAAGTGATGCAACAGTTTTTAATTTTTCTTTGTTGAGCTAGAGCACAGTCTCTTCATTAAGATCCACATAGATGTGAATTGATCTCTTGGTCAATTCTCTTCTTCTTCATGTATTTGCATAATTCCTGTGGAAGTTAGCTCTATAAATGCACTTGCCTCTGTGATGGAAGATATGGTGAAGAGGGTAGTCTAAACATGCAGTTGACTTGTCGCATGAGGTATTTGCAATAGTTGCTTTGCTTACTTCTTTTTATTTACTCTACAGATTGTATCGAAAAGTTTATCAGAGCCAATTCGATCACACGAAGATCTGGATAAGGATCCTGTTCCTCATTATCATAAAGCTGTGAAGTTCTACGAAGGACTTTAGAAGCAGCTTGTAAACCAGGGGCATGTTCTTGATCTGTTTGCTTGTGCTGTTGATCAGGTGCTAATTGATTCTGTTGTCTTTTGTCCTCATCCTGCATTACCTTTGACCTTTTTCATCTTACATTAATATTCAACAGGATTTCACTTCAAGATTTTTGAGATGTTCACTTTCAAGTTAGTAGTCTAAATGTGACAGGACTAATTAATCATCACAGGTTTTGATACCTCCTTCTGAAGTTTTTCCAGCTCCATGAATTTATAGTTAAGAAACGTGTCTTTGATCTGATTGTTACGCGGACAATGATGTTGCAATGATGATTGGGCAACATGACTTTTATCCAAACAAGAGTTCTACCATACAGTCTGCCTTTCCCGCTTCCAGTTATAACTTTTACTTGTTAATCTAGCTGCTGGCTTTTTCTTTTAGTTTCTTTCCAGCGAGTTGTCATTTTAAATGTTATTTTTCTTCCAGTATTTTTTCTCCAGGTAGGAGTTGCAGAGCTTAAAGTAGCAGTGGAAAGAACTGGGGGGCTTGTTGTTCTTGCAGAGAGTTTTGGTCATTCAGTATTCAAGGACTCTCTTAAACGTGTTTTTCAGTCGGGTGAATATGATCTTGGCCTATCATCAAATTATCGCCCATTGATCTCATTTGTGTCACTTTTTGGCTTATCTTTGATGATAATCTGCTGTTGATTGTTCTCTTGCAATGTAAAATTTGCTCTTCACACTTAGGATTTTGTCTCTCAATGAAGTAAGATATGAGTTTCTATCGTGCAGGTATTGATATGAATTTTCTTTGGCTAGGATGGTGTGGTAATTTCTTTAAGAAGATTAAAATCGTCATGTTTCCTTTCTATGGTGGATGAAATTGGGAACATTCTTTATTGTTGCTTCTTTTCTTTAATTGTATTCTTTTCATTGATGAGACCAATGTAAAAGTGGGCGTCAAACTGTTGAATAGGGGGATATCCGCATGAGTAGGTTGTAAAAGGTGTAAAAGAGAGAGGTATGAATAATAGCTTAGGAAGACTTGTTAATGAAGCATCTACACGAAACTGGGATGCGTGCAAAAGTCTAAGCATTCAATAGGACGGGTTACAATGCTTGGGAATTATGAACCTATGACGCATGCCATGGAGGAAATGTAGCAGAAGTACAAGAAATTATTGACAATGTGGATTTTACCAAACCTATATTGTTGGTCAATGTAACGCTACTTGTGCCTTTTCTCTTAATAACCAGCGGGGAAAATCATAAACAAGAAAATGTGAGCATGCTGCGGGAATGTGTTAATTCCTGACTTAGGCGAGAAAGTTGACAATTCCTGGATAAAGTGAACACTGTGTTCAAGGCATTATTGGTCCTTGTGCTTCTCTTGAGAAGGTAATACAGATATTTCAGCTGTCTAATTTTTGTTGTAACAGTTGAACACTTACTGTTTCTAACTTTTGTGCAGAAAGGTCCTTTGCTCGGACACTGTTGTTGGGCAGGGAAATACTACCACGTGGAAGCTGTGTGGCCTCGGCAAAGCTACATCATTGTGCTTGATATTTTATATTGTTAAGAAAGAAAGCCCAGATGCTACCATGAAATCACCAAGCAATCAATTTCACTTCCAGTTTTTAACTTAGCATGGACTCTAATCTTTCTCTCTGTGAGAACCAATTACTAATTGTTATTTCACTTGGTGTAAATACTTTACTGCAGCTATCAACATAATAATGGTCAAATGAGACTTCGAGTCACAACACTGTCTAGGAGATGGGTTGTAGGACCAGGCAGCGTTCAGGCAAGTTCTGTTTTATTATTCTATTGCTTATTTTCTTATTACTAAGAAAAATGTGTTGTCCTTTTATTTGGTCATCTTCTATGTCAGTGTTTTCATTGAATAATGAATGTTTGCATTCATTTATTTTATCTTTTTATAGAAAAAAACACCAAATAAAACTATATTATGGTCTCACACTGGTGCTTTTTCATGTGTTTAGTTTGTCTTCTGTAGCTTCATTTGTTCATTTATTACCTCAAGCCAAATTCTGTAATGTAGATTTGATTATTTAGTTTAGCTGTGTGTGATATAAACTTTTGTTAGAAAACAGTGCTGTGTCAAGAAGTAAGTGTACACTTTCTTGTTTCTTAGCAATTGCAAAGTCCTTTTCTTTTTGGTCAAACTATTCTCCTGTATCACACGAGCTCCAAAAACTTGATACTTCAGTAGAATAAACTAGTCTTCAGCCAAAATTGTAGTTGGGAGGATTATTCATATGTTTGCTATTTGAATTTTCATTTCGTTTTTGTTTCTTTCCCTCATTGATTATGGCAATTTTAAATGAAATTTTGTAGGGTTTGATTGCTGGGTTTGACCAAGAAGCTGCAGCTGTAGTTATGGCACCCCAAGTATCCTTCAAAATGGAAAGTGAGGTAATTAAACATGAAATTTTCACAATTTCAACATCCGTAGTTTGCTGTGCTCTTATGTTATTGGACTGATCTGCACGATCATTAGTCGCTTTCCACATTCTCTCTCTCTTAGCTTTGACTTTCAAAATAGTTCCGAACCTAAATGAATGAAATATCTGTTCATAGCAAGACGGTTTCAAAATCTGTGAATGATAGCTCTTCGGATTGCTTAATTGTGCTTTTCATAGTTTTGTTGGTTAATTGAGTACCCATCAAGTCTTAACTAGCGAGAAGCGGTCATTTGTAAAATAAAAGAGTGCAATTCTATCAACAGGTGGAGGGTAGTGGCTATGCTGAGTTCGTGATGACTAAGAACTTAATTGAGTGATGAAAGAGCACTTTCCATTTGACATGCATCTTCATTTGTTCTTTTTAATTAGTCACCCACCTAGCAATATTTGCTGGCCACAAAAGAAAAAAAAAATCTAGCAATTAGCTTCGGCAACATTGCACCCAACAACGGAACTAAAGAAAGACAACTAAAGCAGAAAGGACACATTCATAAATTAAGCTCTGTTCCAGTATGGAAAATTTTATAAAGTACTCCATCTTTGAAATCTGCATGTTTTTGTCCCTCGGTATATTTGGTCTCTTTCTCTGTAAAGTTCCAATGGCATTTAATAGTAAAGCTTTGACCAGAAAGTCCACTTAAATAAATATTCCTGCTATGTCTGTGTGGCACAGAGAAGCAAAGATTATCATAAAACTTTTTTGTGTTTCATGACACAAAGAAGTCAAAGCAGTCTTAATCTTGTGTTTCTGGACACAAAGAAGCAAGAGGTTATCATAAAACATTTTGTAAAACCATTCAGAGCTACCTATCTCTGTATGTGTGGTACAGAGAAACACCGTTATCTGAGAAGATCATTTCATTCACTACTTTTAGTGCATTTTGCCTTGTTGAGAGAGGGTTGTGTGATGTAATTTTCACTTAATTTGTCATAGGTCTCCTGTTTTATTTAATCTGCTGAGAAGTGTTTTAGCTTTCTTGATACAGTTTGTTTGTTCTATTTCGAACTTAATATGACAAAACCCTAACACTTCCCAAATCTATGTCGTTGTTGTCAAGGCTGACTTTGATCCTATAAGGTGGTTGGATAGAGCACTGATACAACTGTGCACACGGTTTGGAGACTACCAGAAGGATAGCACTTCTACCTTCAGCCTCTCTCCACGACGTCTCTATCTTCCCTCAATTTACATTTCATTTGCGTCGTTCCCAATCTGTACAGGTCGGATGTAAGTGACTTATTTACAGAGCTCAGTGAGATGATTTTCCAGTGAAAAACGATGTCCTTTTGTTTCATTCAAGCATGGTAGGCGCCATGTCAAATAGCTTGCCTTCTGCCTTCCATGGAGGAAGGTATTTAACGGTGTTAATTGACAGATATTGACTTTGGGTAAATGTGTCCCGCGAATACATGTCTGGGATGGTGCCAGAAAAAGGTAAATATGCCGCGGTGGGCATATATATATGTGATCGCACACTAAATTTCATTCTTCATTAAGTTGGGTGAAATTCTTAAATTACTAAAATAAAATAGTAGGAATATCAAACCCATAGCACTCTAAAGACTATCAAGTTTTTTTTTTTTAAAAGTAATAAATGTGTTGCATACTTTTTTGTTATTTTATATAACAAACTGAAGTGGAAAATACACTTCGCAATCCAGGTAATAGTATATTATTAAGACGTATGAATGATACTGAAGGATGAAATTGAACATTTAAGAGCAGCCAAGTGACTAGATTGAGCAAATCAAAAGCCAAGGAACTAGATAGATGGCCACAAGAAAAATGCTCAAACATGGTGACTTAAACCCAAAGTCATGAGCAACGTATATCGTGTGTTGGCTTTTAAGTTATAGTCCCACTGCCATAAACCCATTTTACACACAACCAATCATTTCGATATACAACCTATGATGCCTCAATTCAATACATCCATTGCCCCCTTATATATCCTCTAAATTACACAATTTGTGTCTCATCAATGGCGATAGCGATAGCGATAGCGTGCATTTTCAACGCAATCTCATCATAGTCGAAATCGTAACCATCTAAAAATTTCAAACAGTCACTGCGATGGACTAACGACATGCATCATCTCTAACGTAAGTTCGACTGCAAGACAACGTATTTTGTGACTTGACATTTCATAGGGACGGCTTAAAACAAAAATCATGGGTTTTTCAACTATTCAAATTAACGACACACTGGCGTACTTCTAGCTATATGATTATAAATGGGGGTTAAAACATCCTTAAATGCATCGTTTCATGGAAATTACAGCGAGGGAGTCAGGAAGTTTCTATCGAGCACAAGAAGCTTCGTCCCTACTAAGATGAAGGGTAAACATGGGAAGAGAAACGTAGACTGTGATCAAACTGAGAGAATTTCAAGAAAATAAGAGCCGGACAAAGACTCATGCACGATGAAATGAAGAAAATAAATAGAGGAAAATCTTTGCAGGACTCGAGTTGAAGCGTGCCGCTTCTTATGCCTACCCAATTCACGTGAGTTTTACGACATTGAAAAATGATTTCTAGTAAAACTCAATATTTCCGGGCAATGTTTTGATCCCTATATCAGGTAGCGATGATTGATTTCCGGTCCAATTTGATGTCACCCCGGAATCGGTTCTCAAAGACTGAATCAGAGATGGTTGGACTCGGACTGAATCAAAGATGTCTCATAAAAATTATTAATTCTTTTACTTTTGTCTTAATTTTATCTGCCTAATATCCAAAAAAAAATCTCAAACTTTCGCATCTATCCCAATTGTATCCCAACAAATTTTTTGTCTCATAAAAATTTATTGACTTTTACTTTTGTTCCAATTTTATCACCGTTAGTCTTCCGTATATAATTACCGTTAGTTAATCTTACATGCATGTCATTAATGAATTATACTTTAGCAAGATTAACATGAAAGAAAACCTCCAACTTTTCTTCTATTGTTTGCTTCCCCTACGCATTGCCAGTAGATGGCCTCTCAAGACGTCACATGGATTCTTCACGTGGAGATCTTATTATTTGGAAGGACAATTCATGTGTAAGTTTGGTTGAGAAAATTCGAGGCACACAAAATTAACTAACGGCAGTTATGTATAATGACAAAATGTGATAGCGGCATAATTGAGACAAAGGTAAGAATCGAAGATTTTTTAGGTATTAAATCAGTAAAATTAGTAAAAAAAATAAGAATTGATATTTTTTATGAGACAAAAGATTTTGAATATAATTGGGACAAATAATAGAGCTGAAGTTATTTTTGTATATTAATAAAATTGAGATAAAATTAAAAGTTATAAATTTTTTATCAGATAAATTTTTTTGAATATGATTAGACATATATTAAAGTTGAAGATATTTTTGGGTGTTAGGTCCAACTTTTGGAGCCTAAGACTTGGGACTACAAACCGCATGTTTCGGCTTGACAATTTCAAAAACCATCATTTCAAAACTTCAAAACTTAATGCATTTGGCGTTTGATTTGATGTCATATTTTGTTGACCATTCAAGCAAAATATTGCAAAAGCATATGCTTATAAACAGAGAGATTGGAACCTGACAATATCCAGATAAAGAAACGTAGATAAAAATCGTATACATCATGTTCAGATTTTCCTTTACATATTTAATTTTGCCATCAAACACCAAATTGCATTAGCCATCGATTTATATCATTATTTTTATGATATAAATGCATTAAAATCACTAAAAATTGTCACGAAAATATATTAAAACTTTCAAAAAAAATGCAATCTAGCCTTAAAAGCTATTGAAAAATACAATTAAATCCTAAAACTTTCAAAAATCATAATCAAATTTTAAAACTTGTGAAATTAATCCAATTAAATACTTGACAAAAAAATCCACTTAAGTCTGTTCCATTGATTATACATTTTGAAAATTTTAAGACTCAAAGTTGTACTTTCATGACGGATATTAAGACTTCGTTGCATTTTTTTTTTTAGTTCTAAAACTCTTGCACTTTCTTAACAAATTTTAATACTTTCAACATAATTATTCTCTCATTAAAATTACTCAATCGCCCCAAAAAACCCCTCCCTCCCTCGCCTTCATCAAGTGCACTTCGTATATCTTCAAATAGAAATCTTTCACCATAACCCAGAACAAAACACCGCGCATGTAATCAAGCAATAGTAAAACCAAAAACCAACAAAATGAACCAGCAAACCCCAATCCTGGACAGCAAAAGAGGAAGGATATGCATCTCCTCTGCAAACAAAAACTAGGAAATGCCCTTGTATTCATCAGCTCCCACAAGATTTTCACATGTTTAAGCGAAGCAAAAGCAGGAACAACGAAAAACCCATCGATTATACTGCATGAATGAAAACGCATTCCGAGCTGTGCAAAAATAAGCAAATAACAATTCTGTTGCGATTTCAATCAACTTCCTTCCAAAACCTTGATGTCCTATCTCAAAAATGCATAAATAACAACACAAGTGGGCAACAAGAAAACAAAACAGATGAGAAAATAGGTCTAAGTTGAGATAAAATGACATTAATCAAGTTCACTGGGAGACTCCGAGCCACTTCGAGAAGTTCTCGAATTCTGTATAATCACTGTCTGAGATCATTGTCTGGTACCATGCCTTACCAGCTGACCTAACGGCTGCTGCATCCTCCTGAAAGCACGAGCAAACAACAAAAAGGGGAAATGAGTTGTGTATGAGGCCACTCTTCCACGGAGCAATGACAAAATTCCCAAGGCCCAGCTAATAACAAATAGAGTAGGGCCAAACTATAGAGAATCGCCACAAAAATAGCTTGAGTATTATAAGTTTAAGTGCAAGAGAAGGTGTGGATTGAGGGATTAAAAAAAAGCTAAGTATCAGCAAGCAAGTTAGCCATATAGTAGACGCAGGTGAACAGATGACACCTTGCAAATACTGTACCAAATACATAGCAACTCCACAAAAAGCTAAATAATGGCAATGTACCAAATTGACTTCATGGACAAACGTACATGATAAGCTAGGCTCCAACCTTTTTTTACCCCAACAATTCAATATGCAAACGGCACATATTAGCCCAAAATACGTTCTCACCATTGTGTTGTGCCAAAAAAATTCTCCTTTGAAACAACAGAATGAAGAAAATGTGTTCCAAGCAAAAACAATTAGATACTTGTAATAGAGATTAGTGCCAATGTTATGTGGTGATAAGCCCATCTATCTAGAGACTAGCAGTCCATGTCACGCTAATTTTGATTCAATAACAATACGCAGAGATAAAAGTCAAAGAGAAAACCAGTTTTAGTATAATAAAAACATTCAACGAGTTCCACCTAAAGCAAAATACGAGAAGTTTTAAGTACGAACCCGCAGCAGTCTAATGGCAAGACCAAATTGCAGTTGCGACCCATAAGCTTACATCCAACGGAGTATCAATGTACACACTCGTACATATTAAAGTCATGCTAAAAGATTAGAAATTGCCACATCTACTTTGATTTTAGTAACAAGACCACACAATATGACGAGAATTCACGATAGCAACTCAAAACCTTCCATCGACCAGAGCATCTATGGATATGTACACTATCATATACATTAAACTAACCCTACACAAGCCTCTCTCCATACTAAACTGAAGTTGTAAAATTGACGCTTATGACGAAATGTCAAATGAAAAAACAAGCTGTATTGGAATAAAAATAGTACCTTGGTAATGGGCTTCCTCTTCTTGTCGAGCTTCTCCTTCTTGGCCTTCACCCGCTGAGCCTCAGCCAAAAGAGACATCCTCCTGGCAGTCTTAGCATAAGGGTTGAGCCTCAACATGGTGTTCAGGTTCTTCAATGGGTTCTTCTTCATCGGTGCCCTCTTCACCTCCTTGTTGATCGGCCTCACCACAGACTGGACCTCGTCAGAGTTGATGATCCTCGACAAATCAGCATTCAACATCTTCGCCCTCGGCAACACGTAGCCCTTCTTCTTCTTTGAGGTCTTCTCGAACGACCCGTAGATCGAATCGAGCTTCTCGAACGCGGACTTTGTCCAGATGACGAACCTCCCAAGGTGCCCGCCCGGAGCAAGCTTGAGCAGGTTGAGGCGCTCGACGTTGGCAACCTCGACGCCAGGGATGTTGCGGAAGGCCTTCTCGATCTTGGCGCCCTCGGAGCCGTACACAACGAGGGGCCCCTTGCGATTGATGTAGCGGCGATTGCGCATCTTACCCTTGCCGGGGCGGATGCCCATGCTGTTCTTTGCCTTCTCGGCATCAGGGAAGGCGCCTATCTGCCTGAGGACCTTCTCGGCAGTACCGGTCTTCTCAACGGCCTCGGCGGTGTCAGAAACGACGAGGGGAAGCTCGGGGACGGACTCGATGCGATGGCCTCGGGCGAGGACGAGTGAGGGGATGGCGGTGGCAGCAATGGCGGAAGCTACCGCGTATCGCTTCTGATTCACGTTGACACGGCGGTGCCAGCGGCGCCAGGTCTTGGTCGGGGCGAACATGCGGCCGCCACGGCACATGTTGCCGAAGGCTCCCTGGCCGGCGCGGTGGGTACCGCCTCCTGGGACGCGGGGGATACGGGAGACGGCGCGGCCAGTACCCCAGGACTCGGCGGAGGTCTGGTGTCCGGCTTTCTTCGAGACGGCATAGGGCTGGCGACTGTTCTTGGAGATGTTCGAGTGCACGAAGCGGACGATGTCTGGGTGAATCGAAGACCTCATGACGTCGGGCAAGGAGAGGGTGGCGGCGGAGTCGGTGGCCATGTCGCCCTCCAGGGACTGGATGGTCACGAGAGGGCGCGCGGCGGCGGCCATTGGTGGCGGCGGTTGTGGGGTGTGTGAGTGAGGGAGGCGGAGGCGAGGGTCTACGAGACTTGTGGACGCAGAGAGAAATTAGGGTTTCGAGATGGTTAGGTATTTATATTCAGAGACAAAACAAAGAAGATGGAGTAATTTAGGGCCTGCCATCGTTGTTTTGGGCTGGGCTTTGTGGGACTTCCAAATGAGCATTGTTTGAGACGCATGTCAAAGGTGGAATAAAGGCCCAGGCCCAGTATCGAGAGTGGGCCCAAGCTCACGGCAATCGGATGATCAGCGACTAATCTCGAGAGTTAGATCGTCGCCGATGCGGGGAAAGCGATTACTAACACGACTCGATTCGTTCGGCCGTCCAAAGAACGTGAGTTGAGTTTGGGCTTCACCCAATTCGTGTTGGCATCGAGATACCGTTCCAAGATGTGGTCCATGAAAATCAGATCACGACGTGGTTTGATCAGTGCAAGCTCGATGTATTCAATACATTAGAAATCCTAAAACTTATGTGGTTAAAGAGTAATTGAGTCATAAAATTTTCAAAAATGACAACATCAGTGTATTTTGCACTACATTACTGCCATGTGTCTAAAGAAGGTAGCAGAAAAAGGCATGCAATTATTTTTCATTATCTAAATTAGATGGAGATACTTCATTACACCGATCATGATGAGCGAGAATGACGTGAAGCGATGCAAGAATACATGACACATCGAATGCAAAAGAGGATGATGAAGTAACATGACATTGCAATTATTACATGGAATGTGACATGTCAAATCAAAAGTGTTTGGTAATTGAACAAAATTTATGTTCCCGATATCAATTTCTCTTCCTATTTTATTTGTGATAATTTTTCTATGCATGTTTATCTCGGCTTTATGGCCTGAACGTGCATGAACAAATATTTGATTTTGACGAGCCACGTCTTTATCACTTCATGATGACAGCATCTGATAAGCAACCCTTGAATCTTCCAAGTGGTTCTGCCTTCTTCACTTCCCATGCGTTCCCTGACAATTTGGTCCGCATGACTGTCGGCACCAGACCTACTCATAAATAGCATTACATATAAGTCTTATCTTCCTCTCCACATTCGATGATCGAAAGAATGGCGACAGGAAGAGCGAGGTCCAAGCTTCTTATGGACAATGGCGGGCAGATTCGGCTATTTGCCGAAGGTGGGAAGAGCTTTGTCGACTTCCTCCTTTTCCATAACCTCACATTGCCGGTCGGGACGGTGATTAGGGAGGGCCCTAGCGAAAACCAGGACGATGGGCAGTTTAGGCAAGCTCTGCGACTGAACGATGAGTACGTCAAATCATCTTCCAAGAAAGACATTCTCTTGAAACTTTATCAGTCAGTGAATATATTGGCTATCTAATTAAAAAAAAAATCTACTTATAAATCTAAAAGTGGCGGGAAGAGTTTGTGGAAAAATATCCAACTTATCGAGATAAACTACGAATACAATGCCGCTCTTGTGAAAATATGGCTAGCTAAAAAAATTGCCAAGTTAATTAGATTGTAGAAAAAGGAGAGACATGAAATAATGAAATACTTTTTTAATTCTCGCAATTGGTTCAAATATATAATAAGGGTCGAATTAGCAAGTATTTTCGAGACACTATTAAGTATACTTGATTTGAGAGACTTCCATGTGACTTCTCATTTTGTTGATCTTGTTTCTCAAAACTAATTATGGAGCAAAGAAATAACTTTTTTTTTATCCTCGTTTCTGTTCCAAATCTATTTTCTGGAATGATATCAGAGAATTTAGGTATGAGAATTATTTATGTTACCAAACATGTTTCTCATCTTTTTATGTTATGGAGTACAGAATCAGAGAATTAGGATCGTTGCTAAACAATGACCTGTAAGCTCTTGTTGACGAGGCCATAAGTCTTCTCATGAGCCTCACTAACTTAAGCCTGGCCAATTGTAGTAGGGTGGAGAATGGAGTTGCGGACTGGATCGCACCGGAAGCCCTGTGGGCCTTACTTTGTTATGATTATTTCTCTTGTTCTTAAATTCTTTTGAGTTGCCTAATGAAGTATTTTTTCCGACGCAAAAAAAAAAAAAAAACCTTCGGTAGGATTAAAGATGCGAGTTATTATTATTATTATTATTATTATTATTATTATTATTATTATTATTATTATTATCAGTAACAAAGTTGAATGCTACTAGTAACGCGACATACAATGCAGGAAGTAATTCGATGATCTTTAGGTATAGATCCGCGGAAAGGTGGTTGAAACCAGATGGGACCGACGAACCAACGCTTTGGGTTAGGTCTATTGATAGACTGATAGTGGCGATGCCAAATCATCTTTCACGGTCAAAAACTCAAAACAGTGACATGGTGAACACCGGGCATCGGCGAGCGAGATGAAATTACCGATCGGCAGCCATTCCGGTGACGGAGCACGTGCGTTGATGGAGCTAGAAGCTTTATGGCCACCACCACCACTTCAGAGGCATAATTGTCTGTAGATCTTGCTTTGGGTGCCCTTGACCGCGGCATTTACTCCTAGACCACATGTTTATGCGGAAGAGGCATTTTCTGTTTCTGCGAGTCAATTGTTTCGAGTTTGTCAAAGCTTTGTTTGGTTGGAGACCTGTGGTGAAGAAGTGATACGATATCCTCATGATGCCGAAGGTTGCTTCTTGTACATCTTAATATCGTACAAATACCCACAAAAAAAAATTGGTTAATTCCTTAGTAGATCCTGAAACTTACTTTGGAAACTGTGACGCAATAAGTTTCAGGTGAAATCTGAACAGAACTTGAAATCGCTCACCGCTGTTACTATCCAATTCTTCTCTTAAAACCCTCCTAAAAAAAAATGTGGTATGCCAAATTTTGTTCAAAGTTGATAATATATTTTTTTTTGGTCGAATCAAGGTTGATAATTTATTTTAAAATGTGAATTTAGTGAGAGTTGTTGAAGGAATTAAAATCAATATAATAATTGACAACAAGGACTGCTACACTTCGGAGTACATATTGAACAATTTTCAACCTTTAAAACAAATTTTTATTGAGTTAAGATGTCCTTATTGTTATAAACCTTTTGTTAATAATTTTAACGATTGAAAAATAATTTTCTGATTTACCGGCATTTACGAATATCAATTTCCATGTTTATTCACTGTTATGCAAAATATATACAAAAAATTACCTAATATTTTATTCCTTTCATCCAAATCATGCCATTTGTTACCCATTAGCTTGAACAAATCTCTTTATTCTCACCTAGTATTCATCCTCATGCTCTTAAATTAAGTCATTGAGCCTAGCTCGTAAGATGACCTCATGCATGACATATTGTTTTTAACCCTAATTACTTCATATCTATTTTTAACTCTAGTTAATTAATATCATCATTTTTTTTATTCCACCTAGATGAGTTAAATCAATCTTCAATAAAAGTAAATGAGGAAGACGAGATAAAACAATGCCCATTTCCCTCCATCTTTTGGAACATGCAACTCCATCATCCTAACATCTTCAAGGTCAAATTTTGCCATGCCAATCTTTCTACAACCCAATCAAAGTTCAAACTCTTACTTTCAATCAAGGGTGTCACAAGGTAAATGCAAGGACTTTAATTTCTTTTTACCAAACTAGTTTGTTGCTTTCTTAATAATGAGAGTTGTTAATTTTAGTACTTATTTTGATTTCAAGGTGATTAAGGGCATTGTTGGTTGAAGATGTCCTTGAAGGTGACTAAGGACATTTGTTGGTTGAAAACTCTAGGGACAAAACTAGACTGATCTACTTAGTACTATTGAACTTAATTGATTGGTTGTTTGGTCATTTATTCTAGATTTTACTCTATGTGGGATTAAGTTACAATAATTGCGTTTTAAGCTACTGTGATTCTTGGGTTCGAATTAAAAAGCTTTCCACATGTCTGAAATGTTTTGTTGCATCTTGAATAGGTAAAATGTGAAAAATGACAAAACTAGGCATAAAAGGGCTTCTTGGTAATTTTAACAAAGTTATGGGTAATTTTGAATATTTACTATTGAGAGGGTGTTGTTAACAGGATGTTGGGGGTTTTATTGTGAATTAGTGAGTTATTAAATAAGATCAATTAACGAAAACCAGACGGATTCAAAATAACTTGTTTTCAACACTTTATGGGTGAGATCTCCGCCCATTTTCCCATTCTTTTTTCTTGAAGAGCAAATCCGAGACATCTAAAACAAATATGACTTATTTTTTTCCATGGTAGTCATTTCAAGATGGCGTCTTACTGTCTTTTGCTCTATGTGTGTGTCTATATATATATATATATATATGACAAAAAGATCGTGAACGTATCATTTCACAGGTGTCTCGCCGAGTAGAAAAAAAATATCGACACATTCGAATCCGTTATTGTTGTTGTACTTAGTATACAAATCAACTATCACAATTTCGAAAGGACACAAAAGAGTGAAACATATAGCACAATTTTTTGTGTGTGAGAGAGAGAGGGGGGAAGGCAAGGATTAGGCGAGAATGGCTCATTTATCGGTCTCTCTCCGATACGCTAATAATATTATTTATTTGTTTTCACAAATAAGTCTTACACATAAATAGCTTAACATCCTTTCATTGCATGTTGACCTTCTCATTTGGCGGGCCTAGGATAGCTCACCATTGCTGTGGCCGCCCAGCAAGGTCCCGCCCAGGCCCGCCTATTAAGTCACCTCTCTCTCTCTCTCTTCAATTTTTTTTTCAGCTAATATACAGAAAAATGGAAATCAACGAAAAATAAGATTAGGGTTTGCATCATTTAATTTTAGGGTTAATACTACGAAAAAAATTCAAACTAGTACAAATATGACCAATTTACCCCAAGTTATTTTTTTGACCACAAAAAATCATAAACTGGTACATTTGTGACAAATTTACCTTAAACTGGTGTATCTGTGATAAATTTACTATAAATTATTTTTTTGACCACGAAAAAATCTAAACTGGTACACTTGTGATAAATTTATTCTATGTTAATTTTCGTTAAATTTAACTATCAAATTACAAAATTAGATGGCATACATTAGTTCATGTGTGTACTAATTTAAGGTTTTTACCCTCTGTTTGTCACATATGTATCAACTTAAAATTTTTCGTGATTTTAACCTAATTTAACGAAGGGTAAATTTATCAAAGATGTATAAGTTTGAGATTTTTGTCATAAAAAAAATTAATTTAGGGTAAATTTATCACATATATATCAGTTTATGATTTTTGACGGTAAAAAAAATGATTTAGGTAAATTTGTTAAAATTTTACTAGTTTGAGATTTTTCGTTGTCAAAAAGATAATTTGAGGTAAATTTATCACAAATTTATCGATTTGAAATTTTTTATGATGTCAGCTCTTAATTTTATTGCTTTACCTATGACCTTTTTACTATGTCTCTCACTTTTATTAGGAATTCGGATTTATTTTATCCTATCGTGCTTATAAATTGTAAATATCAAATAGAATCATTTATAAAGCATGATTTAAAATCTTTTGTAGTCAGCGCAAACGAGAGGAAGTCAAACCCTCACGGGGTTCTCATCGCACACTCCACTTCAGAGTAGTCTCAGACCCTCAAATCCAACCAAAAATAAAAAAATAAAAAAATAAAAATAAAATTGTAGAGAAAATGGCGAAAAAAGACAGGAACGCCGAAAATCATTTCGACTCCGGTTTTAGGAGACACAGTTCACATTTCTTCACAGCCTCCCTCCCTTATCTTCTTCCTCCTTATCTGTTTTGTCCATCACATACCCCTACTCGTTCTTCTCGCTCCCACTCTCTCTCAAGAGCTCCTCCGAGTACCCATTTGAACATTTGTCTATCCCTTTTCTCCTTTCCAGCATTGGAAGCGAAAAAAAAAGCCATCAATCTGTAGCAGTGGGGGAGAGGGAGACAAAGGGGGGGGGGGGGGGGGGGGGGGTTTTGCGGACGCCAATTGAATGAGGATTGCCGAACTTTGGGGAAGTACAGAGGATGTCTTCATGTCTGCTCCCACAGTTCAAGTGTCAGCCAGACACCTTTTCCATTCAGTTCAGGACTCACATCCACACTCGTAAGCTCTTTGCCTTGTTTGCCGATTCCCCATTGCTCTCTGTCCTTTTAATTAGTACATTCAAATGGGCTTTTTTTCATTTTTTCTGTACTTTGTGGGTGAGTTTCCCTTTCTTGATTTTGGCATTGGTGTTTGCTTTTTGAGGTGGTTGAATGCAAAATTACCAGGAACTAGTTTTGGGCATTATAGTTTAGCTTTGGAGAAGTCGGTTGTTTCTGTAAGGATCGTCTGCCAGATGTCAAGAATCGGTTTCTTATTCCTCTGTCACCCTTGGGCTTTATCATTGATTGCTGGACCCTAAATGTCTCTTGGTTTTAACTTTTTGGTATGATTCAGTTTCTCAGTCAGTTCAATTTTCATGACTTCTTAGAACTTGGAAGAGGCTAAAGTTGTTACTTCCGACAACGTTAATCAGAGACGGGTTTTCTCTCGAGCATACTGCACTTAACGCGGATTATACACTGCTGTGCTTGTAGCCAATACAATGATAGTAGTTGACTCCTTCGAGTCCATGTAATGCTCCCATGTTAGAATTGATGTGTCTTAAGGTACCTGAAGGTCAATAGGTACCCACAGATGCTTAATCTGCGTCTTATCACTGTAAATCAACCAAAATTACCTGGATGGAAAGGGACTTGCTGCTATTGGAGTCATCTTGAGGGTTTTCGTCTTGGTCACGATCTAGTGGTCAATGTCTCGTACAAATATCATTAGGGAAACAAATTAGTGCTTAGTATGCAAAGGGTTATATGGCGATAAGCCATTTGACATGGACATGAATCTTGTCACCTTGAGTTGTGTGAAGAACAAGTTACTACAGCGACCCTAATGTTTACCACCTCTTTCTTATTGCATCGCTGAAATGCTATTGCTGGACTTGCTGTTCAAGTCGGTTGATTTCAGGAAGGGTATCTTGCTCGTTAGAATTCTTACTTATCAGGCAATTGGTGAGGAATAGTTGAATGTGCTCTATTCCTTATTGTGCCAAGTATGAAGGGGCGTAAGCTTTCCTGTTAATTTTTATCATAAGTACATGATTTAAGGTTTAGTGTGCTCTTTTATTTTATTGTAACGAATCACGTTACCATTGTTTAGAAACTGTTTTGCAGAGAAAAATAAAGAGCCTACTTATTTCCGTGCACAATGTCTATTGTCCACCACGTCTGCACTGACGTCATCATCAGCTGCAACAGCTGTCATTCTTGACATGGAAAAGCTGAGATTGCCTTCTTTAGAAATTCTTACAGATTCAGCAACTTCAAACAGGCCATGGACGTACACAGGGGCAGTCGGTCCACCTGCAGAGGTGAAAGGCTTGTTTATATGCTAATAGTGGAATTTCTTTTGGGCATTTCCATTTCCATGTGGAGGATGACTATATGTTGCATTATTTGACGAAATCCCCTTCGTTTAATTGAAAGTTGGTGTCCTTCCGAGAATCCTTTTGATAATGGTTTTGTGATTATGCTTGAGCTCGGGCTTCTTCATAAAGTATTCTGCTCGGTTGACTGTTATGTTCTTTGCTTTAATCTAAAATTTTTCTTATGCTTTTACTAATGCTTGGGATTTGAGATTCCGTTCATCCTGTCACTTATGAAGCAATTTTTTCCTCTACCTGTCTCAAATTACTATCCTTCTATCCGTTCTTTGATCCGAACTTTCTCATCAGGTAAATCTCGGCGCAACTTTAGCTACGGAAACACTTTTAACAAGTGATGAGGCAGTAATAGCAGCAGCTGCTGCTGAAGCCGTTACTCTTGCAAAGGCAGCTTTGAAATCTGCCAAGGATGCGGCACTTCTGATCAGAAATGAAAGTTCTTTAAATACTCATAGTAAGCTTGGATTTTCATCCAGAACAAGCACTTCTCTCTCAAAGCATCCTGAACTGTTGGAGCTAGAAAATTCCAGCATTGTGACAGAGTTGAGAGAATCTGAGGGTGGGTTAAGGGAAGAAAATATCATGCAGTACTCAATGGAAGAATCCGAAGATCTGGAGCCAACCTATGAAGAGCTTCAGCTTCTGCAAGAACAGCTCTTCAAAAGCATAGCTGTAAGATCACGGCGGCAAACAGAAAGGAAAGAAAGAAGAGTAAGAGCAGCAGAAAAAGCAGCTGCGAATGTAGTTTCCGTGAAGTCCGGATCTCTTAGCAAGAAGAAACGTGCATCTGTACAAGATGTAGATTACTCCGACCCGTTACACTACTTGAGAGGAACCACTAGCAGTTCCAAGCTTCTTACTGCCGCAGAAGAAACAGAATTGTCAGAAGGAATACAGGTAGAACAAGTGCATATTCCCTAGTTCGCGAATTTCTGATTGCCACTGCTAGAGTGTACTTTTTGGTTATGTTTTTGATGACTCAGAGCCCTCTGAGGTACTTTATTATTTGTCCCTACTCCGTATATTGGGGGACCTTGGACGGGACTCATTTGACCAAGTCTGAATGAATTCCCATGGGGTTAGTGGTTTGTATGCGGCCTCACCTTCTGAGCTATCGAGGCAGTTGTATTTTTTTTTTGTAATGCCGGGAAATCGATTTACAAGGAGACAAGTAATTGAACTGCTAAATGAGTTAGAAAAGAACTTGAAACGAACTTTATTAAAATTGGAAAAAGAAGAGTCTCCGCCTTATGCTAAATCACTGAGAAAGTTTCCTTGTCTTGTAAAAACTATAATGTTTTTCCTAGGAGGCCTGCTACTTGTGGCAATTTTGGTTAGAAGTGCATTTCTACTTTTTGGATTTAAAGACGAATATAAAGATGGATGCCTTACATCTATTAATTGTCATTACAAATGAAATGAGATAAAGTACTTTTTGTTGTTTAAGCGTACCGTTTTTGCATCTTCAATTTCTTGAAGTTAAGAATTCTTTATGTTTCCAAGCGCAAGTGCCTGTACTGCAGGCCACTCTATTGAGAGGATCGTATATGTATCCAGTTATGCATGCCCCCATGGGTTCGTTATTTATTTTGCTTAGTTTTCTCTCTCAAGTCTCGATTCACTTTCCAATGTCATTCAGGATTTATTGAAGCTGGAAAGACTCCAGGAGGAGCTAACCGAGCGATGTGGACGTGAGCCAACATTTCCACAATGGGCAGCTGCTGCAGGAGTTGATCAGAAGACTCTAAGGAAGCGTTTGAATTATGGGAAACTGTGTAAAGACAAAATGATCAAAAGCAACATAAGGCTTGTTATATCCATTGCAAAAAATTATCAGGGAGCTGGAATGAATCTTCAAGATCTTGTGCAGGTACTTATTTTGCCCTTGTACTTTTTGCAATGTGATGATTAGATGATTTTATTGAGTTTCAAACTTCTTCATACATATGAAAGAATTTCAAATCCTTGGGTCTGGTTCATGAACAACAGGAAGGATGTCGTGGCTTGGTAAGAGGTTCTGAGAAGTTTGATGCTTCAAAAGGGTTCAAGTTTTCTACATACGCCCATTGGTGGATAAAGCAGGCCGTTCGAAAGTCTCTTTCCGATCAGTCCAGGACAATTCGTTTACCAGTATGTGTCACATTTCATCATTTGCAAGTCTTACTATGTTGTATGTAGGGGAGAAAGCATTTAGCTTTCACTAAACCCAGATTCTCATCATCTGTAATGTTGGTTTTCTCCATTAAACAGTTTCACATGGTTGAGGCAACATATAGAGTGAAGGAGGCAAGGAAACAATTGTACAGTAAAAATGGAAGACAGGCGGACAATGAGGAAGTAGCAGAGGCAACGGGGCTATCAATGAAGAGGCTTAACGCTGTTCTCATGACTCCTAGACCTCCAAGATCTCTTGACCAGAAGATCGGAATCAATCAAAATCTCAAACCCTCTGTAAGTTAGCCCTCCTTTGCTGTCAAATGGATAAAGTAAAGTTAACTTTCTCCAGATTTTCACCACCCTTGGTGATCTTATCATTGCTGGCACTTGCACCATCAGTTTGGTGTAGTTCAGTTCATTTTGAGTAATACTTGCAGACTAAAACAATTGCTTAGTCCAAATAGTTATCGAATCAAATCTAAACCCAGTTGAAAATATGAAATTTTAGCCAAATATTCCAGGTAAGATGATTTTCTTGAAGTCGTGACAATTTAATGTGCAAATGTGAGAAGTTCATAGAGACGTGATATGTTTTAGCACGCGTTAAAAATACTTTCGGCCCAAGGAACATTTACCATATGAAGTAAACATTTGTACTTCGGAATTGAGTGTAACAGCTCTGTGGTGAGCATCCCCTTCCGTCCCCGCTAATTTACCAAGTGCTAATACATTTTAACTACTTTCAATGACTATTTTATTTCGGTAATTCACTTTTTTCTCTATTTCCTTTTTCTTTTAAAACGACAAATATTTTTTGTCGTGACTACTGGTTTGATTAGTTAAATAAATATATTTACAATATTATTATTTTCTGAACATGTACATTTTACTATGCAGTTTTCAAACCTCCTTCGGCCGTTTTCCTTTCTTCTGAAGTCATAGAACCTGACCTACATATGTGCATGGGTTTGTAAAAATTTCCTGGGCATGTAGGTTACCCTGTCTCTGCATGCCAAATGAGAACGGGTAGGGCATACACGTGAGAGGTGTTGAACTTCTCAGCTCTCACCCCAAGGTTGAGAGCCTGTTCCTGTCACTTTGTCACTGGTTTGTTGTGCTGTGGGGCTATGTGCAACCTTCATTTCATCGAATCTCATGTTCACATTGTCAATTCAGTTATGTTTTTCGCTTGAAAACTTCATTCTCTCTATCGCCTTATTTTCTTGTCAACCTTGGTGTATGTTGGCAATAAGCAGGCATGCTTTTGTGCTAATCGTATCTCGTGAATTCAAATTTCCATTTTGTTCTATGTTTTCATTCTTTTCTAATTCATTGCCAATGTATTTCCTCTAAGGAAGTTAAACTCACTTGGGTAATGCGCTGTCACTTTGGGGCAAATTTGTAAATCTTCATGTATTCTCATACCATCTAGAGTGAGACAGTCAATTTTTTTCACCTACTTAGCAACTCAGATTGCCAATTAATTCGAGCATATGTTGCCGATTCTATCTTGTGGCTAAGTGCTAACCTGTATATTATTACGTCTTTGGATCTGTTAATTTTTGGCGATTTATTTTTGAAAAAGCCGGAGACTTCTTGTCGTGTGGATGCCCTGCTGATGAGTTCCTTTCTGTTGACAGGAAGTGATATCCGATCCCGATGCAGAATCAGCAGAAGATTTGCTGTTAAAGCAATTTATGAGGCAGGACCTGGAGAAGGTACTGGACAGTCTCAACACGCGAGAGAGGCAAGTGGTGAGGTGGAGGTTCGGCCTCGAAGACGGGAGGATGAAGACGCTGCAAGAAATTGGGGAGCTCATGGGCGTGAGCAGGGAAAGGGTAAGGCAAATCGAGTCGTGCGCGTTTCGCAAGCTCAAGAACAAGAAGAGAACTAAACATTTGCAACAGTATGTTCTCGCGTAGGCCGATTCGCGTTGGGCTTTTCAAAGTCTCTGCTCTTTCTTTTCTACTTTCTTTCATGTCCATATCTTTCTCATTTTAATTTTCCGCTTATATATCACATATTTTCGCCTTTCTGGCTGCTATACCAACGGTGAATCTGCCGGGATGCACCATACTTGAAAATGTTGTAGGAACACAAATTTCTTAGATGAGGAAATTTTTTGGTACATTTTGATGATTGCGTCATGTTCATCCCTTCCAAAGGGAGGAGGAGCAAAGTCTCAATTCATCCACTGTTGTTCGGAGGATGACCTTGAATGATGTCTTAGCCCAATAAGATGGCAGAAGGTGAAAAAGCTTGAGGACTCAATCAGCAAAAATGATGTTTTAGCCCAATAAGTTCTGGCCTACCCTAACTTCCGCACTCCCAAATCCCGTTCATCCGCAGTCACCGTCGTCTATTAGATATTAATGATGAGGGGACATAATCAATAGACCCAACTTCTCTCGAGAGCATGGCGGTTCAATTCGCGCACCTTTAACAACAGAATAACAATTTGCATTTTGGTAGATTTAGACATTAATTCGATACATTAACCTTAAATAGTTGGTACTTGCTACGGTAAATGTCGATTCTCGGAAAACGTTTGCCCGAGCTTTCGCAGTCTGTCATGCCCATTTGATTGATCCGTGCAATGGCTCCGCTTGGTAATTGCAGATCGCGGCTTCAATTACCTAACCCGGGTCATTGACGGAGGAAACATCATCGTAACCTTTTTAATTTTGGTAGGTCCCACACGTGACACGTGACCTAAGACCGGGCTAGATCAGGAGGACGGGGCATGGTCTGGCTGCGTTGTCCCTCATTTGGGGAAAGACGTCGAACGAGCTTCAGATAAGTCTCTGACAAATTATGTTGGCGCGATTGGCGCGGTCTCTACCCATTTCTTTCTTCCTTCTTGCGAAATTCGAATGTGACTGCGAGCGAATGATTTGAGGTAGCGCCCACCTCGCCCCCTTCTGCGCAGGTCATGTCGGAGTCGCACTGGCGGTGGGAGAACGCCGCCGCCGGAGCCGTCGCCGGGTTCGCCACCGTCGCCGCCACGCATCCCCTCGACGTCGTCCGCACCCGGTTCCAAGGTTTTCCCTCTCTCTCTCTCTCTCTCTCTCTCTCTCTCTCTCTCTCTCTCTCTCAGGTGCATCGGCGTGTGCTGAGTTTTGAGTTTGCTTTCTGACTGATGTGGGACTTTTTCGTGTGCTCACACAGCGAACGACGGCAGAGTCGTGTATCTTCCGACTTACAAGAACACTCCCCAAGCGCTCTTCGCCATTGCTCGCTCCGAGGTTCTACAAGTTTCTGCTTCTCTTTCTTTCCCTCTCTCTCTCTGAGATTTATTTGATCAAATGAACTTTCTAGTAGCGGATGGGATGGTGGTCATGGAGAAGGTAATAGATTGTGCGACAATTTAGCGTAGAGGTTGTCAAACCTTAACCAAATGCCGCTATATGAATTGAAAGTGTTTGCAAATATTGAAATGGGGGCTCGAATTCAGTTGTGTACTTTTACATTGACGACTTCTTACTTAATATGGTGTAGCTTTGTAAGGGCCTACTTTTTTTTTGAGGTGGGAAATTCTTATGGAGCTCCCTAAATTTTAAATTCATGTCATAATTAGTCTACAAAGATCCTGCCTTTTAGCTTGATGGCCACTAACTGCACTCTGCAAATTTATGAGTGTCTTCTCGTGGTAAAAGACTATTTCAATGGTGTCCACTCAATCAATAAGTTCTTCCTACTTCACCTTTCAATTTGTTCCTATCAACTTGCCCATCAAGATCAGAGGCCGATTCATGAATGCATCAAGGATGACAGAGGGACCTCTTTTCTTGATGTATTGGGATGGTCATCACCTGAAGAGCTAGGCTTCTCATTGTCTTCTATGCTGGTTGATGAGCATGATGCCACGGCCAAAAACTCAAAGTTGCTCTGGTAATGGTTGGAGTTGTTGTGTGTTTTTTTTTTTAAACCATTTCAATGGGGGTCACACCTATGGACTGTGGGTAAAACCATCATGAATGGCTTTAATATATTATGCGAAATAATTCGATACGAGAGAGAATGATGATGGAATAGAAAATATGCACTGTGATAAACGATATGATTATTAAACTAATCCTAAATCGAATCTGATAAGTTTTGCCTATAAATGATTACTAGGACCCTAACTTCAGGTAAATAGTCAGAGCTTAAGTGGCTAGTTGTTGGATGGCATTTCATGCTAAAATCTGCCCATTGTCCTTTGAAAGCTCTAACTATTCTCCCAATCTGTAAAGCGTTTATGATATTTCAAATCGCTTGGAGAATGTGACGACCAAAATATTATGGATGGTCATTCGAGTTACCCGTGATCAAGCATCCTGTATTGCTATATTTTTGTTGGTGGATTATAGAGTAGAGACATATGTGGCTTGTATCCTAAGTTGGATTACTTCAATTGCGAGTATCTATATTCTGTTGCATCTTTTGTTGCTTTCTCTATAACCATCCCCTCGGATATTAAATGCTCTCCCTCTCCTATTTATAGCTGTTCTCTATGTAGAGAACAGAGAAACTCAAAGCAAGTTCAATGCTGTTCTCTCTCTATATACGCTGATATGAGCACTTGCCCAAGACATCGCGTGATATTATGGGAAAAAATTCATTGATTGCTGAATGACATCTGTCTGTCTGATAATACAACTTTGCTTTATCATCCTGTTATTATAGTTGAGTTCTAGTCAAGTTTCTATGCATTGTTATGTCTGCAACTCCAGTTTTATTCGGCAATTATTTCACCTTCCCAACATTGGTCTTGAAAGCCTGTCTATAGTTTTAGATGCAGAAACAGCTTTTGCAGATGTAAATGAGTTTTTCTTGCAGGGTATGAGAGGTCTTTATGCTGGCTTCTTACCTGCAGTACTTGGGTCAAGCCTTTCATGGGGTCTATATTTCTTCTTGTGAGTGCTATGCTTGCTAGGTCTGATGTAGTTGACCATTCAGCATTTGTTCTCTGTCCTCTCCCTTCATCTCTTTTAAACTTTCTGTTGCTTCCTTTACCGTTCTTGGAATTATCATTCAATCATTCACATTTTATGAGCAAGGAAAACTGGATCTTTCAATTTGTTTTAGTAAATCCTGCAATAAGTTAGAGGAAGGCTTTTGCAAATACACAGCTTGGAAATAGGTGTAATTTCATCCGAGAATTATTTCCAAAGAAGAGAATTCAATGGATATTGCTACTTGAGATGCAGTTTGCTATTGCCATTGTTGGGTCTGCTGTCAATGTTAATGTTAAAGGCATTTCCTCAATGTGTATTAATAGTTGATTGTTCTTAAACAACTTTGTTTCCACAGACTTAAGGCGTGTTCTTGGAACATCCTCCAGAGTTAGTCCTTCAAAAAACAGTGGAACCTACCTTGAATTATAGGAAGTGATATTTCAGTGAAATATCAAGGAGGTGCGTTACTAAGAGATAATGCAGATATATAGAATTTCATTATTCAATGTAGAATGGGTTGCCTGGGTTCGAGTCAACGTTATGGTTTTACATTGCAAAATTCTTGTCCCTTCTAGTGAGCAACTCTTGGGCTAGCAGGAAAGAGCAATGATGTTGAAGCATTTTCTTTCTCCAAATTAAGTATAGGGCTGTAGACAGACAATTCTCCATAAAAACAGTTCATGACATTATATGAGCAGCTTTAAGATGCCAACCTAGACTTTTTGATTAAAAAATTCTGCATGCTTGGAGTCATTGTATGGGCTTTTCGATTTGAGAACCTCTTCAAGGTGCAGTCCTATGTAGACCACTAAACTTTATAACATTTAAATATCAAATCACACCTTATCTTGTAATTTAAGGGCATTGTCGAACTGTATTCTATAGGTTGCATTGATGTGATTAAACCAGTCAAATGGGCCGTTTGACTGGGGAAAAAATCTAGTTTGACTCCGATTGGATGGTGAAGAAAAGAAAAACAACAGTTGTTGTAGTTATCATTCAAATAATTGACACCATGCTTGGACCATCTAACCATACAGTCGACCATGTACTGACGAGAGTAAGCCATTGAGTCAATACACAATGAACTGTAATGTGGGAAAGTGCATTAGGCTAAGAGTTGAATGTCGAAAACAGAGCTTCAAAGGCATGGAATGTGTTTGGTTTACCTCGAGGTCACATATTTCTATAAGTACCATACACTTCCAGCTGATGACCTAGCTTAAGCACAATTTCTGTAGGATTTTTTTCATAGAGAGTCAGGTGGAAAAAGGCATGCCAGCTGATGACTAACCTCATTCACCACTCTCCTCTTTTATTCAGGAGTGGAGTCAGGTATGACATATATCATGTATAGACAAAACTATGTTACCATAATTGTCGTGTTGGAAATAGCAAGTCTATTTAAAGGTTTCTCAATGGTTTTATCGGGGGCTCATATAGTTGAACCAGATAAAGCAAGAACTTGATCGACTCCCTCACCAATCTGGTTGTGAAATTGCAGTCTGTCCCAACTTGTTCATCTGATTTTTGTCTTTAAACATTTAATTCATGGAATTGTTTGATATTCTATTTTATCTTGAAGGATAAGGTAATCTTATGTGCACACCTGAAATTTTTCCCTTGTAGCTATGGCCGAGCCAAGGAAAGATATTCTGCAAGGAGAGAGGAAAGCCTATCCCCTGGTCTTCATCTTGCTTCTGCTGCAGAAGCTGGAGCTCTGGTTAGTATGGTGAAGCTTCAAATACTAGCTTTTCGCCACTACTTTGAATCTGACCAATCTCCTGTTGCCCATAAAGTCAAGCAGTTTGCTGTATTGACCTTGTGAGAATAGATTATTCTTTCTGTGTGGATGTTCAGTCACTTTTCTTTTATATCGGTAAATTTTGTGCTTTGAATATTATGGTTCATGTATCTGAGCAATGTACCTTTAACTGGAGCGACGGCATGGTTTAGTCACACGCTAACTGTTAACTTCATGGAGAAGAGCTCATATATCTGCAGGCAATTTTCGAGAGGACAGAGTTTAACTTATTTCAAAAGACAAGCTTTTAAAGATTTATTCTCTTTTGTTTCTACGCTAGAGGTATAATAAACTGAACTACATGAAAGGTAATTGAAACTTGATAAAGAACATTCACCATGTAAATCTTATTTTGGTGACTGAACTATTCCTTAATGTTGCGTCAATTAAACAAATCAACAGAAAGAATCTTCAAAAAATTTATAAAACTTTTTGTGCAGACAGGGTCTGATAATTCAACAACTAATTTGGAGTCCCATTGGAAAGCCAAATAGCTTTAGCAGGAAATTGACTGGAGATGCTGGCAAAAATAATAATAATAATAATCGGGAGATTTGATAATTAAAAAGAATTGACCGTAGCTTGTCATTGCCTGAACTCTGTGATTTTTTAATCTAAAGAGAAGCAATGTTCTAGCAAAGAATTGACCGTAACTTATGCTAATAATTGGATTCCTATGGGTGTTACTGTAGATGTTATACAGAGAATTAAGACATGGATTGCTGCACTAAAACAACATGCTGGAATCCAAACTCTGCAACCATCACCCATCTCAAACTTATCCTTCGAATGAACATATCTATCCCTTTCTTATGATTTTCCAGATGCCAATTCCATAAGAGGGCACTTGTAGCAATTAAAATAGAGTTTGAGGATTTACCTACCTACAACGAAATAGCTTTTTGCAAGATGAGATTGATTTTGAAATTACAGATTGGAGCTGGTTAGTGAGTGCTTTTGCACTGAGTTTCTGCCACCCAATTGAGAGGTTGGAAATATCTAATATATCAATCCCACCTGTTCTGCAAATGACAAGATATAAAAAAGTTTCCTACTCACTGAAGTCACTAAAAATGGACATGACACAAGTACAGTTACACTGCAGCTAACATTCAAAGAAAGGTAAGACCATCAGACTAGGGGCTTTAGTACCACTATATTTCTTACTGCCACTTTCGTTTCAAGCTCATACTTCCTCATGAACAGTTTATCTTAAAATGAGAGTTTGCAGTGAAAATGTAAAAAAGGAAGAAAAACCTTGCTAAATGTAAAGCTAAAAAAACTTGCCTTCAGCTACCTTATAAGTCTCAAAATTTGGAGGATGGCTTGCTACTAGGGTGAGCATGGATATGTTCATACTAATTGAAAGTAATCAGCTTTGAACTTGTTTGGTTGCATTCAAATCGGTCATTCATTCTTTGTAACGTCAAGAAAACACCGTGTTTCGTATGATAGGAAAGTTCATGATCATGGAACTTATATTCTTGTACTTCTAACTTCTGTTTTACTTTTATATTGGCTTGTGATTTCCTTTTTCTATTTTTTGCTGTCTGTTTATTAATCCAAATTATATCTGTGGGTTTATGGTACTTGAAGTTTTGGTAATATTTGAGCACCCCTTTGGATAGTGAACTTTTTAGCTAAGAATATCCTCATGTCATTTCTTTTTACGTACTATGTTGTTTATCTACTAATATCTCTAGGATAATCTTTTCAACTAGAGGAATATTCTTCATTTGGATCGAATTGGTATCTTTTACCTTCCAATAGACAGACTGATGTAATAGCAACCATATTAACCAATTATAAGATCATTCTTTGAGAAAGAAAAACATGTTTTTATACACAGAGGAATTGGAGACCTCTTTTTTCTTATATCTTTTCCAAATTGCTTATCACGTTGAGTTAATTACACATCTGGTCCCTTAGCATATCAGGGTTCAATTTGGTCTATTGTTATTTATGCCAATTGGCAATTAGGCACTTTACTGCATGATTTACATCATCTGGTCATGACTATCAGTAGTCATTGTCTGGCAGAGGTCAACTTGCTTGTGGACTACTACTATGGCAGATTATTCTAGTGCCTGCAATAGAAAAGATTGGGCATACCAACTGAAACATCTAGAAATTCAGTGAGAATGGTGCTGATAAATGGTGGATTTTGAGCGTAGACAAGTATCAGATCTTCACATTGATTGTTGATATCCGAAAAATGATATAACGATTTCGTCTGCCAAATAGTCCAAAATATATCATGCCTTCAGCTGTGTCTCATGATTCTGCCGCAACTGAGTAAAAGTTCTTTGTTGCTTTAAGCTGTTTAATCAATGAAGAACTGAACATTTTCTGGACGGTGGCAGAAAACTTTTGTGTGTAGAGAGACAGCGCCCGGGGCCCGGCCCCGCGGGGGGGGCGGGGGGGGGGGGGGGAGGGGTGGGTGGGTGCGTGTTTGGGGTGGATAGGCCCAGCTACATGGAGGCTTAGTTCTCTCTCACAATAAATATGTGGCCACTACTTTCGAATGATTTTGTTATAGGCCCAGCTGCATGAGGGCTTATCTCTCTCTCTCAAAAATATTGTGGCCACTAAATGAAGTTTCATGTATGTCTATCTTTGACAACCACTCCTTAATGCTGTTGGGAAGCGACAATAGCACTCCACTTCGAGGTCTCTGTAGTTTTTTCCTTTACCATTGTGGCTAAAATAAAGTCCTTGTTTACCTTTCCAGGTTTCTCTGTGCACAAATCCCGTTTGGCTCATAAAAACAAGATTGCAACTCCAGAATCCACTTCATCAAACCCAACCTTATTCTGGATTTTATGGTCTGCCTCACACCTTGCATTGGCTTGCTTATTATGTCATCTCTGCGATACCAATATTTAAGTGAGTTGCATGACTTTGGCTCTGAAATTCTGTCAGTGGAGATGCTTATCTGTGGATATTCTTCACCAATTTTCAAACTTAAGAATTTGGAACATCATGCCATTAATTTGGTGTTCACTACTGTTATTCAATATGTTCTGTCATCGTAGGAATAATATTTCTTTTGAACATGCTTTGGTGCAGGTGAAAGATATGTATTCATTATAATCCACCTGCAATATATATTGTCTATCCGTTGCAGGAGAAATCCACTATACTATGCACTTTGGAAACCTCGAATTAACGAATCTTTAATCTTTCACACGTGTTTTTAGTTTTTCTCTTGGATCAACCCCTTTCAATTACTCTACAAGATAACATACTGCAACTTCCCTCGTTAGGTTTGACGAATTGTCTCATTTTACAGATGGTTCTGTTTGGGATGGGTTGTTTTGTTGATGAAATTCTTCTATCTATAGGGGAAGAGAAAAATTAAAGACAACTTCTATTCTTTGTGGGAGAGAGAAATTGCCATTCAATTTTGGATAAACATGGATAGAACATGGCTTATGGTCCTTTTTTTTAAGCGGCTCTTCGTGGAGGCCTCATTGATGCATACTAACTGATTCTGTTGCTTGATATGTGATGATCAGATGCTTTTAGAACCATAATGAGAGAGGAAGGTTGGCGTGCTTTATACAAAGGGATTGTTCCGAGTCTCTTTCTGGTAACTAATTGTATTTAATTGAACTTAAAGGAATAGGTCTGTAGTGTAGGAAACAATGATCCGCTAGTGTAATTGGGAAGGGAGAAAGGCCCTGTTCCAGTTATTTGCACAACAAGGATGGCTTTGTGTTTTGCCCTCTTCCATCATAGATTTTTCTATTTGGTCTATTGTCCTGCTTTATTTATCTCAATCGAGATGTAATCTTTTAGCAGGTTTCTCATGGTGCTATTCAGTTCACTTCCTATGAGGAACTTCGGAAGGTTGTTATTGAACTTAAGGCGAATGGAAGGAAAGAGAGGCCTGAAAGTGCTGATAAGATGCTGGTAAGCATGCATGCTATCATGATTTATTTATTTTTTTTTCTTTTTGGAATTTCCACTACATTCGCTCTAGTATCTTCGATTTATAGCCAGTCTTGCAATTTCTTGCAATTGATAAGTTCGAAGGCTACAATTCTCTTATTGGTAATTTTTCCATTTTATATAGTTGGTTTATAGTTTTTCTGAGGCTTATCTATGTCTGTTGGATAAGGAAAAAAATATCTACACATGCCATTTTTGCGGTGGAGGTGTTATCTGGCATTTTTTAGCTTGAAGTTGAGAATGTTTTCAATGTAATAGATGGTAACGTTTCATCTAGAAGCATTGCAGCCTGATATATGGGGCAGGGCTATTTGTAGGTAAAATTGAAATTTTGGGATAAATTTGAGAATAGACCTCATTCACCAATAACAATCTATGCTTCAAAATCTCTCAGAAATGTAATTCATGAAGTGGTCTCTAAATCTCTGCTTTTCGATGAACTGGTCAGGCGACAAAAGACCCGAGCTTCCAGGACACTAAAATAATGTGGCTGATTGTTATGACTTCATATTGTACAAAAGTTGGAGACTCATGTTTAGGAACATCCTTTGATGATCGTATTTTATTTCTTCCAGACTATCGATATATTTAACAAAATTTGCTAATGCGAATGGTACTCTTAATTAAATTACGGTGAACTTGTTTCTGTAACGAATGCCCTCCTCCCCAGCCACCGCCACAATCAATGAAGAAAAAGAAATTTAATTGCTTGCGTCTTTTCAGAAACAGTTTTTATGGGGAAAAAACCCTTTCGATATTTCGTTTGCTATTTGTCCAACTTAAGATTTTATCTGCAGAACTCTGTTGATTATGCAATACTGGGGGGATCCTCTAAACTTGCAGCCATTCTTCTGAGTTATCCATTTCAGGTGAGCTTATTTACTGCTTCAAGCATTTTTCTTTCAATTTGTCATTTTCTGTTTATAATAGAATCTCTTCTTGTCCAGGTGATTCGAACTCGATTGCAGGTAATCCCATAGTCCAAAATCATTCTCTAAATCTACTTCTTCTTTGAAGCTTTTTGACGACCCTGATTGCCCACTTTTTGATAAACTCAATGCTCTGTCAATTCTTCCTTTCGCAGCAACGGCCGTACACTGATGGTACCCCCAGATATATGGATACCTGGCATGTTGTGAAAGAAACTGCAAGGTAACGCAACTATATGTGATTGGGACTCCATCTTGCTCGTCTTGATGAGTACAGAATTTTCATGCCCTTTTGGCTTTGCAGGTTTGAAGGTTTACGGGGTTTCTACAAAGGAATCACCCCCAACATACTGAAAAATGTCCCTGCTTCCTCAATAACTTTCGTTGTTTATGAGAATGTGATGAAGTTGTTGAAGCTTGGAAGGAGGAAAGAATAAACCTTTGTTTTCTTTGGCACAGCGAGCATTTCCATTGCGAAACTGCAATTTTTGGCAATTTTGCATCTTCTTTTTGGTAAATAAGGGATGGATACCTTTATGGGCCATTCAATTTTGGGCACTTTTGTGTGTCTTTCCTAATTATTTGGGGTTCATCGACTGCCGACCCTAATTGGTTTGGGATAAAGTTGTTGAGAATGTTGATGTGTTGTCTTTCTTTCCTAAATCAGCCATCTAGTAGTGAATGAATGAGTGACGTGGAGTTAATGCGTAGCTTTGGTATCAGCCAGCTCGGACGAGTTTGGTTAGTACTGAAGACTGAACAAATTACGATTTCGAAGACGAAATAGAGTTGATTTTTGGTTTTTTTTTTTTTGGGGGGGGGGGTGGGCGGAGGCGGTTGCCATTTTGAAAGACATTGAATTGACACAAGATTTCAAAGTGAAGAGCTTCATCAACGTTACAGTGCTGAGTGCAGCCTGTTGCTTTTACCTCGCTCATGTCCGTATGCGATTCCAGCTGATCCCGTGTTCTGAGGATGTTTCGAATACAAAAAATTTCATAGCACAACAATCTTTGGCTGATCGACTGTAGCTTGGAAACCGTGGTTAGCAATAGCACCAATATTGTATAGGCTATAACAATTTCTCCTTCAGTTGCAACCCCATATGCTTGATCCGAAGTTTAATTGACACGATTCAATCTGCTTCCCGTTCTAGCATGTTAGAAAAAGGTGGGAAAAGTATTAGGAAAGTCTTAAAGTATTGCATTATTATCAATTTAGTTAAGAATTTTAATTAGATCAATTTATTTTTTAGTACTTTGTATTTGTATCAATTAAGCCTATCTTGTTAATTTTAGGTCGAAATCATTGATGTGAACATCAATTACTGCACAGGGCATGGCCGGCGCTGAAGTAGATATTTTTTTAATAATAATTTTGTCAAAAATTTGAATTTGTTATAAATTTTTATGGCTTTTTTTTGGTTTATTATTTTTTAGGGCTGAATGGCGTAAAGTGTTGCTGGCCACAAGTGAGGGCGGGTGACCCTCATTGGCCTTCAAACTCCCACCAACCAAACCACCACACCCCCCTCCCCCCAACCCCCCCAAAAAAAAAGAAAAGAAAAAAAAGGAAGGCAAAGAAAAAAGAAAAAACCATAAAATATTGTAAAAAATTGTCTATGTCAAAACGCCGATTGCACTGTGTAAGATGGATGGACTACACATTAACGATTTCTATAAAAAATTTGTTCGATAGACTTAATTGCACAAATACAAAAGATTTAATGATAAATTGATCCAATTAAAAGGTTTATGATTCAATTAATTCCAATGCAATAAATTTATTATTATTATTATTATTATTTTTTATATTTTCCCCAACAAAAGGATTATACCTTCTTTCAATTCTGGTTTTAGAACGCAATACGCATAGGGGTGATTATTATTATGTCATTTCATCGTCGTCATGCCTAGTTTCTAATTTGTTATGCCACGTTGTATACAATTATTGCCATGTCATCTCTCCCATCATTACGTCTTGCGCCCGATTTTCCATATCATCTCATTTCATCATCCCGTTTTGCATGTGATCTATCATATCTTGTTCCATGTAGTTTATATGCCATGTTATATAATTCTTGTACGTCCTGGTTAAAGTTTTACATCTCGATTGACATTTGCACATATATATTTTCACACATAAACGAAGTCACGCGACCATGCATGAGAAATGGCATCGTCAATAAATATCGACATCGAATAAGTGTCCTGGGGACATTTCAAAATTTTAAAACAACAATACCACGTATGCTTAGCAATTAAATGGGTAAATGTATTAAGACAAAACCCAAATATAGCTGTGATACCTAAGGTTGTCGTGGGATGCGAATCCGTCCATTGCGTAACTGAACTCCCCGACCTCAAAATCGGGTTTTGATTTGACCGGTCCCTTCACAGGTGCACCTTCCCTCACTATCTAATCCTTTTTTGGTGTTTCAAATAAAATAAAATAAAATAAAATAAAATAAAAATAAAAATCTTTTTTGTTGTCCAATTGACTTTGGTTTACCTAGCTTGACTGCAGCAACTTTAGGAAAAGAAACAAAATCATTCTAAACCTATTGCATTGCTATCAATTCAGTTCTAAATCTTTTAATTGGACCAATTTAGTCATAAACTTTTTTGTATTGATACCAATTCAATCAATTCGATCAATTTTGATTGAAAACTACTGACGTGGATGCTGGCGGTACCACGTAGGATAGTAGTGCTAACGTGAATATTTGCGATAATTTTTTTGAATTTGTTCTTTTTTTCAATTTTTTTAATACTTTGGCTTTGGCCAACAAGAGTCGTTGGCAACCCTCCCCAAGTCCCTTGGCGAGGCAAGGGCTTATGAGCTCTTGTCCTTGACCATTTGAGGTCTGGCGACCGACTCTCAAGGGCTGGTGAAAGTTGTTGGCGACTCTCACCTGCCAAAGCCAAAATTTAAGTAAAAAAAGGGCAAAAGAAAGATAATTTAAAAAATACCTTTTAAAAATAATATTATTAAAATAACTAAGTCAATGTTAGCCGTCCTGCGTGGCACCACCGGCGTCCAAGTTAGCGATTTGCAGCTAAAATTGGTCGGATGGACTGAGTTGATATTAATTCAAAAAAATTTAGGATTAAATTGATCCAATCAAAAGGTTTAGGGCCGAATTGGTACTAATACAATAAAATTATGACTTTTTGATAATTTTCCTTTGATTTTTACATTCGTTATCATATCTTGATCTTGTAAATTGTTCGAATCCTGGATTTGAAAATATCCTCGGGGCCGAGGTGCCGCTAGCGTAGCGACCCTCAGCCTGCCAGATTCAAGGAGCTACAGATAGGACCAACAACAGTTGATTTGCCGGACATTCAATGCGCAAAGGTCGGAGGTAAGAACGGCACCACCAGCTGAACAAATGCAAAGCAGAGATCTTCATTTATAGTTGTTGGATACTAAACCAATTTTATCTGAAATCCAATTCGCGGAAACATGCTCAATTGATCACTTGAATCACTGTTCGAAACTAGTATATCTCGATGACATGCCTAAATTGTCACAGATTAAATGTCTCTTTACGATCTCGAGAGTTCCATTGTGTCGATCGCCAATCAACAGTGAGTACAGGAGAGGATTTCATCATCGTGTTTCTTTGAGTGCGACAGACTGATCAAATGAGAACGATGAGGAGAACATTTTTTTTTTTAATGCATGTCAACAGACGTGACTGATCAAATGATAAATAACTGCAAATTATTTCCAATGGATAGGTATGAGTGCCCGCATGGGGGCGCCGTAAGTCCCATGGACCTTCAGCAATATCATCCCAACATCTTACAACGGGCGTTTAAGAGCAGCACCAGCAGAATTTGCACTTGCAGAGACAGAGACAGACAGGCACTACTCCTCGCGACTGAATAGGCTGAAGTCGCCGTTCTCTTATGTGCACCATGAAAAAATTGGTAACAAAAGGAAAGAAAAGCAAAAAAAAAAGAAAAAGAAGAAGAAGCAAAACAGTGTTGTTTTGAGAAATTTGTCCATGTCAAATTGTCCTTTTCCACGAAGAAGGCCGGTGTCGGGGCGATGACCGGACCCTCCTCATCAACTATTTCAGGCGCATTTTCGCTAGAGAGGACATGATTAGAGTTTCACTTAAAGGTTCTAAGACCACATTAGATTAATTGAAAGGTATATGACTGAATTGGTAATAACAATTTTTCTCTTTTATAGAAAATGGTTGATGGCGGCCTCACTAAATTTATTTTTATTGAAAACCTCGATGTTTCAGAAAAAAATAAAAAAATCTTTTCGTAATACTACTCTTAGACTCGATTTCGGAAGGAGAGGTGCCGCAACACATATTAAAAATTGGTTCATACATAACAATTGCAAAAGTCCATAGCAGGCAGGCAGGCAGGCAACCTCGCAAACTCTCTAAAGAGAATTTCCCCACACCAAACCAAGTGGGAAACCAAAATATCATTAAGAGCCTATTTTGGCATCAAGTTTGAGTTCAATTTTGAAGGAATTGATCTATTATCCAGAATGTCATCAAGCATCTCTTAAGAAACTTAACGATCCATGTGAGCAGTAGTGACTTTGTGATACTTGATGCTACAAGAGCTTATGAAGCTGTGTGACCACGCCAACCACTGCACAAGTCAGTTCTATGTCTGTAAATCAAGCCTCATGAATGATTTGCTCACGCCACGGCAAATATGCCGACCTCTAGGATTCGACATAAAAGTGTTCATGTTTGTGCACAACATGAAGTGATCATGTACATAGAATGAACCAGAAAAACTTCTAATTCCACTAGCTTGAACTAAGTAATTGAGCATGCTTGACATTACTGCACAGAGGTAGCCCGTGCTTGTTGTGGCATCAAACGCATCATTGAGGTGTTCCACCTACATCGTGGGAACAATGCACTACTGAAAATGGGGTTTTTTTTTTCCCAAATGAGGATAAAAATAATAATAATTACCAAAACAGATGTAAAAAAATTTGATTTGCCATACCAAGTACCGCTCGGCACTTCAGCTGCCGAGCGACTCTTGGGGCACACGAGTGATTTTTTTATTTTTTATTTTAAATTTCCTAAGTTTTGTCGCGCGGAATAAACGATCAATCAATTAAATAAATATATAGATTAAAGTAAATCGGACATCAGATATACGTGGTTCGGTTGTAGAGACCTCCGTCCATGGGGAGATCAGTAATAGATTTCACTATAGAACGAGCGATACACGGAGATTACAAACCACACTCGAGTCACATAAACACTTTTAGTGTTTTCCAAGCTCCAATTATCTCCAAAAATGCACACGGCGTTTAGACTTTAATTTTTAGCGAAATAATCTGTCAATCTCACAAAATAATTAAAAAATAAATCTAACCTCAAGATTTAATCGGCTTTTATACTTGAATTCTTGATGTAATTTCGTAAACAAAACGAAGACCCAATGCCAATCACTTGCGTGAAAAAATGGCGCTTCAATATCTTCTTTCTCGGACATGGACCGCAAGAACACCTCTCTATCAATCCGGCACTCTTGTACAGCCGGTGCTTCAGAGCTTCCTTCGGCCAACCAGTGCAACCCACGTTTTTCAACCAACTCTACTTCCCTTTTTCTGACTCATGCGTACATGTATATAGCCAAAGTTCGGTCAAACCCAAAGCTGGACTTTCCTCTTTGATTCTCCTTTGGCCATGAACCGGCCTAACTTGTCTTTTCTTGCACGAAACTTCAACGGCACGAGGAAATCTTCACCTTTTGCAGGTGAATATTTAATTGCCAGACTTGGACGACATCAGCGTATAAACAAGGAAACTCCACGACAAATCCAATGGATGGATTCCGTTTTTGATCAATATTTGAGATACAACAAATAGGAAAAATATTCCTACGACAAATATTCACAATCTTGCCGATTCAGATGTTCGTAAAATATTCGATTCGGAATATTCTTAGTCTCTCTTCGACTCAAACTCTAGACATGTTCTAACAAATTTTTTTAACGTTTTTATATAATATTTATTTTATTTATAATTTTGTTCTTTTGAAGCTCTTTTTTTATAATATAATCATCAATATTTAATGACTTAAGATAAATAAATAAATAATAAACAAATTTGTAATAAACAAGCTGGACAAATCCCATCTTATAAACGCCGTAAAATCTCGAAGCTTGAATATACGAGACTATACGATGATCAAGTTCACCTATGTGTAGCATCGCTCGTTGACATGTAAGGACTGCGGTCGGATCTATCTGTAAAATGTGACATGAACTGTTAGCGGCAATTTCGATAAATGTTGTTACAAATGACGAATCAACTGCTAAGTTCCTTAGTTACCCGAGCGTTCCATATGGCCTGTGATCTGTCGGGCCAACCTAATAAGTAGTGAACCATCCTCAGGCCCTGGCTGAATATGAGCCCTCTGTGCCATATCTACACCATTAAATATTATAAAATTATAACATATTAAGATATGTAATATAGACATCGTACATAGGAACTAATAAATTATTTTTCAGATTGAGATATTGTAATATTACAAAAAATTCACACATCTAATATAAAAATCATGAAAAAATAAACTTAATAAATATGATTGTTGAACGATATTATAATATTACAAAAGTTTCGTCAAACTAACTTACATGATTCACACAATTGTGATCTATTCTTGGGCCGAGCTGTGTGCACACATTTGCCTGTTGTGTCATGATTTCTCACAGTTGGTGTAATGATTACACGAATTGCTATCGCTCGGCATTCTTGAGTCCATCTTATTACGTATCCGAGATGCACGAGGCCTTACTTTCATCCTAACATGACTCGAGTCTAGCACTAATGGTAGCTTGTTAAGTTCAGCCTAGTAATCATGATGCCCTAGCGGATGAAACATGTGACATTTTAAAATCCAACCCTTTTGTCGAGATTATGAAACGAATGAAATGTCTCATTGATGTATTTCAGTTAAATCGCACTCGGATTTGATCGTTCTCGATACTACTAATCGAAGTGGAATGGTTAACTAGGACTTAAGTATGTGGACCAAAGAACTCGACCTTGGACAGATACTTCGACTATAAGGATTGTTGAGGAGATATTTTGGACCGTTATAGTCCGATCTAGGATTGATTTTAGAACAACTTGCTAGCGTTATACAATTGGATTGCGGGTGACTCCGCTTGACCACTATATAATTTACAAATTAACTTAAATCAATTCCGGGCGATCACGTCCTTTGGAACTAGTGATTGACCCTCATAATTACATGACAACCAAAGTCGCCATGGTTTGAGTAACTCTTAAACGTGACGTTAATAACGGGTCGATACGCGTAACTTCTAAAAGTCGCCCGTTAGTTTGAGATACATTGAAATCACAATCGATCGATATTGGCCATGAATTGGACTTTGAAATTGGACGTCAGACATTTAAGTATTCCAACATTAACATTTTGGATGTCGCCTTATCATGGTCGTTATAAATCTATGGTTTATCCTGAAGTGATTAGGAAAGCGAAGTTTGGACTGAAAATTAGAAATTACCCTTTTACCCTTGGATTATGTGACATTTCGAATTTCGACCCTTTTCGAGGCTAGTGAATGAAAAGAAGTTCATCGAGGTATTTAGTTGTATCTCGCTCGGAGCAGGCCACTTTCGAGTTAACTGACCAAAAGGGAAAGGCTAACGCAGAGTTAAGTACGTAGATCTAGGAAACTCGAATAAGAAATAGTACTTTGATCATAAGGATTGTCGAGAGAATATTTTGGGTCAACAGAGATCGATCTAGAAATGATTATGAAATGCTCTACTAGCGTTATACGATTGGGATGTAGGTGATTCCCCCTGTATGCTTAAGAATCATTTAGAGGTATCATTGGCCTAGTCTAGATTTAGGAATGACTTGCTGAGATTTATTTTCATCCCGTCGTGGGCTTACATTTTCAAACCCTCACCCTTGATCATGGTCAGACTATAGAAGCATTTTGGGGTGCCTATAGACGTCGTCACTACACCACTGAGTACCCAATAGGTTAGGATAAGACCTACGTTAGGAAATATATTATAGTTTGTGTTAACGAGGGAGGTGACCACTGGAGACCACATGATTATGCCGCTCTGATACTAATAACGAAGCGCGGAACAAGCTTAAGCCTATATGCAGGTATGCTATCCCACACGATGGCACCTGCCTAAGAGACTGCCTTTTAGCACACCCGGCTTACTCTTAAAGCTCAACTTTATTGATCCTAGAATTTCTGATTCACAAGATCCACAAAGTGGAGAGTGAAGAGCATAGTAAACCACATCACACTATTATGTTAACAAGAGGAATTTACTTTTGTTTAAAATTGAGCATCTGGGGGAATGATGACATGTCCATTTCCACAAGGAAATGATGACCAATGAGGTGAAACTCAAATTTTTTGATGCCATTTTTGATTGCAAGAATTTCTTTGAAAGTGGAATGATAATACATTTCTGCCTGTGAAAACCGTCCACTTTTGTAAGCATAGATTTGACGCTTACCATCAACTTCTTCAAGAATAACAGCAGCCTAATATTTGTCACTGGCATCAGTCTACAAATCCGTTTCTCTGTGGATGGAATTTGCAAGGGTGGAGGATGTTGCAGAATTTCCTTAAGATAAGCAACTGCCTGGGTTTGCTTGGGTCCCCATGGTGGAGCATTCTTCTTAAGCATCTTCTAAAGAGGGTGAAAGGCCTTTGATATCTTGGGGATAAAATCCCGTAGATAATTTAACACACCCAAAAAAGATTGAACCTCTTTAACAGTAAGGTTCTCAATAGGATACTTTTAAAGTTCTTCGGCAAGATGAGGTCCTAGGCAGTATGATCCTTCCTTGAGATGCAAACCAAGGAATTCAATTTCCTTTTGAGCAATGACCATTTTCTTCTAAGAAAGCATGATTCCATGCTGCTGAACAATCTCAACAAACTTCGAAGCAAATGATAATGAGAATCTTCATCAGAATTGTACATAAGGATATCATCAATGTAGATCTGAGCATTGGCCAAGAGTGGTCGAAAACTTCTACACATCACCTTTTGGAAAAGGGAAGGTGCAGTCTTTAGGCCAAATGGCATAACAGTCCACTGGAAGTGCTGGTTAGGAATGCAAAATCCCATTTTAGGACGATCATTGGGATGGATTTCTAATTGCCAAAATCTTGCTTTTAAATCAAACTTTGAGTAGATTTTGGCTTGAGCAATGCTAGAAAAAAAGGAATTTTTGTGAGGGAGAGGAAATTTGTCATCTTGGAGAAATTTGTTCAGAGGTTGGTAATTGATGACAAGTCGAAGTTTTCCTCGATTCTGGTCAGCTCTCTTATTAACATAAAAAGCTTCACAAGCCCATCGAGAACTTGATGGTTCAATGTGTCCTTGGGCAAGAAGTTCCTCATACTCTTTCTAAGCAAGAGCAAGATGCTCTGGATTCATACCAGAATGACTAGCCTTGGTAGGATTAACATCATTCCCCCAAATGCTCAAATTTAAACAAAAGCAAATTCCTCATCCGTAGCTCCTCTGATAGGCAGAATGATTTTCAAAATACTCTTTTGATACCAAATACATTCCTAGAAAAAAAACTATTTTTGCTGACTTTGCAACATTCTGATTTTTCCTGTCACTTCGAGACTCATTAATGAGAATGTATCTAACGATGTATTTCAGTCGTATCTCGCTCGGATCTGATCAATCTTGAGTTGACTGACCAAAAGGGAAAGGCTAACGTGAGACAAGGTACGTGGACCTAGGGAACTCGAATAGGAAATGACACTTTGATCACAAGGGTTGTTGATGGGACATTTAGAGTCATAAAAAGGCCGATCTAAGAATGATTAAGGAATGCATTGCTAGCGTTATACGATTGGAGCGTGGGTGATGCCGCTTAACCAATGTATAATTTGTAAAATTTTCTAAAATCGAACAGTGACGATCGAGACCGTCGGAACTAGTGATAGACCCTCACAATTATATGACAACCAAAGTTGCCATGAATTGACTAGCCCTAATTGTGATATGAATCGTAGGGTAAATACGCGTAACGTCTGCAAAAGCCGCCTGTCAGTTTGAGATAGGCTGAAACCATGTCTGATAGAGAGAGGATTCATAAACGAGTCTCAAAATTTGAAAATGGAGAATCAAGAATTCCAACATTACAATTGGATGGCCATCGCCTTATCGAAGAAATTTAGAATCAGAAAAACGATATTTCAAACGTCGAGGGTAAAATTACCATTTTGCCCTTCAAGCCTTAGTCTTGCATTTATAATTGGGCAAGGGCATTTTGGTCATTGATACCCATCCATAGCTGCCGAAAATTGAAGAAATTGAGAGCCATTGGATGAAACAATGATTGACACATGGATAAGTGTCAAAGGATTAGGCCTTGATGTGGATGGGGACACTTTCAACCTACCATTCAATCAAGTTGACCAAGCCATTTGTGTATATACCTCACTCTCTTTCTCTCTCTTCAGCCGAACCCCCCTCTAATTTGCCGATCATCTTCTTCTTCTCTTCACGACAAGAAGCTCCAACCGACCAGCCGCTGCCGTTAGCTTCGCCGTCGTTGCCGCCACTTTCGACGACTCCCAGCTATCGAGCCGACCACTAGCTCCTTCCTCATCCTCTTGCCAACAACCTTCAAGTGAAATCAAGTCATTTGACCACTGAGGAGTTCCAGCTAGCCATTCTCCCGAAAGTCGACAGAAACGGTCGTAGCTGGAGGTAAGCCGTTGTTTAGACTCCGTAGGACCTCGAAACCTTTGAATCTTTTGGCCAAATTTTGTGGACATTTAGAAGACATGTAGAATGAGCTGTGGTAAAAAGTTTGGATAAATTTGATGGAGTTTTGACCCCAAATGAGTCTTGTGTTTGAAGGACAAAAACTGATCTGTTGAGGACTTGGAAGAACCGGCACCGTTCGAGGACTTTCCGGTGTCGCATTGGCTTCAAATTATCGGTGAGGCTCCCCAAACCCTAGAAATATGTATTAGCAATTAGTGAATAAATTGAGGATTTAAGTTAGTTTAAGAGCTGATTGGTTGAGATATACACAGAATTGAAAATGCCCTGTTTCGGTTCTGTGCATACTGAATCTGTGGGGGGCTGTTGGTGATGGAATTGAGTCCCAAATTCATCGTTGAGATGTATGAGGATGTCAATTGATGTGTCAATGAGTTGTATGTTTAGTGAATTGACGAATTGGACGAGAAAATTGACGAATTATATGAATTTTCTTAGGTCGCGCGATTGACTTGTTCAAGGGCAAATTGGACCAAACCATTGAAGTGCTTGGAAGGAGATTTGTATTGATTTAAGCTTGAGGTAAGGGGTTTCTAAACCTTGGATAGGAGGATGGGACTCGATTGGGTGAATTGAGTGCGAATTTGATTGGTTCTTGGAAGATTATAACGTGATTGTCCAATGTACGTCCTAGAGAGATATAGATAACTTGAATGCTTGAAAATGCTTGTGTCATGAATTGATTGTCACTTTGAGTGTTGAATTCAATTGTCTCGCATACCATAAACGTGTTGCTCGATGCATGAGTTTGCATTTGAATATGAGTTCTGCATTGAATGAGCATTTGGCATGTTTGAGAACTTGTGACACCCTGAGGCGTTAAGACGCGGGGTTGTGTGGATGGATACCTTGAGGTGCTGAGGCGCGGGGTTTGAGTTGAACGATACCCTGAGGCATACGAGACGCGGGGTGGAGATGACCATGGTCTTGATGCGTTGAAACGTGGGACGGAGTTTGAGATGTGTTGACACAAGCCTGGAGTGAAATTGAAAATCTGATGCGTTTACGCGGGTTTGTCAATCTGATGGTCTGAGGCGTATTTACGCGGACCGAGCCTGAGGCGTTCTAAACGCGGACGTAAAAATGTGGAAGACTGGAAGGGTGGAAAGTGTGATTTAGCATGGCAATATGTGTTAGATTCCAATGATGTGATATGGTGTCATAATTGCATGCTTGACACTCTTTTGTACCCGTATGTTATCTAATGACTGTTGAATGCCTTGTTTGATTGCATGTGTGTTATGTCCTTGATTGCATTCGCCTGAGTGTACGGTTAACCTAACCTAGGGTTAGGACCTACCTTACTGAGATGTAAATCTCACCCCATTGTGGGACCCCATTTTTCAGATCCTAGGCCTTGAGAATGTGGCCAATCAGATTTGGTGACCCGAAAGAGATGTCGGTGTATTTTGAGGAGTTCTTGAACGGATAGGGAACCGTGTATGTTAGGAAATGTACCGTAGTTTGGGTCGACGAGGGTGGCAGCAGTTGGAAGCCTCATAGGTACGAGGCCTGGTTTCGAAAGGTAGGAGAGGTTTCTACGGGGCCGCTGAAGCTCACTGAGATACCCCGTGGGGGTAGTCCCTAGTTGGTGTCATCCCGTTCGGGATTTGGTAGAGGCCGAGGGGTCAGTAGCTGGCTCGAGGAACGTTCCTGAAAAGACCTCGACCCTAGATGACACTGACAAGGTCATCGAGATCGAGGCTACCGAGGACGACCAGGTGGAGCCGTCAGCTGACGAGACGCTCGAGAACACTGTAGAGGTTTGCTCTAAGACACTCTCGGAGTACGAGCCATCTGAGGATACTAAGGAGACTGACGACTCTAGTAGCTCGACTTAGGAGTCTCTATTTTTCTGGTCTAATATTTTGATGGTGACCTTGATGCCCATTTTTTTTGGAGATGATGATGATCCTCTTTTGTACTAGCCGTGTCACCCCTACTGACCAGCATGTTTAGCTTGCCCGTGCTCTTGTACGAACATGGATGAAGTTTATGTATCTATTGGTACTCTCGTTACCTAGGTCCTTTTTTATTCTTGTACGGAGGAGTTTGTATATTATCACTTCCGTGTGCTATCGATATGGTACATCTCTCGACCTATGTGAATCTTGGGACCTCGAGAGAGTTTATGCTTGCAGGGAGTTACGCGCTAGTGCCCGGGGCACGGGGCGTGACAGACTTTCTCTCAAGACCTAAAGAACCTATTGCGTCCCATTAATATGTACATTCGCAAAAATCCCTTGCACCCTGGTACTTTTCGGACTTAGAATATGCGAGAAAGCCAATAGGATTCTTACACATATCCGCCAGAAGTACCTTAGCAGATTGAGCAGAATACTTTGTTCTATAACATGTATTATCAGGTGTGGAATTATCAACATTGGATCTTTAAAGATTATGGTGGATTAATGTTAAATCCACGAGGCCTTGATCCTGATTATCCTTTCATTTGATTGCTTCAGTGGTCTTTTGATTATGAGTTTCCTGAAGAACTCAAATGGTTTTTTTGATTTCTGTTCAACTTGCATACAGTTGCCATTGAATTTCCCACGGATAAGATCATTAAGGTTCTCTCTAATGCCTTAATGGGAAATTTCTTAGACCAGAAGCCTCTTACAGAAATGCTCACATGGTTTCAACCATTGAAAGCATGGCGACAACGTTTTATTGAACAACGACGCATTGGTCGTCCTGAGCTTGAACGCCATACTGTCATCATTTTCCACAGACCGTGGCACTATACAGGACCTAATGGAGAACGTCAAGCATATGTTCTATCTTCAGGGATCACCACATTCAAACCAAATGTGCAGGCACAGAAAGCTCATGTGTACAAGATCCTACCCAGGTCCATGTTTCCCTTTGAGTATGGATTACGAGAGCTTCAAAGGTTTTTGTTCCAAGAAAATAAAGTCATTCCTTCATAGATTTGGCCTTATTCATCCACTAATCTCTCATGGGATAGGACCCAAAATTCATCCATTAACTTTTGAAGCACTTGAGGAATATAGAAGCAACCAACCGGGTTCTTCAATGGATACTGAAGACCCTTGGGGAGGACCTCTGTCCCAAGACCCATATGATTATGGGTTTCTTCAGCCAAGCATACCCCCAGAGGATATTTCGTTAAGTTCTACAGATGTACCGACAAGTTCCAATAATTGTGGCATACTTGACGATCCAGAGATAGATGCCATGATTGCAGCTTATGAACAGGAAAGGCTTGAAAGGTATTTTCGAGCTTATCAAAAGGAGAAAGATGGTGGCCTCGACAGCTCCGACTCCGATGATGCGAATTATAATCCTGATCCTGATCGTCTTCGTGCATGATTGACAAGTTGTCGGTCACATGTGGTTGTAATAATTAGACCCACTTTACTTTTGTCCGTCAATGTTCATTTGTGGTCCTTTTTGTTGGTCACGTACTTGTCCTAAAGCGTAGATGTTTGTAATAATCAGCTACTCTACCCCTATCGAGTTTGTCGCTTTGTGTCGATTTGTCATCTTATGGATCATAGAATTCAATGTAAATAGTGTTTGGTATTTGCCTATAAAAGGCATATGAATGAATGATAGGGGCCAAGAACTCTTTGAGCCCTCAGTGTGTTTTATCATGAGTTTCTAAACTTCTCCTCCCTTCTCTCAAAGCATGCTTCTTTTGTTTAAATTTCTCTTGTTAACACAATAGTGCGATGTGATTTAGTATGCTCTTCACTCGCCACTTTGTGGATCTTGTGAATTAGAATTCTGGGATCAATAAAGTTGAGTGTCAAGAGTAAGCCTGGTGTGCTAAAAGGCAATCCCTTAGGCAGGTGCCATCGTGTGGGATAGCATACGTGCATAAGGCTTAAGCTTGTTCTGCGCTTCGTTATTGGTATCAGACGACAAGTTTGTACTGTTGAGGAGTTTTGATGTTCCATGGGATGTAGTCGACGAACACGATCCGCAGTACGTCTATCCCCTTGATGGCGAGGTGACTGACCCTAAGAGTAGACCCGAGGGCGATCATCTGGAGTTGAAGTCCCAGAACCCCGTGGAGGATGGCGAGGTCCTGGAGCCTTTTGATGTCGAGGACGATTCCATGCAACTTTCGAGACCGAATCTGAGCCAGAGGAGGATACCAAGGGCGAGCCAGAAATCCCAGAGGAGGCTGACCCGGAGGAGCTATCCGAGTTCGAACCAGAGGCACAATCAAATCTCGACCTAGAGATGGACAGTGAGGCGGATGTCCCAATGGCTTCTGAGTCCAACCCTGAGGAGATCAAGGCATGATCTAATGATAGCAGGGCAGATGTTTAGGTGTAACTATGACACCACCTTTTGGATACCCTCCTAGGATCGATGAGTTGTATCCTATCCAATTGTTCTCTTTTGCTTGTTGTGATCGGCTTATCCCTTGACCCAGTTATTAGGCCTTGTCCTTCGTTGACGTTGTAAGACTGTGTTGTGCTTTGTATGTATTGTGTTTTATCGATCCCAATTCATCTTGTATGCATATTGTATGGAGTTTTGTTTTCCGCTTCCGCATGTACATTTCATGACGCGTTTAAGCTTGACAAGCCGTGAATCCTAGGAAATGTTAAAAGTAATCGGCTTGGGAGGGATGTTAGCATGCTCGAAGGACAAGGGGCATGACAAAACATGTACCGATAACATTGAATGGTTTTATCCAACGTATAACATTCATCTACGAATGCATGATAATCAATTGCAATACTTGACATGCTGCAATTACGCAGGAACAAGGAATTTTTAGCTGTTCAAATTTTCCACAAATGCACGTTTGTACGTCTAGGTGCACTCTATGTTTGTTGCCCCTAGATCCTCTAGTTCTATCACATCCTCTTTTCACTTCATAAACCCCTCTTTTAGAGTCAAAACATCTTATTTCATGCTTCTTTGCAGTTTCACTATTTTTCCGGAGCGTTTCACCCGCAAGTTGCGAATATATCCAACTGTTGGCCTTTTGCATCCTGTACATCGTTCTTCTCGTGTTGAAATAGTAGACCAACTGGTAGAATCTCGACTATAGCTGTTATTAGCAGACCACGAAAATCCTTCAGCATCACATTGACCGATTCAACTCAATTTGTCATCATCGATCCATATCTCATCCCTCCATCATAAGCTTTTGTCCAGTTTTCTCTTGAAATCTGATCACACCATTCAGCTATAGGTGGATCGAGCTCTATAATTCGGCTTATGATTCAATCAAACTTCCGCCATTGATTTGCGTAAGCTGTATATTACAATAATAATTAGTACTTTGCATTGAAATTTATAAACATGTATTTTCTTTAAATTTACGAATTTCATTATTTGTTTGGGATAAATGTGTTGTTGATATTGATGTTGTTGTTACGAATTTCATCATTTACCTGTCATCTGAACATGTCTTTGCCATCATCATTTTTGATTTTTTTTTTGCAGTTGTTGACAATGTGACGAATACAATATCTATGGTGGGCATGTGGAAGACGCTACTTTTATGTCTCCATTGCTTCTTGAATCCTGATATGCCTGTTTGATAGTACACAAATATCATCCTTACTGGTGGCATATCTCCACAACATATTCATAAACCACTGCCAATTCTCAACATTTTATAGCAAATGCCAACAAAAAATTATGCTTATTGCCATTAAGTGAGGCCGCACAAAGGAGCGTTCATTGGTATTTTCCATACAAGAAAGTATCATCAATAAATATCACAGGACGATAAATTTTTGAAGCATTCAATCGTCTACTTGAAAGTCCAAAAAATCCGGTCAAAAATCATGCGGCTCTGATCTAGGGTCATTCGATCCTTGATCACGAAATGAGAACCTGGATTCAGATGCTCAATTTCGTTCATGTACTTCCTCAACCTACCGTACGACTCATCCCATCCTCTAAAAGTTTTGGCAATTGATATTTATTTGGCCTTCCAGGGTTTATGTTAAGTAGGTTGAAAATTCAAGTTGTTTTGAATCTTCGCCATTAGTGGCTTGATTTTGATATCTGGTTGGGTGGCTATCACGCTCCGAACCCGGCGAGTGCGCGAACATCCCACCAAGCCGTACTTTTCTGAAAACTCCAGGATCCAACGGCCAATAACTTACAACTCTTTTAAAATATGCATGCGGAAGCGATGCCAACTCCATTCATACCAATGAATCAACACCCGATGACTTAGGACAGATACATCAAAATTTCATTAATTCATTCCCAAAGGTTCAATTCAATAATCTACTAATCAGAAGGACAATTCCTAATATCACAAAATATAAATTCATATTTGGTAACTCTTCTAAATACGGTTGATCAACTATCTCTTCAATGCCAATCCTTGGCCAGTTTGTGCTTCCTTCGCTTAGAACCTGAAAAATTTAAGCCCCCACTGGGGTGAGATATAAATGTCAGTAAGGTGGGTTCTAATCCTAGGTTAGGCCGACCGTCCACTCAGGCAGTCATCTATCCCGAAATTCCACACTCATAATCATACAGACGCATCAAGCGCAAATCAATAAAATAACAACATGCAGATGACAGGCATGCAATGATGACCACACGTCACACTCGGATGATCATGAACACTCGGCCTGTCACTTCACCACATCCACCAATCTCCGCTTGCCTCAATCTCTAGCCCGCGATTTAAATCGCATCACACTTGGTCTGCGTAAACGCATTAGACCGTCATCGGCAACCCGCGTAAACACATCAGGTTGCGATGAATCTCCAGGCCAATATCACCATCTCATAACTCCGTCCCGCGAATAATTCACATCAGGACCGTGGCTATCTCAACCACGCGATCTCGTCGCATCAGGGCGCCACACATCATCAACTCCACCCCGTGATCTCGTCGCATGATGGTATACATCTCCTGCCCCGCATCTCATACTCCTCAAGGCCTCTCCATCCCGCGAGTAATTCGCATAAGGACGACGGCTATCTCAACCCCGTGATTTTATCGCATCATGGCGCCATTCAATATCAACTCCACCCCACAATCTTGTCGCATCAAGGTATCCATCTCCCGCCCCGCGTCTTATACGCCTCAGGGCCTCGCCATATCATGCCCATGCCATGCTTCACAATTCAATGCACAAATAAAACAACAAGTACATCTCAAGCACAATTTGAAAATCCATGGCATGTAAGACAATCAATGACATTCGATATGACACACAATTTAAACACAACAACATCACGCATGACTTTTTATGACCACTTAGGGCATTTTAAAAGCTACCCCTTTGGAATATCCTCCTAAATCGATCAAATTAAACCTTGACTCACCCAATCGAGTCCAATCTTCCTAGCATAAGGTTAGGAATTCCCTTACCTTACGTTTGATACCACAATTTCCTCCTCTTGGGTCCTCAAAGTTTCGGCCCCCAATAATCCAAGATTGAACTCACCGCGCAACCCAATAAAATCCAATCAATTTGTCAGTTTCCATGTCCAAATCAACCACTCATGAATCACAACCCTCCATGACATAATTCTCATCATCTTAACATGCCTTAATCACCAATTTGTGACTCAAATCATCCATTACCAGCCCCCAATAGATTCGGTTTGGCCTGGCATTGAACCGGCCCTTCTCGGTTCGGTGCAAGCCGGGCACAACCGATCATAAATCTACTCCAAATCCAATATTTAATCCTCATCCTACCTCTTAACATGTCTACCTAAGGGTTTGGGAGGCTCACCGTGAGTTTGAAGTCAATTGGTCGTTGGAATCCCATTGAACGTCGCCGATTTTTCCCAATTCAGAATCTGGCAGTTTATAGGCAAGGTTTACTAGACCGGTTCATGGTCAAAACTTCATCAAATTGAGCTCTAATTTTTATCACAGATTCCTACACATGTCTACTAGGTCTCCACAAAAGTTGACCTCAAAAATCCAACAATTCGGCCTTCAAAAGGGTCAGAAACCGGACCTACCTTAGGTTGGGTCAGTTTTCGTCGACTTCCAGAAAAACTTTTGGCCGGAGTTCCTCGGTGCTCCAAATGCCGTGATTCCACTTCGAGGAGGTCGGCAAGACATAGATCTTGGCTGGTAGGCCAGCCGGCATCTAAGTGATGGCAGGAAAGTGGCGTCAAAATGGCCGAACAATGGCTCCCGAAACTGATCGGCGAGCAAAATGAAGAAGGAAGATGAAGGGGAGTGGTGTGAGCTCTTGGGGTGCTATGGCTGGCCAAAAATGAGTTGACAAGAGAGAAAATGTGTTATATATAAGGCTTGGTCAAAGGAAAGAATGGTAGGTGGGCAAAAAGTTGACATGACCACACTTGCCCATCTCTTGATACTTGTCCACTTTGTCTTCCCAATGAGATCCAATGGCCATCCTTCATCATTGAATTCGGCAGTCTTGAGGAGGGTTTATTGTCCAAAATTCCCTTCTTCAATTGCATGGGCAAAGTTCTAGACTTGAAGGGCAAAACGGTCATTTTACCCTCGACGTTCAAAACATCGTTTTCTCGTTCCAGAATTCTTCGATAGGGCGACGGCCAATCCAATTGTGATGTTGGAATTCTTGAATCTCCATTTTCAATTTTCAAGACTCGTTTCTGATGGTTTTCTCTAACAGACGTGGTTCCAGCCTATCTCGAATCGACGGGCTGCTTTTGCAGACATTACGCGTATTGACCCCGTGATTCATATCACGTTTAGGGCTCGTCAATTCGTGGCGGCTTTGGTTGTCAAGTAATTGTGAGGGTCTATTGCTAGCTCCCTCGACAATCCTTATGGTCAAAGCGCCATTTGCTATTTGAGTTCCCTAGGTCCACGTACCTCGTCTCGCGTTAGCCTTTCCCTTTTGGTCAATCTACTCGAATTGATCAGATTCGAGCGGAATACGACTGAAATACATTTCTAGATATACACTTCCTATTAATGAGCCTGAAATTGACAGTAAATCAGAATATCACAACTCTTTCCTCCTTAAGGAAATTTCGTCCTTGAAATTCGCAACCTTCTACCCATCCAATCCTTTGTGGTATTGGCGCCTCATCACATCCCTACTCTTCCGGATAATCCTTTCCATGACTTGACGATCTTGCTCGTCCTTTCCAACCCAAACTATCTTTCCTCTGGGACTTGTGTTCTTTAGTCCTCAATCCAATGGGCTTCTCTTCATTCTCTTTTGGTATTCATATCATTTGCCAGCAGCTCTTCCTCGAACGTTCACCTTATCTTTTTCATTTGTCCATAACCATTATTAGCAAGCCCTCGCCAGAATGCACTCTTAATGTCCATACCCTTCGGCGTATTACTCCTTTCAAGCTTCCCTTCATGCCAATAGAGATTCAAGGGCTTTATCAATTTGCCCTCCATTAATCAAATCGAGTTATGGCCCTCTTAACTCCTTAAACATTTACATGGTTATTTCCGTAGCAATCCATTCTCGACTCCATCCGAAAATTCCCTTGGATCAAAGTGGTCCTTCAACTTTCATCGTCATGTCCTTCCCTTCCGTCGACACGTCTAGTGTTCGACTTCAAGATAGACAAATTTTAGCTTTGAACCTTATCACTGATATATATATATATATATATATATATATATATATATATATATATATATATATATATGCATCTTGGTACATCTTTGTGCCATCCCCAGAAAACACCATAATTCTCCCTTTGAATTTCAATGAGGTCATCTCCTTAAGTTTCTCTTCAATGCTAGACTCGTACTTCCGTCCATGGGCCTTAAGGGTTTCATCCATTCCTATAATCCCTCCAGCATCGGTGTTTAATCATGGCACACCTCAATTTCCTTCTGGTCTTTTGGTCAGGCGTTTCCGACGGCCATCACATTAGTCTATTAGCGAACTTTCAATTTAGAAGTTGAATCTCTTATTTCGTGAGGGAAGAACTGTTCCTCCATCACCAATTATACAAGGCTCAATTCCTAACTGTAAACATCCGCTAAACAATTCACCCCTCCTTAGCGATACGAACATCGCAATAACAACACTTGGGTGATCTCTTCGTTCCACATGCCTCGCCTTCAATTCCCTTTAAGCAGTCCATACCCTCAACCTCCTTTAGTTCACACAACTTCGAAGTCTTTCCTTGCACAAGCAACTCTCTTACATCCACGAGCAATTTCATCTTTTGGCGTTGCCTCTCATTTAATTTTTCTCGCGAAATTACTACGTTATTTTCTTGTGATAGATATTTACTCAAACCTCTTTCCACTCAAGCAAGGTTTCTCAAACTTTGTCACGAGCTCTAAGCATTGCAACTCATGTGGCCTTACTATCATGGCGTACATGTATTACTCACTTCAAATCGCCTTGTTACACCTCAAGTTCCATTCTGCGTCGTGTCATTATGACCTTCATAAGCTTTTCAATTTCTAACTGGAATTGTCATAGACAACGCAATCATTAGCTTAACTTGAGTCCTCGAAAACTCTTTTCACGTCCATTCACCCATTCGCGTTACGTCTCATCCTTAGTCCATTTCACTAATAGAAAGCTCTTGTAGGGAATCTTTCCACGATCCATCTATTACAATTCATCAATCTCAGTAAATCTCAACTTCTTGCAACCCACCTCGACTATAGTCGATTCATCACTCATTCCAGTTCTCAAAAGATTTATCACTTATTCCAATGCGTGAATCCTACTTCATCAGGTCCACAACTTGCGCTCTTTACATTTAGCATGCAATAGACATTTCCTTAGAGCCCATATGACACTCTCAAAGACTGTTCATGTTTCTCATGGCTCCTTACATGAGTTTAACCATCATCTCTCGAGATGATAACGACCCACTCAATTACTCCTTGGGCACTTAGTTCGACTATTATCCACTTCTTTCTACCAAGTGTCGAATCTTCCAATTATTCCTCGCACTTCTCACTTGAGAGCTCAGACCTTAGCTCTTTGTCGTCACGGGTCTCCTCTAGAACCGCGCGACATTTTACTTATCCTTGTCACTCTTCTCTCGAGAATCATTAGTGCTTTAGCCTCTGAGTTCCATACTCACTTAGGCGACCTTATTCCAATTCTGTTCGTTCCACTGAACGTCAACATCATCTTGGAATTCAACATTGTCTACAAGACTGTCTCTCGGATTTCACTTCCAGGAGTCACTCCAGTTCTACGTCCTCTTTCTCGGTACAGACGCTCAATCATCATACTAAGACAATTTAGAGCCTTTCTTCCTTTTACAATAGGGTCTCTTACCCTAAGGAAGAAACTACACAACTCCGTGGCATTTTCTCACTTTAAATTCACCTTGTCCTTCCCATTCCATAGGACGGCAACCTTGAAGTCTGCGCCGTCGGCGATACCTTTACTCAAGGATTCAAATGCTACCATGCTTTCACATTCTCTTTCCCATAACTCAGTCACCTCCAGTGACAATATCTGTTCGTCCTTGGGTCTTCACCAGTTCACTTGTCGAATGCTCAATTCGATCACCTCAAATCATTTTGCAGGTATTCTCTAGGCGTTCTTTTCATTCACTAAATCATTTACTAGAATCATAACCTATTAGGACTATCAAGTCCGTTCACTTTTCTTTTTGTCAACGACCATTTCATGGTCCAATCGCCCTTTAAGAACAATGCTCTATTCTTTAGGGAACAACAACTCATGATTTCCTTTCTCATGGTTCCAATTCAATCAACCGATCCTAGGAAATTATTAATTCCAGGCAACTAGCATGCCGATTCTCCCTCAACCCTTTCCAAAATAGAAAAGACGGACTACCCATTTCCATCATGTGTCTTACGCCCAAGTAATCAGCCATTTCTCGTAGGCACGTTCCATATTCACATTGAACATCTCTTTGCTCGTAATCCATGAGCAGGAGTTCTCTTATTCATAAATCCTTCGATCGTTCTCCTCTTTTGCTGGGTCCCATCATCACCTCAAAATTAGGAGTAATAATCAGCCATATGGTTCTCAAGTTCCAATCTACTCAGAGACTTACTCATCTTATTCAAGGGTCTTTGACTACTTTACCATATGCTTATGCGACCTTGAGAACTCTGTCTCACATCGGTTGATCATCCTATGATCCTTGCAAAAGTATTAGGATCCAAACAACCCTTGCTCTCAAGCAATCCCAAGATGATACTTCCCGTCTAGCAACTCAAAGAAGTAGTCTAGGCAGATCTCATGCCTCCGAGGAAATTCTTCCTTTAGTGACCTTTCACCAATCCTCAATAGCCTCTTAGGGCTAATACTGTCAAGGCCACTTTCCTCCTTTAGTGCACCAAAAGTTTCCAAGGTTTTTTCACAAAACTCTCAATTTGAAAGAAGGCAGTTCCAAGTTTCATCTTTCCATCATGCTCAATTAATCTCAATCTTATACTTAGCTTCACAAGCTCTTCCAAGCTCTCTTGGTCCCCTCCACACATTCAATTTTGAAAAGATTACCTCAGGGTCACCTTCTTCGCGACTTCTATCACTTAACTCGTCAGCATAAGCATTTATCACCATAGCGACTTAGAGAATTCTGGCAACTCCTCTTCAAGCTTGCTTAACCAACAAGTTTTCTCATTTTCATTTAAAGTTCTCATGACCCATTCAACCCTTGGGTCTTGTACAATTAACAGATCGAGCCATATTCCCGTTTGGTACTCATACTCCAATCGCCCATCTTTACTCAATTCTCACAATCCTTCTTAGTTCTTGGATTTTTCCGTATCTTACATACTCGAGCTCAATGCTCTTCTACGACCACACCTTGGTCATTCAACCTCAGTAAGTTCTCATGTTACTTGAGTCACTATGATTCCCTCCAAGAATCAAACTTAAGTGATCTGCTCAAGTCTATCAGTCTCTGGCTGCTCATCTCAATATCTTTCACCATCAACTAACTCTCTAATAGTTCTTCAACAATTCTCAATTAATTGTCAATTATTCAAGGATCCCAAATCATCCTTGGTCAGCAATCTTTCCTCAAACCAGCCTCAACGAGGCAACTTCTCAACTGACAGCCACTACTAGGCTAGCCTCAACTAGACAACTATCAATTAAGCACTCAAGACAACGACTCACTAGGTCAAAAGCTCATACTCTAGGCCTAAAGGCATCCACCACCCTAGCATAGTCACAACAGACTATCTCATTCCTAGCATGCCTCAGTTCAACGGGTATAAACCCCCTTACATCGTCTAACCTCTCAGTTATACCTTGGCCAAGCCAATTACATGAGGCTAATCATAACTTGCCTAACAGGCCCATCACAACCATCGCCTTTCTTTTTCCAAGGGCATCCACTTTCAAGCACGACGCCTTTAACCATGCCACTCATAGGCGCCATTACACAGGTCATACCACTTTCAATCATCCTTGATGAGAATTAATCCCGTGCCGCACATCTCTTATCCACAATCAGACTCAACCTGATACCTAAGCTTCCCATTTCAAGTTATGACTTGGGTCATTCCTGCCTCTTGCCATCTTAGAAGCCTGTTAGGAGCCGCTCCTTGTCCGAACCTCTCTTTCCCGGCGATTACTCCCCACCCTCATTAGACTTGGCCGTTGCAGGTTGTCCCAAGCCATACATCTACGGAGAAAGCCCTGTTCTACATGTCCCATATCATGTTTCATCACAGTTTATAGGTATCCCATCAACTTATCCCACACCAAGCGATAGTTTATTAAGTCCAACAACGATAAGTTCATGCATGCACCCTCATCAACTTTCGTTTCAAAGCCATAGACTCAAGCACAACATGACTGTTCTCACCACTTGTCATATCAAAATCGCCTTCAGATCAATCCTTATCCATTTAAGAGTTCTAATTCTGCCAATGACCATCACATCTCGTAGATCAATTGCCTATATTTAACCATGCACCTCAAGTGGAGTCGTTAACTAAATCAAATCCATAAGCATTCGATCACGACTGGCCTTTAATCATATATTCCTTATCTGCTTCCTTGTATGCATCTCATCTCATATCATCCAAGGCTATCAATAGTAATTGATAGCTAAATCATCAAAATATCACGTAGTTCAAGCCTGAATCCACTAATATCAGTTGTCTCTTTATACACCTCAATTGACCCTTCATTCATAAGCAATTCCTTATTATCCTCAAGCACAATTACTACCTCAAAATCCATGCTTATGACTCTCCAATCCCAGCTTGCTTCCACTTAAACTTTAATCACCACATAACTCAAGGTCAACCATTAAAGTCAACTCTAGAACCATTAAAGTGTACACAAGTTCAAGCCTACCATCCTCGAGACTCAACAATCCATGCCTAGTCCTATAGGCCCCAATATCTAATTGTCCTCAAGTCATCGCTCCTTATCACTCCAAGTCTCAATCACATTGGATCGAGCTGACCTTGCTCTGATACCAAATCAAGCGGGGATGTCACGCTCCGAACCCGGCGAGCGCGCAAACATCCCACCAAGCCGTACTTTTCTGGAAACTCCAGGATCGAACGGCCAATAACTTACAACTCTTTTAAAATATGCATGCGTAAGCGATGCCAACTCCATTCATACCAATAAATCAACACCCGATGACTTAGGACAGATACATCAAAATTTCATTAATTCATTCCCAAAGGATCAATTCAATAATCTACCAATCAGAAGGACAATCCCTAATATCACAAAATGTAAATTCATATCTGGTAACTCTTCTAAATACGATTGATCAACTATCCCTTCAATGCCAATCCTTGGCCAGTTCGTGCTTCCTTCGCTTAGAACCTGAAAAATTTAAGCCCCCACTAGGGTGAGATATAAATCTCAGTAAGGTGGGTCCTAACCCTATGTTAGGTTGACCGTCCACTCAAGCAGTCATCTATCCCAAAATTCCACACTCATAATCATACAGGTGCATCAAGCGCAAATCAATAAAATAACAACATGCAGATGACAGGCATGCAATGATGACCACACGTCACACTCGGATGATCATGTACACTAGGCCTGCCACTTTACCACATCCACCAATCTCCGCATGCCTCAATCTCTAGCTCGCGATTTAAATCGCATCAGGCTCGGTCCGTGTAAACGCATCGGACCGTCATCGGCAACCCGCGTAAACGCATCAAGTTGCGCTGCATCTTCAGGCCAATATCACCATCTCATAACTCCGTCCTGCGAATAGTTCGCATAAGGACCGTGGCTATCTCAACCCCGCGATCTCGTCGCATCAGGGCGCCACACATCATCAACTCTACCCCGCGATCTCGTCGCATCAGGGTATACATCTCCTGCCCCGCGTCTCATACGCCTCAAGGCCTCTCCGTCTCGCGAGTAATTCGCATTAGGATCGTGGCTATCTCAATCCAGCGATTTCATCGCATCAGGGCACCACTCAATATCAACTCCACCTTGCGATCTTGTCGCATCAAGGTATCCATCTCCTGCCCCGCGTCTCATACGCCTCAGGGCCTCACCATGTCATGCTCTTGCCATGCTTCACAATTCAATGCACAAATAAAACAACAAGTGCATCTCAAGCACAATTTGAAAATCCATGGCATGTAAGACAATCAATGACATTCGACATGGCACACAATTTAAACACAATAATATCACACATGACTTTCTATGACCACTTAGTGCATTTTAAAAGCTACCCCTTTGGAATATCCTCCTAAATCAATCAAATTAAACCTTGACTCACCCAATCGAGTCCAATCTTCCTAGCATAAGGTTAGGAATTCCCTTACCTTGTGTTTGATACCACAATTTCCTCATCTTGGGTCCTCAAAGTTTCGGCCCCCAATGATCCAAGACCGAACTCACCTCGCAACCTAATAAAATCTAACCAATCCGTCAATTTCCATGTCCAAATCAACCACCCATGAATCACAACCCTCCATGACATAATCCTCATTATCTTAACATGCCTTAATCACCAATTTGTGACTCAAATCATCCATTACCAGCCCCCAACAAATTCGGTTTGGCCCGGCACCGAACCGGCCCTTCTCGATTCCGTGCAAGCCGGGCACAACCAGTCCTAAATCTACTCCAAATTCAACATTTAATCCTCATCCTACCTCTTCACATGTCTACCTAAGGGTTTGGGAGGCTCACCATGAGTTTGAAGTCAATTGGTCGTCGGAATCCCATTGAACGTCGTCAGTTCTTCTCAAGTTAGAATCTGGCAGTTTCTGGGCAAGGTTTACAAGACTGGTTCATGGTAAAAAATTCATCAAATTGAGCCCCAATTTTTATCACAGATTTCTACACATGTCTACTAGGTCTCCACAAAATTTGACCTAAAAAATCCAACAATTCAGCCTTCAAAAGGGTCAGAAACCGGATCTATCTCTGGTTGGGTCAGTTTCCATCGACTTTCGAGAAAACTCTTGGCCGGAGCTCCTCGGTGGTCCAAATGCCGTGCTTCCACTTCGGGGAGGTTGGCAAGACATAGACCTTGGCTGGTATGGCTGGATGACATCCAAGTGATGGCCGAAAAGTGGCGTCGGAACGGCCGAACAGTGGCTCCCGAAACTGATCGGCGAGCAAAATGAAGAAGGAAGATGAAGGGGAGTGGCGTGAGCTCTTGGGGTGCTATGGCCGGCCAAAAATGAGGTGAGGAGAGAGAAAATATGTTATATAGAAGGCTTGGTTAAAGGGAAGAATGATTGACATGACCACACTTGCCCATTTCTTGACACTTGTCTACCTTGTCTTCCCAATGAGATCCAATGGCCATCCTTCACCCTTGAATTCGGCAGCCTTGAGGAGGGTTTATTGTCCAAAATTCCCTTCTTCAATTGCATGGGCAAAGTTCTAGGCTTGAGGAGCAAAACAGTCATTTTACCTCCGACGTTCAAAACGTCGTTTTTCTCGTTCCAGAATTCTTCGATAGGGCGATGACCAATCCAATTGTGATGCTGGAATTCTTGAATCTCCATTTTCAATTTTCAAGACTCATTTCTGATGGTTTTCTCTAATAGACGTGGTTCCAGCCTATCCCGAACCGATGGGCGGCTTTTGCAGACATTACGCGTATCGACCCCGTGATTCATATCACGTTTAGGGCTCGTCAATTCGTGGCGGCTTTGGTTGTCATGTAATTGTGAGGGTCTATCTTTAGCTCCTCAACAATCCTTATGGTCAAAGCGCCATTTCCTATCCGAGTTCTCTTGGTCCACGTACCTCATCTCCCGTTAGCCTTTCCCTTTTGGTCAGTCTACTCGAATTCATCAGATTCGAGCGGAATACGACCGAAATACATCTCTAGATATACACTTCTCAATAATGAGCTTGAAATTGACTGGAAATTAGAATATCACAACGGCACCCGTTTGTTCTATAAAGCTATAGATGTACTTTTGTTCAAGGCGAGGATGATCCCGTGATGTTTGTTGATTACTGCATGTATATGGCCCATTGTACTTACTTATTTTTCAAAGCATGCCACCCACTTCAGTAGTCGCGCAGAGCCTCCATTTGCATGGTTCATTGAGATTATCACACTTAATCACATATTCTCTCTTTTTTGTCACATCATAGCGAAACTTATGATATCTTCTCATAGAGTACTCTTTCGCATTCAACTGCACTGCGTCCCGTGATGGAAATAACATGCCAACATCAATTTCTTTTGATGGATCAACTACTGTACCGTTGTATGGCTTGGCTCTTGTATCGTCTTGCCTCATGTCAAAGTTGATATTTGAATAGGGCGGTGGATGTACCAATGGAAAAATGGGATTATTGTGAGATATCATGAGTTTCGCTATTATGAGATGATAGTAACCCTCCATATTGTCACCTCCGACATCTTCTTCAACACTATCATCAGTGCCCATCCAACTATCATCTTCTTCGTCATTAGCCTCATCATTATCATTATCGTCATTATGATCGGACTCTACGTATTGATTATGCACACCATCTTCATCTTCACCAACATTGCATAAAACACTAAAAATCTCGTTCCACCAGCCAGAAGTGCAAACTGGTGGTTCATCCTAACTGTATCATCATCACGCACCTCCATAATATCATACATAACATAACCATATTTCACAACTGGGTATCTATATATCAGGCTATGAATGTAATGATTTTCCGTAATATTCAATGTGCTCTCAATTATAGCACGTAACGCATTAAATGTCCATATATTTGCAAACTCGAACATGGTAGATTGTCCGTCTTCGTGATCGTTTCCATAATCTTTTCACACTATTCTATCTCCCTAGTACACAATCGCAAAAGATGTAGAAGACATTCTACTAAAGAAATTATAAATTATTTCACATGTACAATTTAGTAAACATTATAACTATCAATATATCAAATGAAATAAATGTCCTAATATAGCTCTAAAGGCTTAGAGAATGTGTGATCAATGTGTGATCAAAGTGTAATTTTTTTAAATAATCTTTCTAAATTTTATTGAAAATTTCATTGAAATTTAAATTTTTTAATCAATTTTATATTTTATATTTTTTATTCTAATTTTGTCTCCCTTGAAAAATTATTTTTTGGATTGGGTCAATCCCGTTCCACGATTCTCGAGACATTTGATCAACTTTTTTTTTTGAAAAATTCATTTTAAACTCATGAAATTATTTTTAATATTTTAAAAATCAAGAATAGTACGAAATGAATATGGACATAATTGCGAAAATGAGTCTCATAAAATTAGGGTAATTTTTTTTATTTACCATATCTCCAAGTACGCTATTGCAATCCTTTCTTTCTTCCAAAAATGCATTTTACACTCCTAAATGTCCCATAAATATTTTTAAAGAAAACCTAAATCTGTAAACAAACTATAAGTAAAATAAATGATTGAAGTATAGATAAAAACCAAATGTATAAATCTATACTTGTGAAACTGCAAAAAATAACTACAACGGAATTTACTTAAAACTATTGAGCGAGAGCACGCCTTGAATGAAGAGCTCAAACTGCCAAGAGAAAGCACTAGCTGGCTTTGCTTTTATCTCAACTTCTAAAAAATAAAAAAAATTACAAATTAATTTAAACTTAATGAAAATATTAATAATAAAATAAAAACACTAGCAACCTATAATAACATAATATACATAAAACTTTAATACTTAATTTAAAAATTATTTACTACCGATAAAGTCACTTGAGGTGCGGGAATCATCTGCTTTTAAGCGAATAAGGCACTCGAACAAAAAGTATCAAGCGAGTAAAAGTGCAAGATTTTCTATGGGATAATGCAAGAGTTTCTATGGCAAGGGTGAGGATTTTCGAGTGAGAGTGCTCGATTTTGATATATGAGGTGAAGGAGAGTGCGAGGCTTGAGTTAGGGAGAGCAAATGAGAGATTTGTGGGAATAAGTACACTAGGAGTGCTTTAATTTTTGTACGACGTATACTTAAGTGCCATAAATTTCAAAACGTTCACTTGAGTGCCTTATCTTTGAAAAGTGTTCACTTAAGTGTCACTCGATTTGGCACGTCGGAAATCCGACATGGACTTATTTTAACATTAAACGTGCCAATGTGGATTGCTGAAAAAATGAAGTCAGCACTAGTAATGGAAAACGATGTCGTATGGAAGAAGAAGTGAACTTATTTAACAACTGGGGCCAAATTAGCGATGAACCCTAACCCTAAATTGCACCCTCCAGTTTGAAATTCTTTTTGTTGAGGGCTTTTCACCTCATTATATTCGCAATGGGAAGCCGAAGAAGGAGAAGCGGATCAACCCTAACTCTAATTGCACCTTCGCTTTGAAATTCTTTGAGTTTGGAGCAGTTCACAACATATTCGCAATGGCAAGCCGAAGTAGGAGAAGCAGGTCAAGATTTTACGAGCAGAGCAAAGAAGAAAGTCGAAATATTGTGGGCTGCAGAGCCCAATAAGAACATCGTGGACGTGAGAAAATCCCAGGCAAAGGTTTGTTGGATGCGGTAGTTAGACGGATGGCTTCAATTGTAGATAATTCAGATGGATGGACAGAATATTTCCAAACCAAGCAACGACGGTGATCTTGCAGCTACTGGAAGGACATGGCGAAGCTCGAGCCATGTCGCCAGATGAGGTGGATGATGCTGACTCATTGCAAGCACAAATCAAGGGCCTTGAATCTTTGATCAACCATTTGAAAAAATAAGTTTCAAGGATGAAAATTTAAAGGGATACTTATTGAGTGTTGGTTGTGTTGTTGGTAACGGCTATGGTTTGGTTTGTGTTTGTAACCAAGATCAGTTCTTGGAAGAACCAACTTAGTCTTCAATAGTATAAGAACAATGAAATGATTTTAGTATCCAGGGCAATGACTGTTAATTTTTGGATATTGCTTCCTAGACTAGCCAATAACAGTGGTATGTTTTGGAGTTTTACTTAAGTAGATAGCGTTGTGCTCGATCTAGTTTGATGTTCTCGAATGAATGAATGAAGAAGGATCGGTTTGGATGGGCTGGTTATTGATAATGTAATATGTGCATAACTTTGGCTTATGGAATATAAATGAGTTGCTGCAATAGTTGCTACACCAAGAAGAGAATGTTTAATTTTGTGTTGAAAGATTTCCAAAACAATGTTGGTCGCATGTATGCATTATATTTTGCTTCATAGATAAGAAATGAAAGCCAAGTCATGCACTGGAATATTGTCTGCATCGAACAACAAATTCTATCTTTCCAATTTCTGTTCAGCTGTTGCTGGACGTTGCTATTGTTGTTGATGAATGAGAAATGGAAGTCAAGTCATGCACTGGAACACTGTCTGCATCGAACAACAGATGCTATCTTTCCAATTTCCGTTTAACTGTTGCTGGATGTTGCTATTGTTGTCGATGAGCAATAGAAGTTGCAAATAACTTTGCGAAAGGTCATATGAGTCATAATTTAATTTTTAAGTGAACACCTAAGTACCTAGACTTTGCAAAAGTGAACAGTTAAGTACTTAGACTTTGCAAAAGTGAACACTTAAGATCACACCCTTTGTAAAAGTGAATAGCTAAGTGCAACGAACCTGTTAATGGCTATGTCTATATTCTCAAACACATTCTGGTGATCTAATTGGAAATTGATTTGCAATATGATATGATCCCAACATCACATAAAAATGAATTGTATTGGTTTAAGTACACCCCAAGTGCCATAAGTTGTGAATGACGCTCACTTTATTATCAAAACTTTCAAATCGACCACTTTAGTGCTAAGTTTTTGCAACTTCAATCACTTAAGTGCCAACTTCTTTTAAAAAATAATCATTTTAGTGCCAACTTCGATTTAAGTTGATGTGGTTCGTCGAAAATCCGACCCATGTATTTTTTTTTATTATTTGAACTGCTCATTGCTTATTAGACTTGGCATTAAAATGATCATTTTTAAAAGAAGTTGACACTTAAGTGATCGAAATTATAAAAACTTAGCACTAAAGTGATCGATTTGAAAGTTTTGTCACTGAAGTGATCGAAGTTACCAAAACTTAGCACTAAAGTGATCGATTTAAAAGTTTTTGCACTAAAGTTAGCGTCGTACACAACTTAGGGCACTTGAGGTGTACTTAACCCGACTTGCATTTGCATCAAACTGAACCAATTGCACAAAATGAACCAGTAAAATTGTGCTTCATTAAATTGAAAGCAACAAGTTGCTGCATTGAGTCAATATATGCAAAAAATTTCTTAGTACAACCAACATATGTAGCTGACATTTACATCAACTCATTGTTGTTACCGCAACATCCCCTAACAAGCAAAAGTGATCCATAATGTCATTAAAACAGAAAGGGCATTACCAGGCAACAAACAAAAACCTACCGAACTTAGCTCCCATCCATCAAAAAATAAAAAAATCTAACCACCATAAAAAAAATAGACACAACATAAACTACCCAGAGCCCTCCAAAATCATTCTCACTACTCTAGATCAATAATGTGGTCGGATCGACCTGTCTTGAAATGATTCATGAGGCTTGCACTTTTTTGGACTGAAACTCTAAGTACATTATCATTAGCTGGTGTTTCTTCTTGAGCTGTGTTATTTGCTGGAGGATCACTTGACCCAAATGAAGCTGATGTTGAGGCTAGGGTCTTCTTTGGTGCCTGCCTTCGAGGTGGCCTTGGTATCCTCAATTTTGGCGTTGCCATTAGCAGCCTCTTCGATTGTGCACAGGTTGTTATTGTTGATTTTTGTAAGAGTGTATGCACTTCACTTCTCGTTCTTGCTGCAGTAACTTGTCTAGTTGAGTGCCCTTGAGATATCAACATCTTTGAACTCCTCCCAAGCTACAATACAACCATATTAGTTACCATGTTATGAAACAACTTAGAAATACATAATACACCTAGCTCTCCTTAACCGAAAATGACCATGCCAGTTTTTATATCTGTAAATAATCCATAGCCATGCTCTCTTTTCCTTTTCCCAATTATACCATGTGTTTGTCTTGGTGCATCTCTTTCTAAAATTGCCAAAATTTTGTAACCTACATATGACACACCATTACTTCATGCACCAAGCACTTAGAAAGCATTGTTTTGAACTTAACACTTATTGCACCTGATCTTCGGGCATCGTCTGTTGTACACTATCTGACTCAGTTGGTCCTGTGCTTTGTTTGGCACGATTGCTTTCAATGATTCCTTCACATGCTCCTGTAATCTCAGTTGGTATTTTTCACACCATCTGTTGTACACTGCCTGAACATTGCTCCTCTGCGTCGATTGAGGTGTCCCCGTGCTTTGTCCCGCACCACTACTCCTTATGGTGCCCTCAACTACCTCAGCAGCTTGACTTTTTCTTTTAACCTGAAAAACAGACACAACATAATTAAACTAAAGCAACAACAACAACAAAATTCAAATGACCAACTCTAAAAAAATATTTCAATTTGTTCCGCCATACCGATCGACCAGCCCTTGCCCCTGCAAATTAACTTTGTCTTTTTGCAACTTGTACAAGGACATAGCATAATTAAACAAGTGCAACAATAGTTACATAAAAAGACAAACAATGACCAAACTCACCTGAACTTTGGTCCTTCGTACCGACTGTTTTATCCTCGCGCTTTGTTCTCCATCGTTACTTGCTCTGGTGCCCTCGCTTATCCCTGCAGCTTGAGTTGTTTTTCCTTTAACCCGCAAAATGACATATCATATTTAATGCAATGCAATAACACATACATAAAAGGAAAATCACCAATCAAATAGGTTACTTCAACATCGCTTCTTATGTTGTCCTCAGCCACCCTTGGCAGGCTGACTTTGTCTTCTTTTAACCTGTAAATAACGTAGTATGATTAATGTATTTCAACAATAACAATAAACAAATGATTTGGTCTCGTACTCTTTCAAACAACTTACTTGAAGTTTGCTTCTTTGCGTCGAATGAGTTCTCCCGGGACTTCGTCCTCTACCACCACTTTCCCTCGTCCTATCATCTTGCCCTGCATCAGTACTCAGCTGTGTGTTGACTTGCTATCCTTGTTAGACCTTCTTTGCTAGACAACCGGTCTTATTATGTCCTTCCCATGGTATAATGAACAGTGAATTATTCCACCAACCCTGCTCATTCAGTGAGCAGAGAGCTCAATATCCTGTGGCCGTCTTTTCTTCTAAAGTTTATCAACTTGCTTCTTCATTGGGAAGGGTTCTGGGGATTGATGATTTGTTATCTCCCAAAACTTGTTGCTTCTTAAAGGTTGCATCATAAAATGATGTGAAGCAAGATACTTGTTTTTCTTGTAACGTTTGTCTACATAATCTTCTGTATTGAATTGCTAGCTTTGGACGGCACAAATGGCATGGCGACAAGGTACTGCAGTCAATTGCCATGCTTGACAAGAACATTTCCTTCTCTCCAAATGGACTACATATTTGTTACCATCATTCAATATCTCGAACCCATCGTCTCCATTCTAAGTTGAATGACAAAACCTACTGTCAGCAGTGCTTTGTTTCAATTTTTTCACAATCATGGGCCCTTATTATGAGGGCCATTTTAAACATTCATCTCGCAGCCTTTGTAATCTTATCGTCACCATCAATCTAATGTCCTCCAGCATACTTGTCACGCCCCGCAACCCCGGGCACGTAGCGCGACACCCTGCAAGCATACTCTCGAGTCCTAGGATTCAGAAATCGAGAGATGCAAATGATCGATAGCATGCGGAAGCGATAACATACAAAACTCCTCCGTACAATGACAAATGGGACCTGGGTAACGAGAATATCCAATAAATTCGTCATCATGCGTTCATACAAAAGCGGCAGGTAAGCTAACCCTGCAAATAGGTCGGGGTAGTTGGGACTTAGCCAAAAGACGACGAAGTTCTAAGTCCCCAAAAGAGTACGAACCATTGAGGGTCATCATCAAAAGACTACTAAGTAAAATCAGGAAACCCCTAGGTCGAACCGCTAGATCCGTTAGTCTCGTCCGCATCCTCGTCCAGCTCATAGTCTAAGAAGGTCTCAGAGCGTACATCCCCTGTGTCGTCCATTATGGCATCTTCCAGCTCATCCTCAGAGGCGTCGATCTCTATCACCTCATCAGTGTCCTTCAGGGTTGGGGTCTTCTCAGCTATATTCTTTGAACCAGCTTCGGACACCTCCGTCTCCACAGAATCTCGTGTGGGATGACACCGGCAAGGAATGACTCCTCGAGGCACCTCCATGGACTTTAATGGACCGGTAGTGACCTCATCTACCCCACAGAACCAGGCCTTGAACTTATGCGGTTTCCAGTCCTTACCTCCCTCGTCAACCCATACAACTGTACACTTCCTCACGTAAACAGTACCCCGACCATCTGGGAACTCATCAAAATACGCAGTCATCTCCTTCGGATTGCCTAGTTTGGTCGGCAACATCCTCTATGTCTAGGATCTGGAAATGGGGTCCCGCAACGGGGTGAGATTCACATCTCAGTAAGATATGTCCTAACCCTAAGTCAGGTTGACCGTACACCTAGATGAATGCAATCATGCACAAGAATACACAGAAAACATCATACGGTACTCATCAGTCAAATATACCACAATGATGCAAGCGTTCATCAATCACACAAAGAGGCATCATAACTTGCCAATCGAGTCCGGTATATAGTACAAATTCAAGCCGCATATTCCATCATTCCGAACTTTCTTAAGAGTCACGCTCCGTTTAAAACGCCTTAGGCTCGGTCCGCGTCAATACGCCTTAGACCATCAGATTGGTAAACCCACGTAAACGCATCAGGTTTCCAAATGCCATTCCAAGCCTATGTCGACACATATCAAATTCTGTCCTGCGTCTCAACGCATCAGGACATTGGCCGTCTCAACCTCGCGTCTCAACGCCTCGGGGTGCCAATCCACACAATCCCACGTCTCAATGCCTCAGGGTATCACAAGTTTCTTAGACATGCCAAATATTCATTTCAATTCAAAACTTTATAGTCAAGTGCAAACTCATGCAACGAGCAACACATCTATGGCATGCGAGACAGTCAAATTTATCACTCAAATGTGGTAATCAACTCACAGCATATGCATCTAGCAAGCATTCAAGCAATCACCAATCCACGATGACAAACTTTGGACAAACGTAAAATATTCTCATGGAATTCCACCGAATTTACCTTCAATTCACCCAGTTGAGTCCAATCTTCCTAGCCAAAATTTAGAAACTTCTTACCTTGTGCTAAATTCAACAAAAATCTCATTCCAAGTACTACAATCACTCAATCCAACAATCCCGAAACAGGGCAGCCTCACACCTATTGGAATTCAATCCAATTTATCAATTTTTCTTCTCAAATCACCAATCCATGAAGCATAAACCTCAACGACATATTCATCGACATCCTAGCACGTCTCTACGATGAATTTCGAGCTCAATTCCAACTCCTATCAGCTCTCAATAATTCGGTTTGCACAGAACCGAAATAGGGCTCTTTCGGTTCTGTGCATACTCCCTTGATCAGCCCTTAAACTATCATAAATCCTCAATTCATCCACTAATCTACTTGCTAACAACTAGTTCTACAAGTTGGAAAGCCTCATCGAAAATTTGAGCTCAAGTCGACATCAAATGGCCCATGAACGGCGCCGGTCTTCCCAAGTCCTCAACCGGTCAGTTTTTATTTTTGCCTTCAAACACAACACCCATTTAGGGTCAATACTTCATCAAACTCAGCTCAAATTTCTACAACAACTTAGTATACATGTGCCCTTGATGTTCACAAAATTTGGCTGAAATATTCAAACGATTAGAGGTCATTCGAAGTCCAAACAACAACTTACCTCTAGTTGCGACGGTTTCCGTCGCCTTTCGGGAAAGTGGCTGGCCGGAGCTCCTCAGTGGGTCAAATGACTTGATTCAAGTTGGAGCTAGTTGGCAAGAGGCTGAGCTTGATGTTGGTGCCTGGCTCGACGGCTGAAAGTTGCCAGAAGTGGCGGTCGAAAGTGGCGAAGATGGCGGCAGAGACTGGTCAGGCGGGAGCTGGCTCGGCCGTAGAAGAAGAAGAGGAAAGGAAGAAGAAGAAGCTGGCTATGGAGTGTTCGGCCAAATGGGAGGAGCAAGAGGGGTGCATACACCAATTTGGCTTGGTCAACTATCAAGAATGTTAGGTTAAAAGTTACCAATTAATGCCAATTGAGCATCCATTGACACTTGTCCATATGTCAATCAATACCTCATCCAAGGGCTGTCATTTTTCCAAATTTTCGGCAGCCATGGGGTATTGCAATTGACCAAAATGCCCTTATCCATTTATTAAGGCAAGGTTAAGGCTTGAGGGGAAAAATGGTAATTTTACTCTCGACGTCCGGAACGTCGTTTTTCTAATTCAAATTTTCTTCGATGAGGCAACGACCAATCCAATTATAATGTTGGAATTCATGATTCTCCATTTTCTAATTTCGAGACTCGTCTCTAAAGTTTCTCCGTCAGTTGTGATTCCAGCCTATCCCGAACTGACAGACGGCTTTTGCAGATGTTACGTGTATCGACTCTATGATTCGTATCACACTTAGGGCTCGTCAATTCATGGAGACCTTGGTTGTCATGTAATTGCGAGGGTCTATTACTAGTTCCGACGGTCTTGATCATCATTGTTCGATTTAGGAAAATTTTGTAAATTATACATTGGTTAAGCGGCGTCATTGGCGCTCCAATCGTATAACGCTAGCAATGCATTCCTTAATCGTTCCTAGATCAATCTTTTATGGCTCTCAATGTCTCCTCGACAATCCTTATGGTTAAAGTGCCATTTCCTATTTGAGTTTTCTAGGTCTATATACCTTGTCTCTTCTTAGCCTTCCCCTTTTGGTCAGTTAACTCGAGATTGATCAGATCCGAGCGAGATACGACTAAAATACATCGTTAGATATATTCTCATTAATAAGTCTCGAAATGACAGGAAAATCAGAATGTCACAATACTGATAAAATAACTTACACCTAGCTCCTATAATCCTGCCATTAAATGTCCCACAAAGGTTGTTGTCGACAGTCTCACACTTGAATTTTTCACCGAAGAAGGCTCTACACCAATGCTTTGGTTCAGTTTGGAACAATGCTTCAAAAGCTTCAGGTGAAAATGCATGCAGAGTTTGTTTCTGAATTCTGAACTTTGCTATATTTGTGCTTTTCGCAATCAACCAAAATTGCCTCTACAATTGCTCTCCTTTATACTTCTTTGCCCAATTGGCATATATGTGTCAAGTATATAGTCTGTGCTCAGCATATGACATCAAATCAGCAATGGTTGGCACAAGTCCCTATATATTCAATAAGAAGATGTAAGCGATAGTTAGTATCTAATAATAGAAATGCAAAAGTTGAAGTACAATACCTTTTGTTGATCACTCATGAATGCCCAGCTACTTCTATAAGTTATTTCAAGGTCAGCCATTGGATTTTTTAAAAGCCAGCACCAAATGTCTTTGTTTTCCACATTCACAACAACCTATGCTATTGGAAACATTTGATGATTTCCATCTCTCCCAGTTGCAGCCAAGATCTTGCCTTTACATAACCCCTTCAGAAAACACTCATCCAAACCAATGACTTTTCCTGCAACCAGCTAAGAACCCTTTTCAACATGCCTTGAAACATACTTACACCCGATTAAACTGCGTCTCATCACTAGGCAATGGCTTCTCCACAACTTCAACATGAATTCTACTAAGAGGATTCTAGAACCTGCATTCCCTATCACACTCCCAGATTTGTGCATATTCTTCTTTGTATGTGCTCATCAACATACGCATCACATTGTAGGTAGCTTTAGGGCTTGCTTTTGCCTGTCAACAAGAGATTAGGATCAAAACTAATAGGTGGAAGCAGAGTGCTTTTTCAATCAGTAGGTAAGCTCTAACTTGGACGAATAGCTGGGAAAGAAATTATATTAAATAAAGAAGATGTTACGTATCTGCTGTAACCACCGATTCTACGATCTAAAAGTATTTGGCTTTTTTGAAGAAGAAGATGTGAATGCTACAACTGTTATCACTTTGGCTGCAGGAGTCAAATGGAAGAAAATCATCTACAAGATAGTTCCTAAGTTTTATTCCTACTGCATGCTTTCACACCTATTTGCTCTCATACTAGCTATTTCAGTTGAGGATCTTTAATATCTGATATGGCCTTAATGGTGTTGAAGAAATGCTTGGCCAGCCACGCGCTAGTTACTCTATTATTATCATCGAAAGCAATACTACAAGTGTGCTCCTCCTGTAGAGACCAAATTTGGAATGAACAAGACCTCTTGTTTATTGCGGCATATATATGCCAAGGGCAACTATCTTGTGCACACTTTGCTCGAACATTTTCTTTGTTATTTTTACTGAATTTAATATTCCTCTGTTCACTGATTGAGTACCTTACAGTAGCATCTCTAAATTGCTTCGCATAATCAAACTTCGTCGATACACATAATACTGCACTTGCACTAGTTGCATCATAAAAAGGGAAACTTACTTTTCCTTTTTGGCCAAACTGCTTCATTATCCTCATCTTCTGAGCTACTATAATCACATTCATCATATTCACCATCACGACCATCCAATGATGTTGGAGATTCGTCATTCCGGTTAACTGAAGTGCCCTCAACAACCACCCGAAATAGTTGTTTAATCTTTTCGTGATATTCCCTCACTTCTGTCCTGACCAGTTCCATATCCTCATCATCAACATCACTTGTGCAAAGTGTACGCATAAGTGTTTCCTCATCTTCATTGTCAACATCCCATAATGGGAGGTTTCTTCTGGTCTCTTCATCAAGTACTGATCCAGAACCGGCAACAATGCCAACACTTACCTGACCTTCCGCACATAAGTCTAACACACGAGTTACATGAGAATGCTCAACTTCCTGCCCTTTCAGATCTCCATGGAATGCATCGTCAACTACTTCACTTTTAGTACGAGCTTGTGACACTGTTTCCTAATGTTCATCACCATTGTGTTCAACATACATAAAAACTTCAAGACCATGCAGACGTTGGTAGACAATATCTCTCACACCGTTATCATCAAACACATGTCTGACACCATCCCTAAGACGTTTACCAGGAATTTGATAGTAAACTTTTCCTGTTGTACAATTGGCTTGTTCAGCTATAGCCTTGACAAGGTTTTTATAAGACATTCTATCGATGTCGATGAGGACATAATCCATATTCCCCCCCATAATCGCATGCCTCTCCAAAATAAACATACTACTCGTCCAAACTGTAAAGGCAGCTCTTGTATCACCCATATAGACACTACAGACAAGGAAAAATAAAATAATAATTTCAATAGCAAGTAGGATAACACAAACATCATTGTCAACTTTAACAGTACATAACGACAGCACTTTTAGTGACATGGATGCGAAGGAGAACAACTTATAATATGTCCCACAACCCACTTTAAATAAAGACTACTATTTTAACATTCGATCCCCACAACTACAATACTTTGAATAAACAATAATTTGGGCCACGATCAGTGTACCTAAACATAATCTGTCACTCACCTTTACACTCACTGGCCATAAAGCCTATTATGGGTGTTCGGTCAATGTCGTTCTCATTCCTTGTCGTTATTAAAAAAAAATTACAAAAAGGACTAACCTTTACCAATGTGGAGTCGAGATTCGTCCCCTTCACAAACCCTCTTTGCTTGAGAGCTTCGACTGGACTTGATTGATTGATGGAAATACCGCGCGCGATAGAGAGAGCTTGGATGAGAGATGCGAATTGATTTTTCCCTAACGGGAAATTTTGGGGAAAGAATTGATTATGTCCTGTTTGCGTCTCCATCGCCACCTCTAGACGACGTTGTATCGATTAAATGAAGGTCACAACATCGGTAATCTTTTTTGGCACGTGCCACAGTACATGCCTTCCTTTTTTTTTTTTCTAAATTTTTAATTTAAAAATGTTTTTATTTTTGACTTTTTTTAAATTATTTCATTATCATATTTTTAGATAAAAAAAGTAATTTCATATTTTTTACATTTTCAAATTATTTTCAAATCATTTTATATTTTTAGATCAACATCAATATTGTGTTTGAACAAGTTTTGTTGAATTTGTCACTAATAAATGCCATCCTTTAAATCGTCGTAAATTTGAGACAAATACGAAAGGCACTGCGTAATTTTTTTTTTTTGGTCCTTAGAGACATTCCAAGGATAGTGCGCACAATGGCTGCAAGGCTCAAAAAAGAATTCTTTTATTTGTCGCGGTGAAAAATTAAAATAATTGAAGTGTTCACTTAAGTGCCAAAACATTTTTTTTAAGTGAACACTTAAGTGAAAAAATATCTTTTAAGTATACACTTAAAGTGCACGAATTTCGTGAAAGTGAACACTTAAGTTCATTAACTTTGTATAAGTGTACAGCTAAGCGCCATGAACTTCTGTCCACATTCCCAAACACATCCATGTAAATCATCAAACTCACCAACTAGACATACTCCAACAGACCAGCCGAAATAAATTAAAACCACCCCTTGAACAATCAATAGTCTTGCCATAAAAAACATAAACATAAAACAGCTAAACCCCTATCAAAAATAAAAAAAACCTCCCATGTCAAGCTCCAAACCCGGCGAGCGCGCGAACTTCCCACCAAGCCATTCCTTTATGAAAGTCTTCCAGGATCTTTTGGCCCACAATACATATAATCCAATTTGCAAGCGGAAGCTTCAGTCATCTCCACTCCATACAATAAAATAAATGACTAGGGATAAATAGTAGTGGTTCCATTTTACAATCGCAAAATAGAATACAATCCCTAAGTTCACAAAATATCTTGTACTCATTAACTTATTACACCCACGAATGCCAATTGTTGAACTTACTGATGCTCCATCGCTTGGAACCTGAAGAAAATGTTAATCCCCAACGGGGTGAGATTCACATCTCAGTAAGGTGGGTCCTAACCTTAGGTTAGGCCGACCGTCCACTCAGGCAGTCACATTCCCCAATCATTCAATCTCATAGACATATAAGGCAATAAAAGTTTCGATAACCACACACAGATGACAGGCATGCAATTATGGCATCATATCACATTCGGATGATCATGCATGACTTGTCTTGCCACATCACCACAACCATCTTTTCCAGCCAGCCTCATTCTTAGGCTTGCGATTAGATCACATCAAGCTCGGTCCACGTAAACGCATCAGATCGTCATCGACAACCCGCGTAAATGCATCAGGTTGCAATGATACTCTTGGCCAATGTCGACACCTCACATCTCCATCCCGTGTAAACGCATCAGGACCGTGGCCATCTTAACCCCGCGTCTCGTACGCACCAGGGCGCTACACAACTCTAACTCCGCGTCTCAGCGCATTAGGGTATCAACCACATCACCTCGCGTCTCATACGCCTCAAGGTCTCGCCTTGTCTCTGCCATGCCACAATCACAAATCATGTACACAAGGCCAAGTATAACTCATGCATAAACAATGCGTCCATGGCATACAAGACGATTCAATACATAATCAAGCGTGGCAAATTACTCAAGAGACAAGCCTAAGCAAACATTAAGATCAACTATACTCTCTTAGCATACACAAGGTCCAATCACACTAAGCTTCTCAAGAAACAATCTCAATTCTACCCGACTCGCCCAATCGAGTCAAATTTTCCTATCATAAGGTTAGTAGTTCCCTTACCTCAAGCTTAATGCAACACAATCCTCTTCCCAAGCACCTCAAGAGTTCGATCCATATGGTCCAAGGACAACTCAACCGCGCAACCTAAGGAAGTCCATCCAATCGTCAATTTCTCTTGCTCAATTCACCCATTCATGAACCATCAACCTTAATAACATGATCCTCAACATTCTAGCATGTCTCATTGATGAATATGAGACTCAAAACCAACCCATAACAGCCTCTACAGAACCGGTTTGCACAGAACCGAACTGGACTATTTTTAATTCTGTGCATACCGAGGTTTTCCAGCCCTAAAACTACTCCAAATCCATCATTTAATCACTAACCTTCTTGCTAATATGTATATCCAAGGGTCTAAGAGGCTCACTGAAGATTTGGGACCGAGTTGTCGCCGGAAACCCTTTGGAAGTTGCCGATTTCCTCAAGTCCTTAAACCGACAATTTCTATCCCAAAATAACAAGAAACATTTGGGGTCAAAACTCCATCAAATTAATCTTAAATTTTTACCACAACTCATCCAACCTTAATAATATAAGTGTAGAATACCTCACCGAAAATTTGGAGCAATTTGAAGTCTAGAAGACCCCGGAACAGGTCTTTTCCCAAAACCGATCAGAATCTGACCTTGCCTGACCTTTGCCTACTCAAATAGATCTACAAGACAAACGGCTGGGAAAAATGGAGCGTATAATATGTCCCTAGAACCACAAGACAATAATCTTTTAGATGGAATTGGTTTTAACTCAATCTAATATCAGACGACAAAGATATGGCCGGAATGGTGGGACGGTTGGGACTGGTCAGCTGGGAGTTCTCAGATTCAAAACTGACCGCCTGACCTTTGCTCCTTCAAATGGCTCTACGGGACAAACGGATCGGTGGATTTGAACCCATAATATCTTGTTAGAGTGAAAAGACAATAAGCTTTCTATTGCCGGTGATTTTACCTCAATCGACCATCGAAAGAAAAAGTTATGGCCAGTTTAGTGAAGCAGTTGGTACAGGGCAGCAGCTCGGCAATGAAGGAGAAGAAGAGGAAGAAGAAGATGAAATGACAGATGGAAGAGGTGATGATCGGCCAAGTGAGGGAGAGAGAGAGAGGTATATGAAATTTCAAAGGTCAACTTATGTGGAATGGTAGGTAAAAAGTGTACACATCAGCTCATGGCTCAATCTCTTGACACTTGTCTAAGGTGTCATTGAAAGTGCATCCAATGGCCATGGTTTTTCCACATTTTCGGCAGCCTTGGGTGGGGTTTAAGACCAAAATTCCCTTGTCCAATTATATAGGTAAGGCTAAGGCTTGAGGGATAAAATGACAATTTTACCCCCGACGTCCGGAAGTCATTTTTCTGGTTCTAATTTTCTTTAATAAGGCGACGACCAATCCAATTGTAATGTTAGAATTCTGGATTCTCCATTCTCGAATTTCAAGACTTGTTTCTGAATCATTTCTCTATTCAATGTGATTTCAGCCTATTCCGAACCGACGGACGGCTTTTGCAGATGTTACACGTATTGACCCTATGATTCATATTACAATTAGGGCTCGTCAATTTATGTCGACTTTGGTTGTCATGGAATTGTGAGGGTCTATCATTTCTCTATTCAATGCGATTTCAGCCTATCCCGAATCGACGGACGGCTTTTGCAGATGTTACATATATCGACCCTGTGATTCATATTACAATTAGGGCTCGTCAATTCATGGCGACTTTGGTTGTCATGGAATTGTGAGGGTCTATCACTAGTTCCGGTGGCCTCGATCGTCACTGTTCAATTTAGAAAAGTTTTGAAAATTATATATTGGTTTAAGCGACATCATCCGCGCTCCAATCATATAATGTTAGCAATGTATTTCTTAATCGTTCTTAGATCGGCCTTTTATGGCTCTAAATGTCCCCTCGACAATCCTTATGGTCAAAGCGTCATTTCATATTCGAATTCCCTAGGTCCACGTACCCTGTCTCGCGTTAGCCTTTCCCTTTTGGTCAGTCGACTCGAGATTGATCAGATCCGAGCGAGATATGACTGAAATACATCGTTAGATACATTGTCATCAATGAGTCTTGAAATGACAGGAAAAATCAGAATGTCACAACTCTTCCCCCTTACAAAATTTCGTCCTCGAAATTTACAACCTTCTAATCGTCCAATTTTATAGGGTACCGACGCCTTATCACTTCCTCACTTTACAAAGTAGCTCTTTTCATTACTTGACATTTCCATAATATCTTTACCAGTAACGGTTTTTATCCTTCAACACTCCTTTCCCTTTTTGTCCTCAATCTATGCTCATCTTCCTTTGCTCCCATTCGATATTCATAATATTTATCGATGATATACCCTCGAGCATTCAAATTGCCTTTTCAAATTCCTTGAAGGAAGGCTCTTCCAAAACGTCGTATTAAACTCAAGATCTTTACCTATCTCCCATTACTAAACCGTCGCAAAAATGCACTCTTTGGTGCCCATGCCGTTTGGCGTATCACTTCCTCCAAACGTCCTTTCGTACCATTAGAAATTTAGGGGCTTTATCAACTTGTCCTCTATTATCCAAATTGAATCATAGCCTTCTCGACTCCTTAAACAAGTTCATGATTACCGTCGGAGTAATTCACTCTCGATTTCGTCCTAAAATTTCAACGATCGTGGTAATCCATCAACCTTCAATGTCATGCCCCTTTCTTGTCAGCAAGCCTAATGCTTGACCTCATGCTAGACTAATCCTACTTTCAGTCCATTCATCGATAGCATTGATGCAAGTCTTGACATACCTTTGTGCCATCCTAATAGATACCTTAGTTCTCCCTTTGAATTTCCGATGATGTCATTTCTTTAAGTTCCCCTTCAATATGGGGCTCATACTCTCGTCCATGGGGCTTTAAGGTTGCTACTCTCAACTTCGAGGTTTCTTTCCTAGGTATCCGAAAATCTAAATTTCTTCCCTGTTCTATCCATTTCCCTAACCCCTTAAATGTCAGGGTCTGTTCATCGAAGCATCTCAATTCCTTTCTGACTCCAAGCTTGATGCTTTAGGTAGTTATCAAACTAGTGAATTGGTAACCTTCCAATTTAGGAGTTGAATCTCTTATTTCCTTTGACAAAGCCTATCCTTTATCTGCCAAATGCACGATGTTCGATTTTCACTTATATGCATCCGCTACTTAAATCACCCTTTTCTACGCGATATAGGATATTTCATCCTTAGTCCTTAAGCAATCTCCTTCATACACGTTGTTCCTCATTCAATTTTTCTGGGCAACCACATACCTCAAATTCTTATGGTTTCTGTAAACTTGAAGCCTCTCCATACGAGTCGTGTTTTCCAATTTCGTCGCCAAAACATTTGCAAGCCAACTCCAACCATGCATTAGACATTCCAACTCATATAGCTTTACTATCACAACGTATTCTCATTGCCCATTTCAGTTTGCCTTGCTACGCCTCAAATTTCCTTTCTGCGTCATGTCATTATGATTCACTCGACCCCTTTTTAATTCCAAATTGGAACACTATTGTCGGCGTAGTCATCAACTTGACTTAAGTCCTCGAAAACTATTTTCGTATTCATTCATTCATGGAACTGCTTTTGCGAGAAATCTTCCCCCGATCCATCCATAACAATTCACTAATTCCAAGAAACTTCCAATTTCTGCAACTCACATCGATCTTAGTCGATTCATCACTTATTCCATTCCTTAAGGGCTCCACAGGGATTTCATTTCCCAAAAATTTCACTACTGAGGAATCTTATCTCATCAGGCCCACAACTTGTGCTCTTCACAATTAGCAATACACAACGTACATCTCCTTAAAATCCGTAGGATATTCCCGAAAGTTATTCATGTTTCTCCTGACTCCTTAAATGAGTCTATTCATCGTCTCTAAAGACGGTAACAATCAATTAAATTATTCATTGGATACTTAATCTGACTTTTATTCATTTCTTTCTACCAAGTGTTGAATCTTCAAACTGTTCTTCATACTTTTCACTTGAGAGCTCAAACCTTAGCCCTCTACTCTCATGAGTCCCCACTTGAACTACACAACATTCTGTTCATTTTTGTCACTCTCTCTCATGGAGCGTTAGTGCCTTGACCTCTTAGTTTCACAACCAGCTAATGCGACCTCATCTCAATTTCGTCCATTCAACTGAACATCGACATCATCCTGGAATTTAATGTTGTTCACAGTACAGCTTCTCGGACTTGACTTTAAAAAAAAATCATTCAAGTTCGCGTCCTTCTCTTTAGTCCAGACATTTCATTTTAACACCAAGGCAATTGACATTTTTTTTTCTTCCACATAAAGATCTCTTATCCTATGAAGGAAGCCATACACTTTAGTGGCATTCTTTTACTTTGAGTTCACCTTGTCCTTCCCATTCCTTAGGGTGTCAATCTTGAAGTCTGCGCCAACAGTAGTAACTCCACTCCAGGATTCAAATTTCACCTTGTCTAACACTCTTCTTTTAGTGACTTAGTCACCACAAGTGACAAAATTCCAAGGAGTCGGGGTTCCTCCTCGGTCTCACAAATTCCCGTGTCGAATACTCAATTCAACGATCTCGAGTCGCTTTGTAATTGTACTCTAAGCTCTCTTTTCGCTTACCCAACCATTCATTAAAATTATAAACAATTAGGACTATCAAGTCTATTAACTTTCCTTTCCCTCAACTACCATCTCAAGGTCCAATCGCTCCTTAAGGACGACGCCCTACTCTTCAGGGACGGTAACACACAATACCACTTTTAGTGGTCTCGATTCATCCTTAATCGATCCCATTTCGATCGACAGGGTTCGACAAATTGACACGTCAGTCTCTTTTATATTCCTCATATCAACAAGAAATGTATCACCATAAGCCTTACGCCAAGGTAACGACCATTCCTTAAAGGCACATTCTATGTTTCATAATGAACATTTCTTTGCTCATATTTCATGAGCATGAGTTTCTCTTATTCACATGTCTTCCGATCATTCACTTCTCTTATTGGATCTCATTAACATTTCTCAAAGTCAGGAATAACCACTAGCCACAAGGCTTTCACGTTCCAATCCATTTAGGGATTTATTTGTCTTATTCAAGGGTCCTCGACCACCTTTAATACACTTAGGGAACCTTGAGAACTTTGTCTCAAATGAATTGACCTTCCTCAGGTCATTACAAGATTATTAGGATCCAATAACTTTTGCTCTCAAGCAATCCCAGGAGGATACTTTCATTGAACATCTCAACGAAGGTGATCTAGACATATACTATGCATTCAAGGAAAACTCTTCCCTTGGTAACACTTCATCAATCCTCAATAGCCTCTTAAGGCTAATAACTACCAGGTCATCTTCTTTCTTTAGTGCACCCAAAATCTCTAAGGTTTTCTCACGAAATCCTCAATTTATAAGAAGGCGGTTTCAAATTCCACCCCTTCATCAAACTCAGTCAATCTCAACTGTACACGTAGCTTCATAAGCTTTTCAAAACTCTTATGGTTTCCTATCCACGTTTTCCACTTTGGAAATGAGTAGTCTCAGGGTTACCTTTCTCGTGACTTCCATCACTTAACTCCTCAGCACTAGTCGTCTCAGCGACTTAGGTAACAATGTCCATAAAAATTTCTCATTTCTATTCAAGGTTCTCACGACCCATTCAACTCTTGGGTCCCATGTGGTTTACAAACTCGAGTCAATCGCTCTGCTAGTTTTCACGTTCTGGTTACTCATCTTTACTCAATTCTCATGATCCATATCAGTTCTTGGATCTTTTCGTATCTCACATACACAAGCCAAGTGCCACTCTAACGACCATTCTTTGGTCCTTCAATCTTATTAGATTCTCATATCACTTGCACCACTATGATTCCCTCCAGGAATCCAAGACTTATGTCATAATTCAAGTCTAGCAGTCTCAGGCTATTCATATCATCATTAATCACCATCAAGCAACCATCTTGTGGTCCCTATGCAACTCTCAACTAATTGCCAATTATCTAAGGATTCCAAATCATCCTTAAGCAGCAGCCACATATCAAACCAGCCTCCATGAGGCAACTTCTCAATTAACAGTCATCACTAGGCAAGCCTCGACTAGGCTAAAACTCAACTAGGCCAATATCCAGCAAATATTCAAGGTGTTACTTCTATAAGCCAATCGCCCAAACTCAAAGCATAAGGCATCTGCCACTTCATTACAAACTCGACATGTTATCTCAATTCCAAAAGACATCAGTTCACAGGATACAAACCCCCTATGCCGTTTAATCTCTCAATTAGACCTTGGCCAAGGCAATCACACGATGCCAATTACAAAATATGCCCAACAGACCAATCATAAACATCACTTTTCCTTTCAAACGACATCCATCGCCAAGCACAAAGCTTTTATTTATGCCAATCACATGCATCATTTCACATGTCATGCCACTTTTGAACATCTTCTTCGAGGATCAATCTTGTGTCATACGTCTCTTAACCACAATTGGACTCAACCTGATACCTAGACTTTCCCTTTCAAGTTATGACTTGGGTCATTCCTGCCTCTTGCCATCTTAGAAGCCTGCTAGGAGCCGTTCCTTGTCTGGACCTCTCTGTCCCGGCAATCACTCCCCGCCTTCATCAGACCTGGCCGTTGTAGGTTGTCCCAAGTCATATATCTACAAAGAAAGCCCCGTTCCACATGTCCCATACCATGTTTCATTACAGTTTATAGGTATCCCATCAACTTGTCCCATACCAAGCGACAGTTTATTAAGTCCAACAGCGATAAGTTCATGCATGCACCCTCATCAACTTTCGTTTCAAAGCCACAAACACAAGCACAACATGACTGTCCTCACTACTTGTCACATCAAAATGGCCTTCAGATCAATTCCTATCCATTGAAGAGTTCTAATTCCACTGATCAATTGCCTATATTCAACCATATACCTCAAGTGGAGTCGCTAACTAAATCAAATCCCTAAGCATTTGATCACAACTGGCCTTTAATTCAATATACCTTGTATACACCTCACCTCATTTCATCCAAGGCTGACAATAGCAATTGATAGCTAAACCATCAAGATATCCCGCAATTCAAGCCTGAATCCACTAACATCAGTCGCCTCTTTATAACTCGTACTCCTCAAGTTGTCATTGATAAATCAAGATCACAATCATACACTTCAATTGACCCTTCATTCATACTTTATTCTCTAGCAACCTCAAATCCAAGCTTATGACTCCTCAATTTCTATTCACTTTCTTGTGAGCCTTATTCATAAATCACTCAAGATCATCTCTTAAATCGGCATTAGGACCATTAGAATACTACACAAATTCAAACCTATGGTCTTCAAGATTCAGCAATTCATACTTATCCCTCAAGGTGTCACGCCCCGAACCCGGCGAGCACGCGAACATCCCTATCCATGCCGTTCATTCGAGAAAGCTCCAAGATCCAACGGCCAATAACTTACAAGAAAACGCATGCGAAAGTGATGCCTTCTTCAATTATATAAATACAACTGTACCCGATGACTTAGGACAGATACATCAAAATCAACAACCAATACACGTAGGTTCAACTCTTAACCCGCCAATCAGAAATACAATCCTAATATCACAAAAGACAAATATACAATAAACACAACCGTCCATTAACCTTTTTAACGCCACTCCATGGCAAACTTGCTTCCTTCGCCTGCAACCTGAAAAATGTAAACCCCCACTTGGGTGAGATATAAATCTCAATAAGATGAGTCCTAACCCTAGGTTAGGTTGACAGTCCACTTAGGTAGTCCTCCAATCCTTTATCTTTTCAAACTCATTACTTACAGGCAGATATGGCACCATTCAATGAAGCAATGACATATAAATGATAGGCATGCAAAAATGGACTCATGTCACATTCATATGATAATGCACTGGTATACTTAGCCTGCCACTTCACCACGTCCATCAACCTCTGCCTGCCTAATTCTCTAGCCTGCAATTAGATCGCATCAAGTTCGGCCAGCGTAAACGCATTAGACCGTCATCGGTGACCTGCGTAAACGCATCAGGTCCCGGTTCATCTCCAGGCAAGGTTTATGAGCTCAAACTCTGTCCCGTGATTAGATTGCATTAGGACTGTGGCTATCTCAACCTCGCGACCTTGTCGCATCAGGGCGCCATCCAATCTCACTTCACCCCGTGACCTCGTCGCATCAGGGTCTCAACCTTCCGCCCCGCGTCTCACACGCCTCAGGACCTCGTCATACCATGCCACAATCATGTCTCATGCCACATCATATCAATTAACTTGATTTTAAATTCAAATTTCACAATCAATGGCCAATGCGCATGCTAAGACGTTACATAAATCTCGTGGCATGCAAATCGATTCAAATGGTACCCAGACACCCAAACAACTCAAGCATAAGCTAGGTCATACAATCATTCTATAACATCTAAGGACACATCAAGCTATTACATGTGAGAATTTTCTCATAAACCGTTCTGATCGGCCCTCGACTTACCCAATCGAGTCCAATCCCCCTAACCTTGGTTTAGAAAATTCCTTACCTTGGTTGTAACATCACAATTTCCTCCTCTTGAGCCTCCAAAGTTTCGGCCCCTAATGTCCCATACCGAACTCAATGCGCAACCTAGCACATTCAACCAATTTCATCAATTTCCATACTCAATTCCTCAATCCATCAATTCCAATTGTCCATAACACAACCCTTAACATCTCATCACATCATAAACACCAATTTGGAACTCAAAATTACCCATCTCAACCTCTAACATATTCAATTTTGCACAAAACCAACCGGTTCATTTTGGTTCTGTGCAAACCGTGTACTTCCAGCCATCAATCTACTCCTAAATCCGTCATTTAACCATCAATCTATCTCTTAACATGTCTATTTATGGATTTGAGAGGCTTACCGTAGATTTGAGGTCAATTGATCGCCGGAAACCCAACGAATGCCGCCTGTTCGCCCAAGGTCAGAATCTGGCAGTTTCTAGGCAAGATTAACAAGATCGGTTTGTGGTAAAAAATTAATCAAATCCATCTTAAATTTTTACCATAGAACCATCTACATCTCTACTGAGTCTTCACAAAAATTGAGCTCAAGACTCCAAAAATTCAACCATCGAAGGGACCAAGAACAGAACCTACCTCTGGTTGGTTCCTATTCTGTCGGTCTGTGGGAGAATGCTTGCCTTGAATTCCACAATGCTCCAAACGCCCCGATTCTTATTGGAGAATGTTAGCAAGACATGGAACTTTTTTGTGGTGGTCGGTCGGCAGCAGATGGTGGCCAGAAGTGGCCCTCGTGGGCACCGAATAGAGGCTCCAGAACTAATCATCGGTTCCTCCAAGTCAATTTCTGGGCGAAATGTACAAGGTCGGTTTGTGGTCAAAAACTTATCAAATTGAGCCCAACTTTTTACCACAGATTCCTACACACCTCAGCTTCATCTCCACAAAATTTTGGCCAAATATTTCAACATTTCGACCACCAAAGGGACTAAGAACAGGACCTACCTCAGATTGGAGCAATTTTCGTCGACTCTCGGGAGAATCCTTGCTCCGATCTCTTCGATGCTCCAAATGCTCCGATTTCACTTTGAGGAGGTCGGCAGGACATAGATCTTTGTTTGGGTGGCTGGCCGGCATCCAGGGGTGGCCGAAAATGTCTGTGGTGGCCAGCGAACGGGAGACCAGAATCTGGTCGGGCAAGCAGCAGAATGAAGGAGGAAGAAGAAATGACTGTTGTGGGTTATGGGGAAGGGAATGGCCAGTCAAAATGGTGAGGAGAGAGAGAGAGAGAGAGAGAAAGTCTATATTCAAGGCTTGAGTCAAAGCTTTGAATGGTAGTTGTGTAAAGTAGACAAGACCTCCCTTTTGCACATCCATTGACACTTGTCCAATTGATTTTCCAAGGAAGATCCAATGGCCATAATCCTCCTTGAGTTTTTGGCAGTCATGGGAGTATCAATTGCCTAAAATACCCTTTTCGACTTGTATAAGTAAAGCTCTAAGATTGAGGGGCAAAACGGTCATTTTACCCCCGACGTTCAGAACGTCGTTTTTCTAGTTTCGAAAACCTTCAATAGGGCGACGACCAATCTAAATGACGTTGGAAATCTTGATTTTCCATTTAGAATCTTTCAAGGCTCATTTTTGATAGTTTTCTCTATCAGACGTGGTTTCAACCTATCCCGAACCGACGGGCGGCCTTCGCAAACATTACGCGTATCGACCCCGTGATTCATATCACGCTTAGGGCTCGTCAATTTGTGGCGGCTTTGGTTGTCATGTGATTGTGAGGGTCTATCACTAGCTCCTAAGGTCTCGATCTTCACCGTTCGATTTAAGAAAATTTTGCAAATCATACGTTAGTTAAGCGGCATCACCCGCGCTCCAATCGTATGACACTCCCAATGCATCTCTTAATCGTTCTTGGATCGATCTTTTTATGGCTCTAAATATCCTCTCGACAATTCTTATTGTCAAAGTGCCATTTTTTATCCGAGTTCCCCAGATCCACGTACCTCGTCTCGCGTTAGCCTTTCCCCTCTGGTCGGTCTACTCGAATTGATCAGGTTCGAGTGAAATACGACTAAAATACATCTCCAGATACACACTTCTCATTACTGAGCTTGAAATCGACTGGAAATCAGAATGTCACACAAGGTCTTACAACCTAATTGTCCTCAAGTTATCGCTCCTTATTACTCCAAGTCTTAATCACATTGGATCGAGCCGACCTTGCTTTGATACCAAGCAAACGGGGATGTCAAGCCCCGAACCCGGCGAGCGCGCGAACATACTGATGCTCCATCGCTTGGAACCTGAAAAAAATATTAATCCCCAATGGGGTGAGGTTCACATCTCAGTAAGGTGGGTCCTAATCTTAGGTTAGGCCGACCGTCCACTCAGGTAGTCACATACCCCAATCATTCAATCTCATAGACATATAAGGCAATACAAGTTTCGATAACCACATACAGATGACAGGCATGCAATTATGGCATCATATCACATTCGGATGATCATGCATGACTCGTCCTACCACATCACCATAACCATCTTTTCCTGCCTGCCTCATTCTTATGCCCACGATTAGATCGCATCAGGCTCGGTCCGCGTAAATGCATCAGACTGTCATTGACAACCCGCGTAAACGCATCAGGTTGCAATGATACTCCAAGCCAGTGTCCACATCTCACATCTCCGTCCCGCGTAAACACATCAGGACCGTGGCCATGTCAACCCCGCGTCTCGTATGCATCAGGGCGTCACGCAACTCCAACCCCGTGCCTCAGTGCCTCAGGGTATGAACCACATCACCCCGCGTCTCATACGCCTCACGGTCTCGCCTCTTCTCCACCATGCCACAATCACAAATCATGCACACAAGGCCAAGTGCAACTCATGCATAAACAATGCATCCATGACATATAAGACGATTCAATACACAATCAAGCGTGACCAATTACTCAAGAGACAAGCCTAAGCAAACATTTGGATCAACTATACTCTCCTAGCATACCCAATGTCTAATCACGCTAAGCTTCTCAAGAAACAATCTCAATTCTACCCGACTCGCCCAATCGAGTCAAATCTTCCTATCATAAGGTTAGGAGTTCCCTTACCTCAAGCTTAATGCAATACAATCCTCTTCCCAAGCACCTCAAGAGTTCGGTCCATACGGTCCAAGGACAACTCAACCGCGCAACCTAAGAAAATCCACTCAATCGTCAATTTCTCTTGCTCAATTCACCCATTCATGAACCACCAACCTTAATAACATGATCCTCAACATTCTAGCATGTCTCATTGATGAATTTGAGACTCAAAACCAACCCATAACAGCCTCCACAGAATCGGTTTGCGCAGAATCGAACAGGGCTATTTTTGGTTCTATGCATACCGAGGTTTTCCAGCCTTAAAACTACTCAAAATCCACCATTTAATCACTAACCTACTTGCTAACAAGTATATCTAAGGGTCTAAGAGACTCACCAAAGATTTGGGGCCGAGTCATTGCCGAAAACCCTTTGGAAGTTGCCGGTTTCCTCAAGTCCTTAAACCGGCAGTTTCTGTCCTAAAATCACAAGACCATTTGGGGTCAAAATTCCATCAAATTCATCCCAAAATTTTACTACAGCTCATCCAACCTTAATACTATAAGTGTAGAAGACCTCACCGAAAATTTGGAGTAATTTGAAGTCCAGAAGACCCCAGAATAGGTATTTCCCCAAAACCGGTCAGAATCTGACCTCACCTGACCTTTGCCTACTTAAACAGACCTTCAGGACAAATGGCTAGGCCAATTGAAGCTTATAATATGTTGCTAGAACCACAAGATAATAATCTTTCAGATGGAAGTGATTTACCTCAATTCGATATCGGACAATAAAGATATGGCCAGAATGGTGGAACGGTCGGGACTGGTCAGCTGGGAGCTCTCGGATTCAAAACTGGCCGCCTGACCTTTGCTCCTTCAAACGGCTCTACGGGACAAGCGGCTGGGTGGATTTGGATCCATAATACCTTGTTAGAACGGTAAGACAATAATCTTTCTATTGCCGGTGGTTTTACCTCAATCGACCATCGGACAAAAAAGGTATGGCCAGTCTAGTGAAGCAGTCGGTACAGGGCAGTAGCTCGGCGATGAAGGAGAAGGTGATGATCAGCCAAGTGAGGGGGAGAGAGAGAGAGAGAGAGAGAGAGAGAGAGGTATATGAAATTTCAAAGGTCAACTTGTGTGGAGTGGTAGGTAAAAAGTGTACACATCAACTCATGGCTCAATCTCTTGACACTTGTCAATGTGTCATTTAAAGTGCTTCCAATGGCCATGGTTTTTTCACATTTTCGGGAGCCTTGGGTAGGGTTTAAGACCAAAATGCCGTTGTCCTATTATATAGGTAAGGCTAAGGCTTGAGAGACAAAATGGTAATTTTACCTCAGACGTCCGGAACGTCGTTTTTCTGGTTCCAATTTTCTTTGATAAGGCGATGGCCAATCCAATTGTAATGTTGGAATTCTTGATTCTCCATTCTCGAATTTCAAGACTTGTTTCTGAATCATTTCTCTATTCAATGCGATTTCAACCTATCCCAAACCGACGGACGGCTTTTGCAAATGTTACTTGTATGACTCTGTGATTCATATCACAATTAGGGCTCGTCAATTCATGGCGACTTTGGTTGTCATGAAATTGTGAGGGTCTATCACTAGTTTCGATGGGCTTGATCGTCATTGTTCGATTTATGAAAATTTTGCAAATTGTATATTGGTTTAAGCGGTATCACCCGCGCCCCAATCATATAATGCTAGCAATGTATTTCTTAATTGTTCTTCGATCGACCTTTTATGGCTCTAAATGTCCCATCGTCAATTCTTATGGCCAAAGCGCCATTTCATATTCGAATTCCCTAGGTCCACGTACCTTGTCTTGCGTTAGCCTTTCCCTTTTGGTCAGTCGACTCGAGATTGATTAGATCCGAGCGAGATATGACTGAAATACATCGTTAGATACATTGTCATTAATGAGTCTTGAAATGACAGGAAAAATCAGAATGTCACATCCCAGGTGGGTTTGCCATAACTTCTTGTTATAGGTGGAGCATATTGTCCGGATGGTGTCCTTGATATATCAACACGCCTGAACTCCTCAGAGGTTGTACTACTAACTGAATTGGATCGTGTGAGCCACCGGGTAGGTATATTGAACTAGGTGATATTGCCAACTCGCAGTGATGACTCTAGTGTTCATGTCGATATAACTAGTGAAGATGGAGACTCTGAACACGATGTCATCCCTGTCAACGAGCTCGACCATGCATATATCTCTTACACAAAGACTAGTTTTGCCCTAATACGAGTGAGGACCATCCTCTAGAGAAACTAGTTTTTGTGTAAAAGATATCTGCATGTTCGAGCTCAATCACAGGGATGACATTGTGTTCAGAGTCTTCATCTTCTCTAGTTATATCGACATGAACACTAGAGTTATCACTTCGAGCCAGGAAAATCACCTAGTTCGGTGTACCTACACAGCAGCACACACGACCCAGTTCAGTCGTTTTTTGTTTTTTTTTTCCAGTTCGGTGCCCTCACTCGTCCTTGCATGCTAACTCTGTTTTCTTTTAACTTGCAAATAACGTAGCTTGCATTAAAGTAATGCAACACCGACCAAAAACAACGTCAACACCATCGTAAAGGGGCTGTCCGACTGCAAATAAAATAAGAAGGTAATCACAAACATCTGCCAGCTGAAGTGTATCCACTCATATATCTTTCATCAATCTTATGTCCACCCTTTAATGGAAGACACCCCTTCGACTCTGCAAGCAAATGATGACAAGGCATAACAAAAAAAACAATTGTCTCTCCTCTCCCAAAAGAAGACCTATTTCCAAGATCAACTGATAAAGGTCGTTTGCCATTTGAGGTATCTTGGATATGGAACAACATAAAATTACCCCATGATACTATTTGACAGATAAAACAAATGGATACACTTGCATAAGAATATGACACACACCTAGATAGGTCAAACTTTCTAAGATAAAATCAGAAATCAAAACATCATCAATAAAGAATGATAGATAAATTTTCAAATGGCACACTTATGGATTTGATCTCTAATAAATTAGCCCAACTATAGCATCTCACTAAGCAGAAAGTTAAGCCATAGATAATTGTTCTTAGGTTAGAATAAAAACCTACAATCACATGATTAAAAAATTACAAAATGCAATACAGGACAACTATAGATTAAAAAAATTAGCCTAACTATAGATTCTCATTCGTTCGCTCCGCGACCTTGATCGTTCGCTCACTTGCTCTCTCGTTCGTTCGTTCGTTTGCTCCATGATCTCGATCATTCGCTCGCTCGTTCATTTGCTTGAGCAAACGAACGATCAAGGCCGCAGAGTGATCGAACGAGAATCTTGCCGGCTATTATTACCACCCCAATTATCATCTAGCGCCAATTTGCATTTATCAATTTAACGATTGATCTCTCTCTCTCTCTAAACGAAGAACACAAACAACATACATAAACAAACATATGTGCAGAGATCTTGGCATGGGATTATCACCGTCGCCCTTAACAAAAAAATTCATTTAAATGCGCGCATTCTGCGTGTATTATTACTTGGTCACATAAATTCATGATCAAGTAGTACTTACTATTTAGGGGATTTTTACACTGATTAGACAAGCATTATACATTTCGATAATTGCGCGCGTGGGGGGAAATTGCTATAAAAAATGAGAAACATCGATTTTTATGGAAAAAGACATCACGAGTGCCATAATTTTCATACGACACTTACTTGAATGTCATAATTTTTTTTCCCGATCACTTGAGTGCCACAATTTTTGTACGCGCTCACTTGATTACCACAAAATTTTTTCCTGATCATTTTAGTATCGTATATTCAATTAATCACTTGAGTACCATTATTTAAAAAAAAATGTTTACTACAAGTACAATGTCATGTTGGTTTTTCGGCACTTGGGTGAACATTTTTAAGTGAACATTCTTCAGAAGTCATGGCACTCAAGTTATTGAAAATAAATAATGATGCTTAAGTGTGTGCCGTATGAAAATTATGATATTTATGATGTTCTTATCCCTCTATTTGTCCATGGATGAAAGTACCCATAAAAGAGAGAAAGGAGGGGGGAGGGGGCGGGGACATTCTATTGAGCTGAGCTAGCTCCTTAGGAATTATTAACACTATATCGGGACCATTGGACTACAACCTTTTGGACCACGGGAGGGGGGGCATTCTAGCTCCTTAGGAATTATTAACACTATATCGGGCCCCTTGGACAACAACCTTTTGGACCGGCTCACCTGTTTGACCAGGTCTAGATGAAAAAGATAAGCCCGTCTTCATAGCCGCTTGTCATGTAGTGGCGGATCAAGTTCATTAATTATCAATCACAAGTAAGGTCCGTTCAAAATAAGTGCTCAAAATTCAAGTATTAAATCGATGCTGAAGAGATAATTAAAAGGCTATTTTGACGAAAATTGATTATTGATAGCCGAATATGGTAAATTTCTCACCAAATAGAACAATGATCATTACTGGTAGGTGTGACATTCCGGATTTCGACCCTCCTCGAGGTTATTGACAGTGAATGGAATTGCGAAATTTGATATCGGACAATGAAGAATTGTAACATTTCCAAGGAATTGGAAGTCGCCTCATCAAATGTAATTTAAATTAGAAAAGTGAAGCTTCGGACGGGAAGTGCAAAATTACTATTTCACCCCTGAAAGAATACCCTTGCCTTAAGAATTAAATGAGGGCATTTTAGTCTTTTGTCAACCCCCCTTGATGGCTGAAAATTGGAGGGTAATTTAGTCATTGGATATCAAGATATTATTTGCATGCGGACAAGTGTCAATGTTAGAGTGATTAGCATTAATGACAGACACTATTTCACCTACCATTCAAGCATTTGACCAAGGTGGACTATAGACTAATCTCCCTCTCTTCTCTCTCCAATGGATCAACCATTCTCTCTCTCACTTTCCTCATCTTTTTCTTCCTTTTCTTTTAGACGAGAGCTCGACCAGCCCGCTGCCTTGTACCGACTGCTTCACTAAACTGACCATAACTTCTTCGGTCGTCATCGGATTAAGGCGTACCACCTACCGTTGGAAAGCTTATCGTCTTGCCGTTCCAACAAGGTATTATGGGTCCAAATCCACCCAGCTGTTTGTCTCATAGAGTCGTTTGAAGGAGCAAATCCGAGAGTTCCCAACCGACCAGTCCCGACCGTCCCGCTATTTCGGCCATATATTCTTCGTCCGATACCGGATCGAGGTAAAACTATCGTAAAATGAAATTGTCTTATATTTCCATAGACATATTATAAGATCAATTTGACCCTGTAGATCTTCCTGTAGCTCGATTTGAATGGACAAAGGTCAAGCGAGGTTAGATTCTGACCGGTTTTGGGGAAAGACCTGTTCCTGGGTCTTTCGAACTTCAAATTGCTTCAAATCTTCAGTGAGGTCTTCTACACTTATAGTATTAAAGTTGGATGAGCTATGGTAAAAATTTTGGAGGAATTTGATAGAGTTTTAACCTCAAATGGGTCTTGTGTTTGAATGACAAAAACTGACCGTGGGAGGACCCGAAGGAACCGGCGCCATTCAAGGACTTTTCGGCGTCGCCTTGGCTCCAAATTATCGGTGAGGCTCCCCAACCCTTAGAACTACATGTTAGCGAGTATATTAGTGAATAAATTGAGGATTTGAGGTATTTTAAGGGCTGATTAGTTGGGGTATACACAGAATCGAAAATGCCTGGTTCGGTTCTGTGTATACCGGTTCTGTTGGGGACCATTGGTGTTGGATTTGAGTCTCAAATTTATCATTGAGACATGCTAGGATGTTGATGAACATGTCAATAAGGTTTATATCCCATGGATTGGCTAATTGAGCAAGAAAAATTGACTATTGGATGAATTTCATTAGGTTGCGTGGTTGAGTTATCCTTGGACTATTTGGATTGAATCCCTTGAGGTGCTTGGGAGAAGAATTTTATTGCATTAAGATTGACGTAAGGGGATTCTAAACCTTTGATAAGATGATTGGACTCGATTGGGTGATTTTTGGATACGAACCGATCGATTTTTGGAAGTTGTTATGTGGTTGGCCAATGTATGTCCTAGAAAGCTATTGAGGGCTTGATTGATTGATGATGCTTGTGTCATGCATTGGTTGTTGCAATTGTATGTCAAATATAATTGTCTCACATGCCATAGATGTGTCGTTCGTCGCATGACTTTGCAATCAAACGTTTGTTATGAAATGAACTGTAATGAGCATTTGGCATGTCTAAGAAGTTGTGATACCCTGATGCGTTGAGACACGGGGTTGTGTGACTGGATACCCTGAGGCGCTGAGGCGCGGGGTTTGAATTGAATGACACCCTGAGGCGTATGAGTCGCGGGGTTGAAATGGCCAATGTCCTGATGCGTTGAAACGTGAGACAGAGTTGAAGTGTGTTGACATAGACCTGGAGTGAAATTGAAAACCTGATACGTTTACGCGGATTTGTCAATGAGACGGTTTGATGCGTTTACGCGGACCGAGCCTGAGGTGTTCTAAACGCGGGCATGAAAGTGAGGCAAACTGGAAGGGTGGAAGTTGTGATTTGACATGGCAACATGTGTTTGATCCTAATGATGTGAAATGATGCCATGACTGCATGCTTGACATCCGTATGTTGTTTATTGACAGTTGAATGCCTCATGTGATTACTTGTACAAATTGTTTGTGATTGTATTTGCCTAAGTGGACGATCAGCCTAACCTAGGGTTAGGACCCACCTTACTGAGATGTATATCTCACCTCGTGGTGAGATTAACTTTTTTAGGTCCCAGGCGATATAAATCTGTGCTTGCCAATGATCGGTGTTTGAAGAAGTAATTATATAAATGTATTTATACTTTGGTGAATTTAGAGATTTCATGTTACCTTGAAGTTAGAGTTGTATCCTCTAAACCTGTAGTCGGTGTTTATAAGAAGACGTACCCTATGTCCTGAGTCATCTTAAGGTTGAGTTGAATGGAGAAGTTTCATCACTTTTGCATGTTTGTATCATTTAGAAGTTATTAATTGTTGGCCGATGGATCCTGGGTACCACCGAAAGACAAGACGACCCTAGTGGGATTTTGCGTGCCTAACAGGTTCGGGGCGTGACATCCCCGTTTGTTTGGTATCAGAGCAAGGTCAGCTCGATCCAATGTGATTGAGACTTGGAGTGATAAGGAGCGATGACTTGTGGACAATTAGGTAGTGAAACCTTGAGGGATAAACATGGATTGCTGAATCTTGAGGACTATATGTTTGAATTTGTGTAGTATTCCGATGGTCCTAATGCCGATTTAAGGGATGATTTTGAGTGATTTATGAATAAGGCTCACAATGAAGTGAATAGAAATTGAGGAGTCACAAGCCTGGATTTGATGTTGCTAGAGAATAAATTATGAATGAAGGGTCAATTGAAGTGTATGATTGTGATCTTGATTTGTCAATGACCCAACTTGAAGAGTACGAATTATAAAGAGGCGACTGATGTTGGTGGATTCAGGCTTGAATTGCGTGATATCTTGATAGTTTAGCTATTAATTACTATTGTTATCCTTGGATGAAATGAGGTGAGGAATACACAAGAAATATTGGATTAAAGGCCAGTTGTGATTGAATGCATATGGATTTGGCTTGAACAGCGACTAAACTTGGGATTTATGGTTGAACATAGGCAATTAATCTATGTGATGTGATGGTCATTGATGGAATTAGAAATCTTCAATGGATAAGAATGGATCTGGAAATGATTATGGTATGATGAATGGCGAGGATAATCAGTACATGCATGTTTTTGTGGCATTAAAATGAAAGTTAAGGAAGGTGTGTGCATGAGCTTATCATTATTGGACTTAATAAACTAACACTTCGTATGGGACAAGTTGATCGGATACCTATAAACTGTCATGAAGCATGGTATGGGACGTGTGAAACGGGGCTTTCTTCTAGATGTATGACTTGGGACAACTTGCAACGGCTAGGTCTGATGAGGGCGGGGAGTGATTGCCGAGACAGAGAGGTCCGGACAAGGAGCGGCTCCTGGCAGGCTTCTAAGATGGCAAGAGGCATGAATGACCCAAGTCATAACTTGAAAGGGGAAGTCTAAGTATCAGGTTGAGTCCAATTGTAGTTAAGAGATGTATGGCACAAGATTGATCATCGAAGAAGATGTTCAAAAGTGGCATGACATGTGAAATGATGCCTGTGATTGGCATAATTAAAATCTTAGTGCTTGGCGGTGGATGCCGTTTGAAAGGAAAAGTGATGTCTATAATTGGCCTGTTGGGCATGTTTTGTAATTGGCATCATGTGATTGGCTTGGCTAAGGTCTAACTGGGAGAGTAGATGACATGTGGGGTCTATACTCATTGAACTGATGCTTGGGGAGAATGAGAAAGCATGTCGTGTTTGTGACAGAGTGGCAGATGCCTTAGACTTATAGCATGATCGATTGACTCATTGAATTGCTCCCTTGAGTACTTGCTCGGTGTTAACCTAGTTGAGTTTTGACCTAGTTGAGGCTTGCCTAGTAATTGGCTGAAGATTGAGAAGTTGCCTTGTTGAGGCTGGCCTGTTGAATAGTCATTGATTGACGAGAATCTGAAATCTTTGTAATGAACAAATAGTTGAGAGTTGTTTGGGATCCACTGTAAGGTTGATAATGATGAATGATGAGATGAGCAGCTTGAGACTGATAGACTTGAGTAAATGACTTAAGTTTTTGATTCTTGGAGGGAATCGTGGTGGTTCAAGTAACATGAGAACCTAACAAGGTTGAACGACCAAGGTAGGGTCGTAGAAGAGCATTGGGCTCGAGTATACATGGTATGTAAGATCCGAGAACTGATATGGATCATGAGAATTGAGTAAAGATGGACGATTGGAGTATGAGTACCAAAAGAGAATATGGCTCGATTTGTTAATCGTACGAGACCCAAGAGCTGAATGGGTCGTGGGAACTTTAAATGGAAATGAGGAAATTTGTTGGTTAAGCAAGCTCAAGGAGGAGGAGCCATGAGTACTGATGAGTTAAAGTGATGGAAGTTATGAGAAAGGTAACTTAGAGTCAATCTTTTCTAAATTTAATGTGTGGGAAGGACCACGAGAGTTTGGAAAAGCTTGTAAAACTATGTATAAGGTTGAGATTGACTAAGTTAGGTAGATGGATAAGATTTGAAATTGTCTCCCTTTGGATTAGGGATCTTGATGAGGAAACCTTAGAGGTTTGAGTATACTAAGGAAAGAAAGTGACCCTGGCAGTTTTAGCCTTAAGAGGCTGTTAGTAATTGGTGAAAGGTCACTAGAGGAAGGGTTCCTCAAGGGCATGATATTTGCCTGGACTACCCCTATTGAGTTGTTCCATGAAAAATATCCTCTTGGGATTGCTCGAGAGCAAAGGTTGTTTGGATCTGAATAATCTTGAAAGGATCCAAGGACGATCGATCAGCGTGAGATAGAGTTCTCAAGGTTGTTTAAGCATATGGTAAAACGTTTTGGGGATCCTAAGGAGATGACGATGTATTTTGACGAGTTCCTAGATAGACAGGGGAACATTTATGTGAGGAAGTGTACTGTCGTTTGGGTCGACAAGGGTAACCCTTATTGGAAGCCTCATAGGTTCGAGGCTTGGTTTAGAAAGGTTGGGGATGCACAAATTGAGCCGTTGAAGCCCCATGAGGTACCCTAGGGAGTGATACCCGACTGGTGCTAGACCGCAGGAGAGCAGGAGCAGCCAGAGATATCTGTGGTTGGATTTAGGAATGGGTCGGAGAAGACCTCAACTCTAGACTTCACCGAGGACAAGGTGATTATCGTGGAGGCGATCGAGGAGGATCTTGCTGAGCCGTCACGCAAGGAGACCATGGAGGATTCCATCAAGGTCCCGTCCGAGACGTTCTCTGAGTATGAGCCGACCGAGGTCGCAAAGGATACCGGGGACTCCAGCAGCTCATCCAAGGAGATACAGTTTGTTGGCTCGATCCCGTGGTGGCAACTCTCGACCATGGTTGTTTTGGACGTAACGATGGTCGTCTTTTGATGTGCTTACCCCGTCGCCCTTGCCTAGCGGATGTAGTAGTCGGAATTTGTATGAACAACATATCATGATGCATGACAGTTATTATACTATCTAGGTCCCGCTTAACTTATATTTTATACAGGGATTATTTAAGTATCGCTTTTGCATGTTTATGTTTATATATTATCTCTCGACTTGTTTGTGGATCATGGGACCGCGAGAGATGTGTTGTTTACTTGCAGGATGTTCGCGTGCTCGAAGGGTTTGGGGCGTGACACGCGTAGCGCCTGCAAGAGTCACTTGTCAGTTTAAGATAAATTGAAATTACAATCGACGAGAGTTTGACATGAAATTGGACCTCGAGATTTAGGTATTGGACATTGAGGAATTTAAATATTGAGATTGAGATGGGCATTGCCTCATCGAGGGTGGTTTACACTAGAAAAGTGAAAGTTCAGACGAAAAGTGCAAAATGACTATTTTGCCCCTCGACCTTTGGCCTTGCCTTAAGAAGTTTAGAAGGTTATTTTGGTCATTTTCCCTCCTCTATATGCTGCCAAATATGTGTAATGGATATGGACAGAGGAAGTCAAAGTCAATGAAGCAACCAATGTAAGGTTGCCAAGTGTCAAGCAATGAGAAGGCCAAGAATTAAATGCCTGTTAATTACACATCGTATCAAATTGACCAAAAGGGATTACTGATGTGTAATGGACTCTCTCTCTCTCCATTTTGACCGGCCACCTTCATCCCCACCATCTTCTTCCTTTCCCTCTCTCTCGGCCGAACTGGTTTTCTAGCGGACAGGGAAAAACTGGCTCACTGTTCGGCCATAACTTCGTCGTCCGACTTTGGATTGAGGTAAAACCACTGCCATTTTAAAGATTATCATTTTTCTACTCTAGGAAGATATTATGAGCTTAATTTGGCCTCGCTGTTTGTCCCGTAGGTCTATTTGAGTAGGCAAAGGTCAAAATCTGACCCGATTTTGGACAGACTGCGTTTTTAGGTGCTTCCGGACTTCAAATGACCTCAACTTTTCGGTGAGGTCTTCATAGTAGTTGAATTTTGATTGGTGTACATGGTTGATTTGTGGAGATTTTTACCAAGCAAACTCTGCCCGTTTGAGGACCGTGAACGAGTCGGGTTGTTCGGAGGTATTTAAAGTGTTGTTTTGATTCAAATCTCTGGGTGAGCTCTTTAAACCCATAAATGAAGGTCTTAACAAGTTTTTTTGTGAAGAATTAAGGCTTGGAATTGAAATATGGCTTGATTGAACGGTTTGAACCCGAAATCGGTTCCATTTTGTGGGTAAACCCTTGCTGGTCGATTCTATTGAAAGCTGATTAAGGGGTAATTAGACTTCAAATTGACTCATAATGTCTTATAAGATGTGATGGGAGGTATTAATGAGGAGTATGTGAAGTGAATTTGGAGTTAGGAGTGAATTATGGGCAAAATTGATGCATGACCCTCCTAAGTTGTACCTTGCCATGTATGTGATCATATGAACCGAACACATTGAGGGTTCATGGGAGTGTTGATATGTGTTCAATTGATCAACAAAGCGTGTGGCATTCTGATTTCCAGTCAATTTTAGACTCATGAATGAGAAGTTTATATGTATCAAGCGATGTGTTTTAGTCGTATCCCGCTTAAATCTGATCAATTTGAGTAGGCTGACCAAAGGGAAAAGACTATCGCGAGACGAGGTACGTGGACCTAGGCTACTTGGATAGGAAATGGCGCTTTGACCATAAGGATTGTCGAGGAGATATTTAGAACCACCGAGCGACCGATCTAAGAATGATTAAGGATTACCTTGCGAGTGTTGTACGATTAAAGCTCGGGTGATGCCGCTTAACCAACATATGATTTGCAAAATTATCCTTAATCAGTCTGTGACGATCGAGACCATAGGGACTAGTGATAAACCCTCACAATTACATGACAACCAAAGCCGCCATGAATTGACGAGTCCTAAATGTGGTATGAATCACGGGGTCGATACGCATAATATTTGCAAGAGCCGCCCGTCGGTTCGGGATAGGCTGGAACCACGTCTAATAGAGAAAATCATTAGAAATGAGTCTCGAAAGCTTTGAAATGGAAAATCAAGAATTCCAACGTTATTCGGATTAACCGTCGCCATATCAATGAATTCTGGAACGAGAAAAACGACGTTCTGAACGTCGGGGGCAAAATGACCATTTTACCCCTCAAGCTTAGAACTTTACTCATACAATTGAAGAAGGGAAAATTGGTCCATACACCCTCCTATGGCTGCCGAAAAAGAGGATTAAAGGAGAGCCATTAGATCATCTTGGAAAAGACAAATGCCAAGTGTCTCAAGATCATGAAGTGTAGTCATGTCACACTTTTGCTCACCTAACTTTCAACTCTTTGACCAAGCCTTGGGATATAGTAATCCCACTCTCTCTCCTCACCCCTCATTCGGCCAAGCCTTCCCCCCAAGACCACCGAAACTTCCTCCTCCTTCTTCCTCCAAATCTGTCGATCGCCGACCGCCACTGACCACTCTGTTCGGTGCTGTCGACAGTCATCTCCAGCCACCATTTGACCATCTGCCAACCACAACAGCGTAGATCTACGTCTTATCGACATCCTAGAATAAGAATCATGGCATTTGGAGCACCGAGGAGTCCCGAGCAAGCATTTTCCCGAGAGTTGACAGAATAGAACTCAATCTGAGGTATGTCCGGTTCCTAATCCTTTTGATGGTCGAAACCTTGGAATTTTGGGCTCAAATTTCGTGGAGATCTAGTAGAGACGTGTAGAAATCTGTGATAAAAATTGGGGCTCAATTTGATGAAGTTTTGACCATAAACCGATCTTACAAATGTTGGACAGAATTTGCCCGGAAGACTGACCCGGACGATTCAGCGACTTTGGGTGAGTTTTCGATGACCAACCGACTCGAAACTCTTAGTGAGCCTCCCAAACACTTAGGTAGACATGTTAAGAGGGAGAATAGCATTTAAATATTGGACTTGGGTTAAGATTAGAACCGGTTGTGCTCGATTTTGCACAGAACCGTAGGGGACCGGCCCGGTTCTGTGCAAGGTCGGGCAAAACCGAATCTGTTGGAGGCTGAGATTGATGATTTTGAGTTCTAAATTGGTGTTTAAGATAGGATGAGATGTTGAGGGATATGTTATGAATGATTGGGGTTAATGAATTGAGGAATTGGACTTGAAAATTAACGAATCGATTGAATATTCTAGGTTACGCGGTAAATTGACCCTTGGATTTGGGTTGGCGGAAATCTTGGGGGCTCAAAAGGAAGAGTTTTGTGTTGTCAAGCTCGAGGTAAGGGAATTCTAAACTTAGGATAGGGAGATTGGACTCAATTGGGTAAGTCGAGGATTGATTGGATTAATTTGTGAGAAATTGTCAAAAGGGATAACCTTTGATATGTCCTAAGATGTTATAGGATGATTGTGTGTGACATTGTCTATGCTTGAGTTGTCTGCCATGTCTGAGTATCAATTGATTTGCTCTGCATGCCATGAGTGTTCAATTGTGCATGAGTTGCACCCGTTGTTTGTATGTGAATGGAAGTAAGATAATATGTCATGAGCATGACATGGTGAGGTCCTGAGGCGAATGAGATGCGGGGTGGGAGATGGAGACCCTGATGCGAAGAATTCGCGGGATGGAGTAGATATGGTGTGGCACCCTAATTTGATGAAATCGCGGGATTGGGATAGCCACGGTCCTGATGCGAACTATTCGCAGGACGGAGGTATGAGGTGATGAGATTTGCTTGCGATTCATCGGAACCTGATGCGTTTACACGGGTTATTGGTGACGGTCTGATGCGTTTACGCGGACCGAGCCTGTTGTGATTTGTCGTGAGCTAGAGATGAGGCAGGCATGGATTGGTGGATGTGGTGAAGTGGCAGGGTGAGAGTGCATGTACATCTGAGTGTGGTATGAGAACTTCATTACATGCCTGTCATTTGTATGTTATTGTTTTATTGAATTGTGTTTGATATGCCTGTGTGTTTATGAGTTTGGATCTGTTGTGGGGTACGACTACCTGAGTGGACTGTCGACCTGACCTAGGGTTAGGATTCTTTTACTGAGATGAGTATCTCATCCCTTTTAGGGAAACCTTTACTATACAGATCCTAGGCTGTAGCTATGTGGCCCATACGTTTTAGGGACCCAAAGGAGATGACGGCATATTTTGACGAGTTTTCGAATAGGCAGGGGAACATATATGTGAGAAAGTGCACCGTTGTTTGGGTAGATGAGGGTTAGCCAGATTGGAAGCCTCATAGATTTGAGACGTGATTTAAGAAGGAAGGTGATGCACATATTGGGCTACTAAAGCCCCATGAGGTGCCTTAGGGAGTCATATTCGATTGGTGCCAGACCGTAGCAGAGTAGAAGCTGCCAGAGGGGTCAGTAGTAGGGTCTAGGAACGGGCCAGAGAAGAATCTGATCGTGGAGTTCACAGAGCAGGAGGAGGAGAAGGTCATATTCCTAGAGGCATCCGAGGGGGACCTTGCCGAGCCGTCGCTGGAGGTGACCATGGAGGATTCCGTTGAGGTCCCATTCGAGACATTTTCCGAGTATGAGCCGACCGAAGACGCAAAGGATACGGAGGACTCTAGTAGCTCATCCTAGGAGTCTCCAGTTGGTGGCCTGATCTTTTGATGACGACCTAATCCGGTTCCTGCTGGATTAGTAGATGGTTCTTTTTGTATGCTTACCTTGTCACCCTTTCATTTATCGGATTGTAGTAGTCAGTGTCAGTATGAACAGTAGGCTATGATGTACGAATGTTATTAAGCTATCTAAGTCCCAATTAACTTTCGTATTATACGGGGTGTTGTAGGAGTATCGCTTCCGCATGCATGATGCATTCATTATATCTCTCGCCCTAGATTATTGGTGGATCTTGGGACTGCGAGAGTTTGTTGTATGGTTTCTTGCAGGGATGTTCGCGCGCTCGACGGGCTCGGGGCGTGACATCCCCACTTGTTTGGTACAGAGCAAGGTCAGCTCGATGCAAAGTTGGTTGATGATTGAAGTAATAAGGAGGATTAAGTTGGGACAAGGACGGATAGCTAGACCTTAGGAGATTGGTAAGGATAGGACATGGGGTATATAGCCTGAGACCTATTACTTATGACTGGTGATTGATCTTGGCAAGTTGTGGTAAAGTATGAGGACTAAGTTCCCTGCTTAGAGTTGAAGGTCAGTTAGACCTTAGCCTGCTTGATGAATGGAAGTGATTGGTTTTAACGAATCACTAGAGTAAATGGAACTGAGAAATGGCCATAGGCTATTTGTTGGAATACTTCTGAAGTACTGTTGGATTGTTGCTGTTTCTGTTAAGGGTTAGTTAGTAGCTTTGGATTTGGATGGTTGAGTAAGTATCTAACTCATTGCTGAACTTGTGGTGGACCAGGTTTAGTAGAAAACAACAAGCATGAGTAACCCATCCAAAAGATCTAGAAGACCAAGAGGCAGAGCCTCTAGCTCGAGGCCGCACGTAGTAGAAGATCCAAGAGTGGACGGTCTGCTGAGGGTAGTGGAGGGGATCAGAGACCTAATAGATAGGCAGGCCTAGGACCGGGACACTGCCATCGCTCAGGCAGTAGGAGCTGCCCTAGCAGCCATTAACGCCAACAATGGCAAAGCTGGTGGAAGTGGAAGTCAAGACGAGCCGAATTAGAGTAACGAAACTGTAAACCCTCACGAGGAAATTGTCGTGGCCAGACAGATGGGCCAACTAGTTGAGCAGTTTATGAAACTGAAGCCAACACAGTTTGACGAGATTGGAGATCCCGAGTTAGCGCCCAAATGGATAGAGAAGCTAGAGAAGGCTTTTGGGGTGCTGAGATGTACAGACGAGGAGAAAGTATTGCTGGTTGTGTACCAACTGGAGGGCACAACAAATGATTAGTGGGCTGCCACCAAGGACGGAGTCTTCCTTGAAGGAGTGACCATGAACTAGAATGCTTTTAAGAGAGCATTTAACCACAAATATTTCTCAGAAATGGCTAGGGAAAGGAAACAGGTTGAGTTCCTGCAGCTACGCCAAAACCAGCAGACAATAGATCAGTACGAGGCCGAGTTCGCGAGGCTTTCGAGGTATGCATCTCGATCTGTGGAGGACCCTCTGGAGAAAGCAAGGAGGTTTAGGGATGGTTTGAGGTCTGAGCTCCGTAGCCAGATGATCGCTTTGAACTTGAGGACCTACCAGGAGATATATGAGCTGGGCCAAATGATAGAGCGGGGCTTGAGAGAAAGAAACACCGTAACTGGATCGCGGTTCCCGTTGTTCAGAGATAATCGCCAGATGGGTAAGAGGCCGATGGCGGGTAACAAGCGTTTCGTGCCGCTGGCGAGGAAAAATATAGTGAAACCGCCAAATCCTACAAACTGAAACTGTAGACTTTGTGGCAGGAGGCATGGAATGGGCCGTGCCTAGTGAGGACGAGAGCGTGTTTCAAGTGTGGTGAACTGGGCCACCAGATGAGGGTATGTCTAAACCAAGCTATGGCAAGTCGACCGCAAGGACAAAGGCCACAAGCTGGGCCGTCGACTGCAACGCCCCAGATTGAGCGGAGTAGACCGCCTGCACAGGGCAAAGTATATGCTGTAGCCCGTAGGGAGGCGGAAGAAGCGCCTCCCTACGGGCGCTTCCTCCGCCTGCTTTTGCAACCAAACTGCTTATGCATTGTTTGATCTTGGTGCCACACATTCGTTTGTGTCTGCACAATTTGCTAAATTAGTGGGCATGAATTTGAAACCGTTGACGCAATTCTGCATGTTGCCACTCCGTTAAAGGATAACGTAGTGGTTTCTTAGGGCTGTGCTGGTTGTGAGATAGTGATTGGGGAAAATAAAGAAAGTATTGACTTGGTTGTACTACCATGTATGACTTTGACGCAATAATAGGAATGGATTGGTTGGGTAAGTAGGGGGCAGTAGTAGACTGTGGTAGTAAAACGATTCGATTTTAACAGAGAGGTCACCTAGCTTTGAATTGGTTGAAAGTCGAGGAGGAATATCGATTCCCTTAATATCATCTTTGGAAGTGACTAAGTTGATGTCTGAAGGGTGTCGGGCATATATAGTGGCAGTGATGGACACGACCGTCGAAGAGCCCAAGTTAGAGAATATTCCGGTAGTATGTGAATTCCCTAATGTATTTCCCTAGGAGTTACCAGGATTACTATCGGAATGGGAAATAGAATTTGTGATTGAATTAGCTCTTGGAACGGAGCTGGTATCGAAAGCACCTTACAGGATGTCCCTGTCAGAATTGAAGGAGTTGAAGGTGCAGATGCAAGAGCTCCTAGACAAGGGATTCATTCGACCTAGTGCTTAGCCATGGGGAGCACCGATACTATTTGTAAAGAAGAAGGACGAGTCTATGCAATTATGCATTGACTACCGGCAACTAAACCAAGTAACCGTGAAGAGCAAGTACCCACTGCCGAGGATCGATGATCTGTTTGACCAGCTGCAGGGAGCAGCAGTATTTTCGAAGATTGGCTTGAGGACCGGGTATCACCAGCTGAGGATCAAGAAGGAAGACATACCTAAGACTGCCTTCAGGACGAGGTATGGTCATTATGAGTTTACGGAGATGCCGTTTGGACTGACTAATGCTCCATCTGCATTCATGGACCTAATGCATCGAGTATTTAAAGAGTTTCTGGACAGATTCGTCATAGTCTTCATTGACGATATCTTGATTTACTCGAGAAGTGATGCAGAACATGAAGAACACTTGAGAATTGTACTGCAGACCCTGAGGAAGCATTCATTGTATGCGTAATTAAGCAAATGTGAGTTTTGGCTGAACATGGTAGCTTTTTTGGGACATGTGGTGTCTAGAGAAGGGATTGCAGTGGATCCTACAAAGATTAAAGCAGTAACTAATTGGCCGAGGCCTACTACGGTCGCGGAGGTCAGAAGTTTCTTGGGACTGGCAGGATACTATAGGCGTTTTGTGGAGAAATTCTCATCCATAGCCGTCCCACTGACGAGGTTGACAAAGAAGGACACGAGGTTTGAATGGACTGATAAATGTGAGCGGAGCTTCCAAGAGCTTAAACACAGATTGACGACCTCATCAGTGCTGACCATTTTGTCTAGACCAGGAGGCTACGAGATATACAACGATGCTTCGCTGAAAGGGTTGGGCTGTGTGTTGATGCAGCATGGTAGAGTAGTAGCCTATGCATCCAGACAATTGAGGCCACACGAGACGAATTAACCGACTCATGACTTGGAGTTAGCGGCGATTGTATTTGCCCTGAAGATTTGGAGACATTACTTTTGTGGCGAGAAGTTTCATATCTATACTGACTACCAGAGCTTAAAGTATTTGTTTTTCTAGAAGGAGCTAAACATGAGGCAGCGTAGGTGGATGGAGCTACTCAAGGATTACGATTGCGAGATACTGTATCACCTTGGGAAAGCAAACAGAGTGGCAGATGTGATGAGTCGGAAGTCAAGCATCGCATGTTTACTGGTGAAAGGTTGGTCGATGATAGAAGATTTGAGATACTCCGAGTTCAGACTTGAAGTTGATCAGTTGTCCAGTTTGATAGCTATGCTGAGAGTGGAACCTAAGGTCCAAGAAGGAGTAAATGCATTACAGTCTACGGACCCAGAGATTTAGAAAATTGTAGAGATGTATGCGACAAAGAGGAAGCCAGAATTTCAGCTATCCGAGAACGGAATCTTGAGGTTCTGAGGACGACTGTGTGTGCCAAAGGATGAAGGACTCAAGGAGAGAATCTTGTCAGAGGCTCATAGGAGCAACTATAGCCTCCACCCTGAAAGTACAAAGATGTACCAGAATTTGAGACAGCATTATTAGTGGAACGGAACGAAGGTGGACGTAGCAAGGTGTGTAGCTAAATGTTTGACATACCAGCAAGTGAAGGCGCAACACTGTAAGCTTGGAGGACTGTTGCAGCCACTGGAGATTCTGGAATGGAAGTGAGAGCACATAATCATGGATTTCGTGATGGGACTTTTGAGGAGCTAGAAAGGTCACGACTCTATATGGGTAGTCGTGGACAGATTGACCAAGTCATCCCACTTCATTCCTGTACAAAAGGACTTCGCCATGGATAAGTACGCAAAGCTGTCTATGAGACAAATAGTAAGATTACACTGAGTGCAAGTGACGATCACCTCAGATAGGGATCCGAAATTAACGGTGAATTTTTAGAAGAGCCTACAGGAAGCTATAGGGACCCTACTATAGTATAACACAACGCACCATCCACAAACAGATGGGCAGTTGGAAAGAACGATCCAGATGCTCGAGGACATGTTGAGAGTGTGCGTCATTGATTTCAAAGGCGGATGAGAAGAACAGCTACACTTGGTAGAGTTCGCTTATAACAATAGCTATCAGCAGAGTATACAGATGGCACCATTCGAGGCACTTTATGGACGAGCCTGTAGAACCCCGATTTGCTGAGATGAAGTCGGAGAAAAAGGTATCACAGGCCTAGAACTGGTAGAGCAATCGGTGGAAGAAGTGAAGATAATCCGGGATAGACTGAGGATGACACAAAGTCGCCAAAAGAGCTGTGCAGATAAACGACGCAAGCCCTTAGAGTTTCAAGTGGGCGATCACGTCTTCCTCAAAGTGTCACCAATGAGAGGATTATCGCGATTCAGGAAAAAGGGGAAGCTAAGCCCAAGGTATGTAGTATACCAGAGAGGATTGGAACTTTGGCCTACCGGCTTGCCCTGCCACCAAATCTATTCCAGGTGCATAATATATTCCATGTGTCGATGCTGCGGAAGTATGAACCAGACCCGACACATGTGCTGGATTACGAAGCCATAGAAGTGGACGATAGAGTGTCGTACATGGAGAAGCTAATAAGGATTGAAGACCGAAAGGAGCAAGTCCTCAGGTATAAGAAGATTCCACTAGTCAAGGTAATATGGGAGCACCATGGAACTGAAGGTGCCATATGGGAGAACGAAGAGACGATGAGGCGATAGCATCCCTATTTATTTGAGTGATTAAGTGTAATGTAAATTTCGAGGATGAAATTTTTGTAAGGGGGGACGAGTTGTGGCATTCTGATTTCCAGTCAATTTCAGACTCATGAATGAGAAGTTTATATGTATCAAGCGATGTGTTTTATTCGTATTCCGCTCAAATCTGATCAATTTGAGTAGGCTGACCAAAGGGGAAAGGCTCGCGAGATGAGGTACGTGGACCTAGGCTAATCAGATAGGAAATGGCGCTTTGACCATTAGGATTGTCGAGGGGATATTTAGAACCACCAAGAGGCTGATCTAAGAATGATTAAGGATTATCTTGTGAGTGTCGTACGATTGGAGCGTGGGTGATGTCCTTTAACCAATGTATGATTTACAAAATTATCCTTAATCAAATTGTGACGATCGAGACCATAGGGACTAGTGATAAACCCTCACAATTACATGACAACCAAAGCCACCATGAATTGACGAGTCCTAAACATGGTATGAATCACGGAGTCGATACGTATAATGTTTGCAAGAGCTGCCCGTCGGTTCGGGATAGGCTGAAATCACGTCTGATAGAAAAATCATCAGAAATGAGTCTCGAAAGCTTTGAAATGGAAAATCAAGAATTCCAATGTTATTCGGATTGGCCGCCCTATCGAAGAATTCTAGAACGAGAAAAACGAAGTTCTGAACGTCGGGGGTAAAATGATCATTTTGCCCCTCAAGCTTAGAACTTTGCCTATACAATTGAAGAAGGGCAAATTGGTCCATACACCCTCCTATGGCTACTGAAAAGAAGGATTGAAGGAGAGCCATTAGATCATCTTGAAAAAGACAAATGCCAAGTGTCATAAGATCATGAAGTGTAGTCATGTCACACTTTTGCTCACCTAACTTTCAACTCTTTGATCAAGCCTTGGGATATAGCAATCCCACTCTCTCTCCTCACCCCTCATTCGGCCAAGCCTTCCTCCCAAGACCACCGAAACTTCCTCCTTCTTCCTCAAATCTGCCAATCGCCGACCGTTATTGACCACTCTGTTCGGGGCCGTCGACAGTCATCTCCGGCCACCATTTGACTGTTGGCCGATCACACCAGCGTAGATACATCTTGTCGACATCCTCAAATAAGAATCACGGCATTTGGAGCACCGAGGAGTCCCGAGCAAGCATTTTCACGAGAGCCAACAGAATAGAACTTAATCTAAGGTAGGTCCGGTTCCTAGTCCTTTTGATGGTCGAAATCTTGAAATTTTGAGCTCAAATTTGGTGGAGATCTAGTAGAGACGTGTAGGAATCTATGATAAAAATTGGGGCTCAATTTGATGAAGTTTTGACCATGAACCGATCTTACAAATGTTGGATAGAATTTGCCTAGAAGACTGACCCGGACGATTCGGCTACTTTAGGCAAGTTTTTGATGACCAACTGACTCGAAACTCATGGTGAGCCTCCCAAACACTTAGGTAGACATGTTAAGAGGGAGAATAGCATTTAAATATTGGATTTGGGGTAAGATTAGAATCGATTGTGCCCGATTTTGCATAGAACCGTGAGGGACCGGCCCGGTTCTGTGCAAGGCCGGGCAAAACCGAATCTGTTGGAGGCTGAGATTGGTGATTTTGAGTTCCAAATTGGTGTTTAAGATAGGATGAGATGTTGAGGGATATGTTATGGATGATTGGGGTTAATGAATTGATGAATTAGACTTGGAAATTGACGAATCGATTGAATATTCTAGGTTGCACGGCAAATTGACCCTTGGGTTTGGGTTAGCCGAAACCTTGAGGGCTCAAAAGGAAGAGTTTTGTGTTGTCAAGCTCGAGGTAAGGAAATTCTAAACTTAGGATAGGGAGATTGGACTCAATTGGGTGAGTCGAGGATTGATTGGATTGATTTGTGAGAAATTGTCAAAAGGGATAGCTCTTGATATGTCCTAAGATGTTATAGGATGATTGTGTGTGACATTGTCTATGCCTGAGTTGTCTGCCATGTTGAGTATCAATTGATTTGCTTTGCATGCCATGAGTGTTCAATTGTGCATGAGTTGCACCCGTTGTTTGTATGTGAATGGAAGTAAGATAATATGGCATGAGCATGACATGGCGAGGCCCTAAGGCATATGAGACGCGGGGCAGAAGATGGAGACCCTGATGCGAAGAATTCACCGGGTGGAGTAGATATGGTGTGGCGCCCTGATGCGATGAAATCGCTGGGTTGAGATAGCCACGGTCCTGATGCAAACTATTCGCGGGATAGAGGTATGAGGTGATGAGATTTGCTTAAGATTCATCGGAACTTGATGCGTTTACGCGAGTTACCGGTGATGGTCTGATGTGTTTACGCGGACCGAGCCTGATGCGATTTGTCGCGGGCTAGAGATGAGGCAGTCATGGATTGGTGGATGTGGTGAAGTGGCAGGCTGAAAGTGCATGTGCATCTGAGTGTGGTATGAGAACTTCATTACATGCCTGTCATTTGTATGTTGTTGTTTTATTGAATTGTGTTTGATATGCCTGTGTGTTTATGAGTTTGGATCTATTGTGGGGTACGACTACTTGAGTGGACTGTCAACCTGACCTAGGTTTAAGATCCTTTTACTGAGATGAGTATCTCACCCCTTTTGGGGAAACCTTTATTATACAGATCCTAGGTCGTAACTATGTGACCCATACGTTTTGGGGATCTAAAGGAGATGACGACATATTTTGACGAGTTCCCGGATAGGCAGGGGAACATATATGTGAGAAAGTGCACCGTTGTATGGGTAGATGAGGGTAAGCCAGATTGGAAGTCTCATAGATTCGAGGCATGGTTTAAGAAGGAAGGGGATGCACATATTGGGCCACTGAAGCCACATGAGGTGCCTTAGGGAGTTATACCCGATTAGTGCCAGACCGCAACAGAGCAGGAGCTGCCAGAGGGGTTAGTAGTAGGGTCTAGGAACGTGCCAGAGAAGACCCCGACCGTGGAGTTCACAGAGTAGGAGGAGGAGGAGGTCATATTCCTAGAGGCATTCGAGGGGGACCTCGCTGAGCCGTCGCTGGAGGTGATCATAGAGGATTCCGTCGAGGTCCCGTCCGAGACATTTCTCGAGTATGAGTCGACTGAGGACGCAGAGGATACGGAGGACTCCAGCAGCTCATCCTAGAAGTTTCCAGTTGGTGGCTTCATCTTTTGATGACGACCTGATCCGGTTCCTGCTGGATTAGTAGATGGTTCTTTTTGTATGCTTACCATGTCACCCTTTCGTTTATCGAATTGTAGTAATCAGTGTCAGTATGAACAGTAGGCTATGATGGACGAATGTTATTAAGCTATCCAGATCCCACTTAACTTTCGGAATCTACAAGGTGTTGTAGGAGTATCGCTTCCGCATGCATGATGCATTCATTGTATCTCTCGCCCTAGATTATTGGCGGATCTTGGGATCGCGAGAATTTGTCGTATGGTTTCTTGCAGGGATGTTCGCGCGCTTGACGGGCTCGGCGCGTGACAAATCATCTTGAATTGCCTATGGTATGGCTCATGAGAAATTGGGTTAAAGGAAGTGAAAATTCAATGACTTTTGATTCAAGATTGGTGAACCTTTCGTGGTTGACGAGGAATTATTGGGAATCATATACTTGTGGACTTGAGAAGAATCAATTGATGTGGAGTTTTGCTAATCAATCGAGGTAAGTGTTTCCTAAATCCTTACTTGAACATTAGGACACTACAGGATAGAGTGGTCGAGTGATTTGGTTGCTTAATGAAGCTTATGGATTGAATTGCTTGATTGAGCATTGGATTCCATGACTTGAATGGCATAGCATGACCATTGAATTGTGACATACCCTGATGACATATTTGGCTATTGAGCCTTGATTGTTTAGTTGGCTGAGATGCCTATGTTATGAATTGGTTTTAATGTTATAGTGCCAATGCTTTATGAATGGGCTATAGTGCCCTAGCGATCGTTGGTTTGTGGCCTCGGAGATCGCATTGACTTGATGCCCTGATGATACCGATTAGCCTATGGCCCCAGTGGTATCAAGTGTGATTTTACTATGAACAATTATGAGGATACCAATTGGCCTGTGGCCCCAATGGTATCGAATGGCTGTGAGCCCTGAATATTAATGAGGATACCGATTAGTCTGTGACCCCAGTGGTATCGAATGGTGGTGAACTCGAATAATGATGAGAATGTCGATTATCTGTGACCCCAAAGGCATTGAATGGCCGTGAGCCTTGAAAGTACCGATTGGCCTGTAGCTCCAATGGTACGACGACATCGATTGGCCTGTGGCCCTGGTGTTGTCAGATGACAAGAGTGCCAGAGGAGTATGTGGGTGAATGAGAAAGTGGTGGCAGTTGTGTATCGACTTGCATGTTGCTTGTGCTTGAGCTTCATCCCATAAGATTGTCTATGCTTGGTTGGTTAACATGTCTGATTTATGAAGGTCTTGTTCCATTGCATTGATGAATGCCTGCATCTAATAGCATGTACGAGTGCGGTCTGGGGGGACTAGTGTTTAGGTTTAGGTTTAAGTTTCACCTGCTGAGATTTATATCTCACCCTAATGGGGGCTTAACTTTTTCAGGTCTCAGACGAAGGAAGCCTGAGCATGCCAAGGATTGGCATTCAAGGAAATAGGTGATCAAATGTATTTAAGACATTGGGTGACATTAGAGATTGTCTTTTGTTTGGTGCATGTAGGAATTAAACCTTTAGTTTTAACCATTGTAACAAATTGAGGTATTTTTTATAAATATGAGAGGTGTGCTATTTTTCCATCTTAAGTCATCTTGATTTTATTTATGTATGGAGTAGTTTTTTGCTTCTGCATGTATACGATGGTGAGAACATGAGGGCCGAAGGATCCTAGATGGCACAGCTTGATTAAGGCTTGGTGGGATGTTCGCGTGCTCGCCGGGTTCGGGGCGTAACATCCTTGTTTATGTGGTATCGAAACAAGGTTAGCTCGATCCATTGTGATTGAGGTTTGGAGTGATAAGGAGCGATGACTTGAGGACAATTAGCTAGCGAGACCTTTAGGATTAAGCATGAATTACTGAATCTTAAGGATTACATGATTGAATTTGTGAGGTGTTCTAATGGTCCTAGTGTCGATTTAATGGGTGACCTTGAGAGATTTTTTGATTAAGGCTTATAAGGAATTGAGTAGAGATTGAATAGTCATAAGCCTAGATTTGAGGTTGCTAGAAAATGGCTTATGAATGAAGGGTCAATTGGAGTATATAATTGTGATCGTAGTTTGTCGATGACCCAACTTGGAGAATATAAGTTATAAAGATATGACTGGCATTAGCGGATTCAGGCTTGAATTGCGTGATATCTTGATGGTTTAGCTATCGATATCTATTGACAGCCTTGGATGATATGAGATGAGATGCATACAGGGAAGCGAGGAAGGAATATTTTGATTAAAGATCAGTTGTGATCAAATGCATGTGGATTTGACTGAATAGAGACTAGACTTGAGGTATATATTTGAATATATGCAATTGATCTGTGAGAGGCGATGGTCCTCATGGAGTTAAGGGTTTTCTATGGATAAGGTTCGATGCGGAAACGATTGTGGTATGACAAGTGGTGAGAACGAACATGATGTGCATGTGTTTGTGACTTTGAAACGAAAGCTGATGAGGGTGCATGCATGAACTTATCACTGTTTGACTTAGTAAACTATTGCTTGGTATGAGACAAGTGGATGGGATACCTATAAACTGTAATGAAGCATTGTATGGGATGTGTAGAACATGGCTTTCTCCGTAGATGCATGATTTGGGACAACCTGCAACGGCCAGGTCTGATGAGGGGGGGAGTGATCGCCGGGACAAAGAGGTCCGAACAAGGAGCGACTCTTGACAGGCTTCTAAGATGGAAAGAGGCAGGAATGACCTAAATCATAACTTGAAAGGGAAAGTCTAGGTATCAGGTTGAGTTCAATTATGGTTAACCCATGTAAGGCATGGGATGAATTCCCCAATGAATGTTTGAAAGTGGCAAGGCATGTGAAATGACGCCTGTAAGTGGCATGGTTAAAAGTTTTGTGCTTGGCAATGGATGCCGTTTGAAAAAGAAAAGTGATGCTTGTGATGGGCCTGTTAGGCATGTTTTATGATTGGCATGATGTGAATGTTATGGCCAAGGTCTAATTGAGAGATTAGACGGCATCTGGGGTTTATATTGTTGACACCTAAATTTTGATTTTTTCTTAAATGTCATAAAAATGAGAATGGACTTGAGTTCTCGAATAAAAATATAATAATAATAATAATTTTTGTGCATAGCATATTTATTTTTTGCATTGTCTATATCCATGGTGCGAAGTTGACTTATTTTGACGAGCGATCGACAATTATTTCATCAATGTGTGTGTGTCAAAAATTAATGAGGCTTGGACCTAGTTGTTGAATTTTCTAGCTCAAGGCTTCCACTTAATTAATCATTCACCCGAACAAAGCCTAATTTGAACACATAATTGCGTGACTCTAGCCCACAAGCACATCAATTTGAAGCTAACCTTCTTTGCTCTAATATGGTTGAAATGCAAAAGGGTCCTGGGCTAATGGGAGATTAAATAGGCGCAATATTGGGCTAATACGTGCAACTGAAGGAAGAATTAGATAATAATAAAATAAAATAAAAAAAGGGCAAAAGAGATTCGCTAAAAAAGAAGGAAAGTGCACCATGTCCTCAAACTTGAGCAGAAAGAAAGAATATACACAAGAGGAGACAAAATCTTCTTTTGTTTATGGACTTGATTGCTTACAAAAGGGACCCATGAGCGACGACGATGGGGGGATTTTTTTTTTTAGGGAGGAGGAGACGTAGGCTACTCCGCTCTCTCTCTCTCTCTCTATACATTCTCACAACTGTTCCCTCACATTAATTTCCATCATCTCTCTCTTCTCCTCTTTCTCACGCTGCTCCTTCCTCAAAGATCATCTCCGTCGCTGTTTGAGGTCAGCCGCTTCCACCCAACGTGATCATCCCAGTTTTGAAATCATCGCTACTCGTGTCACCGGCTGCCCGACGACGCCAGTCCCTGTTCGACCCCGCTGCTGCCGCTCAACGCCTTTCGTCCCTCTCTAGGTCCAGCCCCTGCTCAAAGACCGTCGTGCACTGCCGCTAACCCCTTTTGCTCCCGACCGTCCGTTCCTCATCCGTTCTGCCTTCGTTGCCGCTGATGTGCCATCTCTATTGCAGGGCAGTGCAAATTTCACGTCCGTTTAGCCCTGTTGTCCCCCTTACGAGTCAAGGTAATATTTTTACACGTCATGGATTGATCTCGATTATTCTTGCCGAGCTGTTTACTCATTATTTTGACACGTTTTGCTGTTATTTTTTTTTTGGGTTTGAAGTGAAGCTGTTCCCGTGCGTTCTTTAATCACTAATTCATGCATAATCTTGTTGGGGCTTAATGAGTGGGCTTTTGAATCTCATGGTGATCATTATGCATGATTGTGATGCCGACACGAAACAAGTGCAATTCTTTTTTTCGGAAAATTTAAAGAACGATTTCTTTAATTAAATTGCCGAGACCTAACCTTTGTCACAAATATTGAATTTAGTCAATTCGACCTATCGCCGTTTAGGTCTAATTCGCTATCTTCTGATTTTTTTTAAAATAATAAAAAGGGGATATGGTCTCGATTGTATTTCCTTTTTATGTGGATGGATTACTTTTCTTGACTTGAATTGCTATATTGTGAAAATTCCTAAAAAACTTTAGTAAGGTATGGTTTCTTAGAAATCCTATTTAATTGGAATTTTTAGGAAGATACGATTTCCTATAAACCTTATCTCATAAAATTTTAAGCATTTAAAGTCAAGATAACAAAATTTTCAAAGATATCTCCATGGTGGGCCTAAAATTTCAAAGGGAGGCACGAGAAAATATTACATCCAAAACATATCTTGTGCGTCTTGTGTTATCTCATATTTGGTCATCAATATTTACATCACGTATCACGTGTATCTCTCGCATAGCCGACCGCATTTTGCCATATTTCGTGCATATCTTGCATATTTTTGTACCGCGATGTATCTATTTGCATATCTTGTTTTGAATATCACTTCTTTTTTGCATATCCATGATCTTCGAGTATCACTCGCATTTGCTCACCATGTTTTTCCAAGGATCATGCATGCATGTCTCCAAGTGATGAAAAATGTCACTAAAACGTGATAGAAATTAGCTCATGATATTTTGCATGCGTTCATGTGTTATTCTCACACGTTTTTGATGCATCCTTTGCATGTTGTCACACTTTTACATGTCATGCATTCTTGAATTTCTCATGTCATGCATCCCATGTTATCTTCAAAAATTATAATCATGCATCATATCGTCGCATTTGCATGCTCATTTGCTATGTCATTCTTATATTTTTTACATCACATTTTCAATATGTCATGTCATTTGCATGTTTTCATTCTATAGCATTGACGCCTGCACGTCATATTTTCGCATACTACATGCTTGCATAATCATGCATCATAGCTTGCCATGTTATCATTCATTTTGTTCTATGCTACGTCATCTCGCATGCTTTAATTAATTAGCTAATTCTTGCATATAAGGCAATTCGATCTTAAATTTGCATGCTTTGTATATCATTTGTCATTTAGGTAGTTTCATGTTATGGTATCCACATCATTCATGCATTGCATTTAAAAAAAAGAAAATTAAAAAAAAAGTAAACACCTCATCTAAATTAAAAATAAATTCAATCTGAGTTGCCAAGCTCTAGGATATCTCATGGAATTTAAGGTACCAAAAGGGCATTAGCTTTAATTAGTTAATGTAATCAAGTCCCCAAATCCATAATCTTTGGTCCATAGAAGTAAAATAGTCATCCCGTTATTTTATTTAGGTTTCTAATCAACCTACCAAAAATGATTAGTGGTGACTCTAAACTCTAAATTATTTTAATTAATCTAAGTTGCGATTGGTAGGGCTTAGGAGAGTTCGTATTATGTTAGCCATTAAAATTAACCTGATAATCCATTACTCTAAAATTATTTAATTTTTAGGTCGTGACAGCTTGGTGACTCCACTGGGGAGCTTGCATTGTAATTTTTAGAAAAAATTAAGACTTAACTGGTTCACCTGAAATCTTTCAAAAAATTAAAAGCTTCAGTGGACTTAGGCCCATAAAAATTCCATTGATGTCTTGTCTTGATTGATCTTGGTTGAATCTCATTTATAAGGTGTTAAATATTTTTGCAGGTTTGGAGTGATAAGGGTGAAGTGTTTGCTAACTTTTTCTTGCAGGTTGGAGTAGGAATGTATGTTTTGAGGCGTTATATTGAAGCGCTGTTTTAATATAAACTCCTATGCGTGTCTCTATTACCTTTGCATCCACACTTAACACACACAATCCGTCATTGGACCTGAATGGCTAGGCTTAGGATGGTATTTGATTAGGGGCACTTCGGCCATCGCCATCTGGCCTGAGTCACCCTTCTCGAGTCCCAAACTTTTCTAAATCGGTGCCAAGAGTAATCACCTCCGTCATTTGCCATGTGACGTGGGTCGTTATTTGGCTGAGCCGGATGTTTACGGGGGATCTCGATTCAATCACAAGCCAAAGCGATTCGATCCGGATATCCTTGGGGCTCCACCTTGTTAAGCCTTGATAGATAGAATTCGAACCTAACGTCGCATTTCATCCTCATGTCTATGTGATTGGTCATTTCAAACGACCCAAAAGGCGGTACTCTCTTTAATCTTTATCTTCCTGCTTACTTATAAGTTTGGGTCGGTCCATGACAGTTCTTAGGTGAGTCATAGTCTCGAGTTGTAGATTATGGGGGAAGTTCGAGTCATAAGTCCTGCGAAGGATCAACTCAATCGATGGTGGAGCGAAATGCATGATGACGGCCAAGAGATAGTCACATTCCGCATTGGCTGTATGCTTCCATTGATCCACATCTGAATGCGGTTTGGTCTCATACATGCACTAGCACAGTTCTGGAGCCCATAAACCACTACATTCTTCTTTGGTGAGCATGAACTAACTCCAACTCTAGAAGAGTATATCATTCTCGTTGGGAAATCATTGGATTCAGGGTTAGTTACTCCACCAATTAGTAAAGATCCTGTTCTCATTTTGTCTGAATACCTAAATGTCAATCGAGATGAAGTGGCTAAAATCTTGAAAGAAAATCGGGGAAGCTGCTCCATCTCGTTCCTAAAAACATGTTTCACAAAGGCCCCCTTCTCATATGATAAGCCAAGATTTTCATCTTATTGTTCTTTGGTTCAGTTATTTTCCTACATAAACAGAATTTCATCGACCCCATGATGGCATCTTTTGCCCACCAAGTGAACAATGGAAAGAACTTTGTTAATGCCATCTTGGCGGAAACCTTCCTTTCACATACCAATTATAAAACCGATCAAGACAAAACACTCCGAGCTTCTCCTGAAATTCTCCAAGTTTGGTTCCTTTCCCACTTCTCTGAATTTGGAAAATACCTTGAAATACCAAAAATCTCAGAACTCGAGCATCCTCTCTTAAAATTTAAAAATGAACAAGATCGTTTTCCTGAGTATGACTATTCCTGATTGCTAGTCTTGTTAGCAAACCCGAGTCCTGTGACTTTCCTATGGCGTGCTCCTTGGTTCAAAGTGGAGGAGGCTAGAATCATGGGGGGAGACGAGGCACATGTCCCTCTTCTCGAGATTTCTAACATCACAGAATACTATCCAGTCAGAGTTATTCGGCAATACGACATGATACATTCAATCCCTCCGAAGCCGAAGAGCATGGAGATACGCATACACTTTGATATGAAGAACCAGAGATTTGAGCACGCCGCCCTTGCCCATGCCATGTGGGAAAGATGCCGACCGACCAAGGTAACATTTCCAAAGGGGATTCTTTCAGGGAATATCAAGACATATCATGCCACAGTCAGCTACATCAAAGGGCATGTTATCCCAAAGGAATGGCTTCTAGTGGTACCTCGAGTAGCCATTCAAGATATCAAGTGTTTGAAGATCAATCGCCTCAAGCAGAAGCTCGCCAAAGCCAAAGAAGAAGCCCAGAAGACCGAGGAAAAGTATAAGAAGCTCAAGGCTCGTGTTGTCCCCTAGAAGTCTATGGCTTGAGATAGTTAGAGTCTTTATTTGCAAGTTTTATTTACAGCTTCATTTGGATGATGTTCTGGTTGTTACTTTTCTGGGCAAACACATGGCGTGGTTTGATTTGTGAGGATCCCTTCTAGCCATTTTTTGTTTCTGATATCTAAATGGAAAATGTTCATAACATCTGGGGCTATCATCTGCAAAATTTTGAGAATGATCCATAATGTTTTCCTTTTAACGATGAATTTTCATTGGGAATAATGTAAGATGGAATTTAGGCAGTTTCTTGACACTCGTTTTGTCTTGCGGTTACTATCCTTAAATGACCTCCTTTGTCAAACCAAGAAAAATAAAAGTTGTAAGTTAATGTCTAAATAGTAATCTACAAAATTTCAGACCTTAATTCGCACTTTAAGGGGGTCCTTCGCTCATTTAACAAAAATCGGACAGAACAGTTTTCTGGATAGAATTTTTCAAAATAAGTATTAAAATGTATTGATCGGTCCACTTTTAGCTTTAAGTCTGAACATAAAAGTTATTCATCATTAAGTTGTGCATCAACTCATAAAATTTGGAAATTCTTCGATCAACATGCGAATTATGAAGATTTTATCGGAATGGCCAACAAAAATAAAAAACTCCCCGATTCATATTTTTGCTTTGTTTGTTGAGTCTAGAGAGTTGTCATGGAACCGGCTTATTAGTCTCACTCATGTTACTGATCTTTGTGCGGTCTTTCTTTCAAGGTAATCTATCATGAGTCATCCACACATAACCAGGTCAGTCGCAAAGAAAATGGTTGACAAAGCTGAAATGAACACTGGGATCCAAGAGGCCCTCAAGAGTATATGGACATCATGAACAACAGAATGGACAACATGATCTCTCAAATGGCGGACAAGGTGCTGGCGAGTTTTATGACTAGGATGCAACTGCCTACCCAGACATCTCAAACTCCAACGCCTCCCCTTCCTCTGGCAGCTGATGGCCCAAGCAAGAACCAAGATCAGTTCTTGTCACTAGAGGACACGTTCATTATGAATGCTCCACCAGTGGCTTCAATTCATCAAGCCAGCCCTGTGGCACCAGAGTAGACTTACGATACAGCACAGCTGATGGCTCAAATGGAGCAACAGATGGAGCAAAAAATGGAGTTAAAGATGGAACATAAGATGGAAGAAAGACTCCAAGAGATTCATGGAACACACAACATCCCTCATGTTGACTTTTCTGCCTTCGCAAAAGTTGATGTGCCGGAGAAGTTTAAAGTGCCTGATTTTGAGAAATACGATGGCACGTCCAAACCTATGCAACATGTTTAGATGTACCAAACGAGAATGAGCAACTACGCTGACAATAACCCTCTACTGGTTTAGACTTTTCAGGCCAGTCTGAGGGATGCAGCCATATGATGGTATACTAACTATGAAGTATATAGCATGGGGAATTGGAAACAAGCGACAACTGCTTTTATCAAGCACTTCAGTTTCAACATAGACGTCCTCGTCTCTAGAGAGGACCTAGAACAAGCCGAAATGAGAAAGAGTGAGACGGTCAAGCAATACGCTACCAAGTGGAGGAACACTGGGTCCCAACTCAAATCCGTTCCCCTTGAGTGGGAACTCATGAAGCTATTTGTCTCCACTCTTCTACAGACTATGCGCACACGAGTCCTTGGCACCTTTGTAATATCATTTGCTCACCTCATAGCAATGGCCGAGGAAGTAGAAGATGGTATGAAGAAAGGCAAGTATGGGGATGTTAACACACTTGCCAAGCGTTTTACAACAAAGAAAGAGCCTTCTTCCTAAGTTAACATGACGGCCCAAGCACCCGTCGTGCAAGTGCCCAATGAGCAGCGAATTAACCCCCGTTTACAAGGGCAAAGGGGAAATCAACGTAACCGACAATATACTCCCTTGCCGGGCACCTTGTTGCAAGTTCTGGCAATATTGCGTAAGAAAGAGCTCCAGACTTCAGAACCTTACGACCTGGTAATACCAGCTCGCCTAGATATGACTCGTCCAAAAAATGCGATTATCACCGAGGTGAGGCTGTCCACGACACTAACAACTGCTTCGTGCTCAAAAATTGTATCCAGGACCTACTCATTTCTAAGGCGTTCTCGTTCCAATGTAGTAATCAGCCAAATGTCTAGAATAATCCTCTACCCGACTATTTCGGTAAAATTAATGTTGTGTTCGATTATGATACTCGACCGACAAGCGTGTTTAGGGTCCAGGTAGCGGACGTCCTCGATGCGCTGGTTAGAGCATGTTATTACCAGGTTGGAGAGCTAGTATCGCTGAATCAACTAAGGAAGACGATTTCAACCCTCATGGAGAATGGATTAATAGTTAGGGTCAATCAAGCGGAGACAGTCGCCACTATCTCTTAGATTATCATCGATTGGGACTAGGAGCTTGCTGCCTTAACCATGACTCAGTCTGAACATTTTTCAGAAATTGGAGTAACCGAAGCCGATATAGCGAGTCTGGTCAAAGCCGACTTGGATTTGGCTGACATGCCTCCCTTTGAAGATGCATTGGATGATGAGTTAGGGATTGTCATACTTGAAGCTCTGGTGATCAGCTCGCCTCAACCATTTCCTTACAAAAACGATAGGGCTATTCCTTGGTCGTATGATCTGGCCTTGGTGACGAGATCTGGACGTGCGTACAATGAAAACCAATCAACCAAGCAGGTCGTGGAAATGGATGCAAAGGAGTTTTTAGTTATAATCAAGACGAGCGAGTATAATATCGTCGATCAGCTGCGGAAGTTGCCAGCTCAAGTTTCTTTACTCAAGTTCTTGTAGTCATTTGAAAAACAAAGGGAATCCCTTATGAAGGTTCTAGGGAAGGTACACGTCCTAGAAGAAATCGACCAGGACAAGCTAGAGAATTTTGTCGGAACCATCCTTATGAAAGATCAAGTCACATTTGCTGATGGTGAAATTCTTGCCGAAGGCCGAGGACACAATAAAGCCCTACGCATAACTGTGAAACATAAGCAAACTTATATGGCTCGGACACTCATTGACAATGGGTCAGCCCTAAACATCTGTCCTCTGGCTACCTTGAACCGGCTCAGGATTGATCTGGCTAGGATGCAAGCAGCCAAGACCTCGGTTAGAGCTTTCGATGGCATGAAGAAGGATGTCATGGGCCAATTAACTTGGATATTCAGATCGGACCCTCCGTGTTCGATGTCTTATTCCAAGTGTTAAACATTCCGTCAACCTTCAACCTCTTGTTGGGCCGTCCGTGGATTCATAATGCAGGGGCCATACCGTCGAGTCTTCATCAGAAAATCAAGTTCGTTGTCAAGCAGAAGCTGGTGATTGTCCGTGGTGAAGAGGACTACCCAAATTTTCTATGAGACAATGATTCTTTACATTGAGCCTGCACACTGAGAAGGACTCGTACCATGCTTTTGAACTAGTACAGACTGTTCATGCATCACCAAAAAGTCCTCTACCCATTCTTGAGATATCTGACGCTTCTATCATGGTGGCAAAAGTAATGGTTAGCAATGGTTTCGAGCTTGGCACAGGTCTAGACCGACACGGCCAGGGGATCCGTATCCCAATTGAACTTAATGGACAATCCCATACAGCTGGTCTGGGACACCGAGGGCATGGCCAGTCTAGGAGTGGAATACAATATAGAAGGGGGCGCGGAAGATCCGAAACTAATCCTTTACCGCCCCCACTCTACATTACTTTCCGATCAGCTGGTGTAGTCGGTGGATACGATGAGTTAACCCAGTTCGAAGATGATCTAGGGATTGTATTCCCAAATTCACCACATAACCAAAATATTTTGACTGAACTAATGACGCTAGACGAAGATGCAGCTGATGATATACTCCTCAATCTCACCAGTTGGTTCGATGATCTAATTATCGGAGCCGTATATGAGGATCCTGTACAAGTTGAAAAAGTGTCAGAGGAGGATCTTTGCATGGCGTCTGGATCTCTAAGTCTGTCTATCGATGCAATGATCGAAGATCCAATGGAGGGTTCAGAGTAACATTTTTTTAGTTTTCTCAACCCCCTGCGTGGGGTCTTTCTAGCTTTTTTTCCATACCGTATTAGGATTTTAAATTCATGTCATGTGCTAGGATTTCATTTCAATTCATTTCAATAAGATGTAATATGTTCATTTTATATCAATAAATTACGGATATTTTTCATTAAATTTTGGGATCTTGATGAGGCATACCAAACTAACCCGATGACGATAACCAACGAGTGAACAATTGGTCATCCATGGTCAGCACTGAGGGTTGGGCTTCCTCAAGGGTTCTCGTCCCACGGTCTTCAAAAAAAATTTCACACTAGTTTTCAAAGGAAATTACAATGCATGCATGATTACACTCGGTTTGTTTCTCTGATTTCGCTATTTTATGTTTCAGGGGAAAATATGAGGAGAGTGATCCATTGGATTTTGGCGTGTACGATTTAGACGAATTCACTCTTGATTATGAGAAATACGTCAAGATTTTGAGCAACACAAGATGATTAAGCCTCTGACTGGCGATGAGACTATATCAATCAACTTGGGTGATGAAGAAAATCCAAGAGAGTTGAAAATTGAGGCAAACTTATCCACTGAAATGGTAGAACGTCTCACCAAGCTTCTGAAGGATTACCAAGATATCTTCGCCCGGTCCTATGCAGCTATGCCCGATCTTGATCGATCAATTGTTGAGCATTGCTTACCAACCGATCCCTCATTCAAGCCAGTAGTGCAAGGATCACGAAGGGCTAGGCCAGAACTAGCAAACAAAATTAAGGAAGAGGTCATGAAGCTCCTTGATGTGGGATTCAATGAGGCTACCCCAATATTCTAACTGGGTTGCTAACATTATTCCAGTGCTAAAGAAAGACGGTCAAGTTCGAGTCTGTGTCGACTACCGTGATCTAAATAAAGCTAGTCTCAAGGATGATTTCCCACTCCCGCACATTGATGTGCTTGTAGATAGCACGACAAGGTTCGAAATATTTTCATTCATGGATGGTTTCTCAGGCTATAATCAAATCTTGATGAACGTGAATGATAAACTGAAGACTACATTCACCACTCCATGGTGATGTTCCATTATAAGGTGATGCCCTTTGGTCTCAGGAACGCTGGTGCGACTTATCAACGAGCCATGGTTACTTTATTCCATGACATGATACACAATGAGATTGAAGTCTATGTCGATGACATGATTGCAAAGACAAGACGTGGAGAAGATCATATTGAAACCCTGACAAAGCTATTCGACAAACTCCAGAAGTTCAAGCTACGCCTTAATCCTGCCAAATGTGTTTTTGGTGCCAACTTGGGCAAGTTGCTTGGGTTCATTGTCAGCAACAAGGACATTGAGATAGATCCATCCAAGGTGAAAGCCATATGTGAGCTCAAGCCGCCAACGACGGTCAAAGAAATTTGAAGCCTCATGGGTAAGTTGAATTATATTGCCCGATTCATTTCTCAGCTATCTAAAACTGCTAAGCCTTTCTTCCAGTTGTAAAAGAAGAATGCGCTGGTAGAGTGGGATGAGGATTGTGATGAAGCCTTTGAGAAAATAAAACAACATCTCATGAATCCACCAATGCTTGTTCCACCAATGCCGGGCCAACTTTTGATCATTTATCTCACAATCCATAGTGAGTCCTTGGGAGCTATGTTAGCACAAATAAGACAAGATGATGGGAAGGAACATGCCATTTATTATCTGAGCAAGAAGTTCACGACCTTCGAGACAAATTACTCTGAAGCCGAGAAGACATGTACGGCTCTAGTTTGGGTGCTGCACAAATTGCGGCAATACACTTTGCATTACCGAATTCTTTTGGAGACAGAATGTGATCCCATCAAATACTTGCTTAATCAACCTGCCCTGATTGACAGGCTTGCTAAATGGAAGATCCTCATTTCTGAGTTCGATGTGCAGTAGTTGTCTTAAAAGTTAGTAAAGGGACGAGCCATAGCCGATGTCCTAGCCGAAAATCAAGGGCAAGATGAAGATCCATATCAACCTGAAGATGTAGTCATGGCGGCGAAAGATTATTTCTGCATCATGTATTTTGATGGAGCTGTGAATTTATCCGGATCGGGTATAGGAGCAGTCTTAATATCTCCAGGCGGTCAACATTATCTTGTGGAAGCAAAATTAATATTTTCCTGTACTAATAATATTGCAAAATATGAACCATGCATTTTGGGCTTATAGGCCGCAATTGAAATGGTTGTAACCCGGCTTAAAGTATTTGGAGACTCAGCCTTAATCATCTTTCAAACAGTAGGAAAATGGAAAACAAGAGACGCTGAGTTGATATCTTACCATGAGTATCTAGATCATTTGGTGGAAGAATTTGATAATATTTCGTTCGAGTATTTATCCAGGACTCACAATCAGTTCGCTGATGCATTGGCTACTCTATCTTCGATGTTGCAAGTCACCAATAGGCTTGAGGTTGAGCTATTGAAGATTGAGGTACTGAGAAAACCTGCTTATTGCATGACTATAACCGATGAACCTGATGGTGAGCCTTGGTACCACGATATCAAGACGTACATCCAGGAGCAAAACTTTCCTGAAAAGAGTTCGTTGTTTGATCAAAGGTACATAAGGAAGATGGCCTCGAAGTTTTTCCTAAGCGGAGAAAATCTTTATAAAAGATCCTTTGATTCAGTTCTTTTGAGATGTATTGACTCTACTAAAGCGGTCCGCCTGATGATAGAAGTACATGAAGGAATCTACGGCCCACATATGAATGGCGACATGCTCGCCAAGAAGATTATGAGGTTAGGTTATTACTGGCTCACTTTGGAAAGTGATTGCATCCAACATGTCCGTAGCTGTTACAAATACCAAATTCATGGTGACAAGATCAGCGTTCCTCTGAACTAGCTACATCAGTTATCTGAACCATGGCCTTTCTCTATGTAGGGGATTGATGTGATTAGTCCAGTCAACCCCAAGACACCAAATGGGCATCATTTCATTCTAGTCGCCATTGATTATTTTTCCAAATGGATTGAAGCAGCGTCGTATCTGGCCGTCACGGCACGAACATCATCACTCGATATGGTTCACCTGGGGTCATGATCACTAATAATGGCTCAAGTATGAACAACAAACTAATTGATGATTTGTTCACAAAATTCAAGATCAAGCATTTGAACTCTTCCCCATACTGTCCTCAAATGAATGGAGCAGTGGAGGTGGCCAACAAAAACATCAAGAAGATCTTGGCAATGATTGCTGAGAATTATCGTGACTAGCATGAGAGGCTGCCTTTTGCGCTCATGGCTTATCGGACTTCGATCCAGACTTCTACCGGGGCAACCCTCGTATTCCCTGGTATACGGAATGGAAGCAGTGTTACCTATTGAGGTAGAAATCCCTTCTTTACGTATATTATCTTAGATCAAGCTGACTGAAGCCAATTGGATTCAGTAGAGGATGGACCAGTTGAATCTAATCAATGAAAAACGGCTTAAAGCTTTATGCCACGGTCAGTGCTACCAGCAGAGAGTTGCTAAATCCTTTAACAAGAAAGTTCGGCCTCGACACTTTCAGGTAGGAGACCTTGTTCTGCGAAAATTATTGGCTATTATTCCGCTTCCGGAGGGAAAGTTTGCTTCAAACTATGGCGGTCTATACGTTGTGAAGAAGGTACTCCCAGGAGGTGCTTTAATCCTTGCAAAGATGGATGGACGTGTTTTCACTAGTCCTGTTAACTCTGATGTTGTAAAGAAATATTATACTTGATTTGCCTTGACATCTTTTGATCAAGTCGTAATATTCATCTGATTACTTGTTAGCTGTTTCGTTTGCATTATTAATTTCCATTGTGAGATAATTTCAATCAGGAAGCTTCTCTAAAACCCAAATTGAATTGGTCATTTTGAGTGAGGAATTTCTGGACGATGAAAGGTGAGCCATATCCATATACGTCCTACATCACAATCCCCAATGAGCAAGTGAGAATTTCCATGCATGCAAGGTAAAAGGGTTATCTCGCGAAAAGTGTGACGACCAAAATGACATGAGGCATTTATTTCCTCTATCCAAACACAACAGGTTGCCCATTGCTAAACCCTTTGAACGGTGGTTTCATTCCATAACCTTGTTAGGAACAACCCCACATCGGGGTAAATCTCATAAATTCGAAGAATGAGTAGGATTTTCTTGCTTTCACTTGCATCAATCTTCAAGTGCATGTTGCATGCGAATTCCGTGTTAGCTCCGGTGCCTTAAATATGACAAAGAACATTTTGTTTCTACATCCATACACACTGATCCTTTGCTTAACCCAATTCGAGTGGCGAATTCATTTCTCTAAACCCAGCTGTTGATGGTGATCATCTTGAAAAGGAAATTGTTTCGAACCATTTAAGAAGCAGAGTGCCTTGGGGCAAGCTGAAACTTGGAAAATCTGCCAGCATAACATGTAGACAATCAGATAAGACACTTCATTCCTTCAAAAAAGAAAGAAAGAGAGAGCTCGCTGTGCTAAAAAGAAAAAGCGAAGCTTGCCATGAAAAAATGATGTACCTTGCCGTGCAAAAGGGGGCAAAAGCGACATTCTCATATAAAAAAAAAAAGAGAGAAGAAGGAAAAGAGCTCTCTCAATGAATCTTCAGAAGGAAGGGAGGTCACATCTGAATTCATTCAAAAGACGTTCTTCCAAAGAAAGATCATTACTAAAGAACAGAGTGATGGAGACGGATGATCACCAATTTCCTCATCATCATACACCCTTTTGTTGAAAATAGGCCCTTCATTTCCAAGCCTAACCTACATTACAACTTTTACCAAAAGTCTCTTCAGATTAGGGCACTTGGGTTAATATAGGGTTTCATATGCTTATGAATATCGCTCGAAGAAGCGCGATCAAGATCATTTTATCTCATTTGGCAGGGTTCCTGACTTGTAAACCCAATGCAGGTGATGAAGATTTCGTTTCATGACCTTAAAGAATCACATGAGTCCCTCTTGAGTAGCCTTTGACCAAGGCTGAATTATAGTCCTTATAAAAGACCTCACGGATTACCTGGTCATACTAATTACGAGAATACCCGGATCTTTGTTAGGCATGATGATGACGGCCCTGAGAGATTCTCTTACCTGCATCAACGGTCGGGTCTCAAAAGCTTTTTAACTAAAGTTCCTCATTCAACCTGATCAAAATTATCAAAAGGGTCAGAAAGACTTTCTTGTTGACAAAATTCCCCAATAGAGCTTTATAATGCTAGTAAAAGCTCACAAATTTCTCTAGCATATGATGTTGCACTTGAATTGGCTTTATTCATATCGTCATTTTTCAAGAGAGTGGACAGTTATGATGCAGTCAACCTAGCCATCATTCATTTATCATTCAGAAACTTCAGGTAAGTTTTCTAAGCTCTCTTTCAATTTAACAACTTTAGAGATTTAAGTTGTCATTTCTAACCTCTCGTATTTGCCATGATTTCAGTCCATGGCAATACACCTACGTATTTATCGATTCAATTCGGTAATACATCCTTCATATGCTAATTATCATTGATGGTATCGAATCATGATGTATGCGCTCTCGTGATCTTTGCCTTTGCCAGATCACAATGTATGCGCTCTTGTGATCCTGGTCTTTTTACCTAATCATAATGGTATGCTCTTATGGTTTTGGTACCCTTATCAGATTGCAATGTATACGCTCTTGCAATTCTAATCCCTTACCAACTCGTGATGTATGTGCTCTCATGTTTTTGGTCTTCTGCCTAATCATATTGTATGCGCTCTTATGATTATGGTATTTATCTTATTGAGATTCATGATGTATGCGCTCTCATGATCTTGATCTTTTTATCAATTCCACAATGTATGCGCTCTAGTGGTCTTGGTCATTTTTATCAAAATTGTGAGGTATGCGCTCTCACAATTACGGCCTTTTATAGAAATCGTAATGTATGCGCTCTTGCGATCTTGATCCCCTTTCTTTCGATTCACAATGTATGCGCTCTTATGCTTTCGAAGAAAAATGGCCAGCTCGAACCATAACTCGAATACATTTTCAAACTCTACACAGACCTTGTGCCATTTCGCATCAGAAGGCAACTTCTGACAACAGATGGGCCCATTACCTTAGCATCCTTGCGTTCACTGGAGGTCTAGAGGTTAAGGGAAACATCAGCTTATGAAAATATTTGGTAAAACATATATTTTCATATGTGTGACATTCTGATTTTTCTTGTCAATTTCGGACTCATTAATAAGAAATGTATCTAATAATGTATTTTAGTCGTATCTCGCTCGGATCTGATCAATCTCGAGTTGACTGACCAAAAGGGAAAGGCTAACGCGAGACAAGGTATGTGGACCTAGGAAACTAGAATAGCAAATGATGCTTTGATCATAACGATTGTCGATGGAACATTTAGATCCATATAAAGACGATCTAAGAACGATTAAGGGATGCATTGCCAGCGTTATACGATTGGAGCGTGGGTGATGCCACTTAACCAATGTATAATTTGCAAAATTTTTCTAAATCGAACAATGACGATCGAGACCCTCGGAGTTAGTAATAGACCCTCATAATTACATGACAACCAAAGTCGCCATGAATTGACGAACTCTAATTGTGATATGAATCACAGGGTTGATACGCATAACGTCTACAAAAGCCGCTCGTCAGTTCGGGATAGGCTAGAATCACATTGGATAAAGAAATGATTTAGAAAAGAGTCTTGAAATTAGAAAATAGAGAATCAAGAATTCCAACATTATAAATTGGATTGGCTATCGCTTTATTGAAGAAATTTGGAATCAGAAAAACGACATTTCGGACGTCGGGGGTAAAATTACCATCTTGCCCCTCAAGCCCTAAACTTGCCTATATAATTGGATGAGGGCATTTTGGTCATTAACCACACCCCCATAGCTGCCGAAAAATTGGAGAATTGAGAGCCATTGGATGCACTTTGATTGACACAATGGACAAGTGTCAAGAGATTAAGCCTTGAGTTGATATATTCACTATTAACCTACTATTCAACTCAAGTTGACTCTTGAAATTAAAGTATAAACCCTCATTCTCTCACTCACTTGGCTGAACACCCTCCCCCTTGCCGATTTCTTCTTTTTCTTCTTCTTCTTCCTTGCTGCCGTGAAGCCACCGCCCGACTAGTCGCAAGCCGCCCGTTCGCTCGCTCCGACCGCCACTTTCGATAACTTTCAGTGCCGAGCCAACCACCTACTGCTTCCTTATCCTCTTGCTGACGTTCTCGAAGAGGAAGCAAGTCATTTGACCACCCGAGGAGCTTCGGCCAGCCAATCTCCCGAAAGTTGACAGAAATCATCGCAACCAGAGGTAAGCCACGGTTTAGGCCTCATAGGACCCTGAAATCTTGGAGTTTTTCAATTAAATTTTTTCGACATCTAGGGGACACATAGACTGAGTTGTGGTAAAAAGTTTGGGTGAATTTGATGGAGTTTTGACCCCAAATGGATCTTGTGTTTGAAGGACCAGAATTGACCGGTAGCAGACTTGGAGGAACCAACGTCGTTCAAGGACTTTCCGGCGTCTCCTTGGCTCCAAATTTTTGGTGAGGCTCTCCAACCCTTAGAAATACATGTTAGCAAGTAGATTAGTAATTAAATTGAGGATTTAAAATAGTTTAAGGGCTGTTTAGTTGGGGTATACACAAAATCGAAATTACCCTGTTTCGGTTCTGTGCATACCGATTCTGTGGGAGCTGTTGGTGGTTGTAATTAAGCATCAAATTCATCGTTAAGAAGTGTGAGGATATTAATTGATAGGTCCATGAGGTGCATGTTTAGTGGGGTGATGATTTGAGCGAGGAAATTAACGATTGGATGAAATTTCCTTTGGTTGCGCGATTGAATCATCCTTAGACCCTTAGGGTCGAACCATTGGAGTGCTTGGGAAGGAATTTTGTTGGCTATAGCACAAGGTAAGGGGATTCTAAACCTTTGATAGGAGGATTAAACTCAATTGGGCGAGTTGAGTGCGAGTTTGATTGATTCTTGGAAGATTATAAAGCGTTTGTTCATTATACGTCCTAGAATGATATAGATGACTCAAATGCTTGGCCATGCTTGTGCCTTGAGTTGATTGTCGCATTTCAGTGTTGAACTTGATTGCCTCGCATGCCATAAGTGTGTTGTTTGTGCATGAGTTGCACTTGATTGTGTGTGTTATGCATTAAAATGAACTTATGGCTTATTTGAGAAGTTGTCACACCGTGAGGCGTATGAGACACGGGGTCGTATGAATGAATGCCCTGAGGTGCTGAGGCGCGGGGTTTGAATTGAATGGCATCCTGAGGCGTATGAGACGGGGAATTGTGAAGGCCATAGTCCTGATGCGTTGAAACGCGGGACGGAGTTGTGATGTGTCGACACAGGCCTGGAGTGACATTGAAAAACTGATGCGTTTATGCGGGTTTGTCAATGAGACAGTCTGATGCGTTCACGCGGACCGAGCTTGAGGTGTTATAAATGCGGGCATGAAAGTAAGGAGGCAAGAAAGGGTGGAAGACGTAACATGGCTTGTTTATGCATGCTTGGACTAAATGACGTGATAAGATGCCTGGAGTGCATGCTTGATGTTTATGTGTTATTTCATGATAGTTGAATGCCTCTTGTGATTTTGTATGAATTGTTTGTGATTATAATTGCCTGAGTGGACGGTCAGCCTAACCTAGGGTTAGGACCTACCTTATTGAGATGTATATCTTACCTCATTGTGAGACCCCATTTTCTTTTCAGATCCTAGGCCTGAGGGTGTGGCCAGTCAGGTTCGGTGACCCGAAGGAGATGTCTGTTTATTTTGAGGAGTTCCCTGACAGATAGGGCACCATTTATGTTAGGAAGTGTACAGTCGTCTGGGTAGATGAGGGTGGTAGTAGCTGGAAGCCTCATAGATATGAGGCCTGGTTCAGGAAGGTATGAGACGCTTCCACAAGGCCACTGAAGCCCATTGAGGTACCTCGTGGGGTGATACCCAATTGGTGCCATCCCGCTCGGGATTCAGTGGAGGCCGAGGGGTCAGTCGCTGGCTCGAGAATTGGTCCTAAGAGGACCCCGACCTTGGAGGACACCGATGAGGTTATTGTGATCAAGGCTACCGAGGACGATCTGGTGGAGCCATCAATTGACGAGACGATGGAGGACATCGTGGAGGTTTGCTCGGAGACCTTCTCGGAGTACGAGCCCACTAAGGAGGCTGAGGAGGAGACCGACGACTCCAGTAGCTCGACCTAGGAGTTTCTGCTTTCCTGGTCTAGTATTTTGATGGTGACCTTGATGCCCGTTCCTTTTTGAGATAATGATGAACCTCTTTTGCACTCACCCTGTCACCCCTACTAACTTGCGGATCTGGTTTACTATGCTCTTGTATGAACATTTAGATCTTATGTATTATTGGTATTTTCGTTACCCAAGTCCCATTTTATATTTGTACAGAGGAGATATTATATCGTCGTTTCCGTGTGCTTTCTATATGATATATCTCTTGATTTATGTTGGAATCCTGGGACCTCGAGAGATAGTTTGTGCTCGTAGTGAGTCGCGTGCTCGTGCTTGGGGCGCGGGGCGTGACAATATGTGACCTATGTGCAGGTTTCTCTAATGTGAGAATACAAGAAGTCCTAGCACATGTTATTTATAGCGTTGCATCTCATTTGTCATTTCACATGCATCAGAAAATGAGATTTAAACTCCCGCAAAATTTTTTATCATCGTCACTTTGCAAAATTTAGGTTTCAATTTTAGTCTTTAAGCAAAACCTCTGCTTGCGAACTTTCACTCAAAGAAGTGCAGCTGTTGACACCTAAATTTTGATTTTTTCTTAAATTTCATAAAAAAGAGAATGGACTTGAGTTCTCGAAAAAAAATATAATAATAATAATAATAATAATTTTCGTGCATAACATATTTATTTTTTGCATTGTCTATATTCATGGTGAGAAGTTGACTTATTTTGATGGGCGATCGACACTTATTTCATCCATGTGTGTAAAAAATTAATGAGGCTTGGACCTAGTTGTTGAATTTTCTAGCTCGAGGCTTCTACTTAATTAATCATTCACCCGAATAAAGCCTAATTTGAACACATAATTGCGTGACTCTAGCCCACAAGCACATCAATATGAAGCTAACCTTCTTCGCTCTAATATGGTTGAAATGCAAAATGGTCCTAGGCTAATGGGAGATTAAATAGGCGCAATATTGGGCTAATACGTGCAGCTAAAGGAAGAATTAGATTATGACATTCTAACTTTTCCAATCATTTCAAGACTCATTAATGAGAAAGTATCTAGCGATGTATTTCAGTCGTATCTCACTCGGATCTGATCTATCTTAAGTTGACTGACCAAAAGGGTAAGGCAAACGCGAGACAAGGTACGTGGACCTAGGGATTTCGAATAGTAAATGACACTTTGACCATAAGGATTGTCGAGGGGACATTGAGAGCCATAAAAGGCCGATCTAAGAACGATTAAGGAATGCATTGCTAGCGTTATATGATTGGAGCGTGGGTGATGCTGCTTAACCAATATATAATTTATAAAATTTTTCTAAATCGAACAGTGACGATCGAGACTATCAGAACTACTAATACCCTCACAATTACATGACAACCAAAGTCGCCATGAATTGACGAGCCCTAAGTGTGATATGAATTACAGGGTCGATACGCATAACGTCTGCAAAAGCCGCCCGTCAGTTCGAGATAGGCTGGAATCGCATCGGATAAAGAAATGATTCAGAAACAAGTCTTGAAATTTGAAAATGGAGAATCAAGAATTTCAACATTCCAATTAGATTGGTCGTCGCCTTATCTAAGAAATTTGGAATCAGAAAAATGACGTTCCGGACGTCGGGGGTAAAATTATCATTTTACCCTTCAAGCCCTAACCTTACCTATATAATTGGATGAGGGCATTTTGGCCATTAACCACACCCCAAGGTTACCGAAAATTTGAAAAATTGAGAGCCATTGGATGAGCATTGATTGACACAATGGACAAGTGTCAAGAGATCAAGCCTTGATGTTGATAAAACCACTTTTAACCTACCATTCAACAAGTTGACCAAGCCAATTGAAGTATAAACCCCTCATTCTCTCTCTCTTAGCCGAACACCCTTCTCCATTGCCGATTTTCTTCTTCTTCTTCTTTCCTTCTTCCTTGCCGTGAAGCTCGCCGCTCGACCGGTTCTGCCGTTGCTGTTCGCTGCTGTCGACCGCCACTTCCGGCGACCTCCAGCCGCCGCGCCGACCACCTACTGCTTCCTCATCCTCTTGTCGATGTTCTTCAAGTGGAAGCGAGTCATTTGACCATCTAAGGAGCTCTGACCGGCCAATCTCCCGAAAGTCGACGAAAACCATCGCAGCTAGAGGTAAGCCACGATTTTGGCCTCATAGGACCCCGAAATCTTAGAGGTTTTCAACTAAATTTTGAGGACACCCAGGGGACACATAGAATGAGCTGTGGTAAAAATTTTGGATGAATTTGATGGAGTTTTGATTCCAAATCGGTATTGTGTTTGAAGGGCCAGAACTGACCGGTAGCAGACTCGAAGGAACCGGCGCCGTTTACAGACTTTCCGGCATCGCCTTGGCTTCAAATTTTTGGTGAGGCTCCCTAACCCTTAGAACTACATGTTAGCAAGTAGAATAGTGAATAAATTGAGGATTTAAGTTGATTTAAGGGCTGATAAGTTGGGATATAAATAGAATCGAAAATGCCCTGTTTCGGTTCTGTGCATACTGGTTCTGTAGGAGGCTATTGGTGCTGGTATTGAGATTCAAATTCATCATTGAGAAGTGTGAGGATGTTAATTGATTGGTCGATTAGGTGTATGATTAGTGGGGTGAAGTTTTGAGCAAGAAAAATTGATGATTGGATGAATTTCCTTAGGTTGCATGGCTGAGTTGTTCTTGAGCCATTTGGACCAAATTCTTGAGGTGCTTGGGAAGGGATTTTGTTGAGTGAAGCTTGAGGTAAGGGGATTCTAAACCTTTGATAGGAGGATTGGACTCAATTGGACGATTTGTGTGCGAATTGATCGGTTCTTGGAAGTCATAGTGTGGTTTTCTATTGTATGTCCTAGAAACATATAGAGGACTTGAATGTTTCACATTGCTTGTGCTATGAATTGATTGTCACATTTGAATGTCAAAATAAATTATCTCGCATGCCATGGATGTGTCGTTCATCGCAGGACTTGCATTCAAACGTGTGCTATGAAATAAATTGAACTTATGGCATTCTGAGGAGCTGTGACACCCTGATGCGTATGAGACGCGGGGTTGTGTGGATGAATGCCCTAAGGCGTTGAGGCATGGGGTTTGAATTGAATGGCACCTTGAGGCATGCGAGATGCGGGGTTAAGAAGGCCATAATTCTGATGCGTTGAAACGTGGGACGGAGTTGAGATGTGTCGAGACAAGCCTGAATTGAGATTGAAAACCTCATGCGTTTACGTAGGTTTGTCAATGAGACGGTCTGATGCGTTTATGCGAACCGAGCCTGAGGTGTTTTAAACGCGTGCATGATTCAAAGGGAGGCATGGAAGGGTGGAAGGTGCAATTTGGCTTGATAACGTGTGTTTGAGTTTAATGATGAAATAAGATGCTTGGATTGCATGCTTAACATCCGTGTGTTGTTTCACGATAGTTGAATGCCTCATGTGAATTTATATAAATTGCTTGTGATTGTAATTGCCTAAGTGGACGGCCAGCCTAACCTAGGGTTAGGACCCACCTTACGGAGATGTAAATCTCACCCCGTTGAGGGACCCTATTTTTAGATTCTAGACCGTGATCATGTGGCCAATCTTTTTTAGAGATTCGAAAGAGATGTCAGTGTATTTTGATGAGTTCCTAGACGGACAGGGGACCGTTTATGTTAGGAAGTGCACGGTCGTCTAGGTAGATGAGGGTGGTAGTAGCTGGAAGCCTCACAGGTACGAAACATGGTTCAAGAAGGTAGGGGACGTTTCCACAGGGCCACTGAAGCCACTGAGGTACCCCATAGGGTGATACCAAGTTGGTGCCATTCCGTTCGGGATTCAGAGAGGGCCGAGGGGTCCGTCGTTGCCTCGAGGATTGGCCTTAAGAGGACCCCGACCCTAGAGGACACCGATGAGGTGATAGTGATCGAGGCTACTGAGGACGATTTGGTGGAGCCATCAGCTGACGAGACGATGGAGGACACCGTGGAGATTTAGTCGAAGACCTTCTCAGAGTACGAACGCACTGAGGCGGCCGAGGAGGAGACCGATGACTCCAATAGCTCGACCTAGGAGTCTCTGTTCTTCTGGTCTGTCATTTTGATGGTGTTCTCGAAACCTGCTTCTTTTGGGAGACTGATGCTTTTCTTTTGTGTTAGCTTTGTCACTCTAGTGACCAACATGTTTAGTTGTCGTGCCAAGTATGGATACTCAAAAGTTTATGTATGATTGGTACTTTCGTTACACAAGTCCCATTTTATATTGTACGGAGGAGTTTTTGTATCATCACTTCTACGTGCTTTCTATATGATATATCTCTCGACCTTTATTTGAATCCTGGGACCTCGAGAGATGGTTTGTGCTTGCAGGGAGTCGCACGCTCGTGCCCGAGGCATAAGGCATGACACCCTGTCTACTTGGTATCAGAGCAAGGTCAACTCGATCCAAAAAAATTGATTGAGGATTGGAGTAATAAGGAGGATTAAGTTGGGACAAGGACAAGAAGCAAGACCTTAAGAAACTGGTTAAGATAAGACACGGGTTGCTTGGCATATGACTTGGTGTATGTGATTGGCATTTGGCCTTGGCAAGATTGAGGTGATTTATGAGAATGAAGTTCCATGTTTAGCGTTGAAAGTCATTTCTGGGTTTTGGCCTGTTAAGTGAATGGGCATGGCTTATTTTTGGTGAGCCGTTGGAGTGAACGGAATTGAGGAATAGCCATGAACTGCGTATTGAAGAATCTGTGGAATTTGTTGTGTGAAAGGCTGTTGTATTGTAACTGTTTCTGTTAAGGCATAGTTTGGTAGCTCTAGACTTGGTTGAATGAATGAGTTACTAACTCCTTGATGAAATTGTGGTGGACCAGGCTTATTAGAAGCATATAAGAATGAGTAATCCGTCTAGGAGACTTGGAAGGCCTAGGAGCGGAGCCTCTAACTCGAGGCCGCTTGTAGTAGAGGACCCGAGAATGGATGGAGTACTGAGGGCGCTCAAAAGGATTGGCGACCTCATCGATAGGAAGACCCAAGATAAGGATGCTGCCATAGCCCAAGCGGTAGGAGCCGTAATAGCTATCGTCAACGCCAACAACGGCAACAACGGGGGCAACGGAAATAATGGCGACCACGACCAGGGCAATGAGGTAGTGAATGCCTAGGGAGAAATTGTTGCAGCCAGGTAGATGGGCCAGCTGGTCGAACAATTTATCAAATTGAAGCCGACCTAGTTTGATGGGACTGGAGATCCCGAACTAGCACCGAGATGGATCGAGAAGCTAGAAAAGGCTTTTGGAGTGCTGAGATACACAGATGAGGAAAAGGTGCTACTAGCGGTGTACCAGCTAGAGGTATTGCAAATGACTGGTGGGCTGCCACCAAAAATGGAGTTTTTCTAGAAGGAACAACCATGAGCTGGAGTGCCTTTACTACGGCATTCAATGACAAGTATTTCTCTAAAACAGCCCAAGAAAGAAAGCAAGTTGAATTCTTGCAGCTGCGTCAAAATCAGTTGACCGTGGATCAGTATGAAACGGAGTTCTCTAGGCTGTCAAGGTACGCACCTCAATCGGTAAAAGATCCCCTAGAGAAGGCATGAAGATTTCGGGATGGACTGAGGCTTGAGTTTCGTAGCCAGATGATAGCCTTGAATCTGAGGACCTATAAATAAATCTATGAATAGGGGCAAATGATTGAGAGGGACCTGAAAGAGAGGAATGCCGTAGCTGGATCGCGATTTAATTCATTCAGAGACAATCGCCAAATGGGTAAGAGGCCAATGACCAACAATAGGCGCTTTGTCCCTCTGATAAGGAAGAACATTGTGAAGCTGCCAAGCTCCATGAACTGAAACTGTCGCCTCTGTTGCAGAAGGCATGGTAATGGACCATGTCTAGCAAGAACTGAAGTATGCTTTAAGTGTGGTCAGATGGGCCACCAGATGAGACTTGCCCAAACCAAGCTCCAACGAATCGACCTCAAGGGTAGCGACCATAGGCTGGACCATCAGCTGCCACTCTTCAGATTGATCAGAATTGACCTCCGGCTTAGGGGAGAGTTTATGTAGTAGCCCGTGGGGAGGTAGAAGAAACGCCAAGAGTGGTCACAGGTATAGTTTATTTATGTGACCAAGCTGCATATGCTTTGTTTGATCCTGGCGCAACACACTCATTATGTCTGCTCGGTTTGTTGATTTGATTGATATGAAGTTAGAACCATTGAGTGTGATTCTGCATGTGGCCACTCCGTTGAAAGATAATATACTGGTTTCACTAGGCTGTGCTGACTGTAAAATTGTAGTTGGAGGTAGTAAGGAGAGTATTGATTTTGCTGTGTTACCCATGTATGACTTCGATGTGATCATAGGAATGGACTGGTTGGATAAACATGGGGCAATAATAGATTGTGGTAGTAGGATAATCTAAGCCGCCCTAGTTTAGATTTTGTAGGAAGTCGAGGAGGAACCTCGATTCCTTTAGTCTTGTCCTGTCATGCCCCGCGCCCTGGGCACGAGCACGTGACTCTCTGCAAGCAAACCACATAATCTCTCGCGGTTCCAAGATCCACAAATAAGACGAGAGAGGTAGAATGTACAAGCACGCGGAAGCGATAAGCAAATAATTCCTCCGTACACAACATAAATTAAGTGGGACCTGGATAACATAAGTGTTGTTATACATAATGACCATCAATTCATATAGATAAGGAACTACTAGGATCCGCCAACAAACCGAGTAACGGGGTAGTACACAAAAGAGAGTTCCTCACAACATCCAAAAGAAACAGGATTGGGTCGCCTCCAAAAGCATCAAACCAACGAACTGAAATCCTAAGATGAACTGCTGGAATCCTCGGTGTACACGACATCCTTCGTCGGCTCATACTCGGAGAAGGTCTTTGACGGAACCTCAATGGTATCCTTCATGGTCTCCTCATGGAACGGCTCCGCGAGACCCTCCTCGGTCGTCTCCAGGACAATGACCTCGTCCTCCTCTAGAGTAAAATCTAGCGTCAAGGTCCTCTCCAGTCCGTTCCTAGAACCGACTACTAATCTCTCGGCCTGATCCTGGTCTCTACCAGGGTGGCACTAATCAGGGATCACTCCTTGGGGCACCTCATGGGGCTTCAACGGCCCAATCTACTCGTCCCCAACTTTCCTAAACCACGCCTTATACCTATGAGGCTTCCAATCTGTGCTACCCTCGTCTACCCACACTACGGAACACTTCCTCACGTAAGTGGTCCCCTGACTATCAGGGAACTCATCAAAATATGCAGTCATCTCCTTAAGGTCTCCAAAATGAAAAGGCCACATGGTCAAGGCCTAGAATCTGTAAAAGAAGGGTCTTCGAAAGGGGTGAGATACATATCTCAGTAAAAGAGTCCTAACCCTAGGTCAGGCTGATCGTCCACTCAGGCAGTCATCTGTCACAAAAATTCCAAACTCATAATCATACAGGTACATGCAAATAAAGATAACGACATGCAAATGATAGGTATGCAGCTATAACATCATGTCACACTCAGATGATCATGCACATCTCGTCCTGCCACTTCACCACAACCATCTCTTCCTGCCTGCCTCAACCTCATGCCCGCGATTAGATCGCATCAGGCTCGGTCCGTGTAAACGCATCAGACCGTCATTGACAACCCGCGTAAACGCATCAGGTATCAATGATTCTCCAGGCCATTATCAACACTTCATATCTCCGTCTCGCAATTAGATCGCATCAGGACCGTGGCTATCTTAACCCCACGATCAGACGTATCAGGGCGCCACACAACATCAACTCCACCCCGCGATTACATCACATCAAGATATCCATCTCCCGCCCTGCGTCTCATACGCCTCAAGGCCTCACCATGTCATGTTCATGCCATGCTTTTCAATTCGTTTTCCATACATGACGACATGTGCAATTCAGGCACAATTCAAAGACTCATGACATTCAAGGCAATCAATGACATTCGACATGACATATGATTTAAACGCAAGCAATGTCACACATAGACCTCCTATAACCACTTAGGATATATTAAGAGCTATCCCTTTGGAAGATTCTCATAAATTGATCAAATTAATCCTCGACTCACCCAATTGAGTCCAATCTTCCTATCCTAAGTTTAGGATTCCCTTACCTTGCGTTTGATACCACAATAATTCTCCTCTTGAGCCTTCACCAATTCGGTCCCAAGGGTTCAAAGTCGAACTCACCACGCAACCTAGAATTTCCAATCAATTCGTCAATTTTCTTTGCCTAATTCCTCAATCCACGAACTACAATCATCCATAACATAACCCTCATCATCTTAGCATGTCTTAATCATCAATTTGAGACTCAAATCATCCATCATCAACCCCCCCATAGATTCGTTTTGCACAGAACCGAACCGAGCTATGTTTGGTTCTGTGTAAACCGATGTATCCATGCCTCATCTAGACATTATCCTACCTCTTAACATGTCCATCTAAGGGTTTAAGGGTCTCACAGAGGGTTTGAAGTCGAGTTGTCGCCGGAATTTCGTCAAAAGTCGTCGGATCTCCCAAGGTTAGTAACCGACAGTTTCTGTTCCAAGTTTACAAGACCCATTTGAGGTCAAAACTTCAGCAAAACAAACCCAAATTCTTAACACAAATAGATATACTTGTCTCCTAGATCTCCACAAAATTTGACCTCAAGATTCCAACATTTCGACCTCCAAAAGGGTCAGAAACAGAACCTACCTCAGATTGGGTCAGATTCTGTCGGCTTCCAGGAAAACTCTTGGTCAAAGCTCCTCGGTGGTCCAAATGCCTTGCTTCCAATTCGAGGAGGTCGGCAAGACATAGGGCTAGGTCAATATGGTCGACCAGTGGTCAGGCGACGGCCGAAGGTAGGCATCGGAACGGCCGAACGGCACGGGCAGGACTGGTCGCTAGCGAGCAGAATGAAGAAGAAGAAGATGGAGGTGGCGTGAGTTCTTAGGGGATTATGGCCAGTCTTGTGAGGTGAGGAGAGAGAGAAAAAGACTATATACCACTCACATGGTCAATGGGTTGAATGGTTGGTGTAAAACGTTGGGCAAGACTACTCTTTAATTGATCTTGTGACACTTGTCCTCAATATCTATTAACTTGATCCAATGGCCCATAATTCTCCTTGTGTTCGACAGCCTTGGGAGGGTGTAATGACCAAATTGTCCTTCTTCAAATGCATGGATAAGGCTTTAAGCTAGAGGGGCAAAAGGGTAATTTTACCCCCGACGTTCGGAACGTCGTTTTTCTCATTCCAATAACCTTCGATAGGGCGATGGCCAATCCGAATATAATGTTGGAATTCTTGATTCTCCATTTTCAATTTTCCAAACTCGTTCTTGATGGTATCCTTTATCAGACGTGGTTCCAGCCTATCCCGAACCGACGGGCGGCTTTTGCAGACATTACGCGTATCGACCTCGTGATTCATATCACATTTAGGGCTCGTCAATTCATGCGGCTTTGATTGTCATGTAATTGCGAGGGTTTATCACTAGTCCCTATGGTCTCGATCTTCACAGTCCGATTTATGATAATTTTGCAAATCATATGTTGGTTAAGCGGCGTCACCCGCGCTCCAATCGTATGACACTCGCAAGGCATTCCTTAATCGTTTTTAGATCGGCCTTTTTGTGGTTCTAAATATCCCATCGACAATCCTTATGGTCAAAGCGTCATTTCTTATCCGATTTTCCTAGGTCCACGTACCTCGTCTCGCGTTAGCCTTTCCCTTTTGGTCAGCCTACTCGAATTGATCAGATTCGAGCAGAATACGACTGGAATACATCTCTAGATTTACTTCTCATTAATGAGTCTAAAATTGACTCGAAATCAGAATGTCACAACTCTTCCCCCCTTAAAAAAATTTCGTCCCCGAAATTTACATTACACTTAATTACTCAAATAAATGGGGGTGTTGTCGCCTCATCGTCTCTTCATTCTCCCACGTGGCACCTTCAGTTCCATGGTGCTCCCAAACTACCTTGACCAGTGAAATCTTCTTATTCCTGAGGATTTGCTCCTTTCAGGCCTCAATTCTTATCGGCTTCTCCACATGGGATACTCGGTCGTCTACTTCTATGGTCTCATAATCCAGCATATGTGTCGGATCTGGTTCATACTTTCGTAGCATCGACACATGAAAAACGCTATGCACTTAGGATAGATTAGACGGCAGGGCAAGCCTATAGACTAAAGTTTCAATCCGTTCTAGTATCTCAAATGGGCCTACGTACCTGGGGTGCAGCTTCCCCTTCTTTCTGAATCGTGATAGTCCTCTCATTGGCGATACCTTGAAGAAGACGTGATCGCCCACTTGAAACTTCAATGGCTTACGCCGCTTGTCTGCTAGCTCTCTTGACGACTCTGTGCCATCCTCAGTCTATCCCGAATTATTTTTACTGCGTCCACCGATTGCTCTACCAATTCTAGGCCTGTGATACTTCTTTCTCCAACTTCATCGCAACAAATCGGGGTGCTGTAGGCTCTCCACAAAGTGCTTCAAATGGTGCCATTTGGATACTCTACTGGTAGCTATTATTAAAAGCAAACTCTACCAGATGTAGCTGATCTTTCCATCCACCTTTAAAATCAATGACGCATGCTCGCAGCGTATCCTCAAGCGTCTGTATTGTCCTTTCCGACTGTCCGTCCGTCTGTGGATGGTACGCCGTACTAAACTGCAGTCGCAAATTTGGGATCCTGTAAGCTTTCCCATGGCATCCTGTAAGCTTTTCCAAAAGTTTGCCGTGAATTTGGGATCTCTATCCACAGTAATCGTCACAGGCACTCCGTGCAGCCTCACTATCTGCCTCATGTACAACTCTGCATAATTATCCATAGAGAAGTCCTTTCGCACCGGGACGAAATGTGAAGACTTGATTAGTCTATCCACGACTACCCATATAGAGTTGTGACCTCTTTGACTCCTTGAGAGTCTCATCACAAAGTCCATGGTTATATGCTCCCACTTCCATTTCGGAATTTTCAGTGGCTGTAATAGTCCTCCAGGCTTATAGTGCTGCGCTGTCACTTTGGCATGTCAAACACTTAGTCACATACCTTGCTACGTCCACTTTCATCCCGTTCCACCAATAGTGCTGCCGCAAGTTCTGATACATTTTCGTACTCCTAGGGTGGATGCTATAATTGCTCCTATGAGCCTCTGATAAAATCCTTTCCTGAGCCCTTCATCCTTTGGCACGCACAATCGTCCTCGAAACTTTAGAGTTCCGTCCTCAGACACCTGAAACTCGGGTTTTCTCTTGGTCGCATCCATAGATTGTAGGGCCTTTATTCCTTCCTGGACCTCAGGTTCCACCCTCAACATAGCTATCAAATTGGATAAGTGGTCGTCTTCTAATTTGAACTCGGAGTCTCTCAATTCCTCAATTATCGACCAACCTTTCACCAACAGACATGCGATGCTGGACTTTCGACTTAACGCATCTGCTACTCTGTTTGCTTTCCTAGGGTGATACAGTATATCACAATCATAATCTTTGAGTAGCTCCATTCATCTACGCTGTCTCATATTTAGCTCTTTCTGGAAAAACAAATACTTTAAACTTTGGTGGTCGGTATAGATCTGAAACTTCTCGCCACAGAGGTAATGTCTCCAAATCTTCAAAGCAAATACAATCGCCACTAACTCCAGGTCATGAGTTGAGTAGTTCATTTCATGTGGCCTCAACTGTCTGGATGCATAGGCCACTACTCTTCCGTACTGCATCAATACAGAGCCTAACCCTTTCAGTGAAGCATCGCTGTATATCTCGTAACCTCCCGGTCCTGATGGAATCATCAGTACTGGTGCGGTTGTCAATCTATATTTGAGTTCTTGGAAACTCCTTTCACATTTGCCAATCCATTCAAACCTCGTTTCCTTCTTCGTCAACCGCGTCAATGGGATGGCTATGGATGGGAATTTCTCCACAAAATGTTTGTAGTATCTTGCCAATCCCAAGAAACTTCTGACTTTAGTGACCGTAGTAAGTCTAGGCCAATTTGTTACAGCCTCGATCTTCACAGGATCTATTGCGATTCCTTCACCAGACACCACGCGATCAAGAAATGCTACCCTGTTAAGCCAAAACTCATACTTACTTAACTTCGCATAGAGTGTATGCTCCTTCAAGGTCTGTAGTACAATCTTTAGGTGCTCCTCATGTTCTGCATCATTCCCCGAGTAAATCAAGATATCGTCAATGAAGACTATGATGAATCTATCCAGAAATTCCTTAAATACTCTATGCATCAGGTCCATAAAAGCAGCTAGAGCATTGGTCAATCCAAACGGCATCACTGTAAACTCATAATGACCATACCTCGTCTTAAAAGCAGTATTGGGTATGTCTTCCTTTTTTATCCTCAACTGGTGATACCCTGTTCTTAGGTCAATCTTCGAAAATACCGCCGCTCCTTGTAATTGATCAAACAGATCGTCAATCTTCGGCAATGGATATTTGTTATTCACTGTCACTTGGTTCAGCTGCCGATAGTCGATGCATAGACGCAAATACCCATCCTTCTTCCTTACGAATAGCACCTGTGCTCCCTACGGTGAAGCACTAGGCCGGATAATTCCCTTATCCAGCAGCTCTTGCATCTGCACCTTCAACTCCTTTAGTTCTGACAGGGACATCTTGTAAGGTGTTTTCGAGATCGATTCTGTCCCAAGAGCTAACTCGATTACAAATTCTATTTCTTGTTCCGGTGGTAACCCTGGCAACTCTTGGGGAAATACATCAGGAATTCACGCACCACTGAGATATTCTCCATCTTTGGTTCTTCAATAGTCGCGTCCATTACTGTCACTAGGTATGCCTGACACCCTTCAGACATAAACTTTGTCACCCCTAGAGATGAGACTAAGGGAGTCGAGATTCCTCCTCGACTTCCCACCAATTCAAAGCTAGGGCGGCCTCTCGGATAAAATCAAATTATCCTACTACCACAATCCACTACTGCCCTTGCTTACCCAACCAATCCATTCATATGATTACATCAAATTCGTACATGGGTAATATGGCTAGGTCAATACTCTCTTTACTCCCCCTATCACTGTCTCATAACCAGCACAACCCAATAAAACCAGTATATTATCCTTCAACAGAGTGGCAACATGCAGAATTATATTCAACGGTTTCAATTTCATCCACACTAATTCAGTAAACTGTGCAGACACGAATGAATGCGTGGTACCAGGGTCAAATAATGCGTATGCAGCTTGGTTGCACAAGTAAACCGTACCAGTGACCACGCCTGGCGCTTACTCCGCCTCTCTACAAGCTACTGCATACACCCTTCCCTATACCGATGGTCGATTATGCTCGATTTGGGGAGTTACAGTCGACGGTCCAGCCCACGGTCTCTGTCCTTGAGGTCGATTTGTCGAAGCTTGACTCGGGCACGTCCTCATCTGGTGGCCCAGTTGACCACACTTAAAACAAGCTCCTGTCCTTATCGGGCATGGCCCATTCCCATGCCTCTTGCCACAGAGGCTGCAATTCCAGTTTGTGGGGTTTGGTGGTTTCACAATACCTTTCCGCACGGGAGGCACAAAACGTCTATTGCCTGCCATCGGCCTCTTGCCCATCTAGCGATTATCTCAGAATGATGTGAACCGCGATTCAGTTGCGGTGTTTCTCTATTTCAAGTCCCTTTCAATTATCTGGCCGCGTCGTATATCTCTTTATAGGTCCTCAAATTCAGAGCAATCATCTGACTACGAAGCTTAGGCCTCAATCCGTCTCTAAATCTCCTCGCTTTCTCCTGAGGATCTTCTGCAGATCGAGGTGCATACCTTGACAGTCTTGAGAACTCGGCCTCGTACTAATCTATCGTTAACTGGTTCTGGCGCAACTGCAAGAACTCCACTTGCTTCATTTCCTTGGCCGTCTCAGAGAAGTACTTGTCATTGAACGTCGTCTTAAAGGTATCCCAGTTTAAGGCTGTTCCTTTAGGGAAGACTCCATCCTTGGTGGCAGCCCACTAATCATTCGATGTACACTCTAGCTAGTACACTGCTAGTAACACCTTCTCATCGTCTGTGCACCTCAGCACCCCAAAAGCTTTCTCTAGTTTCTCGATCCACTTAGGTGCTAGCTCGGGATCTCCAATTCCATCGAACTGAGTCGGTTTCAACTTTATAAATTGCTCCACTAGCTGGCCCATCCGTCTGGCCATGACGATTTCTTCTTGGGCATTCACAACTTCATTGCCCTGGCCATGTTCATTCTGACTTCCATTGCCACCATTGTTACCATTGTTGGCATTGACGGCTACTATGGCAGCTCCTACTGCCTGGGCGACTGCAGCATCCCTGTCCTGGGTCTGCCTATTAATTAAGTCTCCAATTCTCTCTAGTGCCCTCAACACGCCATCCATTCTTGGATCTTCTGCTACGGGCGGTCTCGAGCTAGAGGCTCCGCCTCTTGACCTTCCAGACCTTCTAGACTAGTTGCTTATCTTCGTCTCTTTCTACTGAACCTGGTCCACCACAAGTTCAGCAAGGAGTTAGTAACTCACTCATTCACCCAAATCCAGAGCTACTAACTAACTCTTAATAGAAACAGTTACAATCCAATAGTACTCCATACCACAGACTCCAAAAACATTTCAACAAACAACCTATGGCCATTTCTCAGCTCCATTCATTTCGGTGATTCACTAAAACCAATCACTTTCATTCCCCAAACAAGCCAAGGTCCAGAAATGACCTTCAATCCTAAGCAGGGAACTTAATCCTTGTGCATTTCCACAACCCTGCCAAGATCAAACACCAACCCTAAGTACTAGGTCACACACTATGCACCCCATGCCTTATGTTAACCAGTCTCCTAAGGTCTCGCTATCCGTCCTTGTCCCACTTAATCCTCTTTATTACTCCAGTCCTTAACCAATTTTGGTTCGAGCTGAACTTGCTTTGATACCAAGCAAGATAGGATGTCACGCCCCCGCCTTGGGCACGAGCACGCAACTCTCTACAAGCAAACCACATAATCTCTCGCGGTCCCAAGATCCACAAATAAGACGAGAGAGGTAGAATGTACAAACACGCGGAAGCGATAAGTAAACAACTCCTCCGTACATAATATAAATTAAGTGGGACCTGGATAGCATAAGTGTTGTTATACATAATGACCATCGGTTCATACAGATAAGGAACTACTATGATCCGCTAACAAACAGGGCAACGGGGTAGAACACAAAAGAGAGTTCCTCACAACATCCAAAGAATTAGGATCGGGTCGGCTCCAAAAGCATCAAACCAACGAACTGGAATCCTAAGATAAACTGCTGGAATCCTCGGTGTCCTCGGCATTTGTCACGCCCCGACCCCATCGAGACACGCGAACATCCCTGCAAGCAAACTAACAACAATCTCTCGGCGGTCCCAAGATCCATCACAAGTTCTCGAGAGACATAATAAATACATCGCGCATGCGGAAGCGTTACTAGCATAAATCCCCATACAATATATAAAGATTAAGTGGAACCTGGATAGCTCGATGACATTCATACATCATATCGTACTATTCATATAGATACCAACTACTAAGATCTGCTAGACAACAGGGCGATAGGGTAAGCATGTCAAAAGGAAACATCCATAAAATCCATTAGGAGCGGGGTCAGGTCGCCAGTTAAAAGATCGGGTCACCAACTGGAGTTGCCTAGGAAGAATTGCTAGAATCTCCTGTGTCCTCAGTCTCTTCCGTCAGCTCGTACTCTGAGAAGGTCTCGGACGGGACCTCAATAGAGTCCTCCATGGTCGCTCCCTGCGACGGCTCAATAAGGTCCGCTTCGGACGCCTCTAGGACTATGACCTCCTCCTCCTGCTACTCCTCTGTGGACTCCAAGATCGGGGTCTCCTCTGGCCCATTCTTAGACCCTACTACTGACCCCTCAAGCAGCTCTTGCTCTACTGCAGTCTGGCACCAATCGAGTATGACATCTTGAGGTATCTCGTAGGGCTTCAGCCACCCAATCTGCTGGTCTCCTACTTTCTTAAACCACGCCTCAAATCTGTGATGCTTCCAATCGAGCTTACCCTCATCCACCCATACGACAGTGCACTTCCTCACATAAATGTTCCCCTGTCAATCCGGGAACTTGTTAAAATTAGCGGTAATCTCTTTTGGGTCCCCAAAACGTATGGCCCACATACCTAGGGCCTAGGATCTGTAAAAGAAGGGTTCCTAAAAGGGGTGAGATACACATCTCAGTAAGAAAAATCTAACCCCAGGTCAGGTTGACAGTCCACTCAGCTGGCCGTACCTCTTAATAATTTCAAACTCAGAAATAGACGGCATATAAGGCACGAATCAATAAACAACAGCATACAAAAGACAGACCTGCAACTATGACGACATGCCATTCTCAGATGCACATGCACTCTCAACCTGTCCATTCGTCACCTCCATCAATCCCCACCTGCCTCAATCTCTAGCCCATGAACTAGTCGCCTCAGGCTTGGTCTGCATAAACGCATCAAACTATCATCGGTGACTCACGTAAATGCATTAGGTCCCCATGAATCTCCAGGAAAAGCTCATTAACTCATACTCCGTCCCGCGAATAGTTCGCATCAAGATAGTGGCTATCTCAACCCCGCGATTTCGTCGCATCAGGGCTACACAAAACCATAACTTCACCCCGTGATCTTGTCGCATCAGGGTATCAACTCCCGCCCCGCGTCTCATATGTCTCAGGGCCCTGCCATGTCATGCTCATGCCATATTATCTCAGTTCAATTCACATACAACGATAGGTGTCGCTCATACACAATGTGAACACTCATGGCATGCAAAATAATCGCATGATACCTAGTCGTGGCAAACGACTCGAGCATAAACAATGTCACACCCAATTAGCCTATAATGTCTTAGAACATATTCAAGACCATCCTTTGTTAGAAATTGCTCATAAATCGATCCATTCAATTCTCGACTCACCCGATAGAGTCCAATCCCCCTAGCCTAAGTTTATGAAATCCCTTACCTTTAACTGGACAACACAAATCTCCTTCTTTTTGGACCACCTAGGTTTTGGCCAACCAATGTCCACACTCGGACTTGTCGCGCAACCTAGAATTTCAACCAATTCGTCAAATTTCCGTACCCAATTCCTCAATCCATCAATCTCAATCATCCATAACTTAACCCTGAACACCTCATCACATCAAAAAACATCAAATTGCAGCTCAAAATCATCATCCACAGCCCTCAACCTAATCGGTTTGGCCCGACACCAAACTGGTCCCACTCGGTTCTGTGCTAGTCGGGTCCAACCAGTCCTAATCTACTCCAAATTCAATATTTATACACTATACTATCTCTTAGAACGTCTACCTAAGGGTTTGGGAGGCTCACCGTGAGTTTTGAGTCAAATGACCATCAGATTCCCGTTGAAACTTGCCGGAATGCCCAAGGTCAGATTACCTGCAGATTCTGGGAAAAATGTACATGGCCTGTTCATGGTCAAAACCTTATCAAATCAAGCTCCAATTTTTACCACAGAATCCTACACATCTCTACTAGATCTCCAAAAAATTTGAGCCCCAGATTCCTAGATTTCGAGTAGCAAAAGGGCTAAGAACTGGACCTACCTCAGGTTTGTTCCGATTCGGTCGGCTCTCGGGAAATCTCTTGTCCAGAACTCCTCGGTGCTCCAAATGACTTGATTCTTGTTCTAGGATGTCAGAAAGACGTACAGCTTCGTCAATGTGGTCGGTCAGTGGTCAGATGGTGGCCGGAGAGGGCGGTCGTGGGTGGCGAACGGGAGGTTCTGGTTTGGTCGGGCAGCGAGTAGGTTGAAGGAGGAAGAAGAAGGTGATTTTCGGTGGTTGAGGAGGGTGGTTCGGTCGAATGAGGGTGAGGAGAGAGAGAGGGGAGACTATATTCAAATGCTTGGTCAATGGAGTAAAATGTTAGGTGAGCATAAAGTGTGATATGACCACACTTCCTAATCTCTTGACACTTGGCATTTGTCTTCCCAAAGTGAATCAAAGGGCTCTCTTTTAGTCTTCTTTTTTGGCAGCCAAGGGAGGGTTAAAAGACCAATTTTCCCTTCTTCAATTGCAAGGGCAATGTTCTAAGCTTGAGGGGCAAAACGGTCATTTTATCCCTGACGTTCAAAACGTCGTTTTTCTCGCTCTGAAATTCATCGATAGGGCGACAACCAATCCAATTAAAGTTGGAATTCTTGATTTTCCATTTCAAACTTTTCAGGATTGGTTGTCGTCCGTCGTTTTTGATAGTTTTCTCTATCAGATGTGATTCCAATCTATCCCGAACCGACGGGCGACTTTTGTAGATATTACGCATATTGACCCCGTGATTCCTATCACTTTTAGGACTCGTCAATTTGTGGAGGCTTTGATTGTCGTGTAATTGTGAGGGTTTATCACCCTATGATCTCGATCGTCATAGTCCGATTTAGGATAATTTTGCAAATCATATGCTGGTTAAGCGGCATTACCCGCGCTCTAATCGTACGACACTCGCATGATAATCCCTAATCATTCTTAGATCGGCCTTTTGGTGGTTCTAAATATCCCCTCGACAGTCCTTATGGTCAAAACGCCATTTCTTATCCAAGTCGCCTAGGTCCATGTACCTCGTGTCGCGTCAGCCTTTCCCCTGTGGTCAGTTTACTCAAATTGATCAGATTTGAACGAAATACAGTTGAAATTCATCGCTTGATACATATAAACTTCTCATTACAGAGTCTGAAATTGATTGAAAACTAGAATGTCATAGCATCCTTCGTCGGCTCATACTCGGAGAAGGTCTTTTACGGAACCTTAATGGTATCCTCCATGGTCTCCTCATGGGACGGCTCCGCGAGACCCTACTTGGTCGCCTCTAGAACAATGACCTCGTCCTCCTCCACAGTAAAATCTAGCGTTGGGGTCCTCTTTGGCCCGTTCCTAGAACTAACTATTGATCCCTCTGCCTGATCCTGGTCCCTACCAGGGTGGCACCAATCAAGGATCACTCTCTAGGGCACCTCATGGGGCTTCAGCGGCCCAATCTGCTCGTCTCCAACTTTCGTAAACCACGCCTCATACCTATTGTCACGCCCTAAACCCTGCGAGCACGCGAGCATCCCACCAAGCCGTTCCTTTATGAAAGCTCCAGGATCCAATGGCCAATGTCCTTTGCATTGAAATAAACATACATGCGGAAGCGATGCCAACTCCAATTTACAAATACAGCAATACCAGATGACTTAGGACACAAGGGTACACCTTTAATAAAGGTCAAATATACTTTTTTTTTATTACAAATCTAAACCCTCGAAATTAGTACTATTCAATTCTAAGGTCACAAAAGAGAAGTTTTCATTTTTCCTCTAGTGACCTCATCTCTATGCCAATCCATGGCAAGTTCGTATTTCCGTCGTCATAAACTTGAAAAGTTAAGCCTCCACTAGGGTGAGATATAATCTCAATAAGGTGGGTCCTAACCCTAGGTTAGGCCGACCGTCCACTCAAGCAGTCATATACCTCAATAGTTTAACTCATAGACATATCAGTCAATTCAAATATAGATAACCATACATAGGTGACAGGCATGCAAATATGGTATCATAACACACTCAAAAGTTCATACACAACTCATCCTGCCACCTCACCACAATTATCATTTCCCCCTTGCCTCATTCTCATGCCTGCGATTAGATCGCATCAGGCTTGGTTCACGTAAACGCATCAGACCATCATTGACAACCCGCGTAAACGAATCAGGTTCCAATGATTCTCCAGGCTGGTACCAACGCCTCATATCTCTGTCCCGCGATTAGATCGCATCAGGACCGCGGCCATCATAACCCCGCGATTAGATCGCATCAGGGCACCACTGGCAACCCGCGTAAACGTATCAGGTTCCAATAATTCTCCAAGCCAATATCATCACCTCATTCCTCCGTCCCGCGAATAGTTTACATCAGGACCGTGGCCATCATAACCCCGCGATTAGATCGCATCAAGGCACTACTGGCAACCTACGTAAATGCATCAGGTTCCAATGATTCTCCAAGCCAATATCATCACCTCATTCCTTCATCCCGCGAATAGTTCGCATCAGGACCGTGGCCATCTCAACCCTGCGATTAGATCGCATCAGGGCGCCACCCAACATCAACTCCACCCCGCGATTACATCGCATCAAAGTATCCACCTCCCGCCCCGCGTCTCATACGCCTCAGGGCCTTGCCATGTTTTGTTCAAGCCAAGCTTCTCAATTCCACTTACAAATAAAACAACAGGTGCAACTCATGCACAATTTGAATTCTCTTGGCATGCAGGACGATCAATGACATTCGACATGGCATGTGATTTAAACTCAACCATTAACAAGCCTTTAAATCCTCCAAATCATTTAAGAACACATACCATAATCAACTACCTTGGAATTACTCAAGGACTAATTGAACTTTTACTGACTCACCCAATTGAGTCCAATCCTCCTAGCATAAGGTTAGGAATTCCCTTTCCCTGCGCTTCATATCACCAAATTCACTTGTTGGCTCCTCAAAGTTTTCGGCCTCCTAGGGTTCAATGTCGAACTCGCCGCGCAACCTAGGAATTTCAATCAATTCCATCAATTTCCAAGTCCAATTTGACCATCCATGATTCCTAATCCTCCATAGCATAATCCTCAACATCTTAACATGTTTTATTTGCCAATTTGAGACTCAAAATCCAACGCCAACAGCCCCCACAGCCCTAACCTTGCACAGAAACGAATCGGTTCTTCCCGGTTCTGTACAAACCTGGCACAATCAGTCCTAAACTAACTCTAAATCCATCATTTAATCCTCATCCTACCTCTTAACATGTCTATCTAAGGGTTCTTGAGGCTCACCGTGAGTTTGAGGTCGATTGGTTGCCGGAAACCCGTTGAACGTTGCCGGATCTCCCAAGGTCAGTACCGACAGTTTTTTGTTCCAAGTTCACAAAACCGATTCAAGGTCAAAACTTCATCAAATCAAGCACAAATTTTTACCACAGATTCATATACATGTTTACTAGGTGTTCACAAAATTTGACCTCAAAACTCCAACATTTCGGCCTCCAAAAGGGTCAAAAACCTTACATACCTCAGGTTGGAGCAGATTCCGTCGGTTCTCGGGAAAACTCTTGGCCGGAGCTCCTCGGTGGTCCAAATGCCTCGGTTCCACTTCGAGGAGGTCAGAAAGACGTATATCTAGGTTGGTATAGTCAGTCAGTGGTTAGACGGTGGCCAAAGAGAGGCGGCAGATCTGGTCGTCGACGGAAGATTATAGAGTAAGAAGAAGATGGTGGTTTCAGTGAGTGAGACGAGTGTATGGCCGACCAAATGAGGTGAGGAGAGAGAGAAAATTGTTACATACAAGGTTTGGGTCAAAGGGGTTGAATAGTAGGTTTGAAAAATTGGACTTGAGTAGTCTTTGCCCCATCTATTGACACTTGTCCCTCATGTCAATCAAGCTTGATCCAATGGCCCATATTCATCCTAGTTTTCGGCACAAATTGCCCTTCTTCAAATGCATGGGCAAGGCCTTAAGCTTGAGGGGCAAAAGGGTAATTTTACCCCCGATGTTCGGAACGTCATTTTTCTTGCGTCAAAACTCTTCGATAGGACGACGGTCAATCCGACTATGATGTTGAATTCTTGATTTTCCATTCTTAATTTTCAAGACTCGTTTCTGATGGGCTTCTCCTTAATGAGTCTGAAAATGATTGGAAAATTAAAATGTCACACCTATGAGGCTTCAAATCTGTGTTACCCTCGTCTACCCGCACCACGGTACACTTCCTCATGTAAGTGGTCCCCTGACCGTCAGGGAACTCATCAAAATATGCAGTCATCTCTTTGGGGTCTCCAAAACAAATAGGACATATGGTCAAAGCCTAGAATCTATAAAAGAAGGGTCCCCAAAAGGGTGAGATACACATCTCAGTAAAAGAGTCCTAAACCTAGCTTAGGCAGATCATCCACTCAGGTAGTCATCTATCCAAAAAATTCCAAACTCATAATCATATAGCAAATGCAAATAAAGATAACGACATGCAGATGATAGGTATGCAGCTATAACATCATGTCACACTCAAATGATCATGCACACCTTGTCCTACCACTTCACCATAACCATCTCTTCCTGCCTGCCTCAACCTCATGCCCACGATTAGATCGCATCAGGCTCGGTCCACGTAAAAGCATCAGACCGTCATTGACAACCCGCGTAAACGCATCAGGTTTCAATGATTCTCCAGGCCATTATCAACACTTCATATCTCCGTCCCGCGATTAGATCGCATCAGGACTGTGGTCATCTCAACCCCGCGATTAGACCTCATCAGGGTGCCACACAACATCAACTCCACCCCGCGATTACACCGCATCATGGTATCCATCTCCCGCCCGCGTCTCATATGGCTCAAGGCCTCGCCTGTCATGTTCATGCCATGCTTTTCAATTCGTTTTCCATACATGACGACATGTGCAATTCAGGCACAATTCAAAGACTCATGGCATGCAAAGCAATCAATGACATTCGACATGGCATATGATTTAAACACAAGCAATGTCACACATAGACCTCCTATAACCACTTAGGATATATTAAGAGCTATCCCTTTAGAAGATTCTCATAAATCGATCAAATTAATCCTCGACTCACCCAATTGAGTCCAATCTTCCTATCTTAAGTTTAGGATCCCCTTACCTTGCGTTTGATACCACAATAATTCTCCTCTTGAGCCTTCACCAATTCGGTCCCAAGGGTTCAAAGTCGAACTCACCACGCAACCTAGAATTTCTAATCAATTCGTCAATTTGCTTTGCCCAATTCCTCAATCCACAAACTACAATCATCCATAACATAACCCTCATCATCTTAGCGTGTCTTAATCACCAATTTGAGACTCAAATCATCCATCATCAGCCCCCCTACAGATTCGATCTACACAGAGCCGAACCGGGCTATGTTCGGTTCTGTGTAAATCGATGTATCCATGCCAAAATCTCCATCAAATCCATCATCTAGACACTATCCTACCTCTTAACATGTTCATCTAAGGGTTTAAGGGTCTCACCGAGGGTTTGAAGTCGAGTCGTCACCGGAATTTCGTCAAAAGTCGTCGGATCTTCCAAGGTCAGTAACCGGCAGTTTCTGTTCCAAGTTCACAAGACCCATTTAGGTCAAAACTTCATCAAATCAAACCCAACTTCTTACCATAGATAGATATACATGTCTCTTAGATCTCCACAAAATTTGACCTCAAGATTCCAACATTTCTACCTCCAAAAGGGTTATAAACAGAACCTACCTCAGATTAGGTCAGATTCTGTCGGCTTCCGGGAAAACTCTTGGCCGGAGCTCCTCGGTGGTCTAAATGGCTTGCTTCCAATTCGAAGAGGTCAGCAAGACGTAGGGCTAGGTCAATATGGTCGATTGGTGGTCAGGCGGTGGCCGGAAGGCGGTGTTGGAATGGCTAAATGGCAAGGGCAGGACTGGTCGCTGGCGAGCAGAATGAAGAAGAAGAAGATGGAGTTGGCATGAGTTCTTGGGGGATTATGGTCGGCCATGTAAGGTGAGGAGAGAGAGAAAAAGACTATATACCATTCACATGGTCAATCGGTTGAATGGTTGGTGTATAAAGTTAGACAAGACTACTCTTTAATTGATCATGTGACACTTGTTCTCAATGTCGATCAACTTGATCCAATGACCCATAATTCTCCTTGTGTTTAGCAGCCTTGGGGGGATTTAATGATCAAATTGCCCTTCTTCAAATGCATGGACAAGGCTTTAAGCTCGAGGGGCAAAAGGGTAATTTTACCCCCGACGTTCGGAACGTCATTTTTCTCGTTCTAATAACCTTCGATAGGGCGACGGCCAATCCAAATATAACGTTGAAATTCTTGATTCTCAATTTTCAATTTTCCAGACTCGTTTCTGATGGTTTCCTCTATCAGGCGTGGTTCTGGCCTATCCCGAATCGACAGGCGGCTTTTACGGACATTACGCGTATCGATCCCGTGATTCATATCACATTTAAGGCTCTTCAATTCGTGGCGGCTTTGATTGTTATGTAATTACGAGGGTCTATCACTAGTCCCTATGGTCTCGATCTTCACAGTCTGATTTAGGAGAATTTTGCAAATCATACGTTGGTTAAGTGGCATCACCTGCTCTCCAATCGTATGATACTCGCGAGGCATTCCTTAATCGTTCTTAGATTGGCCTTTTTGTGGTTCTAAATATCCCCTCGACAATCCTTATGGTCAAAGTGTCATTTCCTATCCGAGTTTCCTAAGTCCACGTACCTCTCTTGCGTTAGCCTTTTCCTTTTGGTCAGCCTACTCGAATTGATCAGATTCGAGCGGAATATGACTGAAATACATCTCTAGATTTACTTCTCATTAATGAGTCTAAAATTGACTGGAAATCAGAATGTCACACATCCCTTGAAGTGACAAAGTTGATGACTAAAGGATGTCAAGCGTACTTAGTCGCAATTGTGAACACGACTGCTGAGAAGCCTAAACTAGAAAATATCCTAGTAGTGCATGAGTTTCTTAACATATTTCCTCAAGAGTTACCACGGTTGCCACTATAGCGAGAGATAGAATTTGTGATTGAGTTAGTTCCCGGGACGGAGCCGATCTCAAAGGCACCCTATAGAATGTCCTTGTCAGAACTGAAGGAGTTAAAGGTGTAGATGCAAGAATTATTGGATAAAATATTTATCCGACCGAGTGCTTCACCGTGGGGAGTGCCGGTGTTGTTTGTAAGGAAAAAGGATGGGTCATTGCGTCTATGCATCAACTATAGACAGTTGAACCAAGTGACAATGAAGAATAAGTACCAGTTGCCGAGAATTGACGACCTATTTGATCAATTGCAAGGAGCTGCGGTATTCTCTAAGATTGACCTTAGAATTGGGTATCACCAACTGAGAATCAAAAAAGAAGACATACCTAAGACCGTTTTTAGGATAAGATATGGTCATTATGAATTCACGGTGATGCCTGTTGGATTGACCAATGCTCCAGCCGCATTTATGGACTTGATGCATCGGGTGTTCAAGGAATTCTTGGATAGATTCGTCATAGTCTTTTTTGATGATATCCTGATTTATTCAAGGAGGAACAAGGAACACGAAGAGCACCTAAGGATTGTTTTGCAGACCCTGAGGGAACACTCGCTTTGCGCTAAGCTTAGTAAATGCGAGTTCTGGTTGAATAGAGTGGCATTTCTTTGCCATGTAGTGTCTGGAGAAGGAATCACGGTGGATCCTGCGAAGATCGAAGCTGTAACGAATTGGCCTAGGCCTACTATGGTCACGGAAGTCCGAAGTTTCCTAGGATTGGCAGGATATTACAGACGTTTCGTGGAGAAGTTTTCATCCATAGTTGTGCCACTGACAAGGTTGACAAAGAAAGAAACGAGGTTCGAATGGACGGATAAGTGCGAAAAGAGTTACCAAGAGCTCAAGCATCGGTTGACAACCGCACCGGTGTTGACGATTTCATCATGTTGCGGAGGCTATGAGATATATAGCGATGCTTCGCTAAAGGGACTAGGCTGTGTGCTAATGCAACATGGAAGAATAGTTGCCTACACATCCCAACAGCTGAGACCGCACGAGACGAACTATCCGACCCACGATTTGGAGTTAGCAGCAATCGTCTTTGCTCTGAAAATCTAGAGACACTATTTGTGTGGCGAAAAGTGCCAGATTTACACTGACCACTAGAGCCTGAAGTATTTGTTTTCCCAGAATGAACTGAATATGAGGCAGCGCCGATGGATGGAGCCGCTTAAAGACTATGATTACGATTTATTGTATCACCTTGGAAAGGCAAACAGAGTCAAGGATGCGCTCAGCCGAAAATCGAGTTTTGCCGGTCTACTAATAAAAGGGTGGTCGCTATTTGAGAACTTGAGGGATTTTGAGTTCAGATTGGAAGTCTGTAAGTTATCCAGTTTGATAGCCACACTAAGAATAGAACTTGAGATCCAGGAAAGGATAATAGCCTTGCAGCATACGGATCCAGAAAATCAGAAAATCCTTAAGATGGGCGCAACAAAAAGGAAGCCTGACTTCCAAGTATTAGAGGATGGAATCTTGAAGTTCCGAGGACGTCTATGCGTGCCAAAGAATGAAGAACTCAAGAAAAGGATTCTATCAAAGGCTCATAGGGGCAATTATAGTATCCATTTAGGAAGCACGAAGATGTATCAGAACTGGAGTCAACATTATTAGAGGAACAGGATGAAAGTGGATGTGGCGAAGTATGTGGCAAGGTGCTTGACATGCCAGCAGGTGATGGCTCAACACTGTAAGCTTGGAGGATTATAACAGCTACTGAAGATTCCTGAATGGAAGGGGGAGCACGTAACGATGGACTTTGTAAAGGGACTCCCAAGGAATCAGAGAGGCCACGATTCCATTTGGGTAGTTGTAGACAGGTTGACCAAGTCCATACACTTCATCCTTGTGCGAAATGATTTCGCAATGGACAGAAATGTCGAATTGTACATGAGATAGTTTGTGAGACTACACGGAGTACCCGTGACAATTACATTGGATAGAGATCTCAAGTTCACAGCGAACTTCTGGAAAAGTCTTCAAGATGCCATGGGAACTAGACTGCAATTTAGTACAGCATACCATCCATAAACGGACGGACAATCGGAGAGGACGATTCAGATGCTTGAGGATATGTTGAGAGCGTGCGTAATATACTTCAAAGGTGGGTGGGAGGATCAGCTGCATTTGGTAGAATTTGCATATAATAACAGTTATTAGCAGAGCATTCAGATGGCACCGTTTGAAGCACTCTATGGAAGAACCAGTAGGACCCCGATTTGCTAGGATGAGGTTGGAGAAAGAAGTATCACAGGCCTAGAGTTGGTAGAACGATCGGTGGAAGCGGTAAAGATAATTCGGGATAGACTGAAAACGACACAGAGTTGTCAAAAAAGTTATACGGATAAACGGCGTAAGCCTTTGGAATTTCAAGTAGGCAATCATGTTTTCCTTAAGGTGACGCCGATGAGGGGATTATCGCGATTTGGAAAGAAAGGAAAACTGAGCCCAAAGTACGTAGGTCCATTCGAAATTCTGGAGCAGATTGGGACCTTAGCCTACAGACTTGCCTTACCGCCCAAGTGCACAACGTCTTCCATGTGTCCATGCTAAGCGGTGACTGACACGTAGAACTAGGTGATAAGTATCCGTTCCATCAAACGTTAAAATATCTTCCACTCACTGGAAGTTTTTGTTCTCTTCATAACAGGGATGTCCAATGAAGACAGAAGACAGCAATGGAGAAATACTGTAAAATTTCTCGCTTTCTTATAAGAAAGAAGAAATTGAAGATGAACATGTGTGTGCTCAAACTTAAGAATGAACCATACTTTCAAAAGAAAAACTTCTAGCACTTGTCGCACACATGTTAGGGTTAGAAGTTATCAAAACATGGCTGAAGCATGCATGGTGTGTCATTAATTCCCTGTGAGGTGAAATGTCTAGAGAAAAACAGAATGATTTTTCCAAAGTAGAGTTGTTTAGGCTATCTAATAGGAATGTTTCTTCAGATAAGAGGCAAGCCTAATCCAAACACATCCTATACACACCAAAAAGATGAGAAAAATGTTAGGATAGAAAAGCTTGAACCCGGGGATGTAAGGGCTATTCGCATTGATTACATGGATTGGGATGACAGAGGCATTCATTCTTCTCCACAAACACTACAGGTGATCATTGATAAACCCTTTGAACGGTGGTCTTCATTTCCTAACCCTGTCAAGAGCCGCCTCACATTGAGGTCGTGTAGAAGCAATCCTACAGCTTGAAAAGGTAAATGGTTAGAAATCTTTTGCTCGAACTAACATCAATATTCGTGTGTTGATATACATTGATCCAGGTGACATAGGATGACAAAGAGACGTTCATTTCTCTATCGTATACACTTATACCTGTTGCATAGCCAATTTGAGCCTATGAACTCATTTCATGTACCCCTGTTGATGATCATTGCACTGCACCATGGCGAACGTGGCAAAGACACTCATAGACAGAGAAGTTCAAGAAATAGGAGCTACATGAGACTTTCAAAATAAAATGTTCAAACGGGATGAGACTCAAGTCACACACATTATATGATCATAAAAATCCTAGTTTCTACGAAAAGGAAAAGGCGGGATCAAAAAAGAGAAAAAGCCGAATCTCTATGCATTAAAAGAAACAAAAAGCTTACCAAAAAAAAAACCAACAAGAATAGGGCTGACACTCATTGGAGTGCTGAAAAATCGTAAGAATGATTTTGGGGACACCAGGGGTTACTGGATGCTTCCATCCCCAACAACTTCTGAAGTAAAGAAGAATCCTCAAAAACTGTGCAGCAAAAGGCTACCCCTCGAATGAAATCATAGCCAACTGCCAAAAGTTGAACAATGTCTTTCAAAGATTAGACCCGTTCTCAAGAAGACTAGAGATGTTCTTCAAATAATCGTCGAACAGAGGCAAAACAGAAGATTGATCAGCAATGATCACCAATTTCAAACCTTTCGCAATTCCGGACCAAAAACAAGCCTTCTCTAGTCCTCAATCCTACCGACATTACAACCCTTTGCAGTCTTTTCTAACTAAGACGCTTAGGTTAATGTGTACCTTAGCTCGAAGAGGTACGAGCAAGATTATTTCTTTCTTATTTTGCAGGGCTCTTGACTTGTAGACTCGGAGCAAATGAAGAAAACGTTCATTCAAAAGGCCTGACTCGGAGAGTGAATCCCCCATGGAAACTATGTCTAAGCTCAACATCATGGTCCTATAATCGATCGAATTGTATGTGCATCGAATGGCTCCGAAAACCCAAGTTCAGGTTATTAGGAAATTTGAGTGTTTTCTTCGTAAAAGACCAAAGTCGAAGAATTGATGAGAAACCCTCTTCGAATAGAATGCTTAAAAGTGAGCTTTGTTGAAAACTTCAAATTGTTTGATCTAGGATTTTCCTTACAAGGATTTCTGATCATCTTAGCATGTTTCAAGATGTCTTGGATAACCTCCAACATCATAGGTCATTTTGCATAATAGCGTAGGTTAAAATAAAATTTTGCCTGCATTATAACTGTCATTGCCTTGAGATAACTAATATCTTTGATGAGGAATAAACTCTCAAGTTAAACTTCTATGAGACTCACGGCAGCCCCAGGTCAAAGAAGAATACCTTACTCGACAAGGAAGAGCATCAGAGGAATCTTTTGTGAGATTTTAGATTTGAGCTTTCTGTAGGATCCTTGGAACCCCCAAATCCCAGAGTAGCACATCACTTGTCAAAAGGAAAATATTCGAAACTATCTTTCTAAAAGATTTTAAGTAATCCCTAAATCCCAAAAGAGTCACGTTAACAAAAATTTTTGTAGGTTTGAGCTTTCTACAGGATACTTGGAGTACCAAAATCCCAGAATCATACCTTGCATGTCGAAAAGACAATCTTTAGAACCAGTTTTCTATAAGGCTCTAAGTAACCCCTAAACCCCAGAATAGCTCATTTGGTAAATCTAAGAGTCAAGTATACCTTATGTGTATAAACCCTCGTTGATTCCTCAAGGTATAGGATCAGCCTAGTCTAAGACAAACCCTAAAGAACGGAGTCGTCTTTAGGTTCCTGGTGGATAGGAAGTCTAGTCTCCGACAAGCCCTAAAGAACGAGTATATCACCTTTAGATTCTTGATGGATAGGAAGCCTAATATCCGATAAATCCTAAAAAAAGGGTGCGTCACCTTTAGGTTCCTGGTGGATAGGAAGCCTACTCTCCGACATGCCCTAAAAAACGGGTACGTCACCTTTAAGTTCCTAGTGGATAGAAAGCCTACTCTCCGATAAGTCTCATAGAACGGGTGCGTCACCTTTAGGTTTCTAGTGGATAGGAAGCCTACTCTCCGACAATCCCTAAAGAACGGGTGCATCATCCATAGGTTTCTGATAGAAATGAGTCCTATTCATGGTCTAATGCACCATACGGAGCAAAACCTTTAACAATTCCTAAAGAACAGATGCGTCATTTATAGGTTCATGTCAAATAGGAATCTCATTATGGTTTGGCCTACCACACGAGTTAGAACTTAACTGCCCTAGGATACTCAAGAGATGAGTTCGCTAGGTACCTACTTAAATCCACCATATACCGCATATGCCGCGCGAGCATTAGGCATGTGAGTAACAGGTGAGTATCTCTACTCCATCTCTCTCTTTTACATCAGCAAAGACAGAATGAGCAGAACGTTTACCGGTAGGACAAGAAAGATTGAATGTCAGGATTCATAGTTCTTTTCCCCAGTCGAGTCAGTCTAGACTCGGGTGTCACTTGTTTTTGAATGAAACCTCTCACGAGATTCCTCTTAAAGAGGGACAGTTGTTCACACCCGATTTTCGACTAGTCTTTTTCAATTTATTTTTGAAAAATTATGAAAATTTTATAAAAAATTGAAAAATTACAAAATCAACTTTGGTGGCCTTGGCCAAGCTCAAGGTACCATTTTTGACCAAAAACTAATTTTTTTTTTACTTTTTTTAGTATTTTTAGAAAATACGAAAATACTTGAAAATTCAATAAAAATAGAATTTGAGGTCAAAAAATATAGAAAAATGGTCAATATTTTTCTTTTAATTCCCTTGTATTTTTGACCTCATAAAAAGTCCAAATTCAAGTTCAATTTTATGTGTTCCTATGTTACACATATAATTAAATTTGGTAAAAAAAATGTCAATTGAGTCTTTTAATTTGTAATTTCATTATTTGTATGGTCTTGACATTCAATATAATTTTTCTTCATTGCAATTTAACCCAATTATTTGCAAAATTGCTCAATTGCATGAATTGGGTAAAATTGCATATTAATTTACAATTTAGTCCTTGAATTGGGGCATAATTGAAATTACTTTCAATTCAAGGGCTATCTTTACAAATTGAAGCCACTGCCCAATGTATTTCACCATCTTGAAATGATTTGGCATGGATGATTAGGTCCAATTTGATCGTTTAAGCCTTCAATTTCACAATTTTTCGAATTGAAATTAAGAAAAAAATTCGGGGCTTTTGTAGAAATTAATAGAAACTTTTGGGCAAAATCATATTTTAAACAATATACATGTCCTAAGTTCGATTCTGAGGTTTAATTGTAAAAATTCCCCATCAATTTGGGTTATTTTAAAAATTGCAAGTCGGAACCGGTTTGGACTGGTCAAACCTCCCAGTCGGACCGGTCGAACTGGTCCTATACAGTGTCGTCTTCTTCCCCAAGAGTCTGTGCAGATGAATAGTATAAGGCTGAATTTTGATGGGGAAATTGATTGACCAGTTGACTGCAATTGAAGACACACTGGTAGGCGTTTTATTCTTCAGGCCATTTCCTGTCGGTTAATTCCGGAATCGCGACCAATGGTTGCCGGAGGAAGGCATAATCGACTGGTCAACGTCGCAGTGGTTGTGAAAGTCAACTTTCACAGAATGACTTTCATAGAATGGCCAAAGAGGACGTCCATTAGCGTACGCCGACGGACCATTTCGATTCAACTGAGTTGCCCACCGTCTCCAGCACCGTTTTGATCAAATGGCACGTAAGGTCACATGCCATTTCAAGCCGGTATACACCCCCCGAACGAGCGCCAAAAACTGGAAATGATATATAGCCTGAACAGGCTTCCAAGACAAAGAGGAGGAGTTCATTCTGTTGCTTGAGGAAAACAAGATGGAGAGAGAGTAAAGAGAAGGAGGGAGAGCTCGCCTTCCATCGCTATTATCGAAGGCTTGAGCTCGAATTTGCAGAGCACCGGTTAGGCCTTTTCAGGCCAAACCAATGCTTGTAAAGGTCGTTAGGAGGTTGCCCAACCTTCAAGGAAGCGATCGCCGCCAGCCGCGTCGCCTGAAACCACAAGAACATGTGAGTTCAGTCTTCGAACTTCCATACTGTGCATCAAAGGTGGATTTTACATCCGGTCATCATTCTTCGAGTTTATGTAGGTGTTTTACTCCATAAGCATCACTGACCATTGTCGCACCTTCATTTTGCATCGGTTTTGCTTTAAAACTTCGAATCAAGTCTCCAAACCTTCCGCCATAAATCGAGAACTGTTCAATCTTGCTTAGCCCAACTAGGCCGAGTGAGCTTAATCGAAGCGCGAGGTAAGTGTTCTGAACCTCGTACGATGTTTCTGTGTTGATGAATTAGTTCGAAGTGCCATGAATCGCATGATTAGAGTAGTTATGCATGTACCGGTTTGAGCTTGTCTGTAATTGATCTATGGATGAAATTGTATGATTCTACGATATGTTGTGTGCAACAATGAAACGAGTTGATTGGCGTCGGTCTCGCGTAATTCCGTTGAGATTTCACCGTTAGATTGTCGCCGAAGTTTTTTAGCCTTCCGTTTAGGTGTCGTCGGGAGGCTGAAGATGAAGCTGACATGGCTGGTCAAAGAGTCAAAGTCCTAGGTGTCAGTTTGTCATTCGTCTACGTATTTGCCCAGTCAGCATGGCCGTTAGGGTCTGTTATTCGAATAAACAGATCGAATGGCTCAGATAAATCGAGTTTAATTTTTAGTGGTCGTCCTATTAGAAACTAGGAATATTTGAAAACAGTTTTAAAATCGAAAAATCATAATAGGTTGAAACGATGCCGTATACATTAATGGTCAAGCATCGTCATTTAGATTATTGAAGACGGACGGTCTTGATTGAGTTTTGGCTTTTAATCGTAGCCGTAGGTTTAAGTAATCAGATCTAATGATCGATGAGTAGTTAGCTTTTGATCTGAGCCGTAGGTTCTAGCAAGCTAATCCTAAGACCGTGGAGTAGCAACGTGGTTTAATAGGAACTGTTGGATTGAATCCAAATAGTCGAAAAAGAAACAGAAAAAAAGAAACGACATTGTTTCGGTGCGGGGTTCGCGGGTTCGGGTATCCGACCTGAATCGAATAATAATTTTTTAATAAAAAATATAGAAAATGATTTTTAAATAATAATAAAAATCATTAAAATTCTAGAAAATCCAAAAAAATTGTTAGAAAATCCTACAAAATCCCCAAAAAATGTAGGAAAATTGCAGAAAATTCCTAGGCATTCCAGAAATTCCCAAAAATTGATGATTGACTACACACAACTGGTCAATTCTATTTTTGGGATTTCTTATACATTTATTTGAAAATTGACGATATTACCCTTTAGCAGTAAATCGCCTCTGCCTTGTATATGAGATAGGCCGATGATGTCAACATAATAATTAGGGTCGGTTAGGCAATCAATTCTTATGTTTGGGTTTTTTGAATCTCGTCTTTTTTTCTAAGAATGACAACTTTGCCCCTCAAAGGGTAAATCATGTTTTTTATTTCAATCGAGCCACGAAAATTGCTCAAAATTAGGATTTGGGTCTGGTGGTTGACCAATCCTTATGTTTGGAATTTTCACTTATCGTCACTTTTTGTAATGACGATTTTACCCTTCAAAGGGTAAATCACTTCCAAAATTCCAAAAAAATTCTGAGAATTCTCGAAAAATAGGAAATAGATTGGTTTGCTGATCAATCGTATTTCCACCATCTTTTAACTTCTTATTTCATCTAAAATGACGAATTTGCCCTTCTTGGGAAATTGTCTAAAAAATCTTTAAAATTACGATTTTGCCTCCTAAGGGTAAATCATCACGAAAACATTCTTGAGCCTTGATTGACATTTCTCTAGGCTAATAGGGCCTCACTAGGGAAGTCATGTTGTGTTCATGTGATTTATCTGCACGTTTTGGATCCTTGCTTTGCGCATCTATTTTTACTAATTGTGAGTGCTAGGGTAGTTACTCCTATTTGCATGAACTCCTAGTTTTAGGATTCACGCCTTACTCATCCGCATGAAATCTTAGGTTGGAGAAATTATTCAACTTAGGTGCCGAAAGGACGTCAACTCTGATAGTTGGCGTAACAAAGTCCCCGATCCCATTTCTTTGATTTTTGCAGAATTGAATAGAATGCTCCCAACTATTCGATAGGATTTCCAATCATACCCTCCACAAAGCGATTAGTGGCGACTCCTTGGCATGTACACGTATCACATGTCACCAGACCACACCGAAGGTCGACCACGTATAACACCGTTGAGACTTGGGTAACGACCCCTTGGGAGAGACCCGCATCCGACCAGACGGGATGGCCCATTAACCCACCAAGTGACTTTCTCGAGGGTCGCGACAAGTACTTATATTCTAATTGTTCTCTTTACTTAATCCTCATGATCCTTCTCAGTTCTTGGATCTTCCATATCATGTATACTTGAGCCTAATGCTCTTCTACGACCATATTTTGATCGTTCAACGTCATTAGTTTTTCATGTCACTTGAACTACTATGATTCCCTCTAGGAATCAAAGAACTTAAGTCATCTACTTAAGTCTAGCAGTCTCAGGCTGCTCATCTCATTATCTTTCACCATCAACCACCATCCAGTGGTTCCCAAACAACTCTCAATTTGTTGCTCATTATTCAAGGATTCCAAATCATCCCTAAGCAGCTACCACATAACAAGCCAACCTCAACGACGCAACTTCTCAATTAACAGCCAATTACTAGGCAAGCTTTAACTAGGCCACAACTCAACTAGGTCAGCACCAAGTAAGTACTTAAAGTGCCGTTTCAATCGTTCATGCCACAACTCAACTAGGTCAACAACATGTTATCTCAATTTCAATATGCATCAGTTCAATGGGGTATAAACTCTTCACACACCGTCTAATCTCTCAATTAGACCTTGGCCATAGAAATCACATGATGCCAATTAAAAAACATGCCAATCAGGCCAATCACAAACATCGATTTTCTTTTTCAAACGGCATCTACTGCCAAGAACAAAGCTCTTCATCATGCCAATCATAGGCGTCATTACAAATGCAATGCCACTTCGAACATTTACTTGGGAATCAATCACGTGCCATACATCTCTTAACCACAATTGGACTTAACCCGATACCTAGACTTCCCCTTTCAATTTTTGGCTTGGGTTATTCCTGCCTCCTTGCTATCTTAGAAGCCTGCCAGGAGCTACTCCTTATCCAAACCTTTCTGTCCCGGCAATCACTCCTCACCCTCATCAAACCTGGCCATTGCAGATTGTCCCAAGCCATATATCTACGGAGGAAGCCCCGTTCCACATGTCCTGGACCATGCTTCATTACGATTTATAGGTATCCCATCAGCTTGTCCCACACTAAGCGACAGTTTATTAAATTCAATAATGATAAGCTTATGCATACACCCTCATCAACTTTCATTTCATAGCCACAAACACATGCACATCATGTTCGTTCTCACCACTTATCATACCACAATCGCTTCCACATCAAGCCTTATTTATAGAAGACATCTGGTTCCCCCAATGACCGTCACATCTCATGAATTAGTTGCCTGTATTCAATCATATATCTCATCTTAGGTCATCGACAAATCACAATCACAATCATATACTCCAATTGACCCTTCATTCATAAACTATTCCCTAGCAACCTTAAATCCGAGCTTATGACTCCTCAATCTCTACTCACTTCCTTATAAGCCTTAATCATAGCATCACTCATTATTATCGATTAAAATCAACACTATGACCATGAAGATATGACAAAAATTCAAGCATAGAATCCTCAAGATTCAACAACTAATGCCTAATCCTATAGGTCTCATTATCTAACCGTCCTAAGCCATCACTCTTTATCACTCCAGATCTCAATCATATTAGATCGAGCTGAACTTGTTCTAATACCACTTAAAGGGGGATGTCCCGTCCCGAACCCTGCGAGCTCGTGAACATCCCATCTGGCCATTGACTTTAGAATAACTCCTAGGATCCCTCGGCCAATCAATCATAACTTGAAAATGAAACAAGGTCACAAAAGCAATAAAACAACTCCATACAAATTCACAATGAGATGACTCAGGACAAAAGGGTATACTTCTCTTATTCATAAAATCCATCTCAAATCCTCTACATGGTCAAATGAAGTCTAATTGATCAAAATATCATTCTATACTTCTTAAGGCAAGGGCAAGGGTCGAGGGGAAAACTGGTCATTAGCACTTTTTGTTCGAAATTTCATTTTTCAAATTTTAAATTACCATTGGCGAGGTGACATCCAATTCATTTCAAATGTTAGAATTCCTCATTGTTCGATACCTAATTCAAAGGTCTCATTTCATATCGAGCTCTCGTCGACTGTAATTCTAGTTTATCTCAAACTGACTAGCGACTCTTGCGGGAGCTATGCGTATCTACATTAGGGTTTCTTAAGCTGTGACGACTTTGTTTGTCATATAATTACGAGGGTTTATCGCTAGCTCTTGCGATCCTGATTGTCAAAATCCGATTTATGAAATTCTCGCAAATTACATATTGGTTAAGAGGAATCACCCGCGTCCTCATGTAAAACACTAGCAAGGCATCCCTTGATCGTTCCTAGATTGATCTCTACTAGTCCAAAATGTCCCCTCGACAATCCTTATGGTCAAAGTGTCATTTCTCATTCAAATTTCTCAAGTCCACATACCCGACTCCACGCCAGTATTTCCCTTTTGGTTAGTTAACTCGAAAGTGACCAATTCCGAGAGAATTACAACTGAAACACACCGATCGATGATGCCTTTCATTCCATAGTCTTGAGAGGGTCGAAATTTGGAATGCCACATCATCCAAGACCATTCATTAAAATCGATACCATAACCATCAAGATACGGCACAAGTTTTTTTTTTTTTTGGTAAGGTGCGTTTGTATTGACTTTTCAAAAAAGCTAGGTACACGATAAACCGATCACAAAAACCATGAACCAAAAATAGCACCTAGAGTGCCATGATGGGTTCAACCCTAAAGGTCTTACCATCCGATCATCCTCAAGTCATCACTCCTTATCACTCGAAGTCTCAATCAAATTGAATCGAGCTGACTTTACTCTGATACCAAACAAACGGGGATGTCATGCCCCGAATCCTTTCGAGAACATGAACATCCCACCTAACTGTTCATCTATAAATTGACTCCATGGATCCTTGTGCCTACAACTTATAACTTATCAAATCCAAACAATAAGATACTCGAGCGAAAATGGGACAACGACCCATTTTTATATATTACAAAAGATGACTTAGGACGTTTCAAGACAATGGCATTTACTCCCAAGATACTGTATGGATTCACTTAACAACCCTAACTCCAAAACCTTAAGAAATCTGCATTATCAAGAAAAGAGAAGGCAGATCACCCAACTAGTCGAACTCCTCTTCGACCTCTTCGTCTTCATCTTCCTCCAAGGGTCCTTCTTGACTTTAGGTCTGAAAATGTTGGTCCCACGACGAGGTGAAATAATAATCTCAGTAAGTCGACCTTAACCCTAAGCTAGGCTATTAGTACCTCTAGGCACTTTTGAAAAACATTTCGGAAACAAAAAGCACATAGCACTCAATGCATTATAACAAGTCATGACAATTGGTATAAAGTAAATACATTTCAAAAGTGTTTATATCATAAGACCAAGCTTCATACTTAGTGTCACGCCTCGAACCCATTTGGTCCGCAAACATCTCACCAAGGCCTTACCATTCATTTGGTGCTGCCCAAGATTCATTGGCCTTCAAACATCACTATCATTTAAATCATGGAAGTAAGAAAATAACTCCACTTTCTTAGTACAAAGGATGACTTGGGATAGGAACGTAGTACATCAAGGTCACATTAATCAAATACCAAAAATTCAATTCCTAATCCACCAATCAAAACGACAATCCCTAATATCACAAAATGTGAATCCATGTCTTGTAATTCTCTTAAATACAGTTGATCAACTACTTTCTCGAATGCCAATCCTTGGCAAGTTCGGGCTTCCTTCGCCTTGAACTTGAAAAAGTTAAGCCCCCACTAAGGTGAGATATAAGTCTCAATAAGTGAAACTTAACCCTATACCTCAATACTAGTCCCCCCAGACCGCACACCAATGCTATCAGACGCAAACATTCTGCAATTAAATATCACTAGGCAGCAAACCGTCTAACATATCAACAAGCCAAGCATGCATAAGAATCACAACCACCAATATTCAACCTCAATGGTTCAAGCTCACTACACAGGTAACACGTAATTCAATACATAATTGTCATCACTTTCTCGTTCCCCCACGTACTCCTCTGGTACTCTTGCCATCTGACATCACCAGGTTCATCAGACCAAATGATGTCCACGTACTACTGGGGTCATCAGACCAATCGGTACTCTCCAGGCTTATAGCCACTTAATGCCACCGGGGTCATCAGACCAATTAACATTCTCATTCTCATTCAATTTCACCACCCTCCGATACTACCGAGTTATCAGACCAATCGGTATCATCATTAATTCTCAAGGCTCACAGCCATTGCGATCTCCAAGGCCACAGGTCAATGATCGCTGGGGCACTACAACCCATTCATAAAGCATTGGCACTATAGCCATTACATAACATAGGCATTATAGCCAAATCACTAGTAGAGCTTCATAGCCAATTCATATAAATCCAGGGCTCAATAGCTAAAATATATTACCAAGCTCAATAGCCAATAAAACCACACAATCGCCACTCAAACTGACATACCACACAGCGATATAAACATCCGTGTCATTCCAGTACACAAGCCATCAATTATAGCGTGAAAAATCACAATTTCACCCCAGGCAAGCATGTATGGTTCGGTCTACTCGCATTCCATGCGACCATTAACAATTCAAACACCTTAGGTGCACAATTTCATCAATTCACCACCCAACCTCATCCAGTAGTGTCTTAGCATTCAGATAAAGGTTTAAGAAACACTTACCTCACTAAGCAAGCTAGAAAATTCCATCCAAATGACCCTCCTAGGTTAGCAAGCTCACGGCCCAACATGGCTCTCACGGCGTGCCTAAGGAAACCACATCGAAACTTGATTATTTCTCAATTTCATCTCGCCAATACCTTAATAACACTGAAAATGCCTTATTCTCAAGTCGTCACAGTGTTAATTTGATGATCCTAAGCATGCCATTTGTCATTCTATCAAGGCAAGTCATCCAAGGTCTCAATTTACCAAAATTGCCCAATTCAAGCCCCCACAATCAGGTTCAGTCTCACGAAAACTGTAATTTTTCTACTGAATTTTTCAAAAAAAATTATAGGGTCTTAAAATTAAAAATCTTATGGACATGTGGGCGAAAACGGAGCTCCATTTGGATACCGGACGACTTAGAACGACTCAATTTAAAATCAGTGCGCGTTGAGGACAAATTGGACAGCATCTAGCGTTTTTCACCTCAACAGCCTTTAAACCTCTTATAATTCCCAATTCACTTCACATACTTCCCACTAACACCTTAATCAATATTTTAAGTAGCCTCTTGAGTCATTTTGAAGTCAAAATACCTACCAAGGAACCCCAATCAGATTCGGCCAAAACAGGGCAGCAGCTCAACAAAATTTGTTTTGATCCAAACCACATATATCCATCCAAAATTCAACCTTATATTCCAATTTCTCACAAAATAATCTTTCTGGGATCTCAATATATGTGTTAAGGAGGCTCACCAAGAGTTTTGGAGCAAAAACACCTCTTTTGGTCTTCCGTTTCGCCCGTTTCCTTTTGGCGCGCAAATGGTTAGAATCTGTCCAATTTTATTCACTCACAATCAGCCATGAAAAGCTATTTTAAAACCACCAAACTTGTGGCCATAGCTCATCCAACTTGATTATATATTTTATGAAGTTTCCATAGAAAATTTGAAGACAACCGAAGCCTCTAAGAGGGTAAACAGTAGCCTTACCCCATCTCACGCGAATTTCGTCCGTTTTGGTCACAGACTCACACCTGTAAAAATACTTATCCAAATGATAAAATTTCACTTGGAGCTCGCCAAGGATACATAGATCTTACCTCTGGTGGTTGGCACTCCTCAAATGGACACCGAAAAGTGGCACTCGAGCTCACCGAACAGGGAGGTCAGAACTGTTCAGGCGAGCAGAGTTGGCTAGAGAGGAATTGGAGAGGATTTTGAAGGAAAATGAAGGAGGGGAAGGGAGTGCACGATTTTCTACTGCTAGGGGAGATATCCCTTAAATAATTGAGACAATTTTGTCAAATTACATTTAATGATGATTAAGGCATGGTTTCCTCCTAGAGTGACACTTGGCAAAGGCTCCAATAATTAGTCCACAAACTTTGACCTCTATTGACTTGTCCCACAAGATTTTTGCCATCTTCTATGGGAGGATAGATTGACTATTTTTTCCTTCCAACTTTCTTAAGGCAAAGGTATGAGGTTGAGGGGCAAAACGGTCATTTGTCACTTTTCATCCAAAACTTCGTTTTTCTCATTTTGAATGGCCATTGGCGAGACGCTGTTAAATCATTTTCCAATTTTAAAATTCTTTATTTTCAATTGCCCATTCGAGCTTCCATTTCATATCTCAAGCCTCGAGGGGGCAGAAATTTAGAATGTCACACTTAGAGCAACAACAAGTTCACAAGTCGTTTCTCATCATTCGAGGCTCACTAGCCAATTCAACTTTTAAGGCCTCACTAGCCATTTCTCATGAATCAAAGGCACCAAGTCGATTCATCTTTCAAAGGTTCACTAGCCATTTCAATGCATAAGGGCTCACTAGCCAATTATAAAGTATCAGGGCTTACAAGCCAATTACGATGCATAAAGGCTCACTAGCCAATTCATTTCTCATGAATCAAAGAAATCAATCAACTAGGCATTCCCTTGCCAATCTCAGACATACCAATTTTAGCACATCTGGCTCACAAACTCAATCTCTCATTCAGCCATCTAAAAATATCCATGCTTTCTCATTCAACAAATAGCTGCCGATTGTACACTCATTCACTAAGCATATAAATCAAGCAATTTCATCATCAAATGCCACATTTCATACACGACATCTCATTATCAAACAATCACATTCCCAATTCAACATTTTCTAGGCACATTAAGAGTCGTTCTATCAAGACAAGTTATCAAAATTTCAACCCCCAAAACAGCCCACCCTTGGCCTCCACAACCAGGTCTATTCACAAGAACACTGGCATTGATCTACTAGCTTTTTGAGAAAAAAAAAATTCAGAATATTATACTTGAAGGTCTTATGGATATGTAGGCGAAAACGGAGCTTAATTTGGATGTCAGACGACTTAGAACGACTTGTTTTAAAAATGGTGCGGGTCGAAGATAGATTTGCAACACTCTCAGGTTTCACCTTAAATTAACTTCCCAAACACTTTTAATTCAATTAAATTCCACCCATTAGTAACCCAACATCCTAACAAAGGGTTAGAAGTCTTCTTGCCTCAAAATAAAGCAAGCAAGGTTCCACAATTAGTCGTTTGAAGCTCTCGAACAAAACTGTCATAGTCGGTTCTAGGGATTTTATACAAACCGGCCATTAAAACTCATTGAAACTCCATTCTAATTCCTCATACTCTTCACCAACATGTAACATTTGTCTTAGAGAGCCTTACCACAAGTTTCGAAGCATGATGACGCCCCCACAAGCTCCAAAAGTGCTCGGTTTACTCAGTTGGTGCGGGGGACAGAATCGGTCCTCCTTACATCACACCAAACAGCCCTTATATCAACCTTAAGCCCTAATCCATCTTGAAACTGACTTGCTAAGATATCAATCTACAAGTTTAGAAGGCTCACCGTAAATTTTGGAGCAAATACCTCGAAGGACTTCAAATCAGCTCTTTCTACACAGCCCATGGACGATCAGATTCTGTTCCACAAGGATCACCCCATTTCATCCACAAAAATTTATTCAAACCCCAATGAATCTTCAACCCTAGCCATACAACTCTTATACTACAAGTCAAGAAGGCCTCACCGAAAATTTGGAGCCAAATGAGGTCCTATGGCCGGCAAAAGTGAGCTTACTGCCAAATTGGTCCGATTCTGAGCTCTCGGTGCTCTTGGGGCTAAACGGAACAAACGACACTTTCAATGGCCGAACTACCATTGGAAATTTGTAGAGGAAAGGTGAAAAAGTGGTGTGGTGGTCGGTTTCAAGTGTGGTGGTAGCCGGAGAACAATTTGACAGAAGTTGGTTGAACTGGGCAGTTTCGGCTGAGGGAGAACAAAGAAGAAAACGAAATGAAGAAGGAGGAGGAGGAGAGGCTATCGTGCAAATGGGAGAGAGAGGAAGAAGAAGATCAAGCTTAGCTCATCCTTGGTCAACTAGTTGAAAAAGTTAGTCTATTTAATGCCAATCACTCCCAACATGGCACTTGTCTCTATATCAATAATATCAAGACCTCAAACGACCAATTTCTCCCATCAATTTTGGCAGCCCTAAGGGATTGGAAATTGACCGAATTGCCCTCATTTTCTTGTTAATATAAAGCTAATCCTTAAGGGTCAAAATGGTCATTTCACACTTTCTGCCCAAAAGTTCACTTTTTCAATTTAAATTACCCTTAATGAGGCGACGTCCAATTCATTTCAATTGTTGAAATTCCTCATTGTCCGACGCTCAATTTCGAGGTCAATTTCATGTCGAGCTCTCGTTGACTGTAATTTCAATTTATCTCAGACTGACGAGCGACTCATGCAGGGCTACACATATCGACCTTGGGATTTTCTCAAGTCATGACGACTTTGGTTGTCATGTAATTGTGAGGGTTTGTCGCTAACTCCTGCAGTCCTGATCATCGGCATCCTATTTAGAAAATTCTCGCCAATTGCACATTGGTTAAGCGGAATCACCCGCATCCCAACGTATAATGCAAGCAAGGCATCCCATGATCGGTCCTAAATCGATCTCTATTGGCCCAAAATATTCCCTCGACAATCCTTATGGTCAAAGTGTCATTTCTCATTCAAATTCCCCAAGTCTACGTACCCGACTCCGCGGTAATCATTCCCTTTCTATCCATTGACTCGAGAGTAGCCAACTCTGAGCTAGTCATAACTGAAACACACCGATTGATATCTTTCCATTCCATAGCCTCAAGAAGGGTTGAAATTCAAAATGTCACAAGCAATCGTTGGTTTTACCGTGAGTCGCTACCCCATACACCACTATGCTGGTCCACAAATTGTCCTAATCTGAGTCAATTCGGTTCAAATTTGAAAAGCTCATCTTCAAAACAAGGTAATATTCTTTAATTTCAACATCTTGTGTATGTGCTAAATATTACATGCCTATATTGGACATTACATTATCTCTAACAAAATCTTTAAGATATAGGCAATCGATTAGATAATTCCTAATCCACAACTGCCACACAATTGAGTGTCTCCATAGATATAAACATTTAATTAGGTGGGTGATTTAAATCAAATAGGTTGACTGGCAAGATTCTTGTTGCACATAAAAATCCCTCGATGGGGCCTGAGTGGGTTTTTCAATGTTTGGCCCGAAAGGCTACGCCCAAAAAAGGGTGACAAACACTGTAATCTTTTTATCGAACGGTAGGAGTTCGTTAATTAAGAAGGAGTCCTGTGTAAGTTTGGACAAGAGTGTCAAATGCAAGATAAGTACTAATAGTCGTATTTTTTCGACAACTTCGTACAGACTCTCAACCAGTCTTCTCGATAACTTTCTATCAAACTTGTCGAGGGATCCGATATAATTTTAACTAGGACACAATACCGGAATTGAATTGACGATGTTGTACCACACTGTAGGACACAATATCGAAATTTATTTGACGACACCTGACGGGTGAAAATGAAGGACACATCACTAGAATTGAATCAATAGTATTGGATAGGGCGGATGAACAGTACAACACTGGAATTTGATCAACGACGCTAAAATGGGTGAGGAGATGTCAGAATCTAATCGACGACACTTAACTCTGGATATGAAACTCGTTGGAATTGAATCGACGACGGGAATCTGAAAACTATAGCTAAACTAAGAGCTAATTGAAAAGATAACACTTATTTGTTGCGTTGTGCGTTGTCTTCTACGCTAGATGACTCTAGGCTTTTATAAGCGTGCTTTCATAACCGTCGAATGGTTACTGTCGTGGTGTCACGCTCCGATCCTCAAGCATGTGCCATCCCTACCATATCGCCTTAGGCCATAAGAGATTACGTCCCAGGCACGTTATCGACTCATTTATTTTATATTTGCTTATACATACCGAAATATGCAACTCTCAAACATCAAATCAGACAACAGGGATAGTTAAACAGCCAGTCATCTCAATCAAATCGCGATAGCTTACAAAGTCAACCCTTTTATTTAACTATTTCGTTTAGATAAAAGTCACAAGCCATTCTTCGGCTTCTGGTCTACAACTCCCGAACTATCAGATTCGGTCTAACACGACCTCCGGGACTACTCCAATAAGTCCACGTCTTAGCATCCACGAGACTTTGTCACCTAGTACCTGAAAATATTATCCCACGACAAGATGAAATAAAAATCTTAGTGAAGTTAACACCTAAGCTCAGTTAGAACGTTGATTCACCCAGGATATCTTACCAAACCAATAGGGCATATCATCACAAGGAAAATATCCAACCACATGCAACTTACTTGCCAAGAAGCCACACATTATGCGATACAAACAATACTGTCAGTCAAACTGCCTAATCAAGGCGAAGCATAACACCAATACGACATGACAGTCAAACAACCCAATCAAAGCAAAGCATAACACCAATATGACATGACAATCAAATAGCCTAATTAAGGAAAGACACCACAAGCTTACACATACAGGACACCATGCGAAGTTACTTATTAAGAAATGGGGTCTGTCTCTCCGATACACTGGTCACAATTAGGCTTACGTCTAACATGGACGATGAAGCACGTAGAACCTCAGTTGTAACACATGGCAATCAATCCACTACACTCAATCAAGCAGTCAATTGCACAATCGATTAGCCAATTCAATTAATCAAACGGCATTAATTAATCCCAGTTTCATTAAATTATCGATCGATTGCTCAGCTTTGAACTATCTCTCGCTCGCAATCAAATAACAACAATCAATTGCTCAATCAATCAATTCTAGCAACCAACTAGTCACAGACGGCCTAGCTAATCAAACTAACTTAACTAATTACGGTCATTTAATCTAAATCGTGTTTCTAACTAATCCGACCGTAAGTAAACAACCTAAACATCCTAACGAGTTAATTAGCTAATCCTAGGCGTAATTAATTTCCTAATCAAAGATTAGGGGTTAAATCACAATTTAACACTCCAAAAACGACGGCCGACGGTAGCGAGTTCGGTTCCATCTCGGGTAGGGCACGGCACGGGCCATGGCTAGGTTACGATCAGGTCTCGATTGGGTTATAGCCTGATCTTGCCTGGGTCACGGTCGGGTCTCGCCTAGGTCTTTGCCTGATCTTGCCTAGGTCACGATGGGATCAAAGCCTAGGGCTGGTCGGGTCACGACCGAGGCTAACTGGGGCACGGTCGATGGCTGGCTAGGTCACGACCCAAGGCTGGGCTAGCGCATGACGTGGTCATAGCTCAGCCTTGGCTCAATGAGGAACATGGCTGCGTCGACTTAACTTGGCTACGGGCCAAGATGAGCAGAGGCGTTTCTCTGTTGGAGCCAACGGACGACGATGGCGATGATGAGGGATAGTAGAAGAGGTAGCGGCGGCAATGGTTGTTCACAAAGAGAGGGAGAGAGAAACGCGAGAGATCGAGAGAGATTGATAGAGACGAGAGAGAAAGCTACGGAGGAGGAAGCATACGGCAAGCTCGGGCTTCCTCGAGGCTTCGATGAGGCTGGACGATGGCGATCAAGGTGGCCGGAGGCCGTCGGACGTGGAGTTAGCTGGGAGGAAGCTCGCCGGCTTTTGAATGAAGGGCACCGAGGCTGCTCGAATGGGCTAGCCACGGACCGGGCTCAAGTTTCAGTGGTTTGTGGCTATTGACGGAAGAGTGGCGGTGGTTGGATAGGGGCTAGTTGGAGGGATAGAATGGCAGCAGGGTCCTGGTAGTAACGCGTCAACACAGAGAAGAGGAGGAGATGTGGTCGCGATTGAAGTAGTCGGGGTCACAGGAGGAGGACGACGACGTGTGAGATTGGTGAAGCAATCCGACGGGACGACGGTGAAAGGCTAGTCGCGGTTGAGCTTTAACTAGAGAGTGAGAGACAAGGCAAGAGAAAAGAGAGCTCGAGCTAGGGTGAGTGGGTTTGTGACTCTCGCGGTGATGACGTGGCGGTGTGCTTGTTGACGACAGGGTGAGGGGAAGAAACGGTAATAGGTCGAATCGTAGGAAGGCGTCACAAACGAGGCGAGAAGGAAGAGAAGAAAAGAAGAAAAAGTAGAAGAAGAAGGAAAATGGCTTCGGTGGAGAAGGGTGTCTTCCACGAAGAGGGGAGAGAGAGAGGAGAGGAGAGAGAATGATGTGAGGCGAAAAAAGATGGGTTGGTGGGGAAGTGACTGTGCATGAGGAAGAAGGAGATGGGTTCCACATGAAGACTTTTTAATATTTTTTCTTGTAGTGCATTATTGTAGGGCTTTGTGGTCTTTGATAAATCTGGACTTGAACGAAATTTGGTACACTGGACGAAGGTTTGATTTTTTCACAGGTCGGTCAGAATTAAACTCGGACGTGAAGATTCGAATCCTAATTCATAGCGTCTAGGATTTATAAAATATAATCTAATCTGATTGACGCTGTAGAAATTGTGCAATTATCGTTTTGTCAGTCCTTACGATCCAAAATATCTCGCCGGATGAAATTCAATATTAATCCATTTTATTGAATTCATGCAATTTTCAGAAGTCTAATTTTCATGGCGTCACAACTTTCCCCGCCTTAGGAAATTTCGTCCCTGAAATTCCAACACAACCCTTCAAGCAAATAATGATAGGCATTCCTTATATCTTCCTCAGTTTCTTAAATAGCTCTTCAATTCCATGATGTTACCAAATCACCTTGATCGACGAAATCGTCTTGCTCCAGAGCACCTGCTCTTTCCTAGCCACAATCCTAACTGGTCGCTCCACGTATGATGCTCGTTCATCTAGTTTAATTTCCTCTTAACTCTACACATGGGTAGGATCCGGTTCATACTTCCTTAACATCAACATGCGGAAGACGTTATGCACTTGAGCAAGTCTCAATGGCTACGCAAAATGATAGGCCAGATTTCCAATCTGCTCCAGAATCTCGAATGATCCAACGTACCTTGGGCTCAATTTTCATTTCTTTTCATAACCCGATGTCCCTCTCATATGCGACACCTCTAGAAAGGCATGATCACCCACTTGAAACTCCAATAGTTTGCACCTTCTATCGACGTAACTTTTTCGTCAACCCTCAGCTGTTCTTAGTCCGTCTATGATGAACTTAACAGCTTCGATTGACTGTGCAACCAGCTCAAGACTGGTGATCTTCCTTTCATCGACTTTATCCTAACTTACTTGCATCTTGCATGCTCTACCATATAAGGCCTTAAAATTTAGTCAATGTAACTCTCTAATCATTACTAAATATCCTTAGTAAAACTCAACTCACAATAACCACCGTCTCATCTCTATACACCACAATTACAATGCGATTAACGAAACCCAAGTCAGATTTCGATCTACAATCCTCGATTACAAACTGACATAATTTCATATCGACGATTCGTTTATATAGGTTACACCGTCCTACTTCAAAGATTCACCCGGAATCGCCACCATCTGAACTTGCTGTCCAATTTAGCTGTTGGTTGTCAAAGTAACCACAGAAATTAGCCATCTCTTAACTTCCAATGAGCAGAATTTAACACTGCTTTTCCTCTAGTTTCATCAATCACAACTAACACTAATGATTGGCCTCTTCATCAATGTCCTAGGATTTGGAATCACTACTTGTATTGAAACATCTGAAGAGTCATCGAACTCAAGGTTGAGTTCAAATCCAACTGAGGGTCAGGCTATCTATTTTGTCGAACAGGGTCAACTCAAAAGCGACTAGCGAGTCGAGGACCACATCAAATATTTCGGTTTAGGGTTGGAATCACCCGTTTCTATACCGATAGTACAATCGAACACTATCGAGATCACCTCTCATGACCAACTCGAATTGATGTAGGATTGGCTCGTCTCGACCCATATTCTTTCAATAATACGTCACATGGCTTAGGATGATCAGTCCTTTGCCTAGTGCGCGGTTGGTACGGGGTTCTAGTATAAATCGTCCCTTATTGAGTCCATGGCCATCCCGATTGTCGATCAATGTCAGCTTGCAAATCACGCCACGAATCAATCCCTTATGCTCGTCAGGGTAATTATGTGGTTGACTTACAATTGGGTGAGATCAATCCAAATCGATCCATACTTGATTTTAGATCGCCACACAGTTGAACCTCAATCAGTACAGCCGACTGGCAAGTCAGGCCATAGTCTGTGTCGAATGTGACTTCTAAACTTTCAGGCCTCCTCTATCCTTGGTTGTTGTTTCTGAATCGCTCAAGCCCTAAACTTAGATTGGTCTTAAATCTTAGGCGTCGCACTCATTCCCAGCGAAATCTCTTCACATTGCCATAACATGAGCAGACTTCATCAATTTGGTTGTTGTCTTACTGTCTTTCAAATTGAGCCATTTCTCACTTGGTTCCTTACAATTCTTTACCCCAGAATCCTCAATAACAACAATCGTTCATTAGGCTTGTAGTGCTACACTTTGACTTGTCCCTGCACGAAACTCTTCACCATTGCTCAGTCGTACCAACCTTCAATTCGTTAGAAACCTTATCTCAAGTCTTGGTGCCCTTCTCATGCTATTCGGGCTAATACTGTAGTCACTGCGATGGTTTTTGGTAGGCTTTCTGCTTAATCCAAAAGTAAGACCCTTATTGTCACTATTCCAAGAGACTGTATGGCCATACCATGCTTCTAAGACGCACTTTGATAACTAGTCTTTCTTAATTGCCCAATCTCGTAATCTTAATCTTATTTTGGGTCTTCATAGATCTCGAGAATTAATACAATCATTTGGCAAATCTCACTTTGCCATTCACCTTTAGCTTGTCATTGTAGGAACTTTCCTTATTCACTCTCATAATCTTCACTCCACACATTACCCAAGGTTTCATTGATTATGATTCTCAAATAATATATACTTTACCATGATCCGATTGAGTCACTAGTTAGCAAGTTCCCATGGATCTTCAATCGTCTTTAAACCACACAAGTCACATAGCATAGGGCCCCTCCAACTCATCGTCGGAGGTATACACCAACCTTTATCAATACCACCATTTTTATAAGAATTACTTGTGACTTCTCGAATCATTCAAATCTTTAATCTGCAACTCCAAATTACGCACTTTCAAAAATCCTTTTCGCTTTGAAGTTTCTAGCTCCATAAGTGACTGTTACATCTTGGAGACCAATTTCCTAGGATTGATCAACCACCTCAAGTTAGATCGCAATCCAAACCATTCTCACATGCATTTAGTAACAACAATCGTTAGCCCAAACGTTTGCCGTTCAGCATCCTATGTTTCGTTTCTCATCAATTAAGGTTGTCCATAAATTCAACAACTTAATGATAAATGTGCCATACAACTTTTAACCACCAATCCACAATTATCAATCGTCTCTTCCCATACCATTTTCATGAATCCAGCATAATAGTATGTCATTCTCTAATTCCGATTCATTGTCCTTCTTAAGCAACCGCATCATAGACTTAGCCACTATAGAGGACTTTTCCACAAAATGTTGTAATAGCCCGCCAATGGTAAGAAACTTCGAACTTCCGCCTCTATTGACAGCTTTGTCAAATCCATGACTTTATCAATCTTGGCTAAGTCCCTGAATGCTCTTCGTCGACAGCCACATGACTAGAGGAGCTAAACTGGTTAGCCACAACTCATATCTATTAAGCCTGGCAAACAACTTTTGTTTTTCAAGGATCCTCATCAAAATCCTCAATTGATATCTTACCCTTACATCGATCTTCGAGGATATCAAAGCCCTTACGGCTGCTCAAACAAATCATTCACTCTCAACATTGGGTACTTGTTCCAAATCACCACCTGGTAAGCCATCTGCAGTTGATGTACAACCTCAATGACTCATCTTTTCTCTTTAACTATTAACATAGGAGCTCTACAAGGCAATGAACTAGGGCAGACATGTGATATTTCGAATTTCGACCCTCTTCGAGGCTAATGACATGGATTGGGGTCTCGAAATCGAATAGAGGATAGTGAAGAATTATAACATTTGAATTGAATTTGGCATCGCCTCATCGAAAGGTAATTCAAATTAGAAAAGTGAAGTTTCGGATGGAAATAGTAAAATTACCATTTTGCCCCAAGATTCTTACCCTTGCCTTAAAGATTAATGAAGGATAATTTGGTCATTAGACCCCCCTTAGTGCTGTCGAAAATTGATCAAGGAAGTGGTCAAAGGAAGTCAATGGTGGACCAAGGTATTCTAGAAGCAATGACAAGTGTCAATCTTGGGCGATAAGCATTTATTGACCCCTTTAAACCTACCATTCCAAGGAAAGTTGATCAAGAATTATTGGAGCTAGTCTTTTTCTTCCTCATCCTCATTTTTTGAGTGGCTCCCCCTCCATCATTTCCACCTACTTCTTTTTCTTCTTCTTTCTTCTCAGTCAAACTGCTCTAGCCCAACCACATCGACTACCTCCCTTCCTCCGGTCATAACTTTGTCCTCTAACATCGGATTGAGGTAAAACTATAGCTGTCACGTCCCAAACCCGGCGAGCACGCGTACATCCTATCAAGCCATTTCCAATTCAAGCTCTAGGATCTAACGGCCAATAACTTACGACTCTTTACAAAATACGCACGTGAAAGCGATGCCATCTCCATTCACAAATAAATCAACAACTGATGACTTAGGACATATATATCAAAATCTCATTAACCAATTACTAAAAGATCAATTCCTAATTCACCAATCCGAAATACAAGCCCTAATTTAAAAAGGCAAATCCAATCTAAATACGATTGGTCCACTATCTCTTCAATGCCGATCCTTGGCAATCTCACGCTACCTCCGCCTGAAACCTAAAAAATGAAGCCCTCACTGGGGTGAGATATAAATCTCATTAAGGTGGGTCCTAACCCTAGGTTAGGCCATCGTTCACTCAGGCAGTCATATATCCAATAATTAAACTCACAAACTCATAGACATATCCAGTACAAATCAATAAAACAACAACATGCCATCTCACCACAACCATCTCCTCCTGTCTACCTCAATTTCCAGCTAGCGATAAATTGCATCAGGCCCGGTCCGCGTAAACGCATCAGACTATCATTGGCAACCCGCGTAAACGCATCAGGTTCCGATGAATCTCCAAGCAAAATCATCATCTCGTAAATTTCGTCCCGCGAATAGTTCGCATCAGGACCGTGGCTATCTCAACCCCGCTATCTCGTCGCATCATGTCGCCAAGCAACTTCAACTCCACCCCGCGATCTTGTCGCATCAGGGTATTCTCATACCTCCATTCGTCAAATAGTTCGCATTAGGACCGTAGCTATCTCAACCCCGCAATTTCGTCGCATCAGGGCGCCACACAACCTCAACTCCATCCTGCGATCTCGTCGCATCAGGGTATACATCTCCTGCCCTGCGTCTCGCACGCCTCAGGGCTCGCCATGTTATGCTCATGCCATATTACCTCACTTCATTTCACATACAAATATGGGTGCAACTCAAGCACAATTGACACTCATGGCATGCAAAGCAAAACAAATGATATCTAGACATGGCAAACAACTCAGGCATAGATAATGCTATACACAACCATCCTATAACATCTTAGGATACATCCAAGCTACCCACTTGAACAAATTCTCATAATTCATTCGATTCAACCTTCGACTCACCCAATCGAGTCTAATCTTCCTAGTGTAAGGTTAGGAATTCCCTTACCTTTTAGCTTGACAACACAAATTACTCCTTTTTGAGCCCCAAAGTTTCGGCCCTCCATGTCCACAACCGGACTTGTCGCACAACCTAACATATTCAACCAATCCGTCAATTTTCCATGTCCAATTCCTCAATTCATTAACCCCAATCATCCATAACATATCTCTTAACATTTCATCATATCTTAAACACCAATTTGGAATTTAAAATCACCAATCCTAGCCTCCAACAAATTCGGTTTGCCCGGAACCGAACCGGTCCTCCTCGGTTCCGTGCAAACCAAACATTACCGGTCTTCAATCTACTCCTAAGTCCATCATTCAATCATAACCCTACCCCTTAACATGTCTATCTAGGGGTCTGAGAGGCTCACCGAAGATTTGAAGTCGATTGATCGTCGGAAACTCGTCAAAACTCGTCGGATCGTCCAAGGTCAGTTTACCAACAAATTCTATGTCAAATTTACAATGCCGATTCATGGTCAAAACTTTATTAAATTGAATCCCAATTTTTATTACAGATCCATACACATTTCTACTTGATCTTCACCAAATTTAGTCTCAAAACTCCAAGAATTCGGCTATCAAAAGAGTCAAAAACCGGACCTACCTCAGGTTTGCTCCAATTCTGTCGGCTCTCGGGAAATCTCTTGCTCGAGGCTCCTCGATGCTCCAAACGACTTGCTTCTTACTCGAGGACGTCGGCAAGACATAGATCTAGGTTGTTGTGGTCAGTTGGTAGTCGAATGGTGACCGGAAGTGGTCGCCGGATTGGCCGAACAGAAGGTTCGATCCTGGTCAGCGGTCGGCAGTTTGAAGGGAGGAAGAAGAGAGAATGGCGTGAGTTTCTTAGGGTGGTGGCCGGCCAAAATAATTGAGGAGCGAGAGAGAAGACTTATAAATTCAAGGCTTGGTCAATTGGGTTTGAATGGTAGGTGGAATAATTGGACATGACTTCTCTTTGTCCATCCATTGACCCATGTCCATTAGTCATTCCAAGGTGATCCAATGGCCCTCCTTTCTTCTTGGATTTCGGTAGCCTTGAGGTGGGGCAAGGACCAATTTGCCCTTCTTGAATTGTATAGGTATGGTTCTAGGCTTGAGGAGCAATGACCAATTTATCCTTTTTCCCCGACGTCTGGAACGTCGTTTTTCTCAATCCAATTATCTCCGATAGGGCGACGGCCAATCCAATTGTAATGTTGGAATTCTTGATCCTCCATTTTCAATTTTTAAGACTCATTTCTGATGATTTTCTCTGCCAGACATGGTTCTAGCCTATCTTGAACGACGGGTGGCCTTTGCAGACGTTACGCGTATTGACCCCGTGATTCATATCACGTTTAGGGCTCGTCAATTCGTGGCGGTTTTGGTTGTCATGTAATTGTGAGGGTTCCCTCGACAATTCTTATGGCCAAAGCGCCGTTTCCTATCCGAGTTCTCAAGGTCCATGTGCCTCGTCTCGCGTTAGCCTTTCCCTTTTGATCAGTCTACTCGAATTGATCAGATTCGAGCGGAATATGACTGAATTACATCTCTAGATATGTGCTTCTCATCAATGAGTCTGAAATTGACTAGAAATCAAAATGTCACAACTCTTCCCCTCTTAAAAAAATTTCGTCCTCGAAATTTGCAACCTTCTACCCATCCAATCCTTTGGGGTATTGGCGCCTCGTCGCATTCCCACTCTTCCGGATAATCCTTTCCATGGCTTGACGATCTTGCTCGTCCTTTTCAACCCAAAGCCATCCTTCCCTAGGACTTGTCTCCTTTAGCCCTCAATCTAATTTTCTTTTTTTCCATTTTCTTTCGGTATTCATATCATTTGCCAGCAGCTCATCCTCGTTTGTCCGCCTTATCTCCTTCATTTGTCTATGACCATTATTATCAAACCCTCGCCAAAATGCACTCTTTAACGTCTTTACCATTCGATGTATTACTCCTTTCAAGCTTCCTTTCACGCCAACAGAGATTCAAGAGCTTTATCAACTTGTCCTTCATTAACCAAATCGAGTTATGGCCCCCTTAACTCCTTAAACATTTACATGGTTACTTCCGTAGCAATCCATTCTCAGCTCCATCCGAAAATTCCCTTGGATCAAAGTGGTCTTTCAACTTTCGTTGTTTTGTCCTTCCCTTCTATCGACACGTCTAATGCTTGACTACAAGACAGGCAAGCTTCAATTTTCAATCTTATCACCGATATATTTATGCATCTTGGCACATCTTTGTTCCACCCCAGGAAACACTATAATTCCTCATTTGAATCGTACTTCCGTCCAAAGGCCTCAAGGGTTCCTATAATCCTTTTAGTATCGATGTTTAATCATGGCACACCTCAATTTTCTTCTGGTCTTCAAGCTAGGTGTTCCTAGTAGCCATCACGCTAGTCCATTAGCGAACTTCCGATTTTGGGAGTTGAATCTCTTATTTCTTGAGGGAAGATCCGTCCCTCCATCGCCAATTATACCATGCTCAACTCTCTATTATAAACATCCATTAAACAACTCACCCTTCCTTAGCAATACGAATGTCGTTATAACAATACTTGGGTGATCTCTTCGTTCTACATGCCTCGCCTTCAATTCCCTTTAAGTAGTCCATGCTCTTAATATCTTATAGTTCACATAACTTCGAGGTCTTTTCTTCATCTAAGCAACACTCTCGTATCGACAAGCAATCCTATACATCTGCGTTGCCTTTTATTCAATTCCCCTCGGGAAACTGCTACCTTATACTCTTGTGGTAGGTGTAGCCTTGCAACGCTCTTTCACTCAAACAACATTTCCCAACTTTATCACGAGAACACTCTTAAACCACTCCTATCATGCTCTAAGCATGCCAATTCACCTGGCATCATTGTCACGATGTACAAGTAATGTTCATTTCAAATTGCTTGTTATGCTTCAAATTCCATTCCGCATCGTGTCACTACGACCTTCATAAGCTTTTTAATTTCCAACTGGAATTGTCATAGACAGCGCAGTCATTCGCTTAACTCAAGTCCTCAAAAACTCCTTTCACGTCCCTTCACCCATTTGTGTTACATCTTGTCCTTAATCCATTTTACCATTAGAACAGCTCTTGTGGTGAATCTTTCAATGGTTCGTCTATTGCAATTCATCAATCCCAAGAAGCTTGCACTTTTTGCAACTCACATCGAGTATAGTCGATTCGTTACTTATTCCAATCCTCAAAGGCTCCCCAAGGATTCCCTTTTTCAAAAGTTTCGCGACTGAGGAATCTCATCTCATTAGGTCCACGATTCACGCTCTTCACATTCGTCATATATTGAGCATCTCCTTAAATTCCATAGGGTACCTTCGAAGGGCATTCATGTTTCTCATGACTTCTTAAATGAGTCCAATCATCATCACTTAAGACGGTAACAATCCACCCGATCATTCCTTGGACACTCAATTCAATTGATATCAACTCCTTTCTACTATTCCTCACACTTTTCACTTGAGAGCTCAGACCTTAGCTCTCTGTCGTCATGGGTCTCTTCTAGGACCGCACGATATTTTGTTTACTCTTGTCACTCTTTTCACGAGAAGCATTAGTGCTTCAGCCTCTGAGTTCCATACTCACTAAGGCAACCTTATCTCAATTCCATTCATTCCACTGAATGTCAATGTCATCCTGGAATTCAACATTGTCCCAAAAACTGTCTCTCTGACTTCACTTTCAGTAGTCATTCAAGTTCTGCGTCCTCTTTCTTGGTATAGACGCTCATTCATCATACTTAGACAATTTAAAGTCTTTCTTCCTTTTACAATAGGGTCTCTTACCCTAAGGAAGAAACTACACAGCTCCGTGGCATTTCCTCACTCAAATTCACCTTGTCCTTTCCATTTCTTAGGACGTCAACCTTTGAGTCTGTACCGACGGTGATACCTTTACTCCAGGGTTCACATGCCACCTTGCTCTCACATTTTCTTTCCCATAACTCTATCACCTCAAGTGACAATATTTGTCCGTCCTTGGGTCTCACAAATTCCCATGCCGACCTACGTTCTCGAGTCACTTTGTATTTACACTCTAAGTACTATTTTCGCTTACTAAATCATTCGTTAGAATTACCAACGATCAAGACTGTCAAGTCTATTCACTTTTCTTTTTGTCAATGACCATTTCATGGTCCAATCGTCCCTTAGGAACAATGCCTTATTCTTGAGGGAATAGCAACTCGTAATTTCATTCTTCATGGTTCCAATTCATTCGACCGATCTCAGGAAATCATTAATTCCAGGCAAACAAGCATGCCGGTTTTTCCTTGACCTCATTCATAACAGAAAAGAATTGCTACTCACTTTTCACTATGTGCCTTACGCCCAGGTAATCAACCATTTCTTGTAGGCACGCTCCATATCTATAATGAACATCTCCCTGCTCGTAATCCATGAAAGTTCTCTTATTCATAAGTCTTTCGACCATTCTTCTCTTCTGCTGAGTCCCATCACCATTTTTCAAAATCAGGAGTAGCAATCAGCCATATGGTTCTTAAGTTCCAATCCACTCAGGGATTTACTTATCCTATTCAAGGGTTCTCGACCACTTTTACCGTATGCTCACGCGACCTTGAGAACTATGTCTCACACCAGTCGATCATCTTATGATCCTTGCAAAAGTATTAGGATCCAAGCAATCTTTGCTCTCAAGCAGTCCCAGGACGATACTTTCCATCGAACAACTTAATAGAGGTAGTTTAGGCAGATCTCATGCATTCGAGGAAATCCTTCCTCTAGTGACCTTTCACCAATCCTCAATAGCCTCTTAGGGCTAGTACTGCCAAGGTCACTTTCCTTCTTTAGTGCACTCAAAATCTCTGAGGTTTTCTCACAAAACCCTCAATCTAGAGTGAGACAATTTCGAATCTCATCCCTCTACCTGACTCAATCAATTTCAGCCTTATACATAATCCTACAAGCTTTTCTAAGCTCTCGTGGTCCTATCTACATAACCAATTTCGAAAAGACTTACTCAGAGTCACCTTCTTCGTGACTTTCATTATTTGACTCCTCAGTAATAGTTGTCTCAACGACTTGGGTAACAATGGCAGCCCCTTTTGAGCTCGCCTACCCATAGAAATTTCTCATTTCTATTCAAGGTACTCGCGACCTACTCAACTCTTGGGTCCCACGTGGTTCACAAACTCGAGTTAATTGCTCTACTGGTTTTCGCGTTCCGATTACTCATCTTTACTCAGTTCTCACGATCCATCTTAGTCCTTGGATCTTTTCGTATCTCACATATGCAAGCCAAGTGCTACTCTAACGACCATACCTTGGTCCTTCAGTTTTATCAAGTTCTCATGTCACTTGAACCACTATTATTCCCTCCAGGAATCCAATACTCAAGTCATCTACTCAAGTCTATCAATCTCAAGCTGCTTATCTCAATATATTTCACCATCAACCAACCCTCTAATGGTTCTTAAGCAGTTCCCAATTAATTGCCAATTATTCAAGGATCCCAAATCATCCTTGATCAGCAATCCTTCCTCAAGCCAGCCTCAACGAGGTAACTTCTCAACTGACGGCCACTACTAGGCTAGCCTCAACTAGGCAACTATCAATCAAGCACTTAACGCAGCAACTCATTGAGTCAATAGCTCACACTTTAGGCTTAAAGGCATCTGCCACTCTAGCATAGTCACAAAAGACTATCTCATCTCAACATGCCTTGGTTCAACGAGTATAAACCCCTTACGTCATCTAACCTCCCAGTCATACCTTGGCCAAGCCAATCACATGAGGCTAATTATCAAACATGCCCAATAGGCCCGTCACAACCATCGCTTTTCATTTCCTAAGGGCATCCACTTTCAAGCACGACACCTTTAACCATGCCACTCATAGGCGCCATTACACAGGTCATGCCACTTCCAATCATCCTTGATGAGAATCAATCCCGTGCCGCACATCCTTATCCACAATCGAATTCAACCTGATACCTAAGCTTCCCCTTTCAAGTTATGACTTGGGTCATTCCTACCTCTTGCCATCTTAGAAGCCTGCCAGGAGCCGTTCCTTGTCCGGACCTCTTTGTCTCGGCGATCACTCGCCGCCCTCATCGAACCTGGCCATTACAGATTGTCCCAAGTCATACATCTACGGAGAAATCCCCGTTCCACATGTCCCATACCATGTTTCATTATAGTTTATAGGCATCACATCAACTCGTCCCATACCAAACGACAGTTTATTAAGTCCAACAACGATAAGTTCATGCATGCAGCCTCATCAATCTTACCACAAGCTCAAGCACAGCATGACCGTCCTGTCTCACAGATCAATTGCCTATATTCCATTATATACCTCAAGTACAGTCAACATTCAAGTCAAATCCCTATGCATTCAATCACATCTGATCTTCAATTCAAATACTCCTTGTATTCATCTCATCTCATGTCATCCAAGGCTGACAATAACAATCGATAATTTAAAACCATCAAGATATCACGTAGTTCGAGCCTGAATCTACCAATACTAGCCGTCTCTTATAACTCGTACTCCTCGAGTTTGGGTCATTAACAAATCAAGATCACAATCATACACTTCCATTGACCCTTCATTTATAATTTATTTTTCTAGCAACCTCAAATCCAAGCTCATGACTCCCCAATTTCTATTCACTTTCTTGTAAGCCTTATTCATAAATCACTCAAGATTGTCTCTTAATTAGTACTAGGACCATTAGAATACCTCATAAGTTCAAGCCTATAATCCTCAAGATTTAGCAATCCATGTTTATTCCTATAGGTCTCACTACCTAATTGTCCTCAAGTCATCGCTCCTTATCACTCCAAGTCTCAATCACATTGGATCGAGCTGACCTTGCTCTGATACCAAATTAATTGGGGATGTCACGTCCCGAACCCGGCGAGCACGTGTACATCCTATCAAGCCGTTTTCAATTTAAGCTCCAGGATCCAACGGCCAATAACTTACGACTCTTTATAAAATATGCATGCGGAAGCGATGCCATCTCCATTCACAAATAAATCAACAACCGATGACTTAGGACAGATACATCAAAATCTCATTAACCAATTACTAAAAGATCAATTCCTAATTCACCAATCCGAAGTAAAAGCCCTAATTTAAAAAGGCAAATCCAATCTAAATACGATTGGTCCACTATCTCTTCAATGCCGATCCTTGGCAAGCTTACGCTACCTCTGCCTGGAACATGAAAAATGAAGCCCCTACTAGGGTGAGATATAAATCTCAGTAAGGTGGGTCCTAACTCTAGGTTAGGCCGACCGTCCACTCAGGTAGTCATATATCCAATAATTCAACTCATAAACTCATAGACAGATCCAGTATAAATCAATAAAACAACAACATGCCGTCTCACCACAACCATCTCCACCTGTCTACCTCAATTTTCAGCTCGCGATAAATCGCATCAGGCCCGGTCCGCGTAAACGCATCGGACCGTCATCGGTAACCCACGTAAACGCATCAGGTTCCGATGAATCTCCAGGCAAAATCATCATCTCATAAATTTCGTCCTGCGAATAGTTCGCATTAGGACCGTGGCTATCTCAACCCCGCGATCTCGTCGCATCAGGGTGCCATGTAACTTCAACTCCACCCCACGATCTTGTCGCATCAGGGTATTCTCATACCTCCGTCCCATGAATAGTTCGCGTCAGGACCGTGGCTATCTCAACCCCGCGATCTCGTCGCATCAGGGCGCCACACAACCTCAACTCTATCCCGCGATATCGTCGCATCAGGGTGGGTATACATCTCCTGCCCCGCGTCTCGTACGCCTCAGGCCTCACCATGTTATGCTCATACCATATTATCTCAGTTCATTTCACATACAAACACGGGTGCAACTCAAGCACAATTGACACTCATGGCATGCAAAACAAAACAAATGATATCCAGACATGGAAAACGACTCAGACATAGATAATGTTATACACAACCAACCTATAACATCTTAGGATACATCCAAGCTACCTACTTGAACAAATTCTCATAATTCATTCGATTCAACCTTCGACTCACCCAATTGAGTCCAATCTTCCTAATGTAAGGTTAGAAATTCCCTTACCTTTTAGCTTGACAACACAAATTACTCCTTTTTTAGCCCCAAAGTTTCGGCCATTAATGTCCACAACCGGACTTGTCGCGAAACCTAACATATTCAACCAATCCGTCAATTTTTCAAGTCCAATTCCTCAATTCATTAACACCAATCATCCATAACATCTCCCCTAACATTTCATCATATCTTAAACACCAATTTGGAATTCAAAATCACCAATCCCAGCCTCCAACATATTCGATTTGCCAGGAACCGAACCGGTCCTCCTCGGTTCCGTGCAAACCGAACACTGCCGGCCTTCAATCTACTCCTAAATCCATCATTCAATCATAACCCTACCTTTTAACATGTCTATCTAGGGTCTGAGAGGCTCACCGAAGATTTGAAGTCGATTGGTCACCGGAAACTCGTTGAAACTCGCCGGATCGTCCAAGGTCAGTTTACCAGCAGATTCTTTGTCAAATTTATAAGGCCGGATCATGGTCAAAACTTTATTAAATTGAACCCCAATTTTTATCACAGATCCATACACATTTCTACTTGATCTCCACAAAATTTGGCCTCAAAAGTCCAAGAATTCGGCCATCAAAAGAATTAAAAATCGGACCTACCTCAGGTTTTCTCAGATTCTGTCGGCTCTCGAGAAATCTCTTGCCCGGGGCTCCTCGGTGCTCCAAACGACTTCATTCTTATTCGAGGATGTCGGCAAGACATAGATCTAGGTTGGTGTGGTCGGTCGACGGTCGAATGGTGACCGAAAGTGGTTGCCGGATTGGCCGAACAGAAGGTTTGGTTCTGGTCAGCGGTCGGTAGTTTGAAGGGAGGAAGAAGAGAGAATGGCGTGAGTTTCTTAGGGTGGTGGCCGGCCAAAATAATTGAGGAGCAAGAGAGAAGACTTATAAATTCAAGGCTTGGTCAATTGGGTTTGAATGGGAGGTGGAATAATTAGACATGACTTCTCTTTGTCCATCCATTGACCCATGTCCATTAGTCATCCCAAGGTGATCCAATGGCCCTCCTTTCTTCTTGGACTTCGGCAGCCTTGAGGTGGGGGCAAGGACCAATTTGCCCTTCTTGAATTGTATAGGTATGGTTCTAAGCTTGAGGGACAAAATAGTCATTTTACCTTCGACGTCCGGAACGTCGTTTTTTCTCAATCCAATTATCTCCGATAGGGCGATGACCAGTTCAATTGTAATGTTGAAATTTTTGATTCTCCATTTTCAATTTTCAAGACTCATTTCTAATGGTTTTCTCTGCCATATGTGGTTTCAACCTATCCCGAACCGACGGGTGGCTTTTGCAGACATTACGCGTATCGACCTCATGATTCATATCACGTTTAGGGCTCGTCAATTCGTGGTGGTTTTGGTTGTCATGTAATTGTGAGGGTCTATCGCTAGTTCCCTTGACAATTCTTATGGCCAAAGCGCCGTTTCCTATCCGAGTTCCCTAGGTTCACATACCTTGTCTCGTGTTAGCCCTTCCTTTTTGGTCAGTCTTGTGACATTCTGATTTTCAGTCAATTTCTGGCTCAGTAATGAGGACTGTGTATCTTGAGATGTATTTAAGTCGTATCCTGCTCGAATTTGATCAATTCGAGTGGACTGACTAAAATGGAAAGGCTAACGTGAGACGAGGAACGTGGACCTAGGGAACTCGGATAGGAAATGGCGCTTTGACTATAAGGATTGTCGAGGGGATATTTAGAGACACAAAAAGGCCGATCCAAGAACGATTAGGGGATGCCTTGCGAGTGTCATATGATTGGAGCGCGGGTGATGCCGCTTAACCAACGTATGATTTGCAAAATTTTCCTAAATCGGACGGTGAAGATCGAGACTTTAAGAGCTAGTGATAAACCCTCACAATTACATAACAACTAAAGCCTCCACGAATTGACGAGCCCTAAACGTGATGTGAATCACGGTGTCGATATGCGTAAATGTCTGCAAAAGCCGCCCGTCGGTCCGGGATAGGCTGGAACCACGTCTGATAGAGAAAGCTATCAGAAACTAGCCTTGAAAGATTGAAAATGGAAAACTAAGAATTCCAACGATATTCGAATTGGCCATCACCCTATCGGAGATTTTCGGAACGAGAAAAATAACGTTCTGAACGTCGGGGGTAAAATGACCATTTTGCCCCTCAAGCTTAGAACCTTGCTCTTATAATTGAAGAAGGGCAAATTGGACATTATGCCCCCCTTAGCTGCTGAAAATTTAAGAACCAAAAGTGACCATTGGATCTCTTTGGAAAAGCAAAATGCCAAGTGTCAATGGATGCTCTAAAGACTAGTCTTGTCCACTAATTGCCCACCTACCAATCAAAACTTTTGACCAAATTGATGGATAAACAACTCTCTCTCCCCTTAACCTCATCCGGCCAGACTCCCCAAGAAAGTCACGCCATCTTCATCTTCTTCCTCCTCCATCTTCTGCTCGCCGGAGATAGTTTCTGGCCTCCTGTTCGCCGGCCACCACGGTCACCTCCGGCCACTCTTTGACTTTCGGCCAGCCACAACAACAAAGATCTATGTCTTGCCGACATTCGCCAATAAAAATCGGGGCATTTGGAGTACCGAGGAGTCTGGAGCAAGGATTCTCCCAAAAGCCGACAGATTAGGACTCAAACTGAGGTAGGTTCGGTTCTCAGTCCCTTTGGTGGTCGAAATGTCAGAATATTTGGCTCAAATTTTGTGGAGATCAAGCTGAGACGTGTAGGAATCTTTGGTAAAAAGTTGGGATTAATCTGATAATTTTTTGACCACAAACGGACCTTGTACATTTCGCCAGAAACTGCTAGAAAACTGACTTGGGGGAAACGGTGACCGATTTTGGAGCCTCTGTTCGGTGCCCACGAGGGCCACTTCCAGCCACCATCTGCTACCGACCAATCACCACAACAAATCTCCACATCTTTCCGAACTTCTCCAACAAGAATTGCAGCGTTTGGAGCACCAAGGCGTTCTGGGCAGAAGTTTTCCCAGAAGCCGACGGAATCGGAACCCGCCTGAGGTAGGTCCGGCTCTTACCCCTTCAACAGGTCGAACTCTTAAAATTTTGGGCTCAAATTTTTTGGAGACTCAGTAAAGATGTATATGAATCTGTGGTAAAAATTGGGGCTTGAATTGATAAATTTTTGACCTCGAACCGGTCTTGTGAAATTGGAGCAGAAAACTGCCTATACTGACCAAGGAAGAATTCGACGACTTCAAAGGGTTTCCGGCAACTAATCAAGCTCAAATCTTCGGTGAGTCTCTTGGACCCTTAGATAATCATGTTAAGAGGTGGTATAACATTTAAATTATGGATTTAGAGTTGAATTGAGGCTGGTAGCTCACGACATGCACAGAACCGTAAGGAACCGGTTTGGTTCTGTGCATGGCCGAACCTTAGAGGGCTGTGGTTGTTGAATTGAGCTCCAAATTGATGATTAAAGCATGTTATAAAGATGAGGATAATGCTATGGAGGCTTGGGGTTCATGAATGGTTGAATTGGATTGGAAATTGATGTAATTGGTTGGATTTGATTAGGTTGCACATTGAGTTCGGTCATGGACCATTGGGGGCCGAAACTTTGGAGGCTCAAAAGGAGTAAATTGGGTTGCCAAATTCAAGGTAAGGGAATTCCTAACCTTATGCTAGGAGGATTGGACTCAATTGGGTGAGTCGAAGATTTATTGGATTGAGTTATGAGAAAATCTCCAAACGTGATAGCTTGATATGTCCTTAGGCATTAAGGAATGATTGTGTGACATTACCAATGCCTGAGTTGTTTGCCGTGCTTGTAAACCCTTTGAATTGAATTGCGTGCCACGAAAATTATGAAACACATTTGAATGCGCGCCTATCAGTGAGTGTGAAATTGATTTGATAATCAAGCATATAATATGATGTGGCATGAGCATGGCATGGCATGGTCCTGAGGCGTGTGAGACGCGGGACGAAAGGTTGAGACCCTGATGCGATGAGGTCGTAGGGTGAAGAATGATTAGATAGCGCCCTGATGCGACGAAGTCGCGAGGCTGAATAGACACAGTCCTGATGCGATCTAATCGCGGGACAAGGCATGAGCTCATAAACCTTGCCTGGAGATGGACCGGGACCTGATGCGTTTACGCGGGTCACCAATGACTGTCTGATGCGTTTACGCGGGCCAAGCCTGATGCGATCTAATCGCGAGGCAAGCAGGGGTTGATGGATATGGTGAAGTAGTAGGCCAAGTATACCAGTGCATTATCATCTGAATGTGACATGAGTTCATTTTTGCATGCCTGTTGTTTATATGTTATTGCTTCATTGAATGGTGCCCTATCTGCCTGTAAGTTATGAGTTTGAAAAGATAGTGGATTGGAGGACTGCTTGAGTGGACGGTCGGCCTAACCTAGGATTAGGACCCACCATACCGAGATTTATATCTCACCCCAGTGGAGGCTTACATTTTACAGGTTCCAAGTGAAGGTAGCACAAGCTTGCCAAGGATTGGCGTCTGAAGAGATAGTTGATCAATTGCATTAGATTGGATTTGTCTTATGATGATATTGGATTTGTACTTTCGATTGGTGAATTAAGAATTGATCTTTTAGTAATTGCTTAATGAGAAAATTTCCAAGTGTGATAGTGGTATATGTCCTAAGTCATCGGTATGTGGCTGCATTTGTATAAAGGGAGGTGGCATTGCTTCTGCATGCATTCTTTAAAGGAGTTATATATTATTGGCCGTTGGATCCTGGAGCGTTAATGAATGAACGGCATGGACAGGGATGTTTGTGTGCTTGTCGAGTTCGGGGTATGACAAGTCTACTCGAATTGATCAGATTTGAGCGGAATACGACTGAAGTACATCTCTAGATATACGCTTCTCATCAACGAGTCTAAAATTGATTGGTAATCAGAATGTCATAATAGCCATTCGAAAGCTTATTGTCTTGTGATTCTAGAAACATATTATAAGCTCGATTTGGCTTAACCATTTGTCCCTTAGGTCTTTTTGAGTGGGAAAAGGTTAGGATGGAGGTAGAATTTGATCGATTTGGAAGAAGGATTCGTTTCGTGGGCTTCAAGACTTTAAATGGCTCCAAACTTTCTATGAGATATTCTACACTAATAGTACTAGAGTTAGTTGAGCTGTCTTTTAAGTTTATTTGAGATTTGAGAAGATTTCATGGCTGATTTGAGGTGGATTTTATAGGGTAGTTTCTAACCGCGCGTAGACCTATGGAAGCCGAGCTGTTTGGAAGTCCTTCAAGTGCTATTTCGCGTCAAAATCTTCGGTGAGCTTCCTAAGCGTGCACAACAATATTTTAGCAAGTTGGTTTTATGATAAATTAAAATTTAGAAGTGATTAAGGGTTGTTCTATTGTGAAAAATGTTAGAGACCCGAGATACCATGCAATATGCCCTCTACGCGCACTGTTTTTAAAATGAGTTGTTCTAAGTCGTCCGGTACTCAAATTGAGCTCCATTTTCTCCCTGCATCCACAAGACCTTGAAGTATAAGATTCTAAAATTTTTATCCTCGAAAAGCCAGTAGAGAGATGTTAGTTTAACTGTGATTGAACCTGGTCATGGAGGACCATAATGGATAGTTTTTTCGAAGTGAGATTGTGATGCCTTAACCTTGATTCAGTACCATATTTTCATGCTTGCGAGCATTGAGTTAACACTGTGACGACTTGATATTAAGGTGTTATGTGTGTAATTGAAGTATTTGTGCAAGGGAATTGAGAATCGAATCAGTTTTGATGTGGAATTGGTGAAATTTCCTAGGACCGTGAGTGATCCTTGTTTGGTCAAGAACTTGATGAGCTAGGTGGCTCATTCGGATGGAATTTTCTAGCTTGATTAAAGAGGTAAGTGACCCTTAAACCTCTACTAGGACTTTAGGACACTATTGGACATCTCTGATTGATGAATTCCATGACTTGTATGACATAGTGTGATTTCGGTTGAGATGAGAATTTGCTTGGTTGTATGATGTCTGCAATATGATTTCCTATTATGAAATGAGATGGCTAGATTGTCTGTTATGAGATTTATATGGCTATAGTGCCTATGTGATTTAATTGGCTATGATGCCCCAGAGATCAAATTGGCTATGTTGCCCTAGAGATAGAATTGGCTATGATGCCCAGCGATCGAATTGGCTATGATTCCTCAAAGATCAAATTAGTTATGATGCCCCAAAGATTGCATGACTATAGTGCCCTAATGCAAATAATATGGCCAGAGTGCCCCTGAAAATATATCGCGGCTTATATGCTCTTAGTGATGAGTTATTATGATATCACTGTGATGAGTTTAAAGTTGTGAGTTTATTCTATGCTAGTGCGTGAATCTTGGTTCTCATAGTGTGTGATGTGCTTGACTGTGATCCTTGTCTATGCCATTCACATTGAGATATTTCATATTTGAACGCCATGAACTAATGCCTTGACGATCTTCTGCATTTTGCTTCATTGTATGCTCTAGGAGGACTAATGGTTTAGTCTAGATTTAGGGTAAGCCTGCTGAGATTCATATCTCACCCCGTTAGGGATTAACATTTTTCAGGTCCTAGGCGATGGAGCACCAAGTTTGCCAAGGATTGGTATTTGAGGAAGTAGATGGTCGAATGAACCTAAAACCTTTATGGCCTTAGGAATCATATTTGGTTTTATGGATTGGAATTGAACCATTGGTATTTAACTGCTGTAACAACGGAAGTGCTTATTATAGATATGTGAAGTATACCATTTTTGTCCTAAGTCATTTCATTTGTAAATTGATGAGTGGAGATGTTTGTCGCTTCCGTATGTGTATGGATTTTTTTAGTTGTGTACCGAAAGATTCTAGGAGACTATTGAAATATAAACGTTCTGTTATGATGTTTGGGTGCTCGCCGGGTTCGGGGCTTGACATCCCCATTTGCTTGGCATCAGAGAAAGATCAGATTTATCCAATGTAATTCAGGTTTGGAGTGACAAGGAGTGGTGACTTAAGGATAATTAGGTAGTGAGACCTTTAGGATTAAGTATTGATCCCTAAATCATGAGGATTATAGGTTTGAACTTGTGTACACTCTAATGGTTCTAGCATTGATTTTGTTTGATGATTTTGGGTGGTGATATTATTGAGGTTCACAAAGAAGTAAACAAGAATTGAGGAGTTACAAGTATAGATTAGAGGTCGTGAATGTGCTTGAGGTTAGTAGAGAATTGCTTATAAATGAGAGGTCAATAGTATTATATGATTATCATTGTGGCTTGTCGATGACTCAACTTGAGGAATGTGAGTTAAAAAGAGACGATTGGTATTAGTGGATTTAGGCTTGAATTGTGTTATATCTTGATGGTTTTAGCTATCGATTGCTATTGACAACCTTGAATGATATGAGATAAGGTGTATACAAGGAAGCGGATAAGGAATATTTGAATTCAAGGTCAATTGTGACCGAATGCATTTGGATTTGACTTGAATAGCGACTAGACTTGAGGTATACAGTTGAATATTGGCAATTGATCTGTGAGCTACGATGACCCTTGTGGAACTAGAGGTCTTCTATGGATAAGGTTTGATGTGGAAACGAATGAAGTGTGACAGGTAGTCAGAACGAACATGCTGTGCATGTAATTGTGGCTATGAAATGAAAGTTGATGAGGGCGTATGCATGAGCTTAAGACTATTTAGTGTGATTTCTTTAGGACCGGCTCTGTCTTAGCCTTGACTTGAACAAATCAAACCCTTTAGAGGTTTGTGGTCGTGTCGCCTTGCGTCGAGACTCGTGGTAAGTCACCCAGGGATCTTAATTGATAAGTTGCTAAGGTCATTGCACGTTAGAATGACGTATTAAAGTGTTTTAATGGTGAAATTGTTGCAATTACCTTTAGGACTGCATTGCCCTATTTTCGATGGAGCTAGAACCGAACCTTGTGGGGCGTCTTGGTGTGAAATTTGCCAGCTCAATTAAAGGTAAGCAATCCCTAAACCAATATTAAGACTTTAGGCTACTAATAGACAGATTTGTGCATCGAATTGATGAATTTGTGGGTCTATTATACTTGCATTGCCAATGGCCGAATGAGATAACAATCCATGTGTGCTTATTTGGATGTAAAATTGTGATTTCCATGGCTGAATTGATAGTGTGTGCTTTTGGTTGGCATGTGACTTTGAGTAGTCGCGTGGCACTTAATTCTTTGAGTAATGAATGAGCGAAATTGATGCTTGAAATAGCAAGGGAACAAATGAATTGAATGATTGCCGTGATGTGCAATTTGATGCCATGCTATAAGTAATTTGGCCATGGATGTTTCTTGATGAATGAATTACATGTTCACTTGAATGCATTGCTTTGATCATGAGGTCGCTTGAAAGATGAGTTTGGCTTAGGTGATGAGGATCATGGCATGTGATGGCAAGTTTGATGGAATTGAGATATGAGCCTAAGGGGCTATCGCACCCCGATACCCTTTATGTTAGGAAGGGCACCACAGTATGGGTCTATGTTTGAGAGGAGCACTGGCAGCCCCATTGCTATTAGGCGAGGTATCGTCATGTCGAGGGCATTACCACTGGTCCTTTAGAGCCCACAGAAGTCCCTCTAGGAGTAGTGCTTAGTTGGTGTCATCTTGTCCGCATTGAGAGCGGGGTCGAGGCCTTGGTAGTTGGCTTAGGGAACATTCCTGAGAAGAACTCGACAGTTGAAGAGGATATCGAGGTGATCGAGCTAACAATTTTAGAGGTTGACAAGGACGATGATTCCATGGAAGTGCGCTCCGAGACCTTCTCCGACTATGAACCAGATGAAGATGAAGACGAGGATGAAGATGAAGCCAATAGTTCTGCTTAGTGGTAATAGGACCTTTGGGTTTCTTTTTGGGATGCCTGCTTGTTTAGAGGCCTTTTGGTTAGGACCCTAGAGATGCCTTTTGAGTATGGTCCTTGGTCTCTTTACTACGCTAAGTATTAGGTACCCTGTCCTTTCACCTTGAACTCTATATGTGAACTTGTTGTTTTATGACATGTAAATATTTCGTTATCCCAAGTCGTTCTTTTAGTTTATGTATGAAGTTATTCATTTTCTTCTGCATGCGTGTTTTAATTCATTCGTGTGTCGTGAACATACACATCCTGGGATCGGTAAGACGACGTTGATTGATGTGGCGTGCTCGTAAGAAGAACGCGGGGCGTGACATCACCATTTGAGTGGTATCAGAGTCAGGTTAGCTCGATCTAAGTTGATTGAGGAATGGAGTGATAAGGAGGAATGAATTTGGGATAACTGGGTAGTGAGACCTTATGAGGTTCGCTAGAGTTAGGTACGAAATGCACGTCATATGAATTGACGCATGTGATTGGCATGATTGTGGTGGTTTTATGATGACCAAGCTTCGTACTTAGCACTACAATTGATTGTGGGTATCTACTTGATGAGTAAATGATTGCCTTGATTATACTAAGTTGCAGATGCGTCTGGACTTGAGGTATAATTGTGAATCCTTGATTGATGTGCGCTTTAGTCTGACTGGATGATTGGTTGTTATGTTTGTGATTGTTGCCTTGTTGAGCAGCATAGAATCATCAGACTTGAGTAGATGACTTAGGTGTCTAATTTCGTAGTGGAATTATAATGATTTAGATAGTGTAAGAGTGAGCAAAGATGAGCAATCGACCGAGAAGACCAAGAGGATGAGCTTCTAGCTCAAGGCCATTAGAAATTGAAGACCCGAGAATGGACGAAGTCTTAAGAGCACTGGAGAGAATTGGGGACTTGATGGATGGAAAATTCAAGATCGAGATGACGCCATCGCCTAGGCTGTTGGAGCCGCCATAGCTGCTACAAACTTGGCTAACGAAAATAATGGAAATAATGGGAATAATGGTGAGGGTGTTGAGGCAGGTAACGTCCAGGGTGATGGAAATGCTAATCGCCAATTTGTTGAGCAGTTTATAAAGTTAAAGCCAACTCAGTTTGATGGTACTAGAGACCTATAGTTAGCACCTAGGTGGATTGAAAAACTGGAGAAAGCCTTTGAGGCTTTGAGGTCCACCGATGAGGAAGAGGTGCTTCTGGCGATGTACCAACCGGAAGGCACCGCTCATGACTGGTGGAGTGCCACCAAGAATGAAGTATTTTCGGAAAGCATTGCTCTGACGTAGGCCGCCTTCACTGCCGCCTTCACGACAAGTACTTCTCGGAGACTGCACGAGAGAGGAATCAAGTTAAATTTCAACAGTTACGCTAGAACCATTTGACAGTAGATCAGTATGAAGGTGAATTTGCTAGATTGTTGAGGTACGCGTCAGGGTCAGTTGGGGACCCGCTAAAGAAGGCGCGGAAGTTTTGAGATGGATTAAGACCCAAACTTCGAAGTCATGGTGGCCATGAACTTCAGAACATACAAGAAGATTTATAAGCGAAGTTAAATGATAGAACGAGATATGAAAGAGAGAACTACTACATCTGGATTGTGGTTTACTTCACTTAGAGATAATCGATAACTTGGCAAGAGGCCGATGGCAAGCATTAGGCGTTTTGTCCCTCCAGCAAGAAACAATATTGGGAAGCCGCTACACCAATCGAATTAGAACTGTCACCTCTGTGATAGAAGGCATGGAAGTAGGCCTTGCTCGACTAGGACAAGAGTATGTTTTAAGTGTGGTCATCTGGGCCACCAGATAAGAGATTGTCCTAATCAAGCCTCGAGACCCAGGCCGTAAAGGCAGAGAGCCCAGGCAGGATTGCCAGTTATGGTTCCACAGAACGTTCAGAACCGACCGCCAGCGCAAGGATGAGTTTATGCTGTGGCGCGTAGAGAGGCAAAGGAAGTTTCTGGCGTGGTCACATGTACGATCTATTTGTGCGATCAAGCTGCATATGCTTTATTTGATCCTGGAGCTTCGCATTCTTTTGTGTCTACCCAATTTGCTGACTTGGTTGATATGAAATGGAAATCGTTGAATGTGACGTTCCATGTTAGCACCCTATTAAAGGATAGTGTGTTAGTCTCGCTAGGTTGTGCAGACTGTAAAATAGTCATTGGTGGTAGCGAAGAATGGATAGATTTGGCTGTGTTGCCTGTAATTGATTTCGATGTGATTATTGGTGTCACGCCCCGTGCCCACAGGCACGATCACGCGATTCCCTGCAAGTAAATCAAATATATCTCGTGGTCCCAAGATCCGCAAATAAGCCGAGAGACACGACACACCTACCAAGCATATGGAAGCGATAATGAAATAACTTTCCCGTACAAAATATAAGTAGGACCTAGATAGCGCAGATACTGTCACACATAAAACCCGACTGTTCATACAAACGCATAACTACTAGAACCGCCAATACATGGGGCGACGGGGTAAGTACACAAAAGAGTCCATGGACAACATACATCAAGAGACAAGGTCAGGATCGCCACCAAAAGATCGACTGATGTGTTGGGAGCCCCTAAGACGAGCTGCTGGAGTCCTTAATGTCCTCTGCGTCCTCCGTGGGCTCGTACTCCGAAAAGGACTCAGGGTAAACTTCTATAGTATCCTCAGTGGTCTCCTCAGCAGATGGCTCCATGAGATCCTCCTCGGTCGCCTTGACCACAATGACCTCCTCCTCCATGTTCTCTATGGTCGGGGTCCGCTCTGGTCCATTCCTTGACCCGACAACAAACCCTTCAGCCTGGTCTAAGTCTCGGGTAGGGTGGCACCAGCTAGGAACAACTCCCTGGGGCACCTCATTGAGCTTCAGTGGCCCGGTATACACATCCCCGACCTTTCTAAACCAACCCTCATACCGATGAGGCTTCCAGCTCGTACTACCCTCGTCTACCCAAACCACAGTACACTTCCTTGCATAAATAGTTCACTGCCCATTAGAGAACTCATCAAAATAAGTGGACATCTCCTTCGGGTCTTCAAAACGAACGGGCCACATCGTCAAGGCCTAAGATCTGTAAAAATAAGGGTCCCCAACGGTGTGAGACTCACATTTCAATAAGGTGGGTCCTAACCCTAGGTTAGGCCGATCGTAAATCAGGCAGTCACATACCCCAATCATTCAAACTCATAAACATATAAGGCAATACAAATTTAGATATCCACACACAAATGACAAGCATGCAATTATGACATCATATCACACTCGGATGATCATGCAATACTCATCCCACCACGTCTCCACAATCCTTTTTTCCTGCCTGCCTCCTTCTCGTGCCCGAGATTAGATCGCATTAGGCTCGGTCCGCGTAAACGCATCAGACTGTCATTGACAACCCGCGTAAACATATCAGGTTTCAATGATACTCCAGGCCAGTGTCGACACCTCATATCTCCGTCCCGCGTAAACGCATTAGGACCGTGGCCATCTCAACCCTGCGTCTCATATGCATCAGGACGCCACACAACTTCTACCCCACGCTTCAGCACCTTAGGGTACTCATTCCACCACCCCACGTCTCATACGCATCATGGTCTAGCAATGTCGCACTCATGCCATGATTTTCAATTCATTTCACATAAATAACAACAGGTGCAGTTTAGGCACAATTCATATACTCATGGCATGCAAGGCAATCAAGTGACACTTAAACATGACAAACAATTTAAGCACAAGCATTGGCATGCATAAATCCCCTATAACAACTTAGGGTGCACCAAGAACATTCATCTTGCAATCTCTCACCAATCAATTAATTTATCGCTCGACTCACCCAATGGAGTCCGATCTTTCTATCCTAAGTTTAGGATTCACTTACCTTGAGTTTGAAGCCACAAAAATCCTTTTCTTGAGCCCACAAAGATTCGGCCCCAATGGTCCAAGACCAATCTCACCGCACAATCTAGGAAATTCCAACTAATTGTCAATTTTCTATGTCCAATTCGCCAATCCACGAATCACAAACCTCCATAACAAAATCCTCATCATCCTAGCATGTCTTAATCACCAATTTGAGATTCAAAATCCACCACCCTCAGCCTCCACAGATTTGGTCTTGCACAGAACCGAACTGGCTATTTTCGGTTCTGTGTAAACCGAGCATGTCCAGTCCTTAGTCTACTCCAAATCCATAATTTAATCACTAACCTACTCATTAACATGTCTATCAACAGCCTCACCGAGAGTTTGAGGTCGCGTCGTCACCGGAATCTCTTCAAAAGTCGCTGGATCCATCAAGGCAATAAATCGGCAGATTCTGTACAAGGTTCACAAGACCCATTTAGGGTCAAAACTTCATGAAATCAAGCTCAACTTTTTACCACAGATTGATATACAAGTCCCCTAGATCTCCACAAAATTTGGTCTCAAGACTCCAACATTTCAAGGTCCTTAAGGGTAAAAAAATGTCACCTACTTCAGATTGGGTCAGTTTCCGTCGGCTTCCGGGAGAATGCTTGGCCGGAGCTCCTCGGTGGTCCAATCGATGTGCTCCCACTTCGAGGAGGTCGGCAAGAGGTGGTGTTAGGCTTTGGTGGTTGGCTCACCGGCTGGTAGTCACCGGAGAGTGGCGTCGGAGGCAGCGAACAGGTAGCCCAGAAACTGTCCCTGGTGGCAAAAAGAGGAAGAAGGAAGAAGAAGGAGTTTCGGTGATGGTGGGGTGAATGGCCGGCCAAAGTGACGAGAGAGAGAGAAAATAGTTTATATCCAATCCCAAAAGTCAATGGTTGAATGGTAGGTGGTGAATAGTGGGCATAACCACTCTTTAGCCCATCTTTGGACACTTGCCTAAGTGTCAATCAACTCAATCCAATGGCCACATTTCCTTATCGTTTTTCGGCAGCCTTGGGGGGATTAAGAGACCAAAATGCCCTTCTTCATTTGCATAGGCAAGGTTAAAGCTTTAAGGGGCAAAATGGTAAATTTACCCTCGACGGTCGGAACATCGTTTTTCTCGTTTTGATAATCTTCAATAGGGCGATGCCCAATCTGAACATAACGTTGGAATTCTTGGTTCATTATTTTCAATTTTCAAGACTCGTTTTTGATTGGTTTCTCTATCGGACGTGGTTCCAACCTATTCTGAACCGATTGGCGGCTTTTGTAGACGTTACGCGTATCAACCTTGTGAGTCATACCACATTTAGGGCTCGTCAATTTATGGCGACTTTGGTTGTCATGTAATTATGAAGGTCTATCACTAATCCCAATGGCCTCGATCGTCGCTATTCGATTTAGAAAATTTTTTGCAAATTATACATTGGTTAAGCGACATCACCCACGCTCCAATTGTATAACGCTAGCAAATGCATCCCTTAATTGTTCTTAGATCGGCCTTTTTATGGTTCTAAATATGCCCTCGACAATCCTTATGGTCAAAGCGCCATTTCTTATCCGAGTTTCCTAGGTCCACGTACCTCGTCTTGCATTAGCCTTTCCCTTTTGGTCAGCCTACTTGAATTGATCAGATTTGAGCGAGATGCGACTGAAATACATCTCTAGATTTACTTCTCATTAATGAGTCTAAAATTGACTAGAAATCAGAATGTCACAACTCTTCCTCCCTTACAAAATTTTCATCCTCGAAATTTACATCAAACTCGATTACTCAAATAAATGGGGGTGTTGACGCCTCATCGTCTTTTCGTTTTCCCACATGGCACCTTCAGTTCCATGGTGCTCCCACACCACCTTGACCAATGGGATCGTCTTATTCCTGAGAATTTGTTTCTTCCGATCTTCGATCCTTATCGGCTTCTCCACGTAAGACACTCGATCGTCAACTTCTATGACTTCGTAGTCCAGCACTTGTGTCGGGTCTAGTTCATACTTTCGTAGCATTGACACGTGGAAGACATTATGCACCTGAGATAGATTAGGTGGCAAGGCAAGCTTATAGGCCAAAGTTCCAATTCGCTCCAGTATCTCAAATGGGCCTACATACCTTGGGCTCAGCTTTCCCTTTCTTCCAAAATGCGATAACCCTCTCATCGGTGACACCATGAGGAAGACGTGATCGCTCACTTGAAACTCCAAGGGCTTACGCCGCTTATCAGCATAGCTCTTCTAACGACTCTATCCCGTCCTTAATCTATCCCGAATTATTTTCGTTGCTTCCACCGATTGCTCTACCAATTCTGGGCCTATGATACTCCTTTCTCCAATCTCATCCCAGCAAATCGGGGTTCTACAGGCCCTTCCATAGAGTGCTTCAAATGGTGCCATCTGGATACTTTGCTAGTAGCTATTATTATAAGCAAACTCTACCAAATGTAGCTGGTCTTCCCATCCACCTTTAAAATTTGTGACGCATGCTCGCAGCATGTCCTCAAGCGTCTAAATAGTCCTTTCCGACTGTCCGTCCGTCTGTAGATGGTACGTCGTACTAAACTGCAATCGAGTTCCCATGGCTTCTTGAAGACTCTTTTAAAAGTTCGCCGTGAATTTGAGATCTCTATCCGAGGTAATCGTCACAAACACTCCAAGTAGTCTCACAATCTGCCTTATGTATAACTCGGCGTATCTATCCATTGCGAAATCCTTTCGCACAGGAATGAAGTGGGCTGACTTGGTCAATTTGTCCACGATTACCCATATAGAGTCATGGCCTCTCTAGCTCCTCGGGATCCCATCACGAAATCCATAGTTATATGCTTCCACTTCCATTCGTGTATCTCCAGTGGCTGTAATAATCCTCTAGGCTTACAGTGTTGCGCTTTCACTTGCTGGCATGTCAAACACTTAGCCACATGCTTTGCTACGTCCACCTTCGTCCCGTTCCACCAATAGTGCTGTCACAAGTTTTGAAACATTTTCGTACTTTCAGGGTGGATGCTATAATTGCTCCTGTAAGCCTCTGATGAAATCCTTTCCCTGAGTCCTTCATCCTTTGGCACGCACAATCGTCCTCGAAACTTCAAAATTCCGACCTCCGACACCTGAAATTCCGGTTTTCTCTTTGTCGCATCCATCTCGAGGATCTTCTGAATTTTTGGGTCCGTAGACTGTAAGGTCTTTATTCCTCCCTAGACCTCAGGTTCCACCTTCAATGCAGCCATTAAGCTGGACAATTGGCAGACTTCCAGTTTGAACTCAGAATCTCTTAAGTCTTCTACCATCGACCAACTTCTCACCAGTAGACATGCGATGCTTGACTTCCGACTCAACGCATCTGCTACTCTATTTGCTTTCCCAAGGTGATACAGTATATCACAATCATAATCCTTGAGCAGCTCCATCCACCGACGCTGCCTCATATTCAGCTTTTTCTAGGAAAACAGGTACTTTAAGCTTTGGTGGTCGATGTAAATCTGAAACTTCTCGCCACATAGGTAATGTCTCCAAATCTTCAGAGCAAATATAATCGCCGCTAACTCCAAGTCATGAGTTGGGTAATTCATTTCATGTGGCCTCAACTGTCGAGATACGTAGGCCACTACTCTTCCGTGTTGTATCAACACACAGCCAGTCCTTTCAGCGAGGTATCGCTATATATCTCGTAACCTCTTGGTCCTGATGGAATTGTCAGGATTGGTGCGGCCGTCAATTGTGCTTAAGCTCTTAGAAACTCCTCTCACATTTGTCAGTCCATTCAAACCTCGTTTCCTTCTTCGTCAACCGCGTCAATGGGATGGCATGAGTGAGAATTTCTCCACAAAATGCGTTGTAGTATCCTGCCAGTCCCAAAAAACTTCTGACTTAAGTGACCGTAGTAGGTCTAGGCCAATTGGTTATAGCCTCGATCTTTGCAAGATCCACTGCGATTCCTTCACCAGATACCACATGACCAAGAAATGCTACCCTGCTCAACCAGAACTCACATTTACTCAACTTCGCGTAGAGCGAGTTTTCCCTCAAAGTCTGCAGAACAATCCTCAGGTGCTCCTCATGTTCTACATCTCTCCTCGAGTAAATCAAGATGTCGTCAATAAAGACTATGACGAATCTGTCCAGGAATTCCTTAAATATTCGATGCATCAGGTCCATGAATGCAGTTGGAGCGTTGGTCAAACCAAACGGCATCATCGTAAACTCATAATGACCATACCTCCTCCTAAAGGCAGTCTTAGGTATGTCTTCCTTCTTGATCCTCAACTGGTGATACCTTGTTCTGAGGTCAATCTTCGAAAATACCGCCGCTCCTTGCAACTGATCAAACAGATCATCAATTCTTGGCAGTAGGTACTTGTTCTTCACAGTCACCTAGTTTAGCTGCTGATAGTCGATGCATAGATGCAAAGACCCATCATTCTTCCTTATGAATAGCACCGATGCTCCCCACGGTGAAGCACTCAGTCAGATAAATCCCTTGTCTAGCAGTCCCTACATCTGCACCTTTAACTCTTTCAATTCCGACAGGGACATCTTATAAGGTGCCTTCGAGATCGGCTCCGTTCCAGGAGCTAACTCGATCACGAATTCTATCTCTCGCTCTGGTGGCAATCCTGGCAACTCTTGGGAAAAGACGTCAAGAAATTCACGTACTACCGAGATACTCTCTAACTTTGGCTCTTCGGTAGTCGTGTCCATTACTGCCACTAAGTATGCCTGACACCCTTCAGACATCAACCTTGTCGCTTTGACGAATGAGACTAAGGGAATCGAGACTCCTCCTCGACTTCTCGCCAATACAAAGCTTGGGCGGCCTCTCGGATAAAATTGGATTATCCTACTACCACAATCCACTACTGCCCCTTGCCTACCCAACCAATCTATTCCTATGATTATGTCAAAATCATACATGGGCAATACAGCTAGGTTAATACTCTCCTTACTCCCTCCAGTCAAGATTTCACAACCCGTACAGCCTAATGAAACCAATATATTATCCTTTAACGGAGTGGCAATATGTAGAATTATATTCAACGGTTTCAACCTCATACCCACCAAATCAGCAAACTGTGCAGGGACAAATGAATGCGTGGCACCAGGGTCAAATAGTGCATATGCAGCTCGATTGCACAAGTAAACCGTACCTATGACCACGCCCGGTGCTTCCTCCGCTTATCTGCGGGCTACTACATACACCCTTCCCTATGCCGGTGGTCGATTCTGCTCGATTTGGGGAGTAGCAGTCGATGGTCCAGCCTGCGGTCTCTATCCTTGAGGTCGATTTGTCGGAGCTTGGTTTGGGCACGTCCTCATCTGGTGGCCCAGTTGACCACACTTAAAGTAAGCCCCAATCCTTACCGGGCATCGTCCATTTCCATGCAGCAGCTCCAATTAGTGAGATTCGGCAGCTTCATAATATTTTTCCTTATGGGAGGCACAAAATGCCTGTTGTCTGCCATCGGTCTCTTGCCCATCTAGCGGTTATCTCTTAATGGCGTAAACCGCGATCCAGTTGCGGTGTTCCTCTCTTTCAAGTCCCTTTCAATTATTTGGCCCCGGTCATAGATCTCCTTATAAGTCCTCAAATTCAGGGCAATCATCTGACTACGGAGCTCGAGCCTCAATCCATCCCCAAACCTCCTTGTTTTCTCCTAAGGATCTTCTACAGATCGAGGTGCGTACCTCGACAACCTCGAAAACTCGGCCTCATACTGATCTATCGTCAGCTGGTTCTAACGTAGCTGTAGAAATTCCACCTGCTTTCATTCCCTGGCCGTCTCCGAGAAATACTTGTCGTTGAACGTCGTCTAAAAGGCATCCCAGTTCATGGTCGTTCCTTCAGGGAAAACTCCATTCTTGGTGACAGCCCACCAATTATTTGCTGTACCCTCCAGTTGGTACACAGCTAGCAGCACCTTCTCTTCGTCCGTGCACCTCAGCACACCAAAAGCTTTCTCTAACTTCTTAATCCATCTTGGTGTTAGCTCAGGATCTCCAGTCCCATCGAACTGAGTCGGCTTCAATTTTATAAACTGCTTCAATAGTTGGCCTATCTCTCTGGCCACGACGATTCCCTCTTGGGCGTTCACAGCCTCATTACGTTGATTAAGTTCACCTTGGCTTCCATTGCCACCAATGTTGCCGTTGTTGGCGTTGACGGTAGCTATGGCAGCTCCCACTGCTTGGGCGATGGCAACATCCTGATCTTGGGGCTACCTATCAATCAAGTCACTAATTCTCTCTAGCGCCATCAGCACGCCATCCATTCTTGTCCTCAACTACAAGCGACCTCGAGCTAGAGGCTCCGCCTCTAAATCTTCCAAATCTTCTAGATGAGTTACTCATTCTGATCTCCTTCTACTGAACCTGGTCCACCACAAGTTCAGCAAGGAGTTAGTAACTTATTCATTCATCCAAGTCCAAAGCTACTAACTAATCCTTAACAGAAACAGTTACAACATAGCAACACTCTATACAACAAGTCCTAGAGACATTTCAACTAATAGCCCATGGTCGTTTCTCAGTTCCGTTTACTCCAACGGTTCACTAAAACAGGCCATACCCATTCACTTATCAAGCCAAAATCTAGAAATGACCATCAACATTAAGCAAGGAACTTAATCTTCATGCATTACAACAACCCTGTCAAGGTCAAATGCTATTCACAAGTGTCAAGTCACATGCTATGCACCCCATGTCTTATCCTAACCAATTTCCTAAGGTTTCGCTATCCATCCAAGTCCCAACTTAATCCTCCTTGTTACTCCAGTCCTCAATCAACTTTGGATCGAGCTGACTTTCTCTGATACCAAGCGAACGGAGATGTCACGCCCCGTCCCCGCAGGCACGATCACGCGACTCCCTACAAGCAAATCAAATGTCTCTCGTGGTCCTAAGATCCGCAAATAAGCCAAGAGACATGGTATACCTACCAAGCATACAGAAGCGATAATGAAATAACTTCCCCGTACAAAATATAACTGGGACCTAGATAGCGAAAATACTATCATACATAAAACTCGACTGTTCATACAAACGTATAACTACTAGAACCGCCAATACATGGGGCGACGGGGTAAGTACACAAAAGAGTCTATCGACATCATACATCAAGAGACGGGGTCAGGATCGCCACCAAAAGTTCGACTGATGTGCTGGGAGCTCTTAAGACGAGCTGCTGGAGTCCTCGGTGTCCTCTGCATCCTCCGTGGGCTCGTACTCCGAAAAGGTCTCAGAGCGAACCTCTATAGCATCCTCAGCGGTCTCCTCAGCAGATGGCTCCATGAGATCCTCCTTGGTCGCCTCGCCCACAATGACCTCCTCCTCCGTGTTCTCTACGGTCGGAGTCCTTTTCGGTCCATTCCTTGACCCGGCAACAGACCCTTCAGCCTGGTCTAAGTCTCGGGTAGGGTGGCACCAACTAGGAACAACTCCCTGGAGCACCTCATTAGGCTTCATCGGCCCGATAGACACATCCTCGACCTTCCTAAACTAGGCCTCATACCGATGAGGCTTCCATCTCATACTACCCTCGTCTACCCAAACCGCAGTACACTTCCTTACATAAATAGTTCACTGCCCATCAGAGAACTCATCAAAATAAATGGACTTCTCCTTCGGGTCTCCAAAATGAATGGGCCACATCGTCAAGGCCTAAGATCTGTAAAAAAACCCGAACGGGATGAGTTCACATCTTAGTAAGGTGGGTCCTAATCCTAGGTTAGGCCGACCGTCTACTCAGGCAGTCACATACCCCAATCATTCAAACTCATAGACATATAAGACAATACAAATTTAGATATCCACACACAGATGACAGGCATGCAATTATGGCATCATCTCATGCTCGGATGATAATGCAATACTCATCCCACCACGTCTCCACAATCCTCTTTTCCTCCCTGCCTCCTTCTCATGCCCGTGATTAGATCATATCAGACTCGGTTCGCGTAAACGCATTAGACCGTCATTGACAACCCGCGTAAACGCATCAAGCTCCAATGATACTCTAGGCCAATGTCAACACCTCATATCTTCGTCTCGCGTAAACGCATTAGGACTGTGGCCATCTCAACCATGCGTCTCATACGCATCAGGACGCCCCAAAACTTCTACCCCATGCCTCAGCACCTCAGGGTACTCATTCCATCACCCCGCGTCTCACACGCATCAAGGTCTCGCCATGTCACACTCATGCCATGATTTTCAATTCATTTCACTTAAATAACAGCAGGTACAGTTCAGGCATAATTCATATACTCATGGCATGCAAGTCAATCAAGTGACACTTAAACATGACAAACAATTTAAGCACAAGCATTAGCACGCATAATTCCCCTATAACAACTTAGGGTGCACCAAGAACATTCATCTTGGAATCTCTCACCAATCAATCAATTTATCGCTCGACGTACCCAATTGTGTCCGATCTTTCTATCCTAAGTTTAGGATTCCCTTACCTTGGGTTTGAAGCCACAAAAATCCTCTTCTTGAGCCCTCAAAGATTTGGCCCTAATGGTCCAAGACTAATCTCACCGCACAACCTAGGAAATTCCAACCAATTGTCAATTTCCTATGTCCAATTCGCCAATCCACGAATCACAAACCACCATAACACAATCTTCATCATCTTAGCATGTCTTAATCACCAATTTGAGATTCAAAATCCACCACCCTCAACCTCCATAGATTCGGTCTTGCATAGAACCGAACCGGCTATTTTCGGTTCTGTGCAAACCGAGCATGTCCAGTCCTTAGTCTACTCCAAATCCATCATTTAATAACTAATCTACTTGTTAACATGTCTATCTAAGGGTCCAAGAGCCTCACCGAGAGTTTAAGGTCGCATCGTCGTCGGAATCTCTTCGAAAGTCGCTGGATCCTTCAAGGCAGTAAATCGACAGATTCTGTCCAAGGTTCACATGACCCATTTGGAGTGAAAACTTCATCAAATTAAGCTCAACTTTTTACCACAGATTGATATACAGGTCTCCTAGATCTCTACAAAATTTGGTCCCAAGACTCCAATATTTCGAGGTCCTTAAGGGTTAAAAATGTCGCCTAACTCAGATTAGGGCAATTTTCGTCGGCTTCCGGGAGAATGCTTGGCCGGAACTCCTCGGTGGTCCAATTGACGTGCTTCCACTTCGAGAAGGTCGGTAAGAGATGGAGCTAGGCTTTGGTGGTTGGCTCGCAGGTTGGTGATCGCCGGAGAGTGGCGTCGGCGGCAACGAACAAGAAGCCTAGAAATTGTTGCCAGTGGTAGAAAGAGGAAGAAGAAAGAAGGAGTTTCGGTGATGGTGGGGTGAATGGCCGGCCAAAGTGAAGAGAGAGAGAGAGAGAAAAGAGTCTATATCCAATCCCAAAAGTCAATGGTTGAATGGTAGGTGGTGAATAGTGGACATGACCACTTTTTAGCCCATCTTTGGACACTTGTCCTGAGTGTCAATCAACTCAATCCAATGGCCTCATTTCCTTCTCCTTTTTCAGCAGCCTTGGGGGATTAAGAGACCAAAATGCCCTTCTTCATTTGCATAGGCAAGGGTAAACCTTTGAGGGGCAAAATGATAAATTTACCCTCGACGTTCGGAGCGTCGTTTTTCTCATTTCGATAATCTTCGATAGGGCGACGGCCAATCCGAACATAACGTTGGAATTCTTGATTCATCATTTTCAATTTTCAAGACTCGTTTTGATTGTTTTCTCTATTGGACGTGGTTCCAACCTATCCCAAACCGATTGACGACTTTTGCAAATGTTACGCGTATCGACTTTGTGATTCATATCACGTTTAAGGCTCGTCAATTTATGGCGACTTTGGTTGTCATGTAATTGTGAGGGTCTATCACTAGTCCCAATGGCCTCAATCATCACTGTTCGATTTAGAAAATTTTTTGCAGATTATACATTGGTTAAGAGGCATCACCCACGCTTCAATCGTATAACGCTAGCAAATGCATCCCTTAATCGTTCTTAGATCGGCCTTTTTGTGGTTCTAAATATCCCCTCGACAATCCTTATGGTCAAAGCGCCATTTCTTATCCGAGTTTCCTAGGTCCACGTACCTCGTCTTGCGTTAGCCTTTCCCTTTTGGTCAGCCTACTCGAATTGATCAGATTCGAGCGAGATGCGACTGAAATACATCTCTAAATTTACTTCTCATTAATGAGTATAAAATTGATTGGAAATCAGAATGTCACAATTGGGATGGATTGGCCGGGTAAACAAAAGGCCGTCGTCGATTTTGGTAATAGGGTAATCCATTTTTATTTGAATGATCGCCCTAGTTTTGAATTTGTGGGAAGTCGGGGAGGAACCTTGATTCCTTTAGTCTCATCGCTTGAGGTGGCGAAGTTGTTGGCCGAAAGATGTTAAGTTTGTTTGGCTACGGTAGTGGATACGACCGTTGACGAACCTAAGTTGGAGAGTAGTCCTGTGGTGTGTGAATTTCTCGATGTCTTTCCCTAAGAATTGACAAGATTACCACCAGAGAGGGAGGCTAAGTTCATGATTGAATTAGCCCCTAGAACGGAGCCGATCTCGAAGGCACCTTATAAAATGTCGTTGTCGGAATTGAAAGAGTTAAAGGTGAAAAAGCAAGAGTTGTTAGACAAGGGATTCTGTCACGCTTCGCATCCTTGTGAGCTAGCTAACAACCCATGATTGAAAAAACCATCGCACTAACCCAAGATCGAGCTGCTTTGCGATAAGCGAATGAATTCAATTGCACATGCGGAAGTGAAATACAAACTCTGTACGATACAATATAAAGATGACTCAATATGATAAAACACTTATACATAACTTGATATAGTGATAGTTTTACAACTTGGTCCACAGTAGGGATACAAGATAGGGTTCGAAGGGAATGAGAGACTTAGTTAAAAGGGTGCATCTAGTCTAGTCACCACACTCCTATCCTAAAGGGTGTCCCAAAAAATTAGGTATCATAGCTATACCTAAAGGTTGGGTCCACTATTAGTTGAGTAGCCCTCTCAGCTACGAAGTCGTACTCCGCAGGAAGCATCTAACTCTAGGTCCATGGGAACTTCTTCCTCCGAGTCGGATTATGTGTCCGCAGGCGCATCAAACTCGTCGGTACTCATCTCTAGCTCGGTCTCAGATTCCAACTCGGCGTTAACTCTTCCTTTAGCTCTCGCTCCAACTCAGAATCAGTGGGTTCTATAGGTGCTTCCTCGACGTCAGAGGGCTCCACGACTTCTAAATCCTCGGTTAGTTCTAAGGGCTCCGGCTGACCGGTCTTGGGTTGGGCTTCCGGATTGACTATCTTGCCATCAGGGGGTGTAGTACTGCACCATTCAGGAATCACACTCCGAGGCATGTCGAAGCTCCTCAAGGGTCCGTATGTCACGTCTTCGACCCGATAGAACCAAGCCTCAAAATAATGCGACTCCCAATCGTCATCTCCTTCGTCAACCCATACTATGCTCCCCTCCCTAATGTAGATTTTCCCTAGACCTACGGGATACTCGGTCAACGACTTCTGGATATCAATCGGCTCCCCAAAACGTTTTGGTGGCATGCTGTTGCGCCCCGAATCCGTCGAGCACTCGAACATCCCTGCAAGCAAACAACACATCTCTTGTGGTCCCCAAGATCTACAATCAAGTCGAGAGATAATACACATATACGTCTAGCATGCGGAAGCGGTACTCAAGTAAATCCCCGTACAAATATAAGCTAAGTGGGACCTGGATAGCATAATAACCGTCATACATCATAGCATAAGGTTCGTACAAATGCCGGCTACTGCAATCCACTAACAAACTGGGCGATAGGGCAGTACACAAAAAGAGTCCTTCATGACATGCAAAAGGATAGGGTCGGGTCGCCTCCAAAAAGCTTAGGTCAATGAACTGGGGGTCCTAAAATGAACTGCTAGAATCCTCAGTATCCTCGGCATCCTCCGTTGGCACGTATTCAGAGAAGGTCTCGGATGGGACCTCAATAGAATCCTCTATGGTCGCCTCGTGAGACGGCTCCGCAAGGTCCTCCTCAGTCGCCTCCAGGATAATGACCTCATCCTCCTCCACGGTGAAGTCCAACATCGGGGTCTTCTCTGGCCCGTTCCTAGAACCAACTACGGACCCCTCTAGTAACTTCTGCTCCCCAGCAGTCTGACACCAAGCAGGGATAACACCCTGGGGTATCTCGCGGGCCTCAGTGGCCCAATCTGCTCATCCCCGACCCTCTTAAACCATGCCTTGAACCTATGATGCTTCCAATCAGGGCTACCCTCGTCAACCCATACAACCATGCATTTCCTCACATAAATGTTCCCCTAACTATCCGAAAACTCATCAAAATACACCGTCATCTCCTTGGGGGTCTCCAAAACGTATAGGCCACATATCTAAGGTTTAGGATCTGTAAAAATAAGGGTCCCCAAAGGGTTGAGATGCACATCTCAGTAAAAGAATCCTAACCCTGGGTCAGGTCGACCGTCTACTCAGGTAGTCGTACACCCTAATCATTCTAAACTCAGAAATACACAAGTATATCAGGCACAAATCAATGAAACAACAATATACAGATGACAAGCATGCAATGATGACCTCATGTCACACTCAGAAGATCATGCACACCTATCCTACCACTTCACCACATTCACAAATTTCCGGCTCCCTCAATCTCTAGCTCGCGATTAGATTGCATCAGGCTCGGTCTGCATAAACGCATCAGACCATCATCGGCAACCCGCGTAAACGCATTAGGTTCCGATGAATCACCAAGCCAATATCATCATCACATACCTCCGTCCCGCGAATAATTCGCATCAGGACCGTGACCATCTCAACCACGCGATTTCATCGCATCAAGGCGCCACACAACATCAACTCCACCCCGCGATCTCGTAGTATCAGAGTATCCATCTCCCGCCCCGCATCTCAAGCGCCTTAGGGCCTCGACATGTCATGCTCATGTCATGATTTTCAAATTTGTTTTCCATACGAGACGACAAGTGTAATTCAGGCACAATTCAAATATCTCATGGCATGCAAGGCAATCAAGTGACACACACACATGGCGAATGATTTAAATACACACAATAGCACACATAACCTTCCTATAACCACTTAGGATATAACAAGAGCCTTCCCTTTGGTAAATCTTCATAAACCGATCACTTCAACCTCCGACTGACCGAATTGAGTTCAAACTCTCTATCCTAAGCTTAGAATTCCCTTGCCTTTGACTTGATAATACAAATTTCTCCTTGCGATTGCCTCAAGGTCTCGGTCAAACCAATCCATGGGTCAATTCAACGCGCAACCTAGAATTTCAACCAATTTCATCAATTTCCTTATCTGAATTCTCAATCCATGAACCACAAACTACCATAGCATAATCTTCATCCCCTTAACATGTCTTAATCATCAATTTGAGACTCAAAATCCAATGCCAACAGCCCTCCAAGGTTCGGTCATACACAGAACCAAACCGGTTCCTCTCGGTTCTATACATGCCGTGAGCTACCATTCCTAATTCAACCTCAAATCCATCATTTAATCCTCATCCTACCTCTTAACATGTCTATCTAAGGGTTTGTGGGTATCACCATGAGTTTGAGGTCGATTGGTTGTCGGAAACTTGTCGAACGTCGCCGGATCTCCTTAAGTCAGTACCGACAGTTTTCTGTTCAAGATTTACAAGACCGGTTTATGGTCAAAACTTCATCAAATTGAATCCTAATTTTTATCACAGATTCATACGCATGTCTACCTGATCTCTACCAAATTTAGCCTCAAAAATCAAACATTTCGGCCTTCAAAAGGGTTAGAAACCGGACCTACCTCAGGTTGAGCTCGATTCTGTCGGCTCTCGGGAAAATCCTTAGTCAGGACTCCTCGATGCTCCAAATGGCTCGATTCTTGATCGAAGAGGTTGGCAAGATGTAAATCTACATCGGTGTGGTCGGCCATCGGTCAGATGGTGGTCGGAAGTAGCCGTCGTGGGCGGCGAATAGGAGCGGCTGGGCTGGTCGGCGATCGGCAGAATGAAGGGGAAGAAGGAGAGGAAGTTTTGGGAATCTAGAGGGAGCTTTGGCCGGTCAAGTGAGGTGAGAAGAGAGAGAAAATGGGCTATATACAAGGCTTGGTCAAATGGTTGAATGGTAGGTTTGTAATAGTTGACTTAACTACTCTTTACACCATCCATTAACACTTGTCCTCAATGTCAATCATGCATGATCCAATGGACAATAATCCTCCTTGAATTCGGCAGCCTTATGGGGAGTCTAATGTCCAAAATTCCCTTCTTCAATTGCATGGCAAGGTTCTAAGCTTGAGGGGCAAAAGGGTAATTTTACCCCCGACGTTCAGAACGTCGTTTTTCTCGCGCCAGAACTTTTCGATAGGGCGACGGCCAACCCGAATGTGATGTTGGAATTCTTGATTCTCCATTTTCAATTTTCAAGACTCGTTTCTGATGGTTTTCTCTACCAGACGTGGTTCCAATCTATCCCAAACCGACGGGCGGCTTTTGCAGACATTACGCGTATCGACCCCGTAATTCGAATCACGTTTAGGGCTCGTTAATTCATGGCGGCTTTGGTTGTCATATAATTGTGAGGGTTTATCACTAGTCCCTATGGTCTCGATCATCGCGGTCCGATTTAGGAAAATTTGCAAATCACACGTTGGTTAAGCGGTATCACCCGCGCTCCAATCGTATGACGCTCGCAAGGCAATCCTTAATCGTTCTTAGATCGGCCTCTTGGTAGTTCTAAATATCCCCTCGACAATCATCATGGTCAAAGCGCCATTTCCTATCTGAGTCGCCTAGGTCCACGTACATCGTCTCATGTTAGCCTTTCCGTTTTGGTCAGCCTACTCAAATTGATCAAATTTGAGCGAAATATGATTGAAACACATCGCTTGATAAATGTAAACTTCTCATTAATGAGCCTGAAATTGACTGGAAATCAGAATGTCGGAACTCTTTCCCCCTTACAAAAATTTTGTCCCCAAAATTTACATTACACTTAATCACTCAAATAAATGGTGGTGCTGTCGTCCCATCGTCTCTTCATTCTCCCACGTGGCACCTTCAGTTCTATGGTGCTCCTATATTACCTTGACCAGTGGAATCTTCTTATCCCTAAGGATTTGCTCCTTCTGATCCTCGATCCTTATTGGTTTCTCCACATACGACACTTTGTCGTCCACTTCTATGGTCACGTAATCCAGCACATGTGTTGAGTCTGGTTCATACTTTCGTAGCATGACACATGAAACATATTATGCACCTGGGATAGATTGGGCGGCAAAGCAAACCGATAGGCCAAGGTTCCAATATGTTCTAATATCTCGAATGGGCCTACATACCTTGGGCTCAGCTTCCCCTTCTTTCCAAAACGCAATAGTCCTCTCATTGGTGACACCTTGAGGAAGACGTGATCGCCCACTTGAAATTCCAAGGGCTTGCATCATTTATCTGCATAGCTCTTCTAACGACTCTGTGCCGTCCTCAGTCTATCCCGAATTATCTTTACTGCTTCCACCGATTGCTCTACCAATTTTGAGCCTATGATACTTCTTTCTCCAACTTCATCCCAACAAATCGGGGTTTTGCAGGCTCGTCCATAAAGTGCCTCGAAGGGTGCCATCTAGATACTCTGCTGGTAACTATTATTATAAGCAAACTTTACCAGGTGTAACTGCTCTTCCCATCCACCTTTAAAATCAATGACGCATGTTCGCAGCATATCCTCAAGTGTATGTATTGCCCTTTTCGACTGTCCGTCCGTCTGTGGATTGTAGGCTGTACTAAACTACAATCGAGTGCCCATGGATTCTTGCAGACTTTTTCAAAAATTTGTTGTGAGCTTCGGATCCCTATCTGAAGTGATCGTCATTGGCACTCCGTCCAACCTCATTATCTGCCTCATGTACAACTCTGCATACCTATCCATAGCGAAGTCCTTTCGCATAGGAATGAAGTGGGCACACTTGGTCAATCTGTCCATGACTATCAAAATAGAGTCGTGACCTCTCTAGCTCCTTGGGAGTCCCATCACGAAATCCATAGTCACATGTTCCCACTTCCATTCCGGAATCTCCAGTGGCTGTAGTAGTCCTCCAGGCTTACAGTGCCGCGCTTTCACTTGCGGCACGTCAAACACTTCGCTACATACTTTTCTACGTCCACCTTCATCCCGTTCCACCAATAATGTTGTCGCAAATTCTATTATATCTTTGTACTTTTAGGGTGGACACTATAGTTGCTCCTATGAGCCTTTGATAAAATTATTTCCCTAAGTCCTTCATCCTTTGGTACACACAATCGTCCTCGGAACTTCAAAATTTCGTCCTCCGACACTTGAAATTCCGGCTTTCTTTTCGTCGCATCCATCTCTATAATTTTCTGAATCTCCGGGTCCGTAGACTATAATGCCTTTATCCCTTCTTGGACCTCAGGTTCCACCCTCAATGTAGCTATCAGACTGGACAACTGATCGACTTTTAATCTGAACTCAGAATCTCTCAAATCTTTTATCATCGACCAACTCCTCACTAGTAGACATGCGATGCTTGACTTCCGACTCAGCGTATCTGCTACTCTGTTTGCTTTCCCAGGGTGATATAGGATATCATAATCATAATCCTTCAGTAGTTCCATCCACCTCACTGCCTTATATGCAGCTCTTTCTGGAAAAACAGATACTTTAAACTTTGGTGGTCGGTATAGATCTGAACCTTCTTGCCACAAAGGTAGTGTCTCCAAATTTTCAAAGCAAATATAATTGCCGCTAACTCCAGGTCATGAGTTGGGTAATTCATCTCATGTGGCCTTAACTGCCTGATGCATAGGCTACTACCCTTCCATGCTGCATCAATACACAGCCCAATCCTTTCCGCGAAGCATCGCTGTATATTTCATACCCTCCTGGTCCTGATGGAATTGTCAACACTGGCGCAGTCATCAATCTATGTTTAAGCTCTTGGAAACTCTTCTCACATTTGTCAGTCCATTTAAACCTCGTTTCCTTCTTCGTCAACCGCGTTAATGGGATGGCTATGGATGAGAATTTCTCCACAAAATGTCTGTAGTATCCTGCCAATCCCAAGAAACTTCTGACCTCCGTGACTGTAGTAGGTCTCGGCTAATTGGTTACTGCTTCAATCTTTGCAGAATCCATTGCAATCCCTTCTCTAGACACCACATGACCAAGAAAAGCTACCCGGTCCAGCCAAAACTCACACTTACTCAACTTCGCATAGAGCATGTGCTCTCTCAGAATCTATAGCACAATCCTTAGGTGCTCCTCATGTTTTGCATCGCTCCTCGGGTAAATCAAGATATCGTCAATAAAGACTATGACGAATCTATCCAGAAATTTCTTAAATACTCAATGGATCAGGTCCATAAAAGCAGCTAGAGCATTAGTCAATCCAAACGGCGTCACTGTAAACTCAATGACCATACCTTGTCTTGAAAGCAGTCTTAGGTATGTCTTCCTTTTTGATCCTCAGTTGGTGATACCTAGTTCTCAAGTTAATCTTCGAACATACTGCTGCTCCTTGTAACTGATCAAACAGATCGTCAATCCTTGGCATCGGATATTTGTTCTTCACTGTCACTTGGTTCAACTGCCGATAGTCAATGCATAAACGCATAGACCATCCTTCTTTCTTACGGATAGCATTGGTGCTCCCCACGGTGAAGCACTAGGTCGGATAAATCCCTTATCTAGTAACTCTCGCATCTGCACCTTTAACTCCTTTAATTCTGACAAGGACATCCTATAAGGTGCTTTCAAAATCGACTCCATTCCAGGGGCTAACTCAATTACAAACTCTATTTCCCACTCTGATGGTAATCCTGACAACTCTTGGGGAAATATATTAGGAAATTCACGCACCACCGGGATATTCTCTAACTTTGGCTCTTCGGTAGTCGTGTCTATTACTACCACTAAGTATGCCTGACATCCTTCAGACATCAACTTAGTGTCAGACATCAACTTAGTCACTTCTAAGGATGAAACTAAGGCAATCGAGATTCCTCCTCGACTTCCCACCAATTCAAAGCTAGGGCGGCCTCTCGGATAAAACCAAATTGTTCTACTACCATAGTCTACTACTGCCCCCTGCTTACCCAACCAATCCATTCCTATTATTACATCAAAGTCATACATAGGTAATATAGCCAAGTCAATGCTCTTTTTACTCCCTCCAATCACAATCTCGCAATCAGTACAGCCCATTGAAACCAATAAATTATCCTTTAACGGTGTGGCAACATGCAGAATCATGTTCAACGGTTTCAAGTTCATACCCACTAATTCAGCAAATTGTGCAGACATGAATAAATGCGTGGCACCAAGGTCAAATAATGCGTATGCAGCTTGATTGCACAAGTAGACCATACCTATGACCACTCCTAGTGCTTCCTCCGCCTCTCTGCGGGCTACTGCATACACTCTGCCCTGTGCCGGTGGTCTGCTCTGCTCAATCTGAGGCGTTGTAGTCGACGATCCCGCTTGTGGCCTCTGTCCTTGCAGTTGACTTGCTGGAGCTTGGTTTACATCCTCATCTAATGGCCTAGTTGACCACATTTAAAGCAAGCCTCAGTCCTTACCGGGCACGGTCCATTTTCATGCCTCCTGCCACAAAGTTTGCAGTTCCAGTTCGCAGGATTCGACGGCTTCACGATATTCTTCCGCACTAGAGGGACAAAGTGCCTATTACCCATCATCGGCCTCTTGCCCATCTGGCGGTTATCTTTGAATGATGGGAACCGCGATCCAGTTGCGGCGTTTCTTTCTTTCAAGTCCCGCTTTATCATCTGGCCCCGCTCGTAGATCTCCTTGTAAGTCTTCAAATTCTGTGCAATCATTTGGCTACGGAGCTCGGGCCTCAAACTGTCCCTAAACCTCCGTGCTTTCTCCTGTGGGTCTTCAACATATCGAGGTATGTACCTCGACAGCCTCGAGAATTCGGCCTCATACTGGTCTATTGTCAGCTGGTTCTGACGTAGCTGCAAGAATTCTACCTACTTCCTTTCCCTAGCTGCCTCAGAGAAGTACTTATCATTGAAGGCCGTCTTAAAAATTTCCCAGTTCATAACTGTTCCTTCAGGGAAGACACCATTCTTGGTGGCAGCCCACCAATCATTCACTGTACCCTCCAGTTGGTACACGGCTAGCAACACCTTTTCCTTATCGATGCATCCCAATACCCCAAAAGCCTTCTCTAACTTTTCTATCCACCTGGGTGCTAACTCGGGATCTCCAGTCCCATCGAATTAAGTCAGCTTCAACTTTATGAACTGCTCTACCAGCTGGCCCATCTGTCTGGCCACGACGATCTCTTCTTGGGCATTCACAGTTTCATTGCCCTGGCCATGTTCATTCTGGCTTCCGTTGCCACCATTATTGCCGTTGTTGACGTTGACGACGGCTATGGCAACTCCTACTGCCTGGGCGATGGCAACGTCTCGATCCTGAGCCTGCCTATCAATCATGTCGTCGATTCTTTCCACTGCTCTTAGCACGCCATCCATCCTTGGATCTTCAGTGACAGGCGGCCTCGAGCTAGAAGCTCCGCCTTTTGGCCTTCCAGCCCTTCTAGATGGGTTGCTCATCCTTGCCTCTTTCTACTGGACCTGGTCCACCACAAGTTCAGCAAGGGGTTAGCAACTTGCTTAATCATTCAAATCTAAGGCCACTAACTAGTCCTTAACAGAAACAATTACAATCCAACAGTACTCTATATCACAGATTCTAGAAACATTTCAACAAATAGCCTATGGCCATTTCTCAGTTCCATTTACTTTAGTGATTCGCTAAAACCAATCACTTTCATTCCTCAAACAAACCAAGGTCCAGAAATGACCTTCAATCCCAAGCAGAGGACTCGATCCTTAAGCATTTCCACAACCCTACTAGAGTCCATTGTCAACCTTAAGTACTAGGTCACAAGCTATACACCCCATACCTTATCTTAACCAGTCTCCTAAAGTCTCACTATCCGTCCTTCTCCCAACTTAATCCTCCTTATTACTCCCGTCCTCAATCAACTTTGGTTTGAGCTGACCTTGTTCTGATACCAAATCGGACGGGGATGTCACGCCCCGAATCGATCGAGCACGCGAACATCCCTGCAAGCAAACAACACATCTCTCGTGTCCCCAAGATCCACAATCAAGTTAAGAGATAATACATATATACCTCTAGCATGCAGAAGCGGTACTCAAATAAATCCCCTTACAAATATAAGTTAAGTAAGACCTGGAGAGCATAATAACGGTCATACATTGCCGACTACTGCAATCCACTAACAAATTGGGCGACGGGCCAGTACACAAAAAGAGTCCCTCATGACATCCAAAAGGATAGGGTCGGGTCTCCTCCAAAAAGCTCAAGTCAATGAATTGGGGTCCTAAGATGAACTGCTGGAATCCTAGGTATCCTCGGCATCCTCCGTCGGCTCATATTCGGAAAAGGTCTCGGATGGGACCTCGATAGAATCCTCCATGGTCGCCTCGTGAGACGGCTCGGCAAGGTCTTCCTCGGTTGCCTCCAGGACGATGACCTCATCCTCCTCCACGGTGAAGTCCAGCGTCGGGGTCTTCTCTGGCCCATTCCTAGAACCAACTATGGACCCCTCTGGTAACTCCTACTCCCCAGCAGTCTAACATCAAGTAGGGATAACCCCCTAGGGTATCTCGTGGGGCTTCGGCGGCCCAATTTGCTCGTCCCCGACCCTCTTAAACCATGCCTTAAACCTATGAGGCTTCTAGTCAGGGCTACCTTCGTCAACCCATACAACCGTGCATTTCCTCACAAAAATGTTCCCCTGATTATCCGGGAACTCATCAAAATACGTCGTTATCTCCTTTGGGGCCCCAAAACGTATAGGCTACATATCTAAGGTCTAGCATCTGTAAAAATAAGGATTCCCAAAGGGGTGAGATACACATCTCAGTAAAAGAATCCTAACCCTAGATCAGGTCGACCGTCCACTCAAGTAGTCATACACCCCAATCATTCCAAACTCATAAACATACAGGTATATCAGGCACAAATCAATGAAACAACAACATACAGATGACAGGCATGCAATGATGACCTCATGTCACATTCAGAAGATCATGCACACCCGTCCTGCCACTTCACCACATCCACCAATCTCGGCCTGCCACAATCTCTAGCCCGCGATTAGATAGCATCAGGTTCGATCCACGTAAACGCATCGAATCGTCATCGGCAACCCGCGTAAACGCATCAGGTTCCGATGAATCTTCAAGCCAATATCATCATCTCATACCTCCGTCCCGCGAATAATTCGTATCAGGACGGTGGCCATCTCAATCCTGCAATTTCATCGCATTAGGGCGCCACACAACATCAACTCCACCCCGCGATCTCACACGCCTCAGGGCCTCGTCATGTCATGCTCATGCCATTATTTTCAAATTTGTTTTCCATACGAGACGACAAGTGCAATTCAGGCATAATTCAAAGATCTCATGGCATGCAAGGCAGTCAAGTGACACACACACATGGCGAATGATTTAAATACACACAATAGCAAACATAACCTTTCTATAACCACTTAGGATATAACAAGAGCCATCCCTTTGATAAATCATCATAAACCAATCAATTCAACCTCCGACTCACCCAATTGAGTCCAATCTCCCTATCCTAAGCTTAGAATTTCCTTATCTTTGACTTGATAACACAAATTTCTCCTTGCGATTGCCTCAAGGTCTCGGCCAAATCAATCCAAAGGTCAATTCACCATGCAACCTAGAATTTCAACCAATTTCATCAATTTCCTTGTCCCAATGCTCAATCCATGAACCACAAACTATCATAGCATAATCCTCATCCCCTTAACATATCTTAATCATCAATTTGAGACTCAAAATCCAATGCCAACAGACCTCCAAGGTTCAGCCATGCACAGAACCAAATCGGTTCCTCTCGATTCTATTCATGCCATGAACTACCAGTCCTAATTCAACCCCAAATCCATCATTTAATCCTCATTCTACCTCTTAACATGTCTATCTAATGGTTTGTGGGGCTCACCATGAGTTTGAGGTCGATTGGTAACTGAAAACTTCTCGAACGTCGCCGGATCTCCCTATGTCAGTACCGGTAGTTTTCTGTTCAATATTTACAAGATCGGTTCATGGTCAAAACTTCATCAAATTGAACCTCAATTTTTATCTCAGATTCATACACATGTCTACTTGTTCTCCACCAAATTTGGCCTCAAAACTCAAAAGGCCTTCAAAAGGGTTAGAAACCGGACCTACCTCAGGTTGAGCTCGATTCTGTTGGCTCTTGGGAAAATTCTTGGTCGAGACTCCTCGGTGCTCCAAATGGCTCGATTCTTATTCGAGGAGGTCGGCAAGACGTAAATCTACGTTGGTGTGGTCATTCGACAATCAGATGGTGGCCGGAAGTGGCCCTCGTGGGCGGCGAATAGGAGCGGCTGGGCTGGTCGGCAATCGACAGAATGAAGGGGAAGAAGGAAAGGAAGTTTCGGGAGTCTAGGGGGAGCTTTGGCCGGTCAAATGAGGTGAGAAGAGAGAGAAAATTGGCTATATATAAGGCTTGGTCAAATGGTTGAATGGTAGGTTTGAATAGTTGACTTGACTACTCTTTACACCAACCATTGACACTTGTCCTCAATGTCAATCATGCATGATCCAATGGCCAATAATCCTCCTTGAATTCAGCAACCTTGAGGGGGGATTAATATCCAAAATTCCCTTATTCAATTGCATGGCAAGGTTCTAAGCTTAAGGGCAAAAGGGTAATTTTACCCTCGACGTTCAGAACATCGTTTTTCTAGCTCCAGAACTCTTCGATAGGGTGACGGCCAATCCAAATGTGTTGTTGGAATTCTTGATTCTCCATTTTCAATTTTCAAGACTCGTTTCTGATGATTTTCTCTATTAGACGTGGTTCCAGCCTATCCCGAACCGACGGGTGGCTTTTGCAGACATTACGCATATCAACCCCGTGATTCGTATCATGTTTAGGGCTCATCAATTTATGGCGGCTTTGGTTGTCATGTAATTATGAGGGTTTATCGCTAGTCCCTATGGTCTCGTTCATCACGGTCTGATTTAGGAAAATTTTGCAAATCATATGTTGGTTAAGCAGCATCACCTACACTCCAATTGTATGACACTCGCAAGGCAATCCTTAATCGTTCTTAGATCGGCCTCTTGGTGGTTCTAAATATCCCCTCGACAATCCTCATGGTCAAAGCGCCATTTCCTATCCGAGTCGCCTAGGTCTACGTACCTCGTCTGGCGTTAACCTTTCCCTTTTGGTCAACCTACTCAAATTGATCAGATTTGAGTGAAATATGACTAAAACACATCGCTTGATATATATAAACTTCTCATTAATGAGTCTGAAATTGACTGGAAATCAGAATATCACACATGCTTAAGGTTTGGGGTCTGAAAAAGTCGAGCCCACGACAGGATAAGAATAAATCTCAGTAAGCTAACCCTAAACCTATGAAAATAAGCAATGTCCAAACAATTGAATTATAATACATACGACACATTACACAACCGTGGAGGCATAAATCTTTATATAATTCTCAATTCAAGGCTAAGCTTCATATTTTGACACTTAATAGATCATAACATATGGGTAACATTATCCTTAATACGGTTCCAATTCCAATGGCTTGGCCCACATATTGACGCCTCAGGCTTAATTAATTAACGAACCCGCATTATTACGCCTCAGGTCTGTAGTGCCATTTTAAGACTCACATTACTACGCTTTAAGTCGATCCCGCGTCTAGCGCCTCGGTATATCTTTAAACCCCGAGTTAAACGCCTCAAGGTACAATACGCTCTTAAACTTATAAATCACTCAATTAAAGCTAAATACCATGAATTGCACATTTCATAATTCAAGAATACAAATCAGCCCCTTAAACCTAAAATTTCAGTTCCATGGAACTACATAACGTCACTTAGTCAATTGTAACCTTTTAATACTTCATAAATCTATGATTATCCATGGCCGATCACTATAGGGTCCCAATTGACCAATTCCATCATTCAATCCATCATTTATCACACAAGGCCAAACATAACAACGTAGGACGGCCAATTCAAACTTTTAATCCGTCATATCTCATTGAAGGCCAAATCGCGCAAATCATGGCAATGATCCAATCTCCCGGTTCACATGTATTTGTACACAGACAAATAACATTAAGGGGTATTTGACATTTTAATGCAACATACCACAATACCACGTAATGGTCGAACACACATAGGGTCCAAATAGGAATTTCACCAATTCAATCAATTGATTTCAAGCTAATAACCACTACTAGGCATTTCGACTCCCAAGGAAAAACTCCAACCGAACCTTCAACTATATAACTAATCATAGATTTAATAATTTCAAGCTTTAGGACATACAAGCCATAACCGGTCCTTAAGGTCAGAATCGGTCTCTAGGAATTACTCACAAGTTCAACCACGAAAATCACTAAACAAGGTATCAAACTTGCCTCTTAGTACCTTAATGTCCATGGAAGGTTTAGAAATAATTTACCTAGGTTTGAGCAAGCAAGATTCCACGGAAATGGCGATGCAAGGCCCAGGTTCAAGCTGCAACGTGGTGAATAGGTTCGGTCCTATTATTAATCATCCAAAACATCCATAAAAATCCATCCTTTAAGCTAATTAAGAACTTGCTTCATGGTAGATTACATCTTAGAGTCATTCACCTTACCAAATGGCCAAAAGACTCGGTGAAACTCGCAAGATCAGGTTTGGTCGGCCGATGGTTCTCTCGGCCTTCTCGATTCCTCACAGCGTTGACGGTTCGAACAAGGTCTACGAGGTGCGCTAGTAGTGGTGATGATTCACGGCCTAATGAAGATGAGGAAGAGGATGGTTGGCGTCGGGTTTTCCTTAGGGCAAAATCGAATGAGAAAGGGAGAGTGAGATGGGAAGAGAAAAAGAAGAAGAGAGGAAGGGTGGTCTGATGGTGTTGGCCAAAAATGAAAGGGAAAGGGGAAGATAAGGGTGTCTCTTGTTCTCCAAGATTCAAATCACAAGGTGACCGCTACCTATCCATCTTAGAATAGGCTTTATGGTTGAGTGATTTTAGGAAGTTTGTTTCATGCTCTAAAACCACTCAAATGGAACCCTACCCAAGTATTGTCTTTTTCCCCATAAATTCGAGAAGGCGTTTGACCTTTATACTCCCATAATTTCGGCCATCAAGACGAACAAGAAAAAGACTATATTGCCCTTGCTCATTTTTAAAGGAATGAGCATTAATCTAGGCGTAAAAAGGTAACTTCCAAACGTTGGTTCGAAATTTCACTTTTCTCATCGATATGGAATGAACCGTGACCTTAATGATTCTCGACGAGGCGACATCCAATTTATTGATATTGAAATCCTTGAATGTTCGGCCTCCAATCTCGAAGTCTAATTCATGGTCAAATTCAGTCGTTGGTCATTCCAACACATCTCAGACTAACGGGCGTCTCTTAGGAGTTACCCGTATCGACCTGTGACTAATGTCACATTTAAGAGTTATTCGAATCATGACGACTTTGGTTGTCATGTAATTGTGAGGGTTTATTGCTAGTTCCAAAGGTTACGACCGTTAGAGTTTGGTTTAGGTTAATTTGCAAATCATACTATGGCTATACGAAATCACCCATGAACCAATTGCATAACGCTAGCAAATCATTCTAAAACCACTCTTAGATCAGCCTTAGTTGGCACAAAATATTCACTCGGCAATCCTTATGGTCAAAGTACTGGTCCATGGTTGAATTCTTTCCTTTTGGTTAGTCAACTCAAGAGTGATCAATTCTGAGTGGGATTTACTGAAATGCCTCGATAGGCAATCATTCATTAATAAGCTTTGAGATAGGGTCGAAATTCAGAATGTCATGATTCTTCCCCTCTTATAAAAGTCTCGTCCTCAAAATTTACATTACATCCAACTACTCAAACAAGTGGGGGTGTTGACGCCTCATCGCTTCCTCGCTTTCCCAGGTGGCTCCTTCAGTCCTATGATGTTCCCAAATCACCTTCACTAGTGGAATCGTCTTGTTCCTCAGGACTTGTTCCTTCCTGTCTTCGAACCTGATTGGTCTTCCACATACGACACTCGATCGTCCACCTCTATGACTTCATGGTCCAATTCATGGGTCGAGTATGACTCGTACTTTCTAAGCATAGATACATAAAATACATTGTGGACTTGCGATAAGCTCGGCGGCAAGGCGAGTCTGTAGGCCAAAGTTTCCATTCGTTTCAAAATTTCGAATGGGGCTACGTACCTCGGACTCAGCTTTCCCTTCTTGCCAAATCGGGATAGTCCTCGCATGGGTGACACCTTGAGGAAGACATGATCTCCTACTTGAAACTCCAATGGTCTGCTCGTTTGTTAGCATAACTCTTCTGGTGACACTGCGCAGTTTTCAACCTTTCCCGAATAACCTTTACTTCCTTAACTGACTACTCTACTAATTCTGGGACTGATATGCTCCTTTCACCAACTTCATCCCAGCATACTAAAGTTCTGCAGGCTCTTCCATACAACACCTCAAAAGGTGTCATTCCGATACTCTGCTAGTAGCTGTTATTATAGGCAAACTCCACCAGATGTAGCTGATCCTCCCAGCCTCCCTTAAAGTCTATTACACAGGCTCTCAGCATGTCTTCAAGTGTCTGAATCATCCTTTCGGACTGTCTATCCGTCCGAGGGTGACAAGCCGTGCTATATTGCAATCACGTTCCCACAGCCTCTTGCAGGCTTTTCCAAAATGAAGCAAGGAACTTAGGGTCTCTTCCTGACGTAATCGTCATTAGAACTCCATACAGACAGACTATGTAACACATATATAACTCTGCGTACCTATCCATGCCAAAGTCCTTTCTCGTAGCCAAGAAGTGCGCGGATTTAGTCAATCTATCGATGATCACCCAAATCGAATCATGGCCTCTTTAGCTTCTAGGCAAACCCATCACGAAATCCATGGTGATGTGCTCCCACTTCCATTCAAGAATTTTCAAAGATTGCAACATCCCAACAGGCTTACAATGTTGCGCCTTAACTTGCTGGCACATCAGACATTTAGCCACATGCTTCGTTACGTCCACTTTCATTCCATTCCACCAGTAATGCTGACAAAAATTTTGATACATCTTTGTGCTCCTCGGGTGAATGCTGTAGTTACTCCTGTGAGCTTTTGATAAGATCTTTTCCCCAAGTTCCTCATTGTTGGGTACACACAAACGCCCACGAAACTTCAAGGTTCCATCCTCGGAGAGTTGAAAGTCAGGTTTCCTCTTGGTTGTGTCTAACTCCAGAATCTTTTGGATGTCGAGATCCGTAGATTGCAAAGCCTAAGCTCTTTCTTGAATTTTAGGCTCAATCTTTAAGGTAGCCAATAAACTAAATACTTGGCAGATTTCGAACTTTAACTCTGAGTCCCTTATTCCTTCCAATAGAGTCCATTCTTTGATCATCGTGTGTGTGATACTTGATTTCTTACTAAGCGCATCTGCCATCTTATTTGCCTTCCTAAGATGGTACAGGATTTCACAATCATAATCCTTGAGCAATTCCATCCATTGATATTGTCTCATATTCAATTCCTTTTGGGAAAACAAGTACTTCAGGCACTAGTGGTCGGTGTAGATCTGAAATCTTTCTCCGCATTAGTAGTTCCTCCAAATTTTCAACGCAAAGATGATGGCTGCTAACTCCAAATCATGCATTAGGCAGTTCATCCCATGGAGCCTTAATTGTTGGGAAGCATAAACAACAACTCTCCCATGCTATATCAGAATGCATCCTAACCCCTTTAGCGATGTGTCACTATAGATTTCATAGCATCCGGGTCCAGACGGTATCGTCAACACCGGTGTAGTTATTAATCGATGCTTAAGCTCTTGAAAGCTCCTCTCGCACTTATTCGTCCATTCAAATCGTGTATGCTTCTTCGTCAACCTCGTCAGAAGAGTAGCTATCAAGGAAAACTTCTCTAAGAACTTTCTGTAATATCCAGGCAGTCTTAGGAAACTTCTAACTTCAGTCGCTGACGTTGGTCTAGGCCAATTCGTTACTGCCTCGATCTTCGCAGGATCTACTAAAATTCCATTTCTAGAAATTACATGCCCAAGGAATGCAACCTCACTAAGTCGAAATTCGCATTTGCTGAATTTGGCGTAAAGCGAGTGTTCTCTTAATGTCCTTAGAACCACGCTTAAATGTCGTTCATGCTCTTTAGAGCTCTTTCAGTAAATCAAGATGTCGTCGATGAAGACAATGACAAATCGATCCAAGTATTCCTTGAATACCAAAAAAATGTGGAAAAATTATGGAAAATTCCTGGACATTCCAAAAATTCCCAAAAATTAAGGATTGACCATAGACAACTAGTCAATCCTATTTTTGGAATTTTTTTATCTGTTTCTTCATGAAATTGAGGGTATTACCCTTTAGGGGTAAATCACCTCTGCTTGATATGTGAGATAAGTCAAGAATACCAAGGTAAGAATTAGGGTTGGTTAGGCGAATTCTTATGCTTGGGTTTTCATATCTTGTCCTTTTCTGAAAACGACGATTTTTACCCACAAAGGGTAAATCATCTTTCTTATTTCGATTGAGTTGCGAAAATTGCTCAAAATTAGGATTTAGGTCTGGTGGTCGATCAAATCCTAATTTTGCTTGGGATTTTCACTTCTCATTACTTTCTGAAATGACGATTCTACCCCTCAAAGGTAAATTACTTTTAAAATTCCAAAAAAAATTCTGAAAACTCCTGAAAAATAGGAAATGGATAGGTTTGGTGACCAATCCTACTTTCATAATCTGTTGACTCCATATTTCATCTGAAATGATAAGTTTTTCCTTTTGGGCCAAATTGTCTCAAAATTCTTTAAAATTGAGATTTTGCCCCTCATGGGAAAATTATGTCAAAAACACTTGTGTTCCTTAATTGACATTTCTCTAGGCTAATAGGGTCATACTAGGGGTGGCACGCTAAATTCATGTGATTTATCCACATGTTTTGGATCCTTGATTTGCGCACTCATTTTATTGACTGTGTTTGCTAGGATAATCATTCCTATCTACATGAATTCATAGATTTAGGGTTCATACCTCACTCTTTCGCATGAAATCGTAGGGTTAGATAAATCATTCGACTTAGGTCTCGAAAATGCATCAACTCCGACAGTTGGCGTAACAAAGCCCCCGATCCCATTTCTCTAGTTATTGTAGAATTGAATAGAATGCTCCCAACTGTTCGATAGGGTTTTCGATCATGCCCTCCGCAAAACGATCGGTGGTGATTCCTTGGCATGTACACATATCACATATCACCAGACTACACCGAAGATCGACTGTAAAATTCTACCGTTGCAACTTGGGTAACGAGCCTTGGGAGAGGCCCGCGTCCGACCAAGCTTCGGACAACCCATTAACCCGCCGCGGTCTAGGTCGCGACAGATTGGCTACTAGGGAGCTATTCCAAACCAAAATCCCTAGTTAGGAATTTTAGAGGACTTGAGCCGATTAAGAAGTTGATTGGTTTATCTAACCCTGCTTTCTATAGATACTCTCAAAGGTCTGGTATTTACCCTAACCATTGTGTTAGATGTTTTTACAGATTGGAGAAATAAGGGGTGGAGTGTTTGCTGACATCTTTCCTCCAGGTTGAAATTGGAATTGTATGTTTATCTTTGTGCATGTATTGAGCGGTGTTTGATACAAACTGTTGTGCATGACCTTGCATCGTGATGATCATGACACATTACACACACTGGCGGTCAAACCCCAATTGGGAACCACCTCTAGGTTACCTTCGATAGGGAAAGGGTATGAAATGAGCTAGTCTTTGATGACACTTGAGACTTTCGTATTCATTCTCGCTCACAATCTAAATTGATGATAACTAGCCCTCTTGGGTGGGTACTCTTGGGGAGGAATCTGCCATATTTGGATGGTGGGAGCCTAAGCCATAGGTTCCTCATCTGATTTTATTTTTAGAGCATATTTCCACTTCTCTCATGCGCATGTTTTTGGAAGGTTTGTATACTTAAAACCACTCATTGCTATAAGGGAATATTTAATGTTCTCTGGGTCTTGGTTGGTAAGGCATTTACTTCCAATGTATTTCACTACCTCCTTGTTTCATAGTATGTTCATATGTTGCATATCATTCATATCTACTTGCATTGCATACATTCTAAAATCATTCGAGTGACTGACTGAAATAATGATTATAGGAGATAGGATGTCGTTGTTTCCTAAAAGTTCGACGGAGTTGGTCACCTTCGAATATCTAAGGAAAGTTACTTGTCCTAGGTCGAACATAAGATTTCACTTCACTAGGTTTGTGCATGGCCGAGAGTTGACTGGACATAAGCTAGGATATGCTGGAGATTGCCAGACTAGTTACTAAGTTGATAACCTTAGGTTTAAGGGGCAGACATACGAGATGTTCAAGCACTATATAGAGGTGAAAAAATAGTACCGCAATGGTTTAGCTAGAGAAACGTATGCCCGCCGAAAAGCTAAACATCAAGCCAATGAGAATAGGCCGATGATCACTCTTTGGAGGAAGAAAATATGCCTTGCAGTCAAGACGAAGACAAAGCACATCCTATTCAAAAAGACAAAACCCAAAAAGACCCGTGAAGTCATTGTACCATAGACTAGGGAATGGCCAGAAAAGCTAAAGCATCTCAACCAACCCATTGAAGACTTTCCTTCACATTTGAGGTACGCTCAACTAGGGAAGAAGTCCTAATCATGGAGCCATATCCTGAAGAGGGGCAAGACAAAGATGCAATCAATGAGGAAACCCCGATGGACCATCTCTCCGGAGAAGTTTAGACCTTAGGAAGGGATAGATTAGATCCCACATTCCATGGGCCTTTTATGGCTTTCTTGTTTTTAGAATTGATGTCCCCCCTTTTTTCAAAGCTCATCTCTGTCTCTCTTTCATTGTGTTTCCTTGTTGTAATAAGGAATTTACTCCGTTGTGCTAACGGTTTATGTTTTGATCAATGGAATGTAACATTGTTTTTTCCTTTAGTCACTGGGATGCTTGTGACTAATTGTATAATTCACTTGTTTGAAATTCAAATTAGATCTTGAGTCGAGTTTTCATACCTAAAAAAGATTCTAATTTCCATTTCATTAACTGGAATATGTAATTAAATCAGTCCATGCATATTTCATGACATTTGCATGATCACATGTTCAAAGTAATCTTTGACGAATGATTTTTCAAAATCATTTGCATATTTTAGATTTGATGGGAAAGAATGACATCCAAGTGTTCAAAATCCCTCGAGCTGAGCTGCTAGCTTGATGGGACAGCATGGGTGAAGCCAGCTAGAAGTATGCCGGATCGCGACTAGGATATCTATTGGACCTGCTGAAAATTGAATGTCCACCTGCCTTTATCCAAGCCATGGCTCTCTATTGGGATCCTACCACCACGACGTTCTGCATAGAAGGATTGGAGATTACCCATACCCTTGAAGAATATAGCACTACCATTGGTGTTGAATTTACTCACTAGTTAGTCCAACCTCCTATAGGGTTTGAACCTTTGAGTCAATTAGCTGAATTCTTGGATACAAACCTCAACGAAATCAAAACAGATGCCAAGAGTAATTCTGGACGAGTCTCCCTATCCTTTCTTCTAGATAGATTTTCCAACCTCCCTACTAGTAAAGGAACTAAATCTGGTAGAGCTTTTGTCTTGTCTTTCGTTAGCTCTGTGTTATTTTCAATCTCGTCTATTACTTTTGACCCCATTATGGCTGTAGTGGTTAAACAAGTCTGTTACGATTGTGATTATTCGAACCTTATCCTTGCTGAAACCTTCCTCTCCCTAAACTGCTTTAGAAAAATCAAGAAGGGAATCTTTAGAGCCTCTAGTGGTCTTCTATATCTGTGGTTCATATTTAATATCAAATAATTTTATATCCGCATGGGTTTCACTAAGATTAGTTCCGATGCCCATCCTCTTAGAACTTTTATCAAAACTCATACACATATTCCTAAGTTCAACTTTAAAGAATGGAAGGAATTTCTTAGAACTCTAAAACCAGAACAACTTTGATGGCGGCTTAGATTACCAACACTGGGTGAAGTTAGACTCACATGTAATGACGAAGACCTAGTCCCCTTGTTAGGATTTACAGGCGCCACCACATATTATCCAAGGAGTGTTATCTAACAGTTTGGAGCATTGCAAGAGATTCCTTTATCACCATGACCAGGTGTTCTCTCGTTTGACTTGCCAAGAGAGACCCTTACGGGGGAAAAGAAGAAGCAATTCGAAACCAAGGTGGAATTCATCACTCGCGCTTTGAAAGAATCCCAGACTAAAGAAGTAAAGTGGCAAGATGATATGAATCATAAGATAAATACTCACAGGGCTTCTACAGAATACATTCAACGCATTGTGGCGATCAGACGCTGCTTTGTTGAGCCTTGTGTGCCTGAATACATCATGCCGCATGTGCCTGGAGTGGAGCCGTATATACTTGAAGACATGGGATCACCGTCATTTTCGCTATCTGTCTCATATACAACTCTGCATATTATCCACAGTGAAGTCCTTTCGTACTGGGATGAAAGGTGCGGACTTGGTCAATCTGTCCACGACTACCCATATAGAGTTGTGACCTCTCTGGCTCCTTGGGAGTCCCATCACAAAATCCATAGTCACATGTTCCCACTTCCATTCGGGTATCTCCAGTGGCTGTAATAGTCCTCCAGGCTTACAGTGCTGCGCTTTTACTTGCTGGCACGTCAAATACTTAGCCACATACTTTGCTACATCCACCTTCATCCCGTTCCACCAATAGTGATGTCGCAAGTTCTGATACATTTTCGTACTTCCAGGGTGAATGCTATAATTACTCCTATGAGACTCTAATAAGATCCTTTCCCCGAGTCCTTCGTCCTTTGGTACACACAATCGTCCTCGGAACTTCAGGATTCCATCCTTTAACACCTGAAATTATGGTTTTCTCTCTGTTGCGTCCATCTCCAAAATTTTCTAAATCTCCGGGTCCGCAGACTGTAAGGTCTTTATTCCTTCCTAGACCTCGGATTCCATCCTCAATGTAGCCATTAAGCTGGACAATTGGTAGACTTCTAGTCTGCACTCGGAATCTCTCCAGTCTTCTATCATTGACCAACTTCTCACCAGCAGACATGCGATGCTTGACTTCCGACTCAGCACATCTGCGACTCTGTTTGCTTTCCCACTATTATATAGTATATCGCAATCATAGTCCTTGAGCAGCTCCATCCACCTACGCTGCCTTATATTCTGCTCTTTCTAGGAAAACATGTACTTTAAGCTCTAGTGGTCGGTGTAAATCTAAAACTTTTCACCACATAAGTATTGTCTCCAAATCTTCAGAGCAAATATAATTGCTGCTAACTCCAGGTCATGCGTAGGCCACTACTCTTCCGTGTTGCATCAATACACAGCCCAATCCTTTCAGCGAGGCGTCGCTGTATATCTCGTAACCTCCCGGTCCTGATGGAATTATCAGTACTGGTGCGGTTGTCAATCTATGCTTAAGCTCTTAGAAACTTCTCTCATATTTGTCAGTCCATTCAAACCTCATTTCCTTATTCGTCAACCGCGTCAATGGGATGGTTATGGATGAGAATTTCTCCACAAAACATTTGCAATACCCTGCCAATCCCAAGAAACTTCTGACCTCAGTGACTGTAGTAGGCCTAGGCCAATTTGTTACCGCTTCGATCTTTGCAGGATCGACTGCAATTCCTTCTCCAGATACTGCATAACCAAGAAATGCTACTTTGTTTAGCCATAATTCGCATTTACTCAACTTCGCATAGAGCGAGTGCTCCCTCAAAGTCTGCAAAACAATTGTTAGGTGCTCCTCTTGTTCTGCATCACTCCTCGAGTAAATCAAGATGTCGTCAATAAAGACTATGACGATTCTGTTAAAACATTCTTTAAATACTCGATGTATCAGGTCCATAAATGCAGCTGGAGCGTTGGTCAAACCAAACGGCATCACCGTAAACTCATAATGACCATACCTAGTCTTGGAAGTAGTCTTAGGTATCTCTTCCTTCGTGATCCTCAACTGGTGATACCCTGTTTTCAAGTCAATCTTCGAAAACACCGCCGCTCCTTGCAACTAATCAAACAGATCGTCAATTCTTGGCAGTGGGTACTTGTTCTTCACTGTCACGTGGTTCAGCTGTCGATAGTCGATGCATAGACGCAAAGACCCATCCTTCTTCCTTACGAATAGCACCGGTGCTCCCCACGGTGAAGTACTCGATCGGATAAATCCTTTGTCCAGCAGTTCCTGCATCTGTATCTTTAACTCTTTCAGTTCCGACAAGGACATCCTATAAGGTGCCTTCGAGATTGGTTCTGTCCTAGAGGCTAACTCGATTACAAATTCTATTTCCCGTTCCGGTGGTAATCCTGGCAACTCTTGGGGAAATACGTCAGGAAATTCACGCACTATCGGAATACACTCTAACTTTGGCTCTTCGATAGTCGTGTCCATTACTACCACTAAGTATGCCTGACACCCTTCAGACATTAACTTGGTCACTTCTAGAGATGAGACTAAGGGAATCGAGACTCCTCATCGACTTCCCACCAATTCAAAGTTAGGGCAGCCTCTCGGATAAAATCGGATTATCCTACTACTACAATCCTTTACTGCCCCCTGTTTACCCAATCAATCCATTCATATGATTATCTCAAAATCGTACATGGGCAATACAGCTAGGTCAATACTCTCTTTACTCCCTCCAATCACGATTTCACAACTAGCACAGCCCAATGAGACCAATACGTTATCCTTTAACAGAGTGGCAACATGCACACTTATATTCAACGGTTTCAATTTCATACCTACCAATTTAGCAAACTGTGTAGACAAAAATGAATGCGTGGCACCAAGGTCAAACAATGCATAGGCATCTTGGCTGCACAAGTAAATCATACTTGAGACCACGCCTGGTGCTTCCTCCGCCTCTCTATGGGCTACTGCATACACCCTTCCTTATGCCGGTGGTCAATTCCGCTCGATTTGGGGAGTAATCGTCGATGGTCCAGCCTGTGGTCTCTGTCCTTGAGGTCGACTTGTCGGAGCTTGGTTTGGGCACATTCTCATCTGGTGGCCCAGCTGACCACACTTGAAACAAGCTTTAGTCCTTATCGGGCATGGCTCATTTCCATGTTTTCTACCATAAAGGCGGCAGTTCCAGTTAGTGGGGTTTGGCGGCTTCACGATATTTTTCCTTACTGGAGGCACAAAACGCATGTTGTTCACCATCGGTCTTTTGCCCATCTGGCAATTGTCTCTAAATGGTGTAAATCGCGATCCAGTTGCGGTGTTCCTCTCCTTCAAGTCCCTTTCTATCATCTGGCCCCATTCGTGTATCTCCTTATAAGTCATCAGATTCAGGGCAATCATCTAACTACGGTGCTCATGCCTCAAACCGTCCCTAAATCTCCTTTCTTTCTCTTGAGGATCCTCTACAGATCGAGGTGCGTACCTCGACAGCCTCGAGAACTCGGCCTCATACTGACCTATCGTCAGTTTGTTTTGGCACAACTGTAGGAATTCCACCTGCTTTCTTTCCCTGGCCGTCTCCGAGAAATACTTGTCGTTGAACGCCGTCTTAAAGGCATCCCAGTTCATGGCGGTTCTTTTAGGGAAAACTCCATTCTTGATGGCAGCCCACCAATCATTTGTCGTACCCTCTAGCTGATACACTGCTAGTAATACCTTCTCCTCATCTGTGCATCTCATCACTGCAAAGGCTTTTTCCAACTTCTCGATCCACCTGGATGCTAGTTCGAGATCTCCGGTCCCGTCAAACTGTGTCGGCTTCAGCTTTATGAATTGCTCGACTAGTTGGCTCATTTGTTTGGCCACGGCGATTTCCTCTTGGGCATTCACCGTGCCATTGCCTTGGTTAAGCTCACCTTGGCTTTTATTGCCACCGTTGTTGCCGTTGTTGGCGTTGATGGTAGCTATGGCAACTCCCACTGCCTGGGCTATGGCAGCACCCGGTCCTGATTCTGCCTATCAATAGCACGCCATCCATTCTTGGGTCGTTTGCTATAGGTGGCCTCGAGCTAGAGACTCCGCCTCTGGATCTTCCAGATCTTCCAGACGGGTTGCTCATCCTTATCCCTTTCTACTAAACCTGGTCCACCACAAGTTCAGCAAGGAGTTAGTAACTCACTCATTCATCCACATCCAGAGCTACTAACTAATCCTCAACAGAGATAGTCACAACACAGCAGTACCCCACACAATAAACTCCAGAAACATTTCAACAAATAACCCATGGCTATTTCTCAGTTCCGTTTACTCCAACGACTCACTAAAACAACCCTGTTCAAACACTTATCGGGCCAAAATCTAGAAATGACCTCCAACACTAGGCTGGGAACTCAATTCTCATGCATTACCACAACCCTGGCAAGGTCAAACACCAATCATAAGTGCCAAGTTACATGTCATGCACCCCATATCTTATCCTAACCAGTCTCCTAAGGTCTCACTATCCGTCCAAGTCCCAACTTAATCCTCTTTATTACTCTAGTCCTCAACCAACTTTGGATCGAGCTGACCTTGCTCTGATACCAAGCAAATGGGGATGTCACGCCTCGCGCCTTGGGCACGAGCATGCGACACCTTGCAAGCAAACCAAATATCTCTCGTTGTGACATTCTGATTTTCAGTCAGTTTCAGACTCTGTAATGAGAAGTTTATATATATCAAGCAATGCATTTCAGTCGTATTCCGCTCAAATCTGATCAATTTGAGTAGACTGACCAAAGGGGAAAGGCTAACCCGAGACGAGGTACGTGGACCTAGGCGAATCAGGTAAGAAATGACGCTTTGACCATGAGGATTGTCGAAGGGATATTTAGAACCACCAAAAGGCTGATCTAAGAACGATTGAGGATTACCATGCGAGTGTCGTACGATTGGAGCGCGGGTGATGCCGCTTAACCAACGTACGATTTGCAAAATTATCTTAAATCGGACTAAGACGTTCGAGACTATAGGGACTAGTGATAAACCCTCACAATTACATGACAACCAAAGCCGCCATAAATTGATGAGCCCTAAACGTGATATGAATCACGAGGGTCGATACGCGTAATGTCCACAGAAGCCGTCCGTCAGTTCGGGATAGGCTGGAATCACGTCTGATAGAGAAAATTATCATAAACGAGTCTTGAAAAGTTTAAAATGGAAAATCAAGAATTCCAACGTCATTTGGATTGGTCGTTGCCCTATCGAAGAAGTCAAAAATGAGAAAAATGACGTTCGGAACGTCGGAGGTAAAATGACCGTTTTGCCCCTCAAGCTTAGAACTTTGTTATTATGATTGAAGAAGGGAAAAATGGGCATTTCAACCCATCAATGGCTGCCGAACACAAGGGTAAAAAGGAGCCGTTGGATCTCTTTGGATAGAGCACATGCCGAGTGTCAATGGATGCTCTAAAGATTATTCTTGTCCACTAAATGCCCACCTACCAATTAACTTATTTGACCAAATTTTGAGATAAACAATTCTCTCACCTCTCTCTCTCTCTCTCACTCTTGCATTCAGCCAGAACCACTGAGCACCACCATCCCCTTTCTTCTTCTTCTTCTCCTTCATTCTGATGCTTGCCCGACTGCTGCTGGACTGCCTATTCGCTGGCCATGATCGGCATCTCAGGCCATCATCTGCCGTCAATCGACCAACCAGACGTAGATCCATGTCTTGCCGACGTCCTTCATCAAGAATCAGGCCGTTTGGAGCACTGTGGAATTATGGACAAGCAATCTCCCAATAGCCGACAGATTTAGAACCAACCAGAGGTAGGTTCTGTTCTCACCCTCTTTGATAGCCAAAATCCTGGAATCTAGAGTTCAAATTTGGTGAAGATCAAGTAGACATATAGATGGTTTTGTGATAAAAATTAGGAATTTATTTGATAATTTTTTGACCATGAACCGACCTTGAACATTTTTCCTAGAAACTGCCTGTATTTTGTGCTTGGACGTTCCGGCGACATTCGGCGACTTTCCGACGACTATTTGGCTTAAAACAACCGGTGAGCTTCCCAAACCCTTAGGTAGATGTTACAAGAGGTAGAATAGTGTATAATTGATGGATTTGGAGTAGATTAGGACCGGTTGGACCCGGCATGAGCAGAACCGAATGGAACCCGTTCAATGCCGGGACGAATCGATTCTGTAAGGGGCTGAATATGATGGATTTGTGTTGTGAATTGGTGTGTATGATGTGAAGAGCTGATGAGGGGTATATCATGGGTGATTTAGATTGATGAATTGAGGATTTGGACTTGGGAATTTGACAAATCGGTTGATTATCCTAGGTTGCGCAACAAATTGGCCTTGGACTTGAGTTGGTTGAATCTTAGGAGGTGCAAAAAGGAGTGAATTGTGTCACCAAGAGAAGGTAAGAGAATTCCTAAACCTAGGCTAGGGGGATTGGACTCAATTGGGTAAGTCGAGGGCTGATTGGATTAGTTTATAAGAAATTGATAAATGGGGTAACCTTGATATGTCCTAAAACGTTAAAGTATGACTGTGCGGCATTATATATATGCCTGAACTGTTTGTCATGTTTGTATGCTATTTGAAGTGACTTGCATGCCATGGAATTTATGGAATGCATTGAATGCGTGTTTGCCAGCAGTGTAAAGTTGAATTGAAAATCAATGCATATGATGTGATGTGGCATGAACATGGTATGGCAAGGCCCTGAGGCGTAAGATACGCAGGGCGGGAGGTTGAGGCCCTGATACGACGAGGTCGCGGGGTGAAGTATGGTTAGGTGGCCCCCTAATGCGACGAAGTCGCGGGGTTGAGATAGCCATAATCCTGATGTAAATTATTCGCGGGACGGAGTATGAGCTCATAAGCTTTGCCTGGAGATGAATTGGGACCTGATGCGTTTACGTGGGTCACCGATGACGATCTGATGCGTTTATGAGGGTCGAGCCTAAGGCGACTAGTTCGCAGGCTAGAGAATGAGGTAGGCAAAGGTTGATGGATGTGGTGAAGTGACAAGCTGAGTATACATGTGCATATGAGTGTGACACAAGATCATAAATGCATGCCTGTCTTCTGTGTGTTGTTAATTGAGTTGTGATTGTTATGTCCGCGTGTTCATGAAATTGGATCAGTCAAGTGACGCGACTACCTGAGTGGACTGTCAACCTGACCTGGGGTTAAGTTTTTCTTATTAAGATGAGTATCTCACCCCTTTTGGGGAACCCTTCTTTTTATAGATCCTAGGCCTTAAGAATGTGGCCTATTCGATTTGGCGATCCGAAAGAGATGACGGCCTTCTATGATGAGTTCCCCGATAGGCAGGGAAACATTTATGTAAGAAAATGTACATTGGTGTGGGTTGATGAGGGCAAGCCGGACTAGAAGCCTCACAGGTTCGAGGCATGGTTCAGGAGGGACGGGGATAGACAAATCGGGCCACTGAAGCCCCATGAAGTGCCGGAGGGTGTCATACCCGACTGGTGCCAAACGATAGCGGACCAGGAGTTTTCCGAGGGGTCGGTGGTTGGGTCTAGGAATGGCCCGAAATGGACACTGACAATGGAGCATTCTGCGCCACCCCCAGAGGACGAGGTTATAGAGGTGGAGTTGTCTGATGGAGGCCTGGCCGAGCCGTCACAACAGGCGACCATGGAGGATTCTATCGAGGTTCCGTCAAAGACTTTCTTCGAGTACGAGCCGATAGTGGAGACTGGGGACACCGGAGATTCTAGCAATTCTTCCTAGGCGACTCTTGATGGCGACCTGATCTTTTGACTGGCGACCTGACCCCATCGCTAACGAATTTTGTGGATATCTCTTTTGACACGCTTACCTTGTCACCTTTTTGTTTACCAGGTTTAGTATTCGGGTTATATTAACAGTACGCCTTGATGCATGAATGACATATGCTATCCAGGTCTCACTTAATATATATATATTGTATGGGATTTTATATGAGTATCGCTTCCGCATGTTTGATGTGTTTATTATATCTCTCGACCTTCTTACGTAGGTAGATCTTAGGACTGTCGAGATATTTCGGTTGGTTTGCTTGCAGAGATGTTCGCGCGCTCGTGCCTCAAGGAGTGCAGGGCATGACACTCGTGGTCCCAAGATCCACAAATAAGTCGAGAGACATAATATATATATCAAGCACGCGGAAGCACTAATGAAATAATTCCTCCGTACAAAATATAAGTGGGACCTTGATAGCGCAAATACTATCATATAAATATCCAACTGTTCATACAGGTACATAGCTACTAAATTCGCTAACACGAGGGGCGACGGGGTAAGTACACAAAAGGGTTCATCATCAACATCCAAAAGAGATGGGGTTAGGGTCGCTACCAAAGGATCAAACTGACAAACTGGGAGCTCCTAAGAAGAACTGCTGGAGTCCCCGGTGTCCTCGGCATCCTCCGTAGGCTCATACTCTGAAAAGATCTCTAAGTGAACCTCGATAGTATCCTCCATGGTCGCCTCGGCAGATGGCTCCGCGAGATCCTCCTCAGTCTCCTCCAGCACAATGACCTCCTCCTCCGTGTCCTCCAAGGTCGGGGTTCTCTCCGGTCTAATCCTAGAACCGGCAACCGACCCCTTCAGCCTAGTCTAAGTCCCTAGTGGGGTGACACCAACTAGGGACGACCCCCTGGGGCACCTTATGGGGCTTCAACGGCCTAGTCGATACATCCCCGACATTCCTAAACCAGGCCTCATACCAATGAGGCTTCCAGCTCGTGCTACCTTCGTCCATCCAGACAATAGTACACTTCCTTACATAGATAGTTCCCTGTCCATCAGGGAACTCGTCAAAATAAGTGGACATCTCTTTCGGGTCTCCAAAACGAATAGGCCACATCGTCAAGGCCTAGGATCTGTAAAAAGAAAGGGTTCCCAATGGGGTGAGATTTACATTTCAGTAAGGTGGGTCCTAACCCTAGGTTAGGCCGACCATCTACTCAGGCAGTCACATACCCCAATAATTCAAGCTCACAGACGAACAGACAAGTACAATTAAAGATGACAATACATAGATGACAGGCATGCAGCTATGACATCATGCACACTCAGATGATTACACATGCTCGTCCTGCCACTTCACCACATCCACCATTTATCGCCTGCCCCATCCTTTTAGCCTGTGATTAGATCGCATCAGGCTCGGTCCACGTAAACGCATCAGACCGTCATTGACAATCCGCGTAAACGCATCAGGTTTCAATGATACTCTAGGCCAGTGTCGACATCTCATATCTCCGTCCCACGTAAATGCATCAGGACCATGGCCATCTCAATCCCACGATTAGATCGCATCAGGGTGCCACACAACCTCTACCCCATGCCTCAGTGTCTCAGGGTATCCCCCACATCACCCCGCGTCTCATACGCCTCAAGGTCTCACCTCATCTCCGCCATGCCACAACCACAAATCATGCACACAAGGCTAAGTGCAACTTATGCATAAACGATGCATCTATGGCATGCAAGACGATTAAAGTGACACTCAGACATGGCAAGTAATTCAAGCACAAGCAATAGGACCCATTAATCCCCTATCTATTTTAGGACGTACCAAGAACATTCACCTTGGAATTTCTCACAAATCAATCGAATTATCGCCCGACTCGCCCAATTAAGTCCAATCTTCCCATCTTAAGTTTAGGATTCCCTTACCTTGAGTTGGATGCCACAAAATTCTCTTCTTGAGCCCTCAAAGATTTGGCCCTCAATGGTTCAAGACCAATCTCACCGCACAACCCAGGAAATTCCAACCAATTGTCAATTTCCATGTCTAATTCACCCATCCATGAATCACAAACCTCCATAACATAATCCTCATCATCTTAGCATGTCTAAATAACCAATGTGGGACTCAAAATCATCAGCCATTAGCCCCTATAGGTTCGGCCTTGCACAGAACTGAACTAACTATTTTGGGTTCTGTGCAAACCGAGCATGTCCAGTCCTAAATCTCCACCAAATCCATCATTTAATCAATAACCTACTTCTTAAAATGTCTATCTAAGGGTATAAGTGTCTCACCGAGATTTTGAAGTCGCGTCGTCGCCGGAATCTCTTCGAAAGTCGCCGGATCCTCCAAGTTAGTAAATCGACAGTTTCTATCCAACGTTCACAAGACCCATTTGAGGTCAAAACTTCATCAAATCAAGCTCAACTTTTTATCATAGATTGATATACAAGTCCCCTAGATCTCCATAAAATTTGGTCGCAAGATTCCAACATTTCGATGTACTAAGGGGGTCAGAAACTCGGCCTACCTCAGTTTGAGTTAGATTCCATCGGCTTCCAAGGAAATGCTTGGCCGGTGCTCCTCGAAGGTCCAATCGACGTGCTTCCACTTCGAGGAGGTCGACAAGAGACTAAGCTAAGAGAGTGTGGTGGGCCGAAGTCCAGGTGGCAGTCGGAAGGCGGCATCGCCGGTGGCGAACGACAAGGGCAGAACTGGTCGGTAAACGGCAGAAGGAAGAAGAAGAAAAAGATGGAGTTTCGATGAGTTGAGGGGTGAATGGCCGGCCAAAGTGAGGTGAGAGAGAGCGAAAAAGAGTTATATTCAAGGCCCAAGGTCGATGGTTGAATGGTAGGTGGATAAAGGTGGACATGACCATTCCAAGCTTGATCTTTGGACACTTGTTTTAAGTGTCATTCCAACTCAATCCAATGACCAAAATTCCTTCACTTTTCGGCAGCCTTGAGGAGTGTATGAAGACCAAAATGCCCTTCCTTATTTGCATGGACAAGGCTTAGCTTTGAGGGGCAAAATGGTAATTTTACCCCCGACGTCCGGAATGTCATTTTTCTCGTCCAATATTCTTCGATAAGGCGACGGCCAATCCGAATATAACGTTGGAATTCTTGATTCTCCATTTTCAATTTTCAAGACTCGTTTCTAATTATTTTCTCTATCGGACGTGGTCATAGCCTATCCCGAACCGACAGGCGGCTTTTGCAGACGTTACGTGTATCGACCCACCCTGTGATTCGTATCACATTTAGGGTTCGTTAATTCATGGTGACTTTGGTTGTCATGTAATTGTGAGGGTCTATCACTTGTCCCTTTGGTCTCAATCGTCACTGTCCGATTTAGGAAAATTTTACGAATTATACATTAGTTAAGCGGCATCACCCGCGCTCCAATCGTATAACGCTAGAAAATACATTCCTTAATCATTCTTAGATCGGCCTTTTTATGGTTCTAAATGTCCCCTCGACAATTCTTATGGTCAAAGCGCCATTTCCTATCCGAGTTTTCTAAGTCCACGTACATTGTCTCACGTTAGTCTTTCCCTTTTGGTCAGCCTACTCGAATTGATCAGATTCGAGCGAGAGTTGACTGAAATACATCTCTAGATTTACTTCTCATTAATGAGTCTGAAATTTACTAGAAATCAGAATATTAAATACAACATTGTCGAGTTTGTCGCAATCTCAAGTTCGGAATGTCTTCATACCTACAGCGAGTGTCTCATTACCAATACCTCCATTAACAAATACAAGTTTTGCTAGCTAGAATGTGCCACCGGTTGCACTAGTCAGTATTCTACAACAAGGAGAGGTGTTTGAGCCCAATTCTCAAGCTAATAATCCAGGTACATTCCCTAGCCATCATACTCAATAAGATGTACTTGTTTCCTAGCATAGGGTTATTGCTCAGCCAAATCTTGTAGTTGCAAATGAGCAACCCATATCGATGATCATCGACAACCAAGTGGCAATGCCAGTTCTCCCAAGAGGGTAGTAATAGGCCAGGGGCCAGGTTCAATTTGTCTCACTTACCATTTAGCAGTAGTTCTCATAACCAAGATATAAATTAGTAAATCAAGTTTTGCAATCACAGGGGCATCAGCCTATGCTACAGGCTTTGCAGCCTGCTATACAACCAATCTGTCAAGTATAATAGTTAGCGTATCAAGTCTAGCCAGGATATCATATGCAATACCAAGTAGTGTATCAGAATCAACTGGGTGTCGAACAAATGGCAAGGTTATAATGATTCCATGACAGGGTACAGGATTAATGTTTATCGAAAGTCATACCTTGATTGGATGGATACAATCTCACGTCCAAAAGGTTCAAAATTATAGAGTTCACGTTGTTCACTGGTGAAGAAGACTAATCTACCTAGGAACACGTCTATCGCTTCCTCGCACTGTGTGGAGATGATACCAATGCTGATCATTGAAAACTAAGGCTATTCCCACTTTTTCTATCCAGAATGGTCTTTACTTGGTATACTGCGTTACCACCTAATTCAATGCTAACATGGGAACAAATGGAATGACTTCTTCATGGGTAGTTCCAACGACATGTGTCGAATCTGTTGGTTGTCGATTTCTGGACGATGAAGCGGTGGCCAATGAAATTGTCGACCACTTTATTACATGATTCAAGCGAGCTAGGAACAAGTGTTTGGTTCCTTTGCCTGGGAAGACGTTTGCAGAGTTCGCCTTCAATGTATTAAAGTTCGAAACTCGTGACAGAATGGTAGGCCATCCATGTGCATTTGTTTGAATTATCTACTATGGCCATCAAACCTGAGAGCTTTCTTAGAGAAAAAGAAAAAAGACATATTCGAAGAGGATTTGTAAATCTAATCGAGCCATCCGAATTCAATGAAGGACAGACAAACCCTGTCAAGGTTGTGGTGGCCTAATTGATTATTGATAAAATGTATAAGTGTCAAGCGCTAAGGCTAGCAAAAATGAGGGAAAAATCAACATCATAACCAAGGGTAAAGAAGTAGTGCATTATTTGTTTGATGCAAATTGATTAGAGGAAATCTTCGACATGTTGTTGGCCGACGGACAAATTAGGCTAACGAAGGAGGCAAATATTGTCTATTCCCCAAAGGATAGGGCATTGTCCTTTAAGACGATTGGACCATGAGATGATCATTAATGGAATGGAAAGTGAACGAACTTGACAGTCTTAGCTATTGTGATTCCGATGGATGGTCAAGTAAATGTGAAGGGTTGCGTGGATTATGACTATAAGGTGACTTGATTTGATCAATTTAGATATTCAAGGTGTGGATTTATGGTGACGAGTAATTGATAGAGGAATGTCAAGTATGGTGGCATCTGAATCTTGGAGTAAAGATACAGCCGTTGGCACAGACTCCATGACTAATATCCTATGGAACAGGCAGGACAAGTGGATTCAAAGTAAGAGAATGCAACTGAAGTGTATAATTTCCTTTAGAGGGCAAGAAGCCCCGATGTGGAAGGAAGAGGAAGTTCTAACTGCCTTGGTGTTAAGATTGAGCGTTTGAACTAAGGATGAAGACGTAAAACGTGGATGATTTCTGGAAATTAAAATCGAGGAGCAATCTTGTAGACAACATTGAATTCCAGGATAATGTCGACGTTCAGTCGACTGGATGAAATGGATATGAAGTTGCATTAGCTAGTTATGAAATCGAATGGTTAAGACACTGATGCTCCTTGAGGAAAGAGTGACAAAATGAACGATATGCTACATGGACAAATTGGAAATCCATGAAAGTAGAGAGCCAAGCCTCCGACTCTCAAGTGAAAGATGCAAAGAGCAGTTGGAATAACTCGACATCTGGTAACGAAGGAATTGATAACGGTCAGATTGAGAATCCAAGGAACAATTAGACTGACTCATTATTGTCCCAGTGGATGATAATTAGAACTACTTAGGGATAGTCATGAGAAGCACAAATGGAAATTAAGAGTTGTTCAGCAGACCCTAAGGAGAATGCTCGCTTGTGCTAATTTAAAAAGGCGCGAGTTTTAATTTTAATAAGCGGGATTTCTTGGTCATAAAGTTTAAGGGAAGTAGAACCCATGAGGAATCCTAGAAGATTAGAATGGGTGATGAATCGGTTGAGTTGATGTAAGTTATTGAAATTTGAAATTTCCTGAAATTGATGGATTGCTATAGACAAGTCGTGGGAAGATTCCCCACAAGAGCTATCTCATTAATGAGATGGGCTAAGGATGAGATGTAGAGCAAATGGAGGAATAAACATAAAAGGAGTTTTCAAGGACTTAAGCCTAATTGGTGATCGCGCCGATATTGGTATTTCCATTTGGAATCGAAGAGATCATGAGAAGCATAACTATGTGTCGCAGAAGAGAAACTAGAGACACACGAGGGAGTCTGAAGTAGACATTGCATATATGTCGTGACAGTAAGGCCATGTGAGTTCCAACGCCTAACGCATGATTGGAGTTAGCTTGCAAATCTCCATGAGATAAAGTTAAGGAGACACTACTAGCACGGAGAAAAGTTTCAAGAATACGCAAACCATGAGAATTGGAAGTATTTGTTGCCCACGAGAATTGAAAAGAGGAGCAATGTGGATGAATGAAGTTGCTTAAGTACTAAAGATGAAATATCCTACATCACTTTGGAAAGGCGGATAAGGTAGCAGATACGTGAAATAGAAAGTTGAGCTTTACGTGATTGGTGATGAAGGAACATACCTTACCCCGAGAAATAAGAAATTCAAATTCTAAATTGTGAGTTTGTCGAATGGCTAGTTGAACGAGTGCCTTAAGAATTGGATCTGAAGGCATGAAGTGATCAAAGCATCGCGATGAATGGACCCTGGTATCCACAGGAACTTGGAAATAAGTATACCAGGGAGAAAATCTAGACCTTCAAGTACCTGAGGATGAAAGCCTTAAAAGTTCTTAGACAAACTGAAAGGATGACTCAGACGCTCGAGGAAAGATGGTGAGTGTGGAATTTTTAAGGGAAACTAGGAAAAGTAAGTACTACTAATGGAGTTCGCCTGAAATGGCGGTCATTAACAAGGGAATGTTGGGCTCAAGATTGTCCGTGCCAAGGAAATACTAACCGAACCCGACTTAGATCTCAAAGAGTGAGCTATAAAGCTAGGCGACAAGGTATCATTGAGAAAAAAGGCAAGTACAGATCGAGGACGAAGGGAAACAAGTCCTAAAGGAGGAGAACTTTTGTCAGATAGACAAATGGGAACGTCAAATAACGGAATGAGCTATCTTGGAAGGTGAGGATGCGATGAGGTGTCAGTACCCCATGAGATTGGATGATTGGAAAGTTATAAATTTCGAGGATGAAATTTCTTTAAGGGGGAAGAGTTATGACATTCCGAATTTTGACCCTTCTCGAGGCTATGAATAAAAAGACATCGATCGGTCTATTTCAGTTGTATCTCGCTCAGAGCGGGTCACTCTCGAGTTAACTGATCGAAAGGGAAAGACTAACGGGAGTCAGGTACATGGACTTGAGAGATTTGAATAAAAAATGATGCTTTGACCATAAGGATTGTCGAGGGGATATTTTGGGCCAACAGAGATCGATCTAGGAAAGATCACGGAATGCCTTGCTAGCATTATACGTTGGGACGCGAATGATTCTGCCTATCCAATGTGTAATTTACGAGAATTTCCGAAATCGGATTCTAATGATCAAGACTGCAAGAACTGGAGATAAACCCTCGCAATCACATGACAACTAAAGGCGTCACGACTTGAGAAATTCTAAGGTTGATACGCATAGTATCTGCAAGAGTCACTCGTCAGTTTGAGATAAACTGAAATTATAGTCGACAAAAACTCTACATGAATTGGACCTTGAAAGTAGGTATCAGACATTGATGAATACCAACATTTCAAAAGAATTGGACGCCGCCTCATCGAGGGCTACCAAGATTAAGAAAAAGTGCAATTTTAGAGAACTCGTAAAAATTATTATTTTGCCCCTAGGATAATAGTCATTCCTTAAGAATAAGTCAAGGGCAAAATAGTCTTTTACCCTCCCTATCTTGGTCGAAAATTTGAGGGTAGTGTGGTCATTTGGCTTCCAGATATTATGGAGACAAGACAAGATAGCCATTAGTGCATTGTCAAATCCCTCACCTAATCTAACTAGCCATTAAAGGCCTAAGCTATCCGCTCAATTCTCTCTCTCTCTCTCTCTCTCTCTTTCTCTCTCTCTTGGCTTGCAAAGGAAGCCTTCTTCTCATTCTTCTCCTTCATTTGGCCAAATACCATCTTTCTCTTTCATTTTTCTCAAAATCTCTCTCGGCTCCCTCTCGCTCGCTCAGACTCCCTCCCGTTACTGTCTGTTGTTTGGCCTATAACTTCTTCGCCCCTCATCAAATTTCAAAAAGGTATTATAAACCGCATTTGACCTAGCCATTTGTTCCATACACCCATTTGATTGAGCAAAGGTCGGTGATAAGTCAGGTTCAGACCCGAGGAGCTTCTAGTTAGAATTTCGGGCTTGTTTTGGCTTTATTTTTGGTAAGACCACCTCTCAAACCTAGTTAAGATGTATATCTTTATGTTCATGAAGTTTGGTTGCATTTTGATGGGTTTTGATGGTTGAATCTTTGGTTTTCAAGAGGATAGAAACTGCCCCCACTGATCATACTTGGAACCGTGACTCCTTGAGGGCCCTTGACACTTTATTTTGCTTGGAAATTGCTGATGAGTCATCCTAAGACTTAGCTCTACATGTTGACTAACTTGTGGCGGAGTTTGGTTTAATTTAGAAGTGGTTTGGTAATTAAACTCCGGGATGATTCTCGCTTAGATAGAGCCTGTCCCGCCGAGACGTCATTTGGCTCGGAAATTATTGGTGAGTTATCCTAAGACCTAGTATCATGTGTTAGCAAGGTGTGTGATAGTTGTAATGAAATTTAAATGGTGTTTAATGGCTAGTTTCATGTGATTTTCTCCAAGGACAGAATCTGCCATATACCGAATAGACTTGGAATCGAATGCATTATACGATCCTTTGGTCGATTTCATTGGCTCAAATCCTAGATAAAAGTCCTTAAGACCTTGCTTGAGATGCTAGGGTAGCTTTTGAATAAATTGGAAGTGGATTGAAGGTGTTTTGACGGATGCATGTTGGTGAAACTCTTAGGAACCGGTTATGGTCAGATTTGAAGTGGGGACTTGCGTCGCTTATTTTGTGGACATCTCTAGCTTAGATTGCCGGTAAGTTGATCCTAAACCTTTATTAGGATGTTAGGTTATTAATAGACAAAGTTTGAGCTTGAATTAGATGGTTTATGGACTGATTTTGCGAGAAAAAACCATGAGAACCGAACTCGTCCAGATTTGAGAGTTGTGATATTTGGCTTGATTTTGAAGTGGAAAATCGAATGCTTGATGAGTCCCATATGACCGTGAATGCGTGTTTTTAATGGCCAATTGATTTCTTGAGTTGGGAAATCTCGAAGAATATTTTGTCGAAAGGAAGCCAAAATTGAGTTTTGTGAATTGGCCATGATTTGCTTGATTTTTCATGAACGATCTTTTGGCATTGAATGTTTAACATTGAATTGAATGCCTTGTATGAGATGCATGAATTGCATGAGTTTGTTTTCGATCAAAAGTTGAGGCATGAACCTTTTTTTTTTTTTTAATGATGATTGAGGCATGAGTTGCTTCTGAATGAAAATCAAGGCTGTTTTATAACTGAAAATTTTTATGAATAAATGGCGTGTGGGATTGCCAATGGAAATTATAAGTGCATAGGCGTAATGGATCGCCAAGGGCGTGTGGGATTGCCGAGAAAAATAATGTGCTTTAGCGTGTGGGATTGCCAATGGCTTGTGGGATCGCCAAAGACTTATGAAATTTGGCCAATGTATTGGGAGGGAGTTACTCCCATTTGACCTGACGAGGTCGTGCGGCTAGAGAGTCCCACATTGACATGATTCATCTTGATTGAAAATGGGTGTCGAGAGTCATATGGTGACCGAATCATCTCTAAGTCCGAACGCGAGAGTCTCATATGAACTGACGGGTCATATGATTGACCGCATCATCTCGTAGCCCAGGATAGGTGGCCTTGGATGGGCGGAAATAAAATGATATGTTTTTTGGAAATATCAAAGAATGATTTGAAAAATTGAAAATGCCTCATGTTTTGGAAATTTGCCTCATGAGTTTTAAAATGCCTCACAAAATGGAAATTGCCTCGAGTGTGTATCTTGAATTGAAACCCTGCCATAGTACGAAGCTCAGTTTATCCATGAACTTTTGTGATTGCATCAAGTTGATTCCAAATGCCGTGTTTTGATAATACCACATTTTGCCATGCCAAATCTTTTGATCGAAAATATCTATTTTTCAAAAGTGTCTAGAGGTACTGATAGCCTAGTTTAGGGTTATGTTTACCTTACTAAGATTTTATATCTTACCCCATCGTGCGATCACATTTTTCAGGTCCCAAGTGATGGAAACCCAAGCTTGTCAAGGATTGATATTCGAAAAAGTAATTGGTCAAATGATTATAAACCCTTTTGTGGCCTTAGGGATTGTATTTTATTTTATGAATTTATAATCAAACCATTGATACGTGACCACTATAACCTCTGAGGTGTATTGTATACATATGAGTAGTGCACACATTTTTCTGTCCTAAGTCATCTTATTTTTATCTATGTATGGAGTTTCTTTTCTCACCTCCGCATGCGCATATCATTTAGAGGATAGAAAGTCGATGGCCGATGGATCCTAGCAATACCAATGAAGAACGGCCAAGTGGGATGATTTGCGTGCTCGCCGGGTTCGGGGCATGACACTCGATGCCTATTTTCAATCGAGATGAATCGATCGGTATGAGACTCTCTAACTGCACGACTCGTCAGCTCAAATGAGAGTAACTCCCTCCTTGACTAAATGCATTGGCCAATTTCATAATTCTCGGTGATCCCACACGCCGTCGGCGATCCCACACGTCCGTGTAATTATATTTTTTCTCGACGATCCCACATGCCAATTATTCATAAAAATGTTCAATTATAAATAGCCTCAACTTTCATTAAAAAAGAAGAAGAAGTTCACGCCTCAATTTCCAATCGAAAATGAAGTCAGGATATTCAAATATTTCATCGCCAAGTCAAGGCATTCAATTCAATTGTTAAACTTACACGGCCATTTCATAAAACTCAAGGCTTGACATTTCTTTCAATAAAATATTTTCCGAGCCTTTCCAACGCAAGGCAATCACTTGCCATCAAAGCACACACTCACGATTAAGCAAGTCCCTTCAAATGTTTGATTTTCAATCAAGAACGGGCCAATGAATACTAACTCTCAAAACTAGACAGATTTGGACTCCCTCGCGCCTCTCACAAAATCAGGCCATAAAACTATTCAATCTAACTAAAAAATCTGTCCATTATTAACTTAACATTCTAATAAAGATTTAGGCATAACTTACCTCTAGCTTAGGCCAAGAAATTTCACAAAACGGGCGACGCAAGATCGTGGCACCAAGCTGTCCATAAAAGGCAGAATTGTTCTATCAGAAGCCTAAGCAAGAATCAATCACTAAACTCCATCAAATTCACTTCATACCTCAACCAATAGTTCACTTACATGTCAAGCTAAGATTTGGTTCCAAGAAAAATCAGTCCTTAAATCACTCCCAAAATCCGTGGTTCGTCCAAGATATACCAAATTTGTTTGATTCAAGGGGAAACGCCACAAGCAGCTGTCATAGTCTGTTGAATCTTCACTAAACCTCAACCATTCCTCTCTTAACATACTAAACTAAGTCATAGAAGCAACTTACCTCATTGGAGAGGCACGATCGGTTCTTGCACAACCCCTAAGTCACGACCTTTGCAGGAAGACTGGTTGGACAGATTCTGTCCTCACATGTTCCACGAGAAGCCACCCATCAAAATTTTTCAAAATCCAAGCTTAACCTCATAAACACAAAGATATATGTTTTAACTAGGCTTGAGAAGTGGTCTTACCAAATATTGGACGAAATGAGCTCAAAATTCCAACTTAAAGCTCCTCGGGTCCAAATCAGACTGGTCAGTAACCTTTTCTCCTTCAAACGGCTCTATGGGACAAATGGCCAAGTGGATTTGGGCTCATAATACCTTGTTGGAACGACAAGAGAAAGAACTTTCTGATGGAGGGTAGCTCGTTGCCATCCAACAATGGACGACAGAGATATGGCCAGAACAGTAGACTGCGACGGGACTAGGCAGGTGAGCGAGACAAATCCGAGAGAGAAAATGCAAGAAGCAAATGAGGGGCAATGGTTCGGCCAAACGAGGGAAGAAGGAAGAAGATGGTTTCTCTTATATGCCAATGGAGAGAGAGAGAGTGTGAGAGAGATGTGATAATCGAGATCCGGGCAGAATAGGGATGGAGCCCATCGTCTTGTCAATCTAAAATATTTGATGTACTATGAGAGTGAGCATCTACAGCGAATAAATCTCTCACTCTAATGCTCGCACGTATCAAAATAAGAATACTTATTTATCAAACAGATTTATGAATAATGAAGCAATAATTTTATTTCGATGGTGCATCATGTCATGCTCGAATTATATTGTGATGCAAGGGGTAGGGTCATCCCAGTCACTTCTCGACTTGATGACAAGAACTCTTCTATCACTTCCTCAACGAACATGTCCGACCCGTCCATGATCGGTCCTCATGACTCTCCCTACTATGGAATCATCTTTGCGAGGTCGTCCCAATTTCCTTGCGCGGTCCTTTTGGTGCTACCTGCCAAGTCATCCTGCCTCCCTCAGGGTAACTCAAGTTCGTTTCATGGCCATTTCCTCTCCATGATCATGGCTAAATTGGAGAAATAATGACATGCATGCGAAGGAAAACTGGCGTGCCCATGCAAAGGAAACCAAATGGATGCTATGCATATTCGGATACTACCTTGACCTCTTTTTTTTTTTTAATGAATGCTAAATTTGTATGCCGAGGAAGCACAATTAAAAAATATAGGAGATCAAGTAGAACTCTTTCATTAACAATTTCTGGTTGGGATATTCTCCCCTAGTCCGCGTGGCAACTCATCACCAAAAATATTTTATGCATGTTTCCCTCGCTGCTTCATAACAACCTGAATGAAATTATTCTTTACCCTAGGAACGGTTGAACAAATCGTATTGTGACACAAAAGAGGGTGAGAAAGAGAGATTACTCGCATATCCGATTGATTTTGGAAAGCTCGTGAGAAGATGGTGTTTGTTTATTGAGAGTTTCTAAGGCTTGTGTGGTAAAAACTACAGGTTACGCCCGTCTCTCTCTATTTTTACTAGACAAGGCTGATTTGTCTTAGAGTGAAGGGTGAGTTTTCTGCATGTTGTCGCGACCCTTGCATGAGTTTTCATCATTAAGGGTTAATGAGCCATCCGGATCTAGATGAACGCGAGCATCCTCCCAAGGACCTAAGTCGCAACGGAGATATACATGCTTATACTTTCAGTGTGGTCTGTTTGACTAGCGTTATCACATAGAGAGGGTAAATAAGTGATTATAGTGCAATTTAATATGTTTTCTTCTTCTTTTTCACGGAATACAAATTGCACAGGCGTTTATATAGCGTCTTAGATGATGGCAACATAGCATATCACTATAGACAGTTCATATGCAGTTCTATTATCACATGATATATGATATGATCAAAGTAGGGATAAAGAAAACTACACAATGGGTTTATAGTTGTTCGGCTTTGGTTAAACCTACGTCCACTTCTTCGACTATCAGCCAATCGCCTAGATTTCACTAGTAAACTATTCGAGAGGTTACAGCTTAGTGATCTCCTTGACACGCAGGATACCCTACCTAGCATTCAATACTCTTGTGTAGACCTCCTCACAGTGGATGAATCAAGAAGTGTATATGAATCGAAGTACTCTCGATTTAAGAACTATAAAGACCTTTCCATCTTAACGTCGATCTTGTATCCCTTCGATCTTGAGATGTATTTTATACTCTTCCGCCTCCAATCTAACCGTTGCAAGGCTTCCAAAAGAGGTCTCTCCAAAACTTCCCATTTGGACAAGACATATACCAAAATAAGATCTCGTAGCCGTTGGGGATCGCCAAAGGAAAGTCTTCCCCGTTTAGATCAAGTCGCCCATACAATTACAATCCTGAGTTTCCATAGATGATTTCATTCATTTGGAAAGTCATATGTGTGTATCCTTGATTTCACATCCTTGATTGATCTCCATCCCCGAGAATCCTCAAGAATGATCCAGCTCGATTGTATCCGTTGTAATGTATCGAGTAAGCGCATTTCAAAGTTCTCTTCAAGTTCTGATTACTGCGTGTGAATGCTCCACTCAGAGCTTGAGCATCATTCCAACATCTGAGCTATCCCCGCTCAACGCCTAAGCGCGAACCAACCTATGAGTCCCTCAGAAAATTCCATCTGAGCAATAATCCTTTTGATAGATTCAATCCTATGCATCCCCGCACCAAAGGATAATCTGCAAAATAAGTATTCCATGACATTATCTCGAAACTTAAGAGTACTCAGATTGTTTTGTCAACTTGAAAATTACTTAACTGTTTTTCTCAATAATCTCCCCCTTTTTGATGATGACGAAACTATTCATAGAAGTAACAATATTTTGAAAAAAAAGGATGATCAACTAGAGTTTTGTTACTCTTCAGTAAAATCTTGCTAAAACTAATTTTATCAATTTTGTCTTTTGTTCTTCTAGCAAGAGTAAGTTCTGAATTTCTAAAAGAAAGATACTTCAATATTAAGAACAATCTCGAAACTTGTGATTACTCTTTAAAATTTTGAATTTAAGCGCAAGTGTAGTTTTAGAGCATGAACATGTGATTCTACTTGATTTTCCATAGAACTTAATCACATGCATGACAATCTTGAGTGGCATGATAAGAGTGAGCATATTGCTTGTGATATAGAATTGCTACACAATAGCTCAGAACTTGTAATTTTAACACATGTTCAGATTATGACGATTTTAAAATGCTCAAGTTAACCTGTTTTGGCAAATATGTTACCAAACATACAAATTAATAAAATGCTGAAGGTAAAGAACTTGTTCGCTTGTTCGATTTAGGGAAGAAATAATATTTCTTTTCAGATCTTGTTCCTACCGAACATGAGAACTTGTGTTCTCAGATTTTCAATTGTGAAAACCCGGGTGCATATCCTGTTTGTATGTACTCACATACTTTTTATAGTTGTTGTACCTGATACAACTTATCATTCACAGAATATGACATTCACATATACATAAACAACATGGCGTTCACAAAGATAAGTATATCCTGTTTGTAACCTTTTCCAACCTGTTTTGCATATTGTGTAATCTTTTTAATGGTCATAACTTCTCTTGAACTTCGTTTGTGTAACCTGTTTAACGGTCATAACTTCTCCTTAACTTCGTCATAACTTTTCCTTAACTTCTTCTTTTTGTAACTTATTACTTCTCCCCCTTTTTATCATCAGCACAATAGGGCAAAAGAATGACCTATGAGATCAAACATAATAAAGTACAAAGATAGAGTGTCACTCTCCTGAATATAAGATTCATCTAGTAAAGCACTGAGGGTGACATGTATCACTTGGTAAGAGTAATTATTCCCCCTGAAAGATATAGCAGCAGTAATGGAGAGTAACATGTATGAAAATATGAATTATAAGAGTTACTTAAAGAACATCCAAATGACAAGATTCAAAATAGCCATCTAAAATAGTTAATGACAGTACCAAGAAATTAAACTATCAAAAGAACAATAAAATCAAACACCAATAAAGATTAAAATCATTTGAAAAAATATATATTTTTAGTCTTTTTGAGCTGGTTGAGAGGCAGATAAATAGAGATATGATTGGTAATGTCAGAGATTGTAAGAACAGTTAGCATAGAGCTGAAGTGCAGCAGATTTGGTCATTTCAGCTATCTTCAGTTTGATTTCATCTTCCACCTGATGCAATTTCTTTGTAGTTTCTTTAATCTCCAGACAAATGAAATGATATTTCTTCCCCATGTCCTCACATAGACTCTGACTCTTCAGACTTATTTCTTCTTTGAACTGAGATAGAGTGATAGTGAAGTCTGATCGAAATTTCCTTAAATTATTTTTGCATTCTCCCTGTTTGAATAGGATATCCCATAATTTGTCTATGTCTGGAATTTCTTCCTTTTTGTCCTTTTCCCAACAGTCAAAGGTCAGTTCTTGATTGTTGGCACCGTCTTTTTGCTGGATTTCTACATCTGCATATTCTTTCCAGAGCATACATTCCAGAGTACAGAGTAGTGTAGACTCATGCTTTACTTGATTAGAGTCGTCATGAGCTGATTTGGATAAAGTAAAGTCTTGAGGGAATTTCATCACAACTATTTTGAAGAAATGTTCCAATTCATTGTTGATGACTTCCTTGAATCTTTTCATCATCTTCTCAATGTGATCCATTTTGAGAAGACCTAAGCCAGCCTTCTCAGCCAAGTTATTTAGTAACTTTGAGAATTCTTTTGCTAACTTTTCCTGTAACTTCCTGTTTTCTTGAAACAGAATCTTGTACAATTCATGAGTTTGATGCTTCAACTTATTCTGAAAGTACAGAATATCCCTTAGTAGTTCGGAGTCTATGTTAAGGCTCATTTCTTCTTCTTCTTTTTGAGATCCAACTTTCACGGATTCAACCTCTCTTTCCTTTCCTCCGTTCAGTAAGGACTCATCAGATGCAAGGTGTTTTTCATCTTCTAAATCACTCAAGGTGATCTTGAGATTGTCAAGAATTTCTTTAAGACAATAGATTTGATGAGAGCCATAGAAGTCGATAGAGTAGGTTTCAAAAAGAAGAGTAATGCTCTTTGAGAAAACATGATGCATATACTCTTTTGACTATATGACTTAAATAATAGAATTATTGGAATTTATCTGGAAGGAGAGATATCAGCAGATATGATTAAATTATTTTTGGAAAAATATGCTCAATCAATTAAATCAATCACAGAAATCAACATAATCAGCACAATCAACACAATCATAATATTTGCAGAATATTTAGAAAGATTGTGATGGTGCGTACCTTATTTGTTGCCAAAAATATAACTACTTACGCGCCTAAAATTTGAATGATCAAATCTTTAGTCATTCTCCACTCAAAAGATGTCATCTTGAGATGATGCTTTAAGTTCTAAGTTCTTTGTAGTCATAGAGCTTCTTCAGATGAAGCCTTGGCATCCTTTGCTTCTTCCATATATTGCTTTAAGCTTAGAAGTAAAATCTTCCTATAATGCCCCGCGTCCCCTTGGAGTCTATTACATCTGCCTCAGACCAAACATATACCTAGGAACCTCACACGGCCTAATATGATATGAAATGCACAAACGAAAGCGAGCATCTCCGTACGAAGAAATAAAAAGAAAGGGAGAGTTTTGGAAAAATTCAAAAGCACACCATTTATACATAGTAGAAACATTCATTACAAATAATGAAAGGGAAAAGACAAAAATGTAAAGACGCACACCCTGGGTAGAAAAGGAACTAAGGCTTAAGGTTCAAAGGCAACTACTAAACCTTTTCTAGAGTCCAACACCAAAATTGTTCATTCTTAATCACCGAACCCCCTTCATTCAGACTTCTCATCAGAACAACTTGAATCATCTCTTCCATCATCCCTCTCAGCATCTGGATTGAAATCCAAAAAGGTTTCGGATGGCACATCCTCTAAAGGCTCTTCGATGTCTTCCTCGGCTTCCTCTTCTTCTTCTTCTTCTTCAATGGCCTCGATAGCATCAACAGAAATCTCAACATAACTCATTTACTCCATAGAGGACAAAGGAGACTTAGGTACTTCAGGTATGTTTCTTGAACCTCCCACAGATGCTGGGTTATCTACTTCAATGCCCGGTCGGGACAGATGGTACCAAGTTGGAATCACCTCCCATGGAACATCCTCTAGTAGTAGAGGTCCCATCAAGCTACTGTCTCCCACCTGACGAAACCAGGCTTCAAAGCAATGGGGTTGTAGTTTCGGCTTCTCTTCGTTTACCTAGACTATCGTGCGCTTCCTGATATAGGCGATACCCTTTCGATATGGAAACTCATCAAAATCGGCGATCAACTCCTTTGGATCACCCAGGCGAAATGGCAGCATGGCTAGGGTTTAGGGTCTAAAAAGTTTATCCCACTAAGGAGTGAGATCGACATCTCAGAAAGTGAAACACAACCTAAACTAAACCACTAGTCCCACCAAACAAAAACAAATGCATACAATGCAGAGAATTCAACAAGCGATGGCATATGGCAAGTCAGCATCGTTTATTGCAGAATAAATGGCATATCAAATCATTAATCTAAATCAAACACACTACCTTTTCAGTGATAGACCATTTAATCATTGCCAAGGCCTACGGCCGCGATGTATCGCCAAGGCTCCAAGCCGCAATATAATGTCATAGTGCTTCAAGCCAAATCATCGCCAGGGCCCACGGTCGCGATGTCATCACTAATTATCGCCAGAGCCTACGGCCGCGATGTCATCACCAGTCATCGCCAGGGCCCACGGCCAATTCAATATCAGGGCATCTCATCTAATTCAATATCACATTATCAATCACCATGCTTTTATCACACAATCACGCTATATAAGAAACTATCGAGTAACGTGCTAGGGTTTAAGTAAAGGTTTAGGAACCACTTATCGTGATTAATCGGTAAAAATTCACACCAAACGAGCCTCCTCGATCAACAAGATCACAACCAAACGAGAACCACATGCCGTCATAGGAAGTTCATCAATTTTGAGTCAAAATCCACTCAATTTCGGATTAGAAACAATCTAATTTGACTTTCGCTAAATCATTCCATCGATCACCAAACAAATGGCAACTCATGATGCCTTATCAATTAGTCGAATACACAACAACACCTCCATTCATCCTCTATATACTCGGTTCATGCTACAATTTAAAAGGGCAAAATATATATCTCAAACTTCCATGCACCAATTAGCCCTTAAATCACCTTTAAACTTCAATCTACTTCTTACACTTCCCATTGACATCTCTTTTCATCTCATACAAGTCATTATAAGTCAATTGAAGTCTAAATATTCATCATTCAACCCTTAAATAGAATCGGCCAGCATGTATACATCCTCAAAACAGAATCGGTTTTGAGCTCTAACTGCTCAATCAAGCCATACTTCAATCTCAAGCCTAACTCTTTGCACAAACAACATTCCAAGACCTTCATTTACATGATTAGAAGGCTCACCAAGTGATTTGGAGTCGGTTGACACCCCAAAGACGTCGGAATAGCCCAATCTCCTCTTGGTCATAATCTCTCCAGATTTTACCGTTAATGTTCAGTCATGAAAACCGAAGTTAACACCATCTATTTACAGACACAAACCATCTAAACATAATACTAGATGTTATTAAGCTCTCCTAAAAAAATTGTGATCATTCGAAATTTCTAAGAGGGTATATGGTGGCCTTATCCCAGCTCGCACAGATTTCATCTAATTTTAGTCTTGGACTCACATAGATAAAACTACTTATCCAAATGAAGCAATTCCAATTGAAACTTGTCAAGGACACATAGACCTTACCTCTAGAAGTCGAAGCACCTCAAATGGACACTGGGAAGGCTTGCTTGAGCTCACAGAACAGAAGGAATAGAATCTGTCTTTATTGGCAGTTTTTGGTGAGGTGAGTTTTCGAGAGGAAAAGCCATGAACGTGAGGGAATGGTATACAAAGCAAATGAAGCCTTCAATATCCTTGTTTCACACATATTATTGGGCTTAATATTGATTAGACATGGGTTGGTGAGGTCATTTATGCCAAACACCCTCAAAGAGTGACATGTGACAACTCCAATAATACACTTAGAACTTTGACTCACCTTTGACCCTATGGACATGTGATTTTTGGCAGCCATAAGGGTAGGAGGAATGTCCATTTTGTCCTTTATGATTTCTTAATGCAAGGGTAAATGGTCGAGGGGCAAAATGATAATTTAGCACTTTCAGTCCAAACTTGACTTTTCCAATTCGAAATTACCATTTGACGAGACATTGCCAAATTCCTATCCAAAATTGGAATTCTCTATTTCCAATTACCAATTTTGAGCTTTTATTTCGTGATCATTCATCTGTCGATCGTAATTCCAATTTGTTTCGAACTAACATGCGGCTTTTGTAAACGTTACACGTATCGACTCTGTGATTCTCATCACACTGAGGATAACTCAAGTTATGACAACTTTGGTTGTCATGTAATCGCGAGGGTTCATTGCTAGTTCCAACGGTCTAGATCGTCATAGTTCGATTTAGGAAAATTTGCAAATTATACATTGGTTAAGCGGCTTCACCCGAGATCCAATCGTATAACGCTAGCATTGTATTCATTAATCGTTATTTGATCAGCCTTATTGGCTCTAAATGTTCCCTCGACAATCCTTATAGTCAAAGCGTCATTTCCTTTTTCAAGTTTCCTTGGTCCACGCACCTCGTTATGCGTTAGTCTTTCCCTTTTGGTCAGTTTACTCAAGATTGATTAAATCTGAGCGAGACAAAACTGAAATACATCGAAAGGTACATTCACATTCAACAGCCTCAAAATGGCAGGAAATTCAGAATGTCACAATTCTTCCCCCTTACAGAAATTTCATCCTCGAAATTTACAATAAACCCAACTTAAGTAAACAAATGGGGATATTGACGTCTCATAGCTTCTTCGCTTTCCCACGTTGCTCCTTCAATCTCGTGATGTTCCCAAATCACCTTGACTAATGGAATCATCTTATTCCTTAAGACTTGCTCCTTTCGATCCTCAATTCTGATAGGCTTTTCCATATATGACACCTTGTCATCAACTCGATGGTTTCAAAATCCAAAATATGAGTCAGGTCTAGGTCATACTTCCTCAGCATTGACACATGAAATACATTGTGCACTTGTGATAGGTTTGGCGGCAAGGCAAGCCTGTAGGCCAAAGTTCCAATTCGCTCTAGAACTTCAAAAGGACCTACATACCTCAAACTCAGTTTTCCGTTTTTCCCAAACCAAGATAAGCTACGCATCGGTGATAGCTTCAGGAAAACGTGGTCGCCAACTTGAAATTCCAATGATTTGCGTCTTTTATCTACATAACTCTTATGTCAACTTTATGCCGTTCTTAGCGTTTCTCTAATGACTCTAATTGCCTCATTAGACTGCTACACTAATTCAGGGCTTGTTATACTCTTTTCTCCAACTTCATCCCAGCATATAGGCATTATGCAAGCTCGACCATAAAGTGCTTCGAACGGTGCCATACCAATGCTTTGCTGGTAACTGTTATTATACGCGAACTCCACTAAATGCAATTGATCTTCCCGGCTACCTTTGAAGTCTATGACACAAGCTCGCAACATATCCTTGAGCGTTTGAATTGTCCTCTTTGACTGTGCGTCCGTCTGTAGATGATACGCTGTACTAAATTGCAATCTCATTCCCAAAACCTCCTGAAGACTCTTCCAAAAGTTTGTTGTAAACGTAGGATCTCGATCTGACGTGATCGTAACTGGTACTCCATGTAATCGTACAATCTGACGCATTTACAACTCTGCGTACTTATCCATTACAAAATCCTTTCGCACAGGTATAAAATGTGTCGACTCGATTAATCTATCCACAATTACCCAAATTAAGTCATGACCCTTCTGACTCCTTGGCAAGCCCATCACAAAATCCATTGTCACATGTTTCCATTTCCACTCGGGAATTTCTAGAGGTAGTAGAAATCCTCCAGCCTTGCAATGTTGATCTTTTACCTGCTGAAGGTTAAATACTTCGCCACATGCTTAGCTACATCCACTTTCATTCCGTTCCACCAGTGGTGTTGCCGTAGATTCTGATACATCTTACCGCTATTTGGATGTATACTATAATTATTCCTGTGAGCTTCCGACAAAATCCTTTCTTTGAGTTCCTCATCCCTAGGTACACATAGACGTCCTCGAAATTTCAGAATTCCATTGTGTTGCGTCCATCTCCAGAATCTTTTGAATCTCTGGGTTCGTAGACTGCAAAGCCTTTACTCTTTCTTGGATTTCAGGCTCAATCCTCAAGGTTGCCACCAAACTTGACGGTAGGCAAATTTCCAATTTAAACTCAGAATCTCTCAATCCCGCTAACAAGGACCATCCTTTCTCCAATAAAAAGCCAATACTTGATTTCCGACTAAGTGCTTCCCCGACTTTATTCGCTTTTCCAAGATGATATAGAATCTCGCAATCATAGTCCTTGAGTAATTTCATCCATCAACGCTATCTCATATTCAATTCTTTCTGAGAGAACAGATACTTCAAGCTTTGATGATCTATATAAATCTAAAACCTTTCACCACAAAAGTAGTGTCTCCAGATCTTTAGAGCGAAGATGATGGCAGTTAACTCCAAATCATGCGTCGGATAGTTCATCTCATGAGGTCTCAATTATCGTGAGGTATATGCAACCACTTTTCCATGTTGTATCAACATACACCCCGATCCTTTTAGCGAAGCATCGCTATATATCTCATAACCAGGTCCAGAAAGAATAGTCAATACCGGTGCGGTTGTCAATCGATGCTTAAGTTCTTGGAAACTGCTTTCACACTTATTAGTCCATTTGAACTTTACGCCCTTCTTCGTTAGCCTCATCAACGAAGTAGCTATAGACGAAAACTTCTCCATGAATTGCCTATGGTAACCTGCTAATCCCAGAAAACTTCTAATCTTAGTAACTGTCGTAGGTCTAGGCCATTTCATCACTGCCTCAATCTTTGAAGGATCTACTGAAATTCCTTCTCGAGAAATCACATGACCAAGGAAAGCTACTTTACTCAACCAAAATTCGCATTTACTAAACTTGGCGTAAAACGAATGCTCCCTTAGGGTCTGCAGAAGTACCCTAAGATATTCCTCATGCTCCTTGTTACTCTTCGAATAAATCAAGATGTTGTCTATAAAAACAATGACGAACTGATCCAAGTACTCCTTAAACACTCGATGTATCAAATCCATGAATGCAGCAGGAGCATTGGTCAAATCAAAAGGCATAACTGTAAACTCGTAATGCCCATATCTTGTTTTGAAAGTAGTCTTTGGTATATCCTCCTTCTTAATCCTCAGCTGGTGATAACCAGTCCTCAAATCTATTTTCGAAAATACAGACGCTCCTTGCAACTGATCAAACAAATTATCTATCCTCGGCAAAGGGTACTTGTTCTTGATGGCCACTTGATTCAACTGTTTGTAATCAGTACATAAACGCAAGGATCCATCTTTCTTTCTCACAAACAACACCGGCGCTCTCCAGGGCGATGCGCTCGATCTAATAAATCCCTTATCCAATGGTTCTGCATCTATACTTTTAATTCTTTTAGCTTAGACAAGGACATCCAATACGGTGCCTTTGAAATTAGCTCCGTTCTAGGCGCCTACTCTATCACGAACTCAATCTCTCTCTCAAGTGGTAATCCTGGCAATTCCTTAGGAAATACATCAGCAAACTCATGTACCACAACTGTATTATCCAGCTTTGGTGCCTCCGTCGTTGTGTCTACCGCAACAGCCAAATAAACCTGGCACCCTTCACTCAGCAACTTGGTCACCTCAAGCGACAAAACCAAAGGAATCAAGGTTCCTCCCCGACTTCCTACAAATTCAAAACTAGGGCGACTTTCCTGGTAAAACCGAATTACCCTATTGTCACAATCCACTGCAGCCCTTTGCTTTATCAACCAATCCATGCCGATAATCACATCAAAATCATTCATTGGCAACACCACCAAATCAATCCTTTCTTCGCTACTACCAATCACTAATTTACAATCCACACAGCCTAGAGAAACTAGCACACTGTCTTTTAATGGTGTAGCAACATGCAGTAGCACATTTAATGATTTCAACTTTACTCCTACTAGATTAGTAAACTGAACAGATATAAAAGAATGCGACACTTCAGGATCAAATAATGCATAAGCAGCTCGATCACATAAATAGATGTACTTGTGACCACGCCAGAAGATTCCTCCGCCTCTCTACGTGCCATAGCACACACTCTTCCTTGAGCAGGTGGTCGGTTCTGGTCGTTCTGCAGAGCCACAGCTAGTTGTCCAGTCTGTGGTCTTTGTCCTTGAGCTCGATTTATTAGAGCTTGGCTTGGACAATTTTTCGCCTGGTGGCCCAGCTGACCACATCTATAACATGCTCCTAACTGCCTTGGGCAAGGTTCACTTCCATGCCTTCGCCCATAGATACGACAATTCCAACTTGATTGAAATGGGGGTTTCACAATATTTCTTCGAACAGGAGGGAAAAAATGTCTATTGCTCATCATCGGCCTCTTGCCCAGTTGTCGATTATCTCTCGAAGGAGTAAATCATGATCCAGAAGTAATGCCTCTTTCCCTGATATCCCTTTCGATCATTTGGCTCCTCTCATAGATCTCTTCATATATTCTCAAGTTCACAGTTATGATCCTACTATGAATTTCAGGTCTCAAACCATCTTGAAGTCTTTGTGCTTTCTTAAGTGAGTCCTCAACTGACCTTAGGGCATACCTTAACAATCTTGCAAACTCAGCTTCATACTGATCCACAGTCAGCTGATTTTGTCGCAACTGTTGAAATTCCAGTCGTTTTCGCTCACGTGTCGTTTCAGAAAAATACTTGTCATTGAAAGCGGTAGTGAAGGAAGCCCAAGTCAAAGCCGTACCTTCAGGAAATACTCCTCCCTTCGAGGCACTCTACCAATCATGCGCAGTTCCCTCTAGTTGATACACAACTAGCAACACTTTCTCTTTATCTGCACATCTCAACACTTTGAAAATTTTTTCGAGTTTCTCAATCCACCTTGGAGCCAACTCAGTATCTCCAGTACCATCAAACTAGGTCAGTTTCAATTTAATAAACTGCTCGAACAACTGACCCAATGGTCTATTGGCATTGACATCCCCTGAGCATTTCCAGCTTCAGTATCCTAGGCATTATTTCCATTTGCCATAGTCACAGCTACCACTATAGCTTCAGCAGTCTGAGCTATGATCTCAGCTCTATCTTCCGCTTGCCTAAGGGCAGCAATTGCTCTATCCTGAGCTTCCTTTCCCATAAGCTCACCAATCTACTCCAAGGCCCTCAGGACTCCTTCCATTCTCGGGTCTTGTTACGCCCCTCGCCCCGGGTATGAACACGCGACTCCTTACAAGCAAACCAAAATATCTCTCGTGGTCCCAAGATCCACACTAGAGTCGAGAGACGTATAATATACATAGCACGCGGAAGTGAGAATGTGATAACTCCTCCATACAACAAGTAAAATGGGACTGGGATAGCGAGAAGACTACAATACATCATATCCAAAAGTTCATACTGACGCATGGCAACTAAATCTGCGAACAAAAGGGGGTGACAGAGTAAGTACACAAAAGAACCCTTCATCAACAACCAACAAGAGACAGGGTCAGGATCGCCATCAAAAGATCGACTAGCAAGAACTCCTAAGCGAGCTGCTGGAGTCCTCGGTCTCCTTTGCCTCCTCTGTAGGCTCGTACTCTGAGAAGGTCTCCGAGCGAACCTCTATGGTATCCTCTATGGTCTCCTCCGCAGACGGCTCTACTAGATCCTCCTTAGTTGCCCCTACCACAATAACCTCCTTACCTGTGTCTTCCAAGGTCGGGATCCTCTCTTGTCCATTCCTTGAATCGGCAACTGACCCCTCAGCCTGCTCTAAATCCCAGGTGGGATGACACTAACTAAGGACAACTCCCTAGGGCACCTCAGTGGGCTTCAGCGGCCTTGTAGATATATCCCCAACCTTCCAGAACCAAGTCTCATACCTATGAGGCATCCAGCTAGTGCTACCCTTGTCTACCCATACCACTATACATTTTCTAACTTAAATAGTCCCCTGCCTGTCAGGGAACTCATCAAAATAAACAGACATCTCCTTAGGGTCTCCAAACCTGATAGGCAACATCTTCAGGACCTAAGATCTCTAAAAAGGGGGTCCCCAACGGGGTGAGATCCACATCTCAGTAAGGTGGGTCCTAACCCTAGGTTATGCCGACAGTCCACTCAGGCAGTCATAAATATTAGCATTTCACACAAATAAACATGCGAGGCATTCAATTATCGATACAACACACAAATGTCAAGCATGCAGTCATGGCATTATAACACATCCAGATAATCATACACGAATCGCCATGCCACATCACCACTTCCACGCTTCAGCCTACCTCATTCTCATGCTCGCGTTTAGAACGCCTCAAGCTTGGTTCGCATAAACGCATCAGACCATCATTGACAACCCGCGTAAACACATCAGGTTTCAATGTTACTCTAGGCTAGTGTCGACACATCACAACTCCGTCCCGCGTTTCAACGCATCAGGACTATGGTCTTCTTAACCCCGGTCTCATACGCCTCAAGGTGCCATACAACTCTAACCCCGCACCTTAGGGTATCCATCACACCACCCCACGTCTCATACTTATCAGGGTCTCACCATGTCATACTCATGCCATGATTCTCATTCAAATCACACACATAATACCATGTGCAACTCAAGCACAATTCATATACTTATGGCATGCAAAACAATCAAAGCGACACCCAGGCATGGCAAGCAATCCAAGCACAAGCATTGGCGCACATTCGAGCCTTCTATCTCATTCTAAGATGCACACAAGAATAATCTCATTGAGGTCTCTCTCAATCAATCATAATATCACTTGACTCACCCAATTGAGTCCAATCTTCCTATCATAGGTTTAGGGTTCCCTTACCTCAAGCTTAATATCACAAATTCTCTCCTCAAGCACCTCTTCAAATTCAGTACAAGTGGTCCAAGACCAAACCCACCGCGCAACCTATGAAATTCCAACCAATTGTCAATTTCTCTTGCTCAATTCACTCATTCATGAACCACCAACCTTAATAACATGATCCTCGACATTCTAGCATGTCTTATTGATGAATTTGAGACTCAAAACCAACCCATACAGCCTCTACAGAAACGATGTACATAGAACCGAATCGGGCTATTTTCGGTTCTATGTATACCGAGATTTTCCAACTCTTAAACCATCTCAAATCTACCATTTATTCTCTAACCTACTTGTTAACATGTATATCTAAGGGTTTAGGAGGCTCACTGAAGATTTGGGGCCGAGTCGTCGCTGGAAACACCTTGAATCTCACCAGTTTCCATTTGTCCTCCAACCGGCAGTTTCTGTCCTTCAAACACAAGACCCATTTGGGGTCAAAACTCCATCAAATTAACGTAGACTTTTTACCATAGCTCACTATACGAGTCCCCTAGATGTCCATAAAATTTGGTTATAAAACTCCAAAGTTTCGAGGTCCTAAGAGGTCAGAAACATTGCCTACCTCAGGTTGTGACGGTTTCCATCGACTTGCGGGAGATCGGCTACTCAGAGCTCTTCGGTGGGTCAAACGACTCACTTCTACTTCAAGGATTTCAGAAAGAGGTCAAGCTAGGGGTGGGTGGTTGGCCGGAGTCCAGCCGGTGGCCGGAGGTGGTCGTCGGCGGCAGTAAACCGAAGGGACAGAACCGGTCGATGAGCAGCAGAAAGAAGAAGAAGATGATGGTGCTCTCGGTGAAGATGAAGAGTGACTGACCAAATGAGGGGTGAGAGAGAGAAAGAGAGAAGTGTATATGCAAGTCTCAAGGTCAAAGGGTCGAATGGTAGTTGTGAAAAAGTGGATATGACCACTCATTGGCTAATCTAGTGACACATGTCCCAAGTGTCAATCAAGCTTCATCAATGGCCAAGATCTCTCTCCATTTTCGGCAGCCATGGGGGTATATTAAAGACCAAAATGCCCTCGTCCAATTATATAAGCAAGGCTAAAGCTTGAGGGGCAAAATGGTAATTTTACCCCCGACATTCGGAATGTCGTTTTTCTCATTCTAATATTCTTCGATAAGGCGATGGCCAATTCAAACCTGACGTTGGAATTCTTGATTCTCCATTTTCAATTTTCAAGACTCGTTTCTGATCGTTTTCTCTATCAGACGTAGTTCCAACCTATCCTGAATCGATGGGCGGCTTTTGCAGACGTTACGCGTAACGACCCTGTGATTCTTATCACATTTAGGGCTCGTCAATTCATGGCGACTTTAGTTATCATGTAATTATGAGGGTCTATCACTAGTTCCAATGGTCTCGATCATCACTGTTCAATTTAGAAAAATTTTGCAAATTATACATTGGTTAAGCGGCATCACCCATGCCACGCTCCGAACCCGACAAGCGTGCGGACATCCCACCCAGCCGTTCATTTGATATTTTACTCCAGGATCCAACGGCCAATATCATATGCGTTGGAAATAACGTACATGCAGAAGCGATGACTTCTTCTATTATATGAATACAATTGTACCCGATGACTTAGAACAGATACATCAAATTTCTTTAATCAATTATCAAAAGATCAAATCCTAATTCGCATATCAGAATTACAAGCCCCCATATCCAAAAAGCCAAATCCACTCTAAAAACAAATGGCCAGCTAACGCTTCAAATGCCACTCCTTGGCAAGCTCGTGCTCCCTCCGTCTGGAACCTGAAAAATGTAAGCCCCCACTAGGGTGAGATATAAATCTTAGTAAGGTGGATCCTAATCCTAGGTTAGGCCGACTGTCCACTCAGGTAGTCATCCATTCCTCGATATTTTCAAACTCATAAACTCACAGGCGGATAAGGCACCATTCAATGAAATAATGACATATAGATGACAGGCATGCAAAAATGACCTCATGTCACATTTAGATAATAATGCACCTGCACTCTCAGCCTGTCACATCTCATATCCATTGATCCCATCCTGTCTCAATCTCTAGCCCGCGATCGTGTTGCCTCAGGCTCGGTCCGCGTAAACGCCTCAGACCGTCGTCGGCGACCGGCATAAACGCATCAGGTTCCGACAAATCTCCCGGCCAATATCAATATCTCATACTCCGTCCCGCGAATAGTTCGCATCTAGACTGTGGCTATCTCAACCCCGCGATCTTGTGGCGTCAGGGTGCCACACATTACCAATTTCACCCCGCGATCTCATCGCATAAGGGTATACATTTTTCGCCCCGCCTCTTATATGCCTCCGGGCCTCGCCATATTATAGTCAGGCTATGATTTTCAATCCATTCCTCAGATAAATAATCAGTACATCTCATGCACAATTGGATGGCATACCGGATAATCAAATAATTCTCAAACATGGCGGATAATTCAAGCATAAACAACGGCACAAGTAAACCCCTATACGATTCCAAACACAATCTTCTTGACATCTCTCATTAATCGTTTATTTGGTCCCTCAACTCACCCAATCGAGTCCAATCGTCTTAACATAGGGATAGGAATTCCCTTACCTTTGATTTGGCAACCCAAGTTACTCCTCTTGGACCCTCAAGGTCTCGGCCAACCATGGTTCAAGGCTAATCCACCGCACAACCTAGCATTTCCAATCAATTAGTCAATATCCATGCCCAATTTCCTTAATCCATAAACCATAAACCTTCAATGCATAACCCTCATTCTCTTATCATGCCTTAATCATCAATTTGGAGCTCAATTTATTCATCCTCAGCCTCTTCATGGATTCGGTTTGCACAAAACAGAACCGATCCTTCTTGGTTCGGTGCAAGCCGAACACATTCAGACCTTAATCAACTCCAAAATCCATCATTTAATCATAAATCTATCTCTTAACATGTCTATTTAAGGATTTGGGAGGCTTATGGAAGATTTGGAGTCAATTGGTCGCCGGAAACTCAACGAACGTCACCGATTCCTCAAAACACAGAATCCGGCAGTTTTCTGGGCTACAGTCACAAGGCCGGTTCGTGATCAAAATTTAATCAAATCAATCTCAAATTTTTACCACAGATTCATCTACAAGTATACTAAGTCTCCATGAAATTTGAGCTTAAAAATCCAAGATTTCGGCCACTAAACAGGTCAGAAACCGGACCTACCTTAGATTGGAGCAGTTTCCGTCGACTCTCGGGAGAATCCTTGCTCCGGACTCCTCGGTGCTCCAAATGACTCGATTCCACTTCGAGGAGGTCGAAAAGACATAGATCTTTGTTGATGTGGCCAATCGGAAGTCAAAAAATGGCCAAAAATGGCCGCCGGAAGGCCGAACAGAACCCCAGATTCTGGTTGCCGGTGCAGAAACATGAAGAAGATGAAGATGGTGGTTTCAGTGCTCTCTCTTGGGTGGTGGCCGAAAATTGCAGAGGGGGAGAGAGAGAGAGTTGTTTATCCAAAGCTCGAGTCAAGGCTTTGAATGTTAGGTGAGGAAAAGTTGACATGACCATGCCTCTCCATCTCTTGACACTTGGCAATGGTCTCTTCCCAAGATGAGCCAAGGGCTCTCATTCCATCTTGATTTTTGACAGCCATGGGTGGTTATAAGACCAATTTGCCCTTCTCCAATTGTTTGGGCAAAGTTCTAAGTTTGTGGGGCAAAACGGTTATTTTACCCCCGAAGTTCAGAACGTCGTTTTTCTTGCTCTGGAAAATCTCCAACAGGGCGACGGCCAATCTGAATAACGTTGGAATTCTTGATTTTCCATTTTCAATCTTTCAAGGCTCGTTTCTGGTAGTTTTCTCTATCAAACATGGTTCCAGCCTATCCTGAACCGACGGGCAGCTTTTATAGACATTACGCGTATCGACCCCGTGATTCATATCACGTTTAGGGCTCATCAATTCGTGACGGCTTTGGTTGTCATGTAATTATGAGGGTCTATTACTAGTTCCCTCGACAATCCTTTTGGCAAAAACGCCATTTCCTATCCGAGTTCCCCAGGTCTACGTACCTCATCACGCGTTAACCTTTCCCCTTTAGTCAGTCTACTCGAATTAATCAGGTTCGAGCGGGATGCGACTGAAATACATATCTAGATATACACTTCTCATCAATGAGCCTGAAACTGACTGGAAATCAGAATGTCACAACCCACGCTCCAATCATATAATGCTAGCAATGCATTCCTTAATTGTTCTTAGATCGGCCTTTTGCAGTTCTAATGTTCCCTCGACAATCTTTATGGTCAAAGCGTCATTCCTTATTCGAGTTTCCTAGGTCCATGTATCTTGTCTTGCGTTAGCTTTTCCCTTTTGGTTAGTCAACTCAAATTGATTAAATTCGAGCGGGATATAACTGAAATACATCGCTAGATATACCTCTCATTAATGAGTCTGAAAATGTCTAGGAAATCATAATGTCACAACTCTTTCCCCTTACAAAAAATTTCGTCCCCAAAATTTACATCCACTTAATTACTCAAATAAATGGGGATGTTGTCGCCTCATTGCCTCTTCATTTTCCAACGTGGCGCCTTCGGTTCCATGGTGCTCCCACACAACTTTGACCAATGGAATCGTCTTATTCCTCAGAGTTTGCTCCTTCCGATCTTCAATCCTAATCGGCTTCTCCACGTAGGATACTCGGTCGTCCACTTATATGACCTCATAGTCCAGCACATGTGTCGGGTCTGGTTCGTATTTCCGTAGCATTGACACGTGGAAGACATTATGCACCTGGATAGATTAGGCGACAAGGCAAGCCTGTAGGCTAGGGTCCCAATCCGCTCTAGTATATCGAATGGACCCACGTACCTTGGGCTTAGTTTTCCCTTCTTCCCAAATCGCAACAATCCCCTCATCGGCAACACCTTGAGGAAGACATGATCGCCCACTTGAAACTCCAAAGGCTTAGGCCGCTTATCCGCATAGCTCTTCTTACGACTCTGTGCCGTCCTCAATCTATCCCGAATTATCTTTACTGCTTCCACGGATTGCTCTACCAACTTTAGGCCTGTGATACTTCTTTCTTCAACCTTATCCCAGCAAATCGGGGTTTTGTAAGCCCTTCCATAGAGTACTTCAAAAGGTGCCATCTGGATGCTCTGCTGGTAGCTATTATTGTACGTGAATTCCACCAAATGTAGTTGATCTTCCCATCCACCTTTAAAATCTATGGTGCATGCTCGCAGCATGTCTTCAAGCGTTTGAATCGTCCTCTCCGACTGTCCGTTCGTCTGTGGATGGTACGCCAGGCTAAGCTACAGTCGGGTTCCCATGGCTTCTTAAAGACTCTTCCAAAAGTTCGCCGTGAACTTGGGATCTCTATTAGAGGTAATTGTCACAGGTACTCCATGTAACCTCACTACTTGCCTCATGTACAACTCGGCGTATCTATCCATTGCAAAATCCTTTCGCACCAGGATGAAATGGGCGGACTTGGTCAATCTGTCCATGACTACCCATATAGAGTCGTGACCTCTTTGGCTCTTCGGGAGTCCCATCACAAAATCCATAGTTATATGCTCCCACTTCCATTCCGGAATCTCTAGTAGCTGTAACAATCCTATAGGCTTATAGTGTTGTGCTTTCACTTGCTGGCATGTCAAGCACTTTGCTACATACTTCGCTACGTCCACCTTCATCCCGTTCCACCAGTAGTACTGGCGCAGATTCTGATACATCTTCGTACTTCTAGGGTGGATACTATAATTGCTCCTGTGAGTCTCTGACAAAATCCTTTCCCTGAGCTCTTCATCCTTTGGCACACATAGATGTCCACGGAACCTCAAGATTCCGTCCTTCAACACCTGAAACTCTGGTTTTCTCTTTGTCGTGTCCATCTCCAGGATTTTCTGAATCTCTGGGTCCGTAGATTGCAAAGTCTTTATTCCTTCTCGGATCTCAGGCTCTACCCTCAATGTAGCCATCAAACTGGACAACGGGCAAACTTCTAATCTAAACTCCGAATCTCTCAAATCCTCAATCATCGACCAACCTTTTACTAGCAGATAGGCATGCTCGACTTCCGACTCAGGGCATCTGCGACTCTATTTGCCTTCCTAGGGTGATACAATATATCACAACCATAATCCTTGAGCAGCTCTATCCACTGACGCTGCTTCATATTTAGTTCCCTCTAGGAAAACAGGTACTTCAAGCTCTAGTGGTCGGTGAAATCTGGAACTTCTCGCCACACAGATAATGTCTCCAGATCTTCAGAGCAAAAATGATCGCTGCTAACTCTAGATCGTGAGTTGGGTAGTTCATCTCATGTGGTCTCAACTGTCGAGATGTGTAGGCCACTACTCTTCCATACTGCATTAACACGCAGCCCAGTCTTTCAGCGAAGCATCTATATAAATCTTATAGCCCCCTGGTCTTGATGGAGTCGTCAACACTGATGCAGTCGTCAATCAATGTTTGAGCCCTTGGAAACTCTTTTTGCACTTATCCGTCCATTCAAACCTTGTCTCTTTCCTTGTCAACCTCGTTAATGGGATGGCTATGGATTAGAATTTCTCCGCAAAACGTCGGTAATACCCGGCCAATCCCAAGAAACTTCTGACTTCAGTGACTGTAGTAGGCCTAGGCCAATTAGTTACCGCTTCGATCTTTGTAGAATCCACTACAATCCCTTCTCCAGATATCACGTGATCAAAAAATGCTACCTTACTCAGCCAGAACTCGCATTTGCTCAACTTAGCGTATAACGAGTGTTCCCTCAAGGTCTGCAAGACAATCCTCAAGTGCTCCTCGTGTTCTGCGTCACTCCTTGAGTAAATCAGGATTTCGTCAATAAAGACTATGATGAATATGTCCAGGAATTCTTTAAATACTCGATGCATCAAATCCATAAATGAGGCTGGAGCATTGGTCAATCCAAAAGGCATCATTGTGAACTTATAATGACCATACCTCATCCTAAAAGCAATCTTAGGTATGTCTTCCTTCTTAATCCTCAACTGGTGATATTTGGTCCTCAGGTCAATCTTTGAGAATACCGTCGCTCCTTGCAACTAATCAAACAAGTCGTTGATTCTCGGCAGTGGGTGCTTGTTCTTTACTATTACCTGGTTCAACTGCCTATAGTCGATGCGACGCAAGGACCCATCCTTTTTTCTTACAAACAATACTGGCACTCCCCACGGCAAAGCACTCAGTCGAATAAACCCTTTATCCAATAGTTCTTGCATCTGCACCTTTAGCTCCTTCAATTCTGATAGGAACATCCTATAAGGTGCCTTCAAGATCGGTTCCGTCTCGGGAGATAACTCGATCACAAATTCTATCTCTCGCTCCGATGGCAATCCTGGCAACTCTTGGGGAAAAATGTCAGGGAACTCACGCGCTACCGGAATACTCTCTAGTTTTGGTTGCTCGGCAGTCATGTCCATCACCGCAACTAAGTACATCTAACACTCTTCAGACATCAACTTTATCACTTCAAGAGATGAGACTAAGGGAATCAAGATTCCTCCTCGACTTCCCACCAATTCAAAGCTAGGACGACCTTTCGGGTAGAAACAAATTGTCCTACTATCACAATCTACCACTGCCCCCTGTTTACCCAACCAATCCATCCCTATGATCACATTAAAATCATACATGGGCAATACCACTAGATCAATACTCTCCTTACTCCTTCTAATCACAATTTCACAATCAGCACATCCCAAGGAAACTGGTATATTATCATTTAACGGAGTGGCAACATCCAGAATTATACTCAACGCTTTTAACTTCATGCCCACCAAATTAGCAAATTGAGCAAACACAAATGAATGTGTGGCACCAGGATCAAACAATGCATATGCAGCTTGGTCACACAAGTAAACCGTACCTGTGACCATGCCTGGCGCTTCCTCCGTCTCTCTACGGGCTATTGCATATACTCTACCCTAAGCTGGGGGTCGATTCTGCTCGATCTGGGGAGTGGCAGTCGACGGTCCAGCCTGCGGTCTCTGTCCTTGAGGTCAACTCATCGAAGCTTGATTAGGGCACGTCCTCATCTGATGGCCCATCTGACCACATTTAAAATAGGTTCCAATCCTTACCAGGCATGGCCCATTTCCATACCTCTTGCCATAGAGATGGCAGCTCCAGTTTGTGGGATTCGATGGCTTCATAATATTTTTCCTTACTGGAGGTACGAAATGCCTATTGCCCGCCATCGGTCTCTTGCCCATCTGGCGGTTGTCTCGGAATGGGGTAAACCGCGATCCAGATGCGGCATTCCTTTCCTTTAGGTCCCTCTCTATAATCTGGCCTTGTTCATATATTTCCTTATAGGTC